>OZ010797.1:202397293-203597293 GCA_963932465.1 Maratus speciosus
TGACTTTATAAGGGTGCTGGTAAATCTGAACGAAATATAGCTTGTTTAATGAAGCGTTCTAAAACTGCCATTCACAATGAAATAATTTTAAAAAACGATCTGGAAGAAAAAGCATTTTGACAGCAAGGGATGATCGACAAATATTTTGATTACTCAAAAAGGTCTTTCAACTCGGGAAATTTTGAACCATTAGATCAAACGAACCTCACACGTAACAGTTTGAAATGAAATAGTAGGGCAAAATGCATGAAACTGTTGAAAAAACAAAGGTTAATGGATTTCATAAGATGAAAGACTGAAATGGGCTAAAAACGTCATGTCATGGGACAAAAATTGGAAACAAGTGATATTTTCACTTGAAAAAAAATTAAACTTTACGGTTCGGATGGTTATAAACACTATTGACATGATTTGAGGAAGGAACAGAAACAATGCTTCTGTCGACAAATGGGAGGAGGATCAGTATTGGTTTCGGAGCTTTTGGACATGATGGATTACGGGATTTAACCGAATTTCGCGACGTATGAAATCTGCGCAATAGCAGACTATGTTATACGATTATTTGATACCGTTTGAACCTTTTTTAGATGGTGCTAACTGGATGTTTCTGCAGGACAATGCTTCTTTATATGTATCTCAATCTACCCAGCAGTGGTTTAAAAAAGAAACAAATCATGTTTTGTCATGGCCAAGTCGAAGTCCAGACTTGAACACTATTGAAAATATTTGAGGCGTATTAAATCGCAAAGCTTTTGACAATAATAAACAGCTTTTATTCGCCAATGAGCTAGAAGTAGCCATTGTAAATTAATGGCACAATATTTCTGAAGCTGTACTTAATCATCTGGTCACTTCTATAGAAAACAGAGTGTTTGAGCTTATAAGGAAATATGGAGGACTAATATCGTATTAATTTTGTTTTTAGACAAGTGGTCTTATATTTTGTTAACAGCATTTTTTTTCAATCATTGTTTATATTTTTGTTAACATACTTAATTATTGCATTATTAAAAATTATTGTAAAGTGATTTTAAGAAATATGTTGCATTTTGGTATCTCATGTGTTTAAACTATAATTAGAACCTTTATTTATTTCATAATTTTAAAGATCAAAGAGGACTCATAATTTCTGAACGCACTGCATTTATCTATCAAAATATATGTCCATTTATATATTCATTCACGCATTCATCCTTCTATTTGCCTCATAGCTACCAACATCGTACGCTTTTTTGTACCACAAAAAATTATATAGTACATTTTATCTTTTTAAATCGCTGTAAACTGCCGATTAAATAAAGCAAAAATTTACTATTAAATTTTTGTGGTACAAAAAAGCGGTTGAGTTGGCAGGTAGATCTACCTTATATATCGATCTGTATTTTTTCTCACCTTCTTTTGTTATTCACTATTTGTATGTTCTTCTTCTCATCATAATTTCTTTTTATATTTCAGTTAAAATACTTTTAAAATATATTCAAACATTACATGTATTAAACCTTTTGTTTTAAATTGGAAATGTAATGAATTTTTACGAAACCTGAAAACAAATTATTAAAAAATGTATTTCGTACTGAAGAGAAAAAAATACGGAGAAGAATCAATGGATATCGAGGATGCGCCTGAAGGAATTTTACAAAAAGCTAACTAGTTTTAATCTCAAAACGTAAATAAAAAAAGAAAATACTTTCAAATTCCGCACGTCAGATAGTTAAAATATAATTTTTAGTATGTAAACATACACTTTGTTTTAAAATACATAAATTTGTTTAGAACAAAACATTTTTAGGAGCCTCCTCTGACTGAAAAATTCTGGAAAGTCCCAATCACATGCACTAAAACCTGTAACCGCATTATACACACAGGCCTGCCACTAGCGACTATTTTTAAATTCTGTCTCGCACCACTTTCTCAAAACTAAAACATTTAGATACACTTTGACAAAATATGCAAGAGAAATAATTATAAAATATACATTTAAAAAATACTGGTGCAAAGATAATATAAAAATAGTCGCACTGGCTGCCCGGAATAATGTAAACGAAGAGGCCAGTATTGTCTAAATTGCCTTTCTGTGTAACATGATTAGATCATTGTAACTAGATTTAGAATAAATCATAATTCATGTGTCTCGGTGTCCTTTAAAGAAAATTATTTAGCACCACTATTTTTTTTAAAAAAAAGATATCAAAGTACTGTTTGATTGCAGTTCCCCGAAATTAAAAAAATACGTCACGAATATAATGATTTTAAAAGACTGATACGGTGTACATAAAAAATACATATGCAGAGATCTGCGAACCCTGACTATTTATCTCCCATGTAATGCAATTATGCAATACCTTTCTGTTACACCTGCCGGCTCTTTTGACTAGTAGCAAAGGGATAGCGGTCCAGTATTATTTGTAATGCCTGCAATTTTTTCAATATTCGCAAAATTGTCATAAAATAATTTTGTGTATTTACATTTTGCCAGAACTACAAATACAAACATAATTTCCCATTTCGTTGCATATATTCCCAATGTAAATTCAAAATTTATTTTTTCTCTTTGAAAACGAAACTTTTGTATTTTTTATTATTATGAAAAATATTTAAAAACATTATTTCAAAAGGAGTTGTATTTTATTTTTAAGGGATTAATAATTTTTTTAATAACAGCAAAATATTTACCCAGTATACAATTATTCATAAAAAGAGGAAAGAATAAAAACTTGCGAATGAAGTACGAAATTACGGAACATAAGGGCACGAGGATGTTTTTGCTTTATCTCTAAAATTAAAATGCCTCTAAAATGTTTGAAGTTTATAACCCTAATTTTATATAATATCATTTTCCTTCTATATATATAAACAAGTTTTGATTTGGAAATGGACCAATGATAATCTGCATAGGTATTCCCCGCAGATCGGCATCCAATTTGAATGCTTAATCATGGACTTTCTTCGTTAATATTAAAAAACTGTTGCATACAAAAGTAAGAAAATCGGTAGTATTATAGAGAAATGTTTGATAAACACACTGATGCAGACAGTTTAGAAATCGAAGAATTATTTTAAGAGATATTTAATGCCAAAGTTGGACAAAATCGTTCCATTAAAAAAGTTTTATAGGAGCAAAAACTGTACATAGGAATTTAATCATTTTTAGATCATTTTATGCTTCAGAATTTCCCGGTGTGCAGACTGCATTTAGTATTTTAATTTGACTCATTTTTTGAGGTTTTATTTCTATTTTAAATTCAAATTTTCAGCATTTCGAGAGATATTTTTTACAAAATTTAGAAAATTGTATTAATTTAAAGTGTTGCCAACTGTATAAACAGCGCAAACAATAATATTTGCTTCAAATTAAAAATTTATTTCACACGTGACTATTATAAACAGAAAATATAAAAAGCAGGAACTCATTAAAAATTACGTCATAAAAACTATACTTACACGTGAATTTTAAAAGAAAAAGAATATTGTAAAATAATAAATTCATTAACATGCGTGAGAAGTCTTAAATAGGAGAATTTACTTCACATTTACGTCACATTACACTTATTACGTAAAATGAACAAAAAATAATATTGCAAAACTGTTTAATTTTAAAAATTACGCGAGACATTTATTTCACATTTTAAGATGATCATAATATTTCATTTCTAACAAAAGTATATTTACGTGAATATTAAAAAGAGAAAGAAAAGTTTCGTGAAAATTACGTCAGATTATAATTGTGAGATTCAAATTATAATTCAATCTTCCGAAATCTTTTTAAAGTCGATCAAATTATCGTGCTGTTAGAGTCTGCGGTGTCTGAACGGGGGTTGACGAGCGTAGCTCGTAGGGGGCAGAACCCCCTAGTAGAATAAAAGGAAAGTTAAAAGTATAATCCTTTAGAAATTAAAATGGTTTTAAAATTATTAGAATTTGTAACCGCAGTAAATTATTGCACGTTATATTTTATGAAGATTTATAGCTTTAAATTATACTTAAAGTTAAGTAACATGAAATGCCTGAAACAAGAAACAAGAAAACATGAATTATATAATGAATTGTAAACACTGGATTTTCAAAACGTTCGTAAAACATTCGCGATCTCTGATGTAAATTCACGTGCTTTGGATATCTGTAACTCCGCCTACGACAGTTCCTTTGGTATTATATTTTTCTGTATTCAGGGGCAGACTGGCCCACCCCGCCACTCCGCGATCACGGGGTGGTCCAAAATAATATGATGTGTTTTTTTTCAATAAAATTAAAATATTTTTTTTAATTATGAAACTCAATTTTCTTTTCCCCTTTTCTCCGTGAAGCACTTTTTTTTGATCGGGTAAAAGTCCTAAATGCTCCTTATCTCTCCCATCAGCAATCTTTGGAAGGACTGTGCAAATTACTTTGTGTATAGAAAGAATCCGGGGTATAGGGTATAAAGTAAAGAGCACATTAGGTCAGTAAGGGTTGTGAAGTTGTTTGGTGGGATGGATCTTGCCTTAGGACATTTGCATAGCAACAAAATATACCAGGGTTCCGAGGAAGTGGCCGTACCAACGCAATATTTCAAAGTTCCTACAGTGGTCACTATGCCATTGTTTATCTTCCATCTAATTCGATGAATCGGTTGTTTGGATAATTGTGTAGAAAGTGGATTTATAAAATATCCGAATCACTGTGCTGGTACAATTTGCTGAGGTAAAGGTGAGGGCAAAAGACCCTACGACCATACGTATTTTATTTTTTTAATCTAAATTAAAATGCAGTTAAAATTAAAAATAATACAATTAATGAACCTCATATTTGTAACACCATACAACAAATGCCTGTAGACACACGAAATAAGAGCGTACGAAGAAGCAATTATTTGACACTGTTGCCGATGTTAATTCCGATGTGTTTGACTACGACAGCAAGATTAACAAACCTTACTTTATAGATGCAATCAGTAATATCTCTCTAGATACATTAACAACTCAGACGAATCAGACTCATACTACAACTACATTTTCACATAACATCATATTTCTAACCCCACAAATGAAACATCAGGAGACACAGGAAAACAGGAACTTACGGAGCTTTAATTATCTGATGTTGCGGTTTTTGTTATCGAAGAGTTTCACGACAACAGCAAGATTAACCTTCCGTCTACCAGACGGGTCCATTGGACCCGACATGTACATTCAAAATATTTATTCAAACCAGAAATTTCTTCAAAACAAACTAAATGTATAAATCAGACAATAATAAGTTAAATAAACAAATTAAATAGTTTTAAGTAAAAATTCTGGTGTAGAATGTTTTTATAAAACTTGAGTAAAATTTCCGGTAGTTCTAGGGTTAAAAACGCTCAGTTGATCATCTTCCGTGAAATATCTCATTTTGTGAAACGCTCCCCGATGGCTTCACTTCTGGAGAAACTTGACTTTATGAAGCATCATCCCCTTCAGCCATGTAAAAGTATGGGTATTCTTGCTAACCCTTCAAAACATACTATCGCAATTCTCAAGATAACACTGTTGAACAGCGAAGGGGGTTTTCCTATTGCTTAGACAATAGCCAGATGTGCTCTATCCAGTTTGTGTGTTTTTTTCGCTGATAATCAGAATCCATTTGTCTAGGACATAAAGTCAATGTAAGAAACATTTATAAAAATATAGTTGTTCACGAAACCTCAAAAGTTTACAACAACGCATCAATAAGATCAGATGTTCAAGAGCAATGCAGATGTTGGGACTCTCATAAATAAGGACATGAAGGATAAACGAAAGTCTTCAGTTGATAGGCATAGAAAAGCTCTAACTCGCATCTTTGACATTGCCCATTATTGGGAGGCAAGGATTAGCTTACAGAGGAAAACCAGAGGAAGCAGCAGCAGATTTGAAAAATAGAGGTTAACCATGGCAATTTTTAGGTGTGTTTGTAATTATATAAATACGTAGCACCTATAGTCGTCGTTCAGTCTGTCTGTCTGTCCGTCTGTCCATCCGTCTGCATATAACAGAGCAAAAACTACCAAACGGAATGGTCTGAAATTTTAAATATATAATTGTTTCAAAATTTTGTCGTGTCATTTCAAATTTTATGAAAATCGGGTGCATAGTTTAATGACAGGGACAGTCAAAACGTTTCCGTTATATTACGGCCAATGGGAAAAAAATGATTGCAAGTGCATTTTAATGATGTTATAGCCTTCCGAATGGTCTGAAATTTTAAATATATAATTGTTGCAAAGCTTTGTCGGGTCATTTCAGATTTTATGAAAATCGGATGTACAGTTTAATTACAGGGACAGTCAAAAGTTTTCCGTTATATTACGGCCAATTGGAAAAAAATTATTGCAAGTGCATTTTAACGATGTTACAGCCTTTCGAACAGAATGAAATTGACATGCACTTATGAAGTACACTAAAATATTACATTCAGTATGATATGCGGTGCAAAAAATATTTATAAAACTAGTTATAGTACGATCGCACCTCATTTGCCACGTTTGACGAGCAATTTCCAACTTGTTTCGAATTAGTAATGCTTCTATGTAAATATGATGAAATTTTGTGCGGTCATGTAGCGCTGACTATAAAGAAAAAAAAGAAAGAAGATCTTAAGATTTCAGAAAATGTGAAGAAATCTAGAACAGAGCAGAAAGAAGAGCAAAAGAGCCTTCCTAAATGGCATGGAAGAGGTTCGATGTTTACATTCCTGTTCATGTCAATTATAAATAAGTTAATTGCTCGCGTTGCCATTCAGATCCAAATTAACATTGCCGATGAAGTAAAACAGTCAGGTTCATTCAGTATTGAAGAAGATTCCACGCAAGATATATCGCTCATTGAGCAGTTGAAACTTTGTGTTTGTCCTGTGCTGCACGGTAAGGTGGACGTAAAGCTTTTAAATAGATTGATGCCCCCAAAACAACATGGTAAGCCTTTTATCTCCGACTGAAAGAAAAACTTAAAAAGTTTAGTTTAAACTCCCCTCTTCACAAATACTTCTTTTGATTGTTCAGCAAATATGTATGAGTGGAATATATAAAGGTCTGCAGGCCCAACTAAAAAAGGACAACCTAATTATAAGCATATGCATTGTTATGCACATATGCTAAATTTGCTCCTGGCAGATTCAACAGAAATATTGTTAATAGGCATAGGAGTGCATGGGCTTAGTGCAAGCCGCAACCCTATTTATCTCCGAGTCAAATAAACGAATGCAAGTAAGGGCTTCACTGAATAAGGATTCTGTAGGTGGAAATAAACTTCTTAGCCAATTACAAAAAGTAAATGCGACTAGGTGGTGGAATAAGCATCGAGTACTCAATAGCATTTTTTGACGAGTCTTACAAACCTTTTAAAGATCAGCATACGTTTTTAACTTTGCTTAAGTGTCTAAAAGCTATTACTGAAATGGACGAAAGAATATGCTAGAAAAGAGTTGCTATAATTTTTCCGGAACTATGCTGATTATAATTAGTCGCTATTGCAGCAACAATCTCGACGTAGTGAGCCCTCATCCGCTTACAGCAAAGAAACGACAGATTCAGAATAACTCCTTAAAGATCATGAAAATGCCGTAAAGTTAATAGGACATGTAAAAAATGCCTAGCTTGTGCATTAAAATTATTTTGAGAGCTGAATGTATTTGGTCGTATTTATTCAACCTTGTACATAGGTTTTAACTTGATATTGACTTTATCATGGAATAAAGTGTCTTGTTAACGAGTGTTCCCAACACTTAAATTTATAAAGAACCGCTTGCATTCATCTCTAGAAGAAGAAGTGTTAGATGCTTTTATCCTACTCAATAATAGATTGATTATGATAACATAATAGATGAAGTTGCCTCAGGTTGAATAGAAATTTCCAGAAAACTGACATTCTAATTTTTTAATAGTGACGGTATAAAACAAACTATTCTATTTTTAGGTATTATATCCCTCTAAGACCCGGAAACTTTTCATATTTAAATATTACATTTCTTCTTGTTATTAACACTATACTGATCCTAATGACACTTTAAAAAATAATTAAAAAATTTTTCGTCACCCCCTGGAGCATGGAGAGTACCCGCATGAACGTGCGGGTTGGGCTTTTTCTGAGAAAGCCACACCCGCACGATCGTACGGGTTGAGCTTTTCCTGTGAAAGCATTACTTATAAGATGATTTGGGAAGTATTGGCTGAAATACTGCAATGGAAATCCTTACTGGCTCTAAAAGTCTAAAAAAGAAGAAGAAAAGTTAATATTTGAGATGTACTTATCGACTTCAAAAATTTCATATTTTAATTTATTTAAAAATGTTTGCCATATTTTTAAGGCTTTTATATAATATCGGTTTTATTTTTTCTATCAGTCTATAACTTTTTTAAATTAAAATTTAAGAAATGAAAGACATACCTGCGATTGCGTGAAATCTAGGATGGGGTACAGAAATGAACTTCTTAACATCCTACTTGTATTGTTTTTTATTTTTATTTTTTCATTCTATTTGGTTTGGATGTAGAACTTTGGGGAATGAGTTCTGAAGACTTTGATGAGGAAGAATGATCCAAAATTCTCATTTCTTTAGAAATATTTGGAAATTTTTCTTCATCGAGCTCATCTGAACTTGACTATCATTCTAATAAATCTGTTTCAAATGTTTTGTCTACAACCTCGTCATCATCCGAGAGATCACTAAATTCAGATTCTGATTTATTCATCAATTGCAATATTTCTTCTTGTGTGAGAATTCTTTTCGGTTTAGACATCTGAAAAAGTGTTTTATTTTGCTTTGTTAAAAGTTAACAAAGTATTTCATAAAAATAACAGAATGTAGTAGAAACTTTTATTAATTGAAAAGAAAAAAAAGTAAAAATTAATTGAAAAACAAAAAAGAAAAAAATAATTCATCCATGACAAACACCAAAAAATAATATCGCATTAATTATATAATAACATACTTCATTTTTATTCTGGCTGTCAGCAAAATTATTGAAACAGAAATCAAGATGAACATTCAGAAAGCTCATACCTTTGCTGTAGCACTGACTAACGTAACACCCAAGTCGCACGGTCGCGTGGGTAACGAAATATTGAATCCTACGAGCAACATAAATAGTGTATAATTAATGTTTTTTATTATATTACACTTATTTAGACATTAAAGCAAAAATATTTATCCAAGTAATTAGAAATTTACTGATAATTACCTTTTTACGACAGATAAAATGATGAGCAGTATCCGTTGTACTTGTAAACAAAGCTAGCCATGCCGGCTAAACGTAAAACATGTACTACAACCATCATCTGTTGATAAAAATTTATACTTCATTCTTTTTGCAAACCAGAACAATCGTCCGATTCGGTTTTTTATTACATACGACTGTTTCAGAAGCAAAAATTTACATTAATGTCTAGCCCGCACGATCGTGCCGGATGGGTCTAAAAGGAATATCGAAATTTTAAACAAACATTAATCAATGCACAAAGTTTGTTTCTGTTGATAATTTGAAATAACAAAATAAAATGTACAAAAGAAAATAATGATATTTCAAATAATAAATATATATGCGTCAATTTTAATAATATTAACTTTTGTCAGTCAATACTAATACTTTCCAGTCTGAACATTTTTCAATGTAGCGTACCGACAAGTAAAAGGTTTTTTTATGGCAAAGTGGTTAGCATGTTAGCCTTCCACGCCAAATCCCGGCTGAGGCATGGATGTTTCTATGTGTTGTCAATGCCCGCACGCTAGGATCAGCGACTCCCTATTCCCATTGGACTTCCCCTCACAAGTAGCCATCATCTATTCTAAAGGTATCGTTGGCCAATGCTGACAATGCAATTGCCCCGCCATTGAAACAAACACAAAAAAATTGAATATAAAGAACAAAAATATCTGAACAAAATTTCCATAAGAAATCTCATACTTTTTTTTATTACGTGTATAATTTTTAATTGTTTAAAGTTTACATATTCAAAAAATAAATAAAAATTAATCACGTTAATCGCCCTCCCCAAGATTTTTGATCCTGATAAACTTGCTACCAATTGAAAAAAAAGGATTACAAAGATGCTAATACGTCTCGAATTGATGTTAAGTCATATTCATAGAGTTAGAGCGAAGGGTCGTGTTGATAGTGTAAGTATTCAATTATTCTCACAATGGGGTTGTCGATTGGTTAGACAATGCATGTCTAGCGGGGTGGCCAAACAATGCCAATCCACCCTTGTCTGTATTATATTTTTCTCAAAAATATGTACACTATTTGCGTTTTGCCATCAACATAATATAAATATAAATACGTCGATGAGAAGTAGTATAATTATGGCATAATTTCCATTAGTAATAGAAACATGAATGTATAAAAATGGATTGTTAATTAGCCCCTTAATTTTTGCTCCCGTGATATTCACGGGCTGTGTCTTTTATTCAGATTGTTTGATTCCGACCAGTTTTATAAAATAGTGCAATTGTTTTTATTGTGGTATCATTTAACCTGTCATTAAATAAGGTGAAAAATTCTTTTTCAAAAGAAATGGTGCCAATAAGCAATTTGAATTTTAAAGTAGTAATTTAATGCGACAGTTAAGGTGTTAACCCTTTGAGGGACAAATAATTGCGTTTCTGTAATGTCGAATTCACACCAGAATCTGTAAAAAGATTTATTGGAAAATAAGGAAAAGCAATTTTACAGCATTTTCCCACCAAAGTTGGAAAAGTAAAATTTAATAAAAAATTTCTGGTGCAAATTTTCCTTATTTGTGGGTGGGATAAAATTTATTCCATACGGACATACTGGACAATATTTTTGTTTAATTAGGTTTTTCAGTAATATTAAAATTAATTAAAATGGAGTAGAATATTTGTAAGTAAATATTCCGTCATTCATATTTGTGTTTTCTTTTATAAGGGAAAAAAAAACTAGTAGATCGACACCGCACTGTCCGTTTCTGAGTTAAATAAATAAAAATTCAGTAATACGGCCATCACAATAACGTTACTCTGTGAATTCGCAACCGTAAATCGTTAAAAAGACAATCAGAAATATAATTACATTATTTTGCTGCAATCAAAGTAAAACCTCTCAGCTTTATGAATGAGAAAGCAGGTTTTCGTCGGAACATACAACAGAAAATTATACAATTTTCCTGACAAAACGAAAACAAATGCAAAAATTACAATCGATTGCTATAATAGTCAGTGAAACTCTCTTTCTTACTTTATATATACAGTTAAATATGGTAATTCATAATAACTTTCCAGTGGCATATAGTGTAAGGAGATTATTGTAATCCTCAAAAATAAATATGAAAATTATTGGACATTTAGCAAAAACTGATATTCAAAATTAATGGGCTAAACAAACGCTGAAAAATATCCATCTACCAAAGCCGCCATTTTCAAGTCAGCACGAAGTCCTTGTGATGATGGGGATATGATATAAAAATGCTGCACGCATATGTTAAAACCGAACACATGTGTCGTACTTGTCCCGAAATTTCAAGACCAGGAAAATATTAGCTACCATTTTTTTATTATAGAGAATTTTTTCTTAAATGAGACAATATTTCGCGCTTATTATCTCGATTTAATTTTTTATAAAATAATACCAATATTTGTCCTTAAAAATCCCCTGATGGGTACGACCCCTGCAAACGTTATCGGCTTAGTGCTTTTTTTTTTAAAGCATGCCCAAATCTCAATAGACGAACATTTACTTGATCGAAGCGTAAACTGCTGATAATACCACGTAACGTTTCATTTTTTTACATTATTCAGAAAAGACTGTATGAATTTTCTGGTACCAATGTCGTGATGTTTGCTTTTTAAAAGCATATCTATATTATAAAGTACAAACATATCTGTGCGTAACGCATACGTCATTCTGCGAATGGCAACACTTTGAAATTTGAAATGAAATTTCGCTTTTGCAATTCTCGCTACTGCAAATTTTTAAACTTCTAAACATCCCACATTTTAAATGTTTGCACCGTCATGTGCAGAAAAAAATGCGCTTTTAAATGCAATTTGTTTGAAAGCTGTATCTCAATTTATTTTTGAGATATTATTTTTTTTTTAGTTTTTAATACCAATTTTCTAATCGTGGCAACTGAAGTACTTCATTTCTATTAAAAGTGGATTAGTTATCTTTATTGATTATATTCTTACTGATGCCATTTTCTCATTACAATTAAAAATATATTTTTAAAAATTTGAACAGAAAATGACGTTACGCTTAAAAAAAGACACAATTTCCCTGATGATGCTGTTATATTTCGCTATTTTTTCATTTCGCTGATATTGAATTTGAGTCAATAGGCAAAATATTTCAGCGGCTGAAAATGACGTCATATTTAAAAGTAAACGATAATTTTATTTGATAAAACGAGATATTTCCCCTTTAATACGTTGAAAAGTTTTAAATTTCTGGAATTTTTACGCGCAGGCACAGAGATTATACTAAGACCTCAAATCACGAGTGGGAATTTTAACATGAAAAGTTGTAATAGTTGACAAACGTGACTTCAAGCTTGAAAATATATTTATTAATAACCTATTGCGCATTAAAACGGTTAATATGAATGTGAAACGTGGAAAATGACTTGATTTGGTTTAGATGTAAAGGTAGAAAAATTCTATGATTATGTCAAGTTGAAATCATTTTTGCGGATTTTTCATTCCGTAATACCAAGCATCAATTAATAACTTAATCAAAATTACTTATCTTGATTATATTTTACTGATGACGTGTATGAAGTAAGTTTAATTTTTCAATAATTTTAACAGTTGAAGTTTATGAAAAAAGTATTTTGTTAATCTTAGGTTAAAATATGTCTTTGGAGAGTTAAATTGACAAGTGTAAGATGGATTTTTTATTCTAATTATTGTTGTTGATGTATTATAAATTTGATGCAACAGTTCCTTTGTAAACATTTTCTTTCGTCGAAATTCGGCGAGTTCCACCTCGTTTCCTTAAAGATAGAATGCATGATTTTTATTCCCCTAACCTGCACCTTAAAAACCCAAGACAAATAACTGCATAACAAACAAATTCCTAAATAACGGTTGCCCATAATTTAAACACTTTGCGACAAGCATTTCTTACAGAATTTTTAATCTTTTGTCACCGGTTTTACTGAACAATTGTTTTGCCTATTTGAATCGGGAAAATGACTGCGCGGACCCGGGGGAGCTTCGACTGTTTTGGGGTACTAAGCAACGGCATTTAGTTTATTTTTTAAATTTTCCCCACATTCTTTCTCTAAAATTTGCAAGTTATAAAGCTTATTTTTTATTTGATTTTTACCCGACTGAAAAGAAGGGTTACGTGTTTCACGCGTATCTGTGTATGTGGATTTCTTTATACCCTCGAAACATCCCAACGGCTGGATGGATTTTAACGAATGAGGTCTCTATCAATTCGTGTGAGCGGCTCGATGGTTATAGGCTAGGTTTTGTTTTATAAATTCAAAATGGCGGCCGTAAAATACAAAATGGTGGTAGAGACAAAAAAAAAGACACCCTATTGAGTGGCATATCATTGGATAGGTCTTTCAAAATGAAGACGATGTTTCATTGACTATTTGACAATCAGAAGATCCGTTAAAATATTATACAACCTAAAAGTTATGTGTGTAGGATCTCTAGCTTTACTGCAACTCTAACCATCATAGAGATCTATAGACCTCATCAAAACAGTGTTTATAGATAGGAACTAACAATTAAACACAACTTAAAAGTCATCAATACAAGTAAATAAAAAAATAGGTAAGTAATATAAACAAGTAATAGAAAAATATATTTTAAGTCAATACCTTCTTAGGTCAATAAAAGAAATTATTTTTTCACCCATTTTATCTTCTTCTTGAGTGGCCCTTAAAATGCCTTGATCAAGAAGAGGGCCGTTTCGGTCTTAAAATACCTTGATCAAGAAGAGGGCTCTCTCGATTATTGAAAATTAATTTAATTAATTTAATTAATGAATTAACATTTGAAAACAACTGGATTGACATCAAGTGTCATCCACTACAAGTTAAAAAAATATTTGAGGTTGATTGGAGAATAATAAGTATTTTATTAACGATTGAAAATTGGAACAACATATATATACATAGATGCCAACATCTCTTAATTATTCCGGAGTCTGATCCAAGATGAACTCGTTTTCAACCGGAAATTTTATTTAACCAAAAATTTCAAATAGAAATAAAAAACGTACGTCATAGAAAGAAAACGCATTTTCTTATATATTTCTTCCGGTTTGGGCATGCAAATTTTGGATCACACTCCGGAATAATTAAGCGATGTTGGCATCTATGTATATAGCGAGAGTGTGAGCTATTAGGAGGAATTGAAAAAAAATAGTTTCACATTCATTAGAAATAATTAATTAGTTCGCTTTTTACGCAGTCGGTTTTTTTTTATTTTTTAAATTTAATTGTTTATTACTTTTTATTGTTTGTTTGTTGAAATTAAGAACATAAGTCTTAGCCCCCCCCCCATTATTTTTATTTTTCACTGCTGCCCAAAGAAACGCACTCTGTCAACTACCTCATATATTCAGCATTCGGGGATGTGGGAATTAGGTCTCGTACTCATCGATAAAAGGTCTTCGCATCATCATCAACCCGGAATAAAAAAAGCAAAATTTACAATAAAAAATAAATGGTGGGAATAATCACAAATTCTGAGCACTTTATGCGTCACGTATACGTAGCGTTTATCCCGAAAGGGATTATAAAATTTTAAACTTTCTGAAGTGCTGATATTTTAAATTAAATAGTATATAAACAGGAACTTCACTATTTCAAAATATCAAAGGCTGTCGAAGAAAGCTGTTGAATCCTGTACTAACTGGAATGCGGTCTGTAATTCTCTGAAGGTTGGTTTGATATTTTTTACTGCACCTAATTTTAACTTAATTCGCACTTAATTTTTTACAGAAGCTCAATTCTATAACTTTGACGAAAGGAAGTGTAACATTCATCTTTTTTCAAATACACTTTTCAAAAACTTCTGGCGTGAGATTAACTTTACAGAAATGCATTTACTTTTGCCTCAAAGAGTTTAATATGGCGTTAGAAAATAAACTTTATGAATAATTAAATTTCAAAGTGTTCAAAATTTAAACGTCACTTTGAAATAACGAAACGAAATTAAATTCTGCCTTCAACATCCCTATGGCTGTGTGTATTTCAGTATAAAATAAATCATTAACCTCATTATTCTCATTACATATAATTTTTAATGCATATACATAGCTGCCAACCTTTACGCTTTCTTCCTACCACTAAAATTTTCTTAGAAATATTGCCTTATTTAATGGTCGAAATATCACGACTAAAGAAGCCGAAAATGTCTTCTGAATTTTAGTGGTAGCAAAAAAAAAAAAAACGTAAAGTTTGGTAGCTATGCATATAGCAAACGGAAAACTTTTGTTCGATTTAATTTATCATCGTCAGGAAGATAAAATAAACGGACAATCTCAGCATCACAATTGTTGTTCTAAGTAAGCAAAGAACTTTTTAAGGAAAAAAAAATAAACGTGATATTAACCCCTTGAGGGGCAAGCAATTACGTTTGTGAAATGCTGAATTCCCACCGGAATCTTTGAAAAATTCTATTTCAAATTAAGTAAAAGCAATTTTACGGCTTTTTTCCCATCAAAGTTTTAAAAGTAAAATTTAATAAAATTTTTCTTGTGTAAAACTTCATTAATCGTAGTTGGTATATAATATATACCGGTGCCACTCAAGGGGTTAAGTAAGAAGATAAATAACAATTAATTATCCCCTTTGAACTTAAAATATTAAAAGAAGAGTAATTTCGGAATCGTGTATGGATACATCTACAGGATGCCCCTTTTATCATTGTCCAATAGGTAGAAAAAAATAACGACTCAAAAGTATGGTTCCCGGACTTCACAAATAACGACAAAACAAGTTTTGCAAGATGTATTTTGTCATACAATTTGAATTTTTCTTAATTTTTGTTTCATAATTTTATTTATTTATTTATTTATTTTTGCGAAAAAATATTTAAAGAAACGATAGGGAAATCAGTAGTAGTTTAAACTAAATACAGGCTTCTTAATCCACGATTCAATCTTCAGTCAATTTTTATCCTTTGAAACATTCCGGGTGCTCTTTAGAGATATTGTTTCAATTTCAAATATTCAGAGCTATTAGTGTTAATATTTTTTCTCTTTATTACCAATATTTTCTAACAGAAATCATCGTGGTAAATTCCTTTAAGATCTGTAATCGAAATATATAGTGAAGTCGACTGTTATATAATAGAATTTGGTCATTAGTATGAAACGCCCGATTTGAAATACCGGGTTCTGGAAGGGTTTTTTTTTTAATTCAGAAATTCCGATTATTCCCGAGAAACTTTACCTTGATATTTTTTGTTATTAAAATGGTAGATATTTTGTGAATTAAAAAGAGAAAAAATTACTAAATTTTCCCTGGTGTCAACTCAAAATCTGCGAATAAAAAACCCGCCAGATTTGGCAGTTTCAAATTGGACGTTTCATACAAAATGGCCTAACAGTTGCAAAGCTAGATGATTTATGAAGGTTACCAGTCCTGGATGAATACGAGTATGTCTCAAATGTCAGGTCAAGAGGTCTGGGATGACAACGCTCCCATCCAAGTGACAATCTCCAAGACGCTATGGAGACCTATCTCAACACGCTAATGGCAACCTTCTATGAAGAGGGTATTGGAAAACTCGTCTACGAAAAATGTCTCAATTTTCATTGTGACTATGTCGAAAACTAACTTTTAAATGCACTTGACTTCTGGTTATAAAAACATCGTGTTATTCACACTTGTCTTTATTTTACATCCCACCGGGAGTTGAAAAAAAAAATTCGTACCAATATTCGTAAAATAATGGAGTTACACTGACATTTTTTGTAATGAATCGTGAATACTGCAAAAATATTGGCATACATTGTAACTATCTCAAATAGAACGCCAATGCTGTAAAAAATATTTATTTTATCATGGAAAAGATAATTGTGAAATTTAAACTAACCCTTAAGCATTAAACATGATTTTGATTTTAATTAAATGTTTTTATGCACTTATTTAATTGCTTTTTAAATGTATCCAAATCTGTCTAATTTTTCATAGTTAGTTTAAATTATATGTTAATTCAGACATCAAAATATACGTATATCTTACGATTAATTGTGAAATTGCAAGCGATTTTCTGCCAATATTGCGTAAACATATGAAAAATGTAAACAGGCAAAAAATATTTCTCTAAATTTATAAGGCGAAAAAAGATTATTAGAATGCAAATGTGGTTATAAAAATCAGGAAACACAATTATTCCTTTTTTCTGCATCAGGTATAATTTTAGAAAGGTTTACGTTGCTGTACCAAATGTATACCAAGTAAATTTTTACATTTTTCATATGCTACGGTATCAATAACACAATAAAATATTCTATTGTTACATTTGATTGAAGGTAGGTTTTATTCTTATAACTTATGTTTTATGTATCACAAACAAATAAAATATGTAAATTTATATATGTATGTGAAAATTTTGCACATTGGGAAAAATGAATATAATGGATAATGAATACATACGTTAATCGGTATATACTTAATCATACTTTTAATGTTGGCTTCATCTAAACATTTTCACTCTTTTACATTTACAAAATTATTAGGATTAGGATACTATCATTACTAATGGGAAATAGTAATAACAAAACTAGATGTTATAAACACATCTATAATAATCACTTATAAATAGATAAAGTTAAAAATGCTATAAAAAGGGACAGAAAATCTTTATTAAGATTGACGATCGTTTCGTTGCACAAACGGCGACATTTTCAAAATCATTCAATGATAGAAAATATTTTCACATAATTTAAAACAATAAATATTGTAAACAATGTCACGCGACATGATGCATAATGAAAAACATTGTAAACATAAAATTAATTTAAAAAATTAGATTAGCTATTGGCGAGTGTGGACTAATTTTTAAAACAATAACATGGTAAACAATGTCACGAGACAACATGCATAATGAAAAGCATTGCAGAATATAAAATAAAAATAAAATTATCTTGGCTATTTGCGAGCGTGGATTAATTTTTACTATAGTTACTAATGTTACATAGCATCTCTTTCCAAATTTTAGGTAATTCTATGGACACTGAATTATTGCAAATATTCTTGTTGCGTAAAAATATCTCTATTGATTCTCGGATTATGGATGGTAAATAAAATCTTGATGTATAAATTAACTTGCTATTTTTAAAATCGATCTGTGAATGTTCTTCGCTGTATAATCTGGCCAAAGCTGTGGTTCTTCTATTGTATTTGATGTCTGCTATATTCGTCGATATATGATGTCGCCGTTTGTGCAAAGAAACGATCGCCAATCTTAATAAAGATTTTCTATCACTTTTTATAGCATTTTTAACTTTAAAACTAGATGTTATGATAAAAATATACTCAAATACAAGACATGATTTCTTAATCGGAAGATGGCATTCATAATTGTCTCAGAATTTATATAGGCGCTAACCACCAAGTTATCTCCTTTAATGTAGTTAATTTCACTTAGATTTAATATGTTCAAATATTTCTTTTTAAGAAATGAAATTAGATATGTTCACGTAGAAAAACCTGTTCCTAAATAAATAAATATCCACAAAAAAAAAAAAAAAAAAAAAAAAAAAAAAAAGAAAAAAAAAAAAAAAGATGTGGATTAAAACTTGGTTAAACTTGGTCAAGCTAATTACCATATTATGGAAGGCTAGTGGGAGATTGGCAGCTTGCTATGAGAATGCTCAAATTCCATATAGTCCAGGCAATAGGGGATTTTGCCTGGCAAAATTAATGGTAGTTCTGGAAATTGGCTTACTTTATGTTTTTTGGATCGCTGAATCCAAATTTGTAACTTCCCACCAAAATTTCCCCCGGCAACCCCCCTCCAAATTTTGGTAAAATGCCCCCCCAAAAAGGTTTTTATTAAAAAAAATCAATTTTTTTATTGTTTTAGGGGGAAAATATCTAGAAATTCAGAAAATAGACAAAATTTGTAATAAATTAGATATATGACATTATGACGTAGGATGAATGGGGAGGGGGGATCTGCCTCGGAACATGCGCCGCGGTGCTGCGTGGACTAAGTTGCGCATTCCACTTAAACACTCACATCATTTACATTCGCCCTCCCATCTTACCTCGGAACTTTCCCTATAAGGTTTACTTTAAGTTTTTTGAGTCGCTGAATCCGAATTTTTAACTTCCCCCACAAAATTCTACCCCCCGCAAACCCACCCTTAAATAGTTGCTTTTAAATTAAATTTTTTATTGTTTTAGGGGAAAAGTATGTAGAAATTCAGAAAGTAAACTAAATTTGCAACAAATATGATGTATGACATTACGACGTAGGATGAACGGGGAGGGAGAGGGCTGCCTCGGAACATACACTGCGGCGCTATGTGCACTAAGTTATGCAAGTCCAGTCAATAGGGGATTTTAACTGGAAAAATTGATGCTAGTTCTGGATTTCGACTCACTTTATGTTTTTTGGTTCGCTGAATCCGAATTTGTAACTTCCCACCAAAATTTCCCCCGTCAAACCTCCAAAAAATTGATTTTTTGAAAAAAATTGGTTTTTGAGAACAGTGCGTGTGTAAATAGGGTCGATATAATGAGTTGCTTCCTAAAAATAGCTTTATTATAAGGGATTTTCCACAACTTTTCAATCAGCTTACTATATCTTTCTAAGTTTTCACAACATTTGACTGGACATTTTATTGACGTTGCCCCAAAATACTGACTACCAAATTATAAAATAAAAATTAGGAAATCTTCTGCGCATGCGCAGTTAAAAATTATCTCATAAAAATGCCCATATCTCATCAAATATTCAATATATGCAAGTTTTAATTGCAGTATACTGTTGCTACTATTCCTTGGCAAGTTTTCAGAAAGTTGTGTAAAATTTGGTTCAAAACTCTGTATGCTATAAGCAAAAAACTTTTGAATTTTTCACAGACACAATAACATCTTCACGAATATGAGTGCTGTGCTTACACAAATGCACACAAACGTTGAACAGGACCCAAATAGTCATTTAACGCAGTGACAAACCTTTTCCAGCTTTTTCAATTGCATAGCTGATCGTAAATATTATTTTATTATTAAATTTATTATTAGCCCCCTAATTGTCGGCCCGACTAAATCTTCACCAAGAAATATGAAATCAAACATGTTCTTTTCATCCCAAAAGTTCAAGAACAATTCACCAATAATTTTTGTAGATATTCGACAAAACGTGTGCAATCGAAAGTATCCAGTCCCTGTACCTTAACTTTTGGAGGCCAGTGTTTGTTTAACATAACTTATCATCATAATTTCATTTTTAAATTTCAGCTAAAATATTTTTAAAATATATTGAAACGTTAAATTTATTATACTTTTTGATGTAAATTGAAAATGTAAAGAATTTTCACAAAACCTGAACAAAAATTATTAAAAACTGTATTTCGTACAGTACAGAAAAAGTATGGAGAAGAAATAATTAAAATCGGGGATGCGCCTGAAGGAATTTTACAAAAAGTTAACTAATTTTAAATCTCAAAACTTTACCCGGGAGAATGCGCGAATACCCAGGTTATGAATGGTTTTTACTTTGTCACCAATAAATACAAATAATAAAGGTGAACTTATTTAGTCGGAGACAATTTTGCGATAAAAGAAGTTGAAGATTACTTTTAAAAAGAAAGTGGTGACAACTGTAAAAACCGTACCAACTCCGGGTCTATCAGGTCGGGCGCGCGTGCTCCAGTGTTAAATAGAAAAAGAAGACACTTTCAAATTCCGCACGTCAGATAGTTAAAGTATAATTAATAGTATGTAAGCATACACTTTGTTTTAAAATACATGAATTTATCTAGAAAATAAAAATAAAAAACACTTTTAGTAACTTCATGTAACTGGAAAATTCTGGAAATTCCCAATTACGCACACTAAAAGTTATAATAGTATTATGTACAGTAAAACAATATCCATCATTGTCTAAATTGCCTGTCTATGTAACATAAAATAGAATAGCTTATTGTAACATGTTTTAGAGTAGATCATAATTCAGGGGTCTCTGTATCCTATTTCTTTTAAATTATTTAGCATCACTATTTAGAAAAAAATTATAAAATAGGGTTAGCTTACCATACGACGTGTTTACAAAATAATAAAATAGTGTTCGCTCTCCATTCCAAGTAATTAAAGAAATTCCTCTCGAATACAATCACTTGATAATGCTAAAAACCAGTATATAAAAAAGACATATACAGAGAGCTGCGAACATGCTCGCAAAACCTATTCGGTTCAGATTTGGAAAGTGGTATTTCTCAGTATATTTTTCTGATATGAAGTTTCGAATATTCTGAAACAGTTATTATAATATCGATGTAGTAATAATGATAGCTTCACAATCTTAATAACGTTGCAAATGTGAAATGTTTCGCTGAAGTCAATGTCAAAACCTATAATTAAATACCTTTGTACCCATTATCCATTCTGTTCATTTTTTTTCCAATGTGGAAATTTTCACTTAAGTTAATAAAATTTACATTTTATTATTTGTTTCTAATACATAAAATAAAAGTTATAAAAATTAAACTTTCTTTCAATCAAATGTAACAATGGAATATTCCATTGCTTTTTTCATATTGTGGCATTTCAAGCAAAACAAAATATTAAAATTGATTTGACATGCATTGATAATAGGTAAACCAATGTTAACCTTCCTGTATAAAAAAACCCGATACGAAAACCTTGGAGAGATTGTGTTTCCAGATTTTTTACACCCACTATTTCATGCTAATATCTATATTTGCCCTATAAATTCTGAGTTTAATAACAGCTAAGATTTGGAAATATCGATTATAAAATTTGAGAAACTAAATTTCCGTGAAAATGAGTATCAGTTATGTTTTTCTATATTGCACCAATATTTGCATTGATCGTAACGGGGTTGTAAATTTAACTAAATCCAGAATTCAAAAATATCAGCTAGTGTTTTGAAATAGCTAATTTTAATTTTGTTCAATCTTTGAAAGTCTTCCATTACATGTAGCAAAAATTATTATTAAAAAATTCTGGTACAGTTTGAATACAAAAATACGCTTAGTTTTAAACACCGATCGCTATGGCTGATACTTGAACGGATATACCAATATTACATGTTCTCTTAACAGGGCGCTAGAATCCGAACGGGTTACATAATAATTTGTAAAATAATGATTTACGATGGAAATATTTGTAATGAAACCTCAATACTACGAAAATATTGCTATACATTGTATAACTCAAAATAAATGTAAATATTTGAAAAATATTTAGTTTATGTTGGAAATATTAACAAGGAAATTGCAAAATATTTTTTTTTTGCCAATATTGTGCAAATATGAGCAAAATGTAAATTGTTGAAAAATATTTTGCAACTTTGAAGCTGACTTCAGCCAAACACTTTCACATTTACAGTAATATTATTACGATTAATATTAGTACATGGAGTTAATAACAAAAATTATTCTTAAGAGAAAATAATACCCAATGAAAAAAACATGTTATCTTAATAAGAAACTAGAATCCGAACGGTTTAACACGTTCACGCCGGCGCCTATATTCATGTTTTTCGCTGTGAGGCGGCTCTTGAATTCATATTTTGCTTCATCTGGCGGCGCGGTACTTTCACTTATTCAGACACTGTATGTAATGACACGCCCACCTCATATTTATTACACTGAACTCAAATAAATGATTTTGAATGAAAACGAGAATTCTCGTTTCCCGTCGTGAATGTATAAGATTTATAATATTGAGTTGTTTTTACTACTGAATTTTCGAATATTCAAGTGTGACCCACCGGTAGTGCACGCCGTCTATGGCATAGTCGAGTGTTACAAACCTGTAGTACACGCCTTCTGTGGAACAGTGGAGTGTGACCCACCGGTGATGCACGCCGCCCGATGCGGCAGATAAGCGTGACCCACCGGTGATGCACGCCGACCGATGCGGCAGTCAAGTGTGACCCACCGGTGATGCACGCCGGCGTGAATGTGTTAAATAATAAATCTACGCTTCTGCGATCGCTGAGTAAGCGTTTCAGAATATTTAAATACTCATACCAGAAATCTATACAGAAAAATGCCAGAGTTGAATCTGAACAGAAGAGGTACTGTGAATATGCGAGCTGTATCGCCTGATAAATTATCTGATAACAGTAATACATGTAATGCAATTATGTATTATATTTCGGTTACACCTAACGCCTGTCTTTTCTACTAGTAAAGCGATATTGGTCCAATATTACTTATAATGCCTGAAATTCTTTCAATATTCGGAAAATTGGCATCACTTTGTATATTTACATTTCACGACACTGTTAAAAATTTGCAGCATTCTGGCAGGTTATTTGACCGTTTTTTCCGAAAGCGGTTACACAACTGTGAATTTAACACTATTCTGACCATATTATTGGCCATTTTCTGGTCAGAATATACTTAACCCTCCGTCTACCAGGCGGGTCCATTGGACCCGACAGGTACATACAAAATATTCATTCAAACCAGAAATTTCTTTAAAATAAACTAAGTATATAAACCAGACAAAAATAAGGTAAATAAATAAGTTAAATAGTTTTAAATAAAAATTCTGGTGTAGAACGTTTTATTAAAACTTGAATAAAATTCCCGGTAGATCTAGGGTTAAATTATTGTTATGAAACCAGTTTTCCACCAGTCCAGGTCTTCCACCAGTAGATTTATATGGAAATTTCGAGCTTATTTAAGCGCCTTATTACAGCAAAATTTCAGTCATAAATAACGGTAGAAACACATTTTCATTTTTACTGGTAGGAATTTACTTTGGCGGTAGTTAGGCCCTGCGTTTCTGCCATATTGTGACAACCAGCGAAACAAACTGATAGTTTTACAAGGCGCACTGACACCAGTTAAAAAAAATATATAGAAATTTTTACGTCATTTTTAAGAAAACAAATCCCACGAATAAGACGCTTAAATAAGAAGAAATTTTCTATTCAATTTTACTTCAATATCTTTTTTTAATGTTTGCCTTTGTGGTAATCAGAAACTGAAGTTCCGACTTAAAAAAAGCAGCAGCCATCTTGTGACAACCTCCTCAGTTACTCCAGTGCAACTGGTAGACAGCACACTAAATGTCACCCCCTCATTATTGAAAACTCCATTACAAATACAAATATAATTCCTCATTTCAATTCATACATTCCCGCTGTAAATTCAAAATGTCTTTTTTCTTTTTGAAAACGAAACTTTCAAATTTTTATTATTATCAAAAATATTTATAAACGTTATTTCAAAATGGATTATATTTTATTTTTAAGGGATTACAAACACTTCAATAATATCAAAATAACTAGCCAGTAATTAATTGTCCATAAAAAGAAAAAAGAAAAATGCTTAGTAGTAGAATACGAAATTACTGAACTTAAGTGCTCAAGAATGTTTTTATTCGACGCCTAAAATTAAAATGCCTTTAAAATATAGGAATCTTATAACCCTAATTATAAACAGAAACCTTTTAGAATTAAACAGAAATTAGATGTATAACACTTTAGAAATTAAAATGGCTTTTAAATGTTAGTATTTATAACTCGTGTAAATAATTGCATGCTACACTTTTTTTCAAGCTTTATATCTTACAGGTATACTTAAAGTTAAGTAACATGAAATACGTGAAACAAAGAACAAGAAAACAAGAATAATATAACGAAATATTTCAAAATATTCTTAACACTAGAAGAACCGTAAGGGGTCATTTTGATCCATACCAAATGAATATGTTTCGGTTTGAACCAGAAATTCTTTTAAAAAATATGCTTAAAGACATAAATAAGAAAACATTTAAGCAAATAACTTAACCAGTTTTAAATACAAATTCTGTTGTAAAATATTTCTATAAAACTTAAGTAAAATTTTCGGTCTTTCTAGTGTTAATTTTAAAAGTTTATGCACAGTTCTAATTAACATCTGTAATTACATACGCACATATAGACCAGGGTTGCCAGTGGGCTACTTTTTTTAAATTCAGATTTCTTGATTGCTACCACTTTTTTGAAACGGTAAAATTACCTTTGGTTTCGCCTTATTTAATGTGTCATTAAATAAGGCGCATTTTACTATTTCAAAAAAGTGGCCCATCTGGCAACACTGTGCTAGACCGTACTTTTTGTTTAATCATTTTTACCAATAATATCAAAATAAATTAAAATGAAGTAGTCTAAATAAATATAATAAGTAAATATAGTAAGTAAGTAAATATTGCTGTCATTCATATTTGTGTTTTTTCTCTTTTAAAGAATAAAAATCACCAGTAGAACCACACGGCTCTGTCCGTGTGAACAACGAGGACCTTCTGGGTAACATAAACAAAAATTCAACAATACACCCATGACAATAACGGGGCAGTGTGAATTCGCATCCATAAATTCTTTTAAAAAAGCAATCAGACATAAAATTACATTACTTTGACGCACTCAAAGTAAAATCTCTCATCTTTATAAATGAGAAAGCAGGTTTTCGTTTGACCATACAAAAGCAAATTATGCAATTTTTCGGTCAAAACGAAAACAAATGCAAAAATTACAATCAATTGGCATTATAGTCAGTGACATTCTCTTTCTTACTTTATATGTACAGTTAAATATGATAAAACGTAATCACTTTCCAGCCGCATATAGTGTAAGGAGATTATGGCAATAATTTAAATTTGGAAATTATTGGATATTTAGAAAAAAAAACTGCTATTCAAACTTAAGGGGCCGCACAAATTCTGAAAAAATCCACCTACCAAAACCGACTTTTTTGAGTCAGCAGGAAGGGCTTGTATTCAGATGGATATGATATAACACCGTCGCACGCGCATATGTATTCTAAAACCAAACACAGGGGGTCGTACTCGTCCTGAAATTCCAAGACAAGGAATTTGTACGGTATTTTTCTTGTAGAAAATCTCTTCTTAAAAACAAAAAAAAAAAAATAAAATAAAATCGCGCGCAGTACCTCGATTGATTTTTCTCTATAAAAAATACTGGTATCAGTCCTGAAAACAACCTTGAAGCGGACGACCCCTGCGAACATTACCGGCTTATTTTTAATGCATGCTCAAATCTCAATAGACGAGCATTTACTTGAACACCATATTTTGAAACCGAGCGAATTACATAATGTCTAATTTATTTTATATTATTCAAAAGGGACTATATGACTTTTCTGGTATCAATGTCCTGTTATTTTCTTATTAAAAACGTATTTCTATAATTCTTAAATGCGCAATTTTTTATTTTCTTTCGAAAAAATTATATATGATTCTCTGAAAGGTTTATTACACAGGAAAAATAATGAAAAAAATCACAGATACATTTTTCACGTAATACGTCAATCTTTTCTACTGTTGCACATGTGCAATATAAGTACAAGCTACTGCCGTGTGCCTGTTTTACGCTAAAATATTGGAAATTAGTAAATATTTTAAGAAGTACGTCTCCAAATACCTTATTTTATATAATTATTTATTTTATAAAGCTTAACCTTTAACCCCTTAATTCTCCTGATAGAATACCTTCTAGAAATTACATATTTCAGATAATCTGACTTTACACCAGAAAGTTCAATGGTTAATTTCGCTTTATTTAAATACGGAATGTTTGTAATTAATTAGAGCAGATATTGCTATTTTAATTTTCTGGTGTGAATTAGGTATATACGAATAAAAAAATGTATTAAATTCAAAACACTGTTGTTTGCATATATGCAAAGCTGCGCACTATAGTGATTAACCCTAGATCTACCGGGAATTTTATTCAAGTTTTAATAAAACGTTCTACACCAGAATTTTTATTTAAAACTATTTAACTTATTTATTTACCTTATTTTTGTCTGGTTTACATACTTAGTTTATTTTAAAGAAATTTCTGGTTTCAATGAATATTTTGTATGTACCTGTCGGGTCCAATGGACCCGTCTGGTAGACGGAGGGTTAAAAATGGAATGCATGATTTTTATTCCCCTCACCTGCATATATTTTACATTTTTCTTCATTCACATACAGCAGTTTTTAAAACATTGTAATTTTGAATTATTTAATCGCTCAAAATTTGAGATTAGACAAATTGAAAATTCATAGTGAGCTCACATATTTCCAAACTAAAATACTAGTATTCAAATTTAAAAGTTTTGTTCACCTTACATGGCAAGTTTTCTTCAGAACCGGCTTTAATGAGTTAAAAGTTTATGCATACTTGTAATTACCATTTTTAATTACATACGTACATGCTGGACCATACATTTTTTTAAATAATTTTTTTCAGTAATATTAAAATAAATTAAAATGAAGTAGACTATTTTTAAGTAAGTATTGCTGTCATTCACATTTGTGGATTTTTTTCTTTTAAAGAATAAAAGTTACCAGTAGAACCACTTGGTTATATCCGTGTTAACAAAGATAGCCTTCAGGGTAAAATAAATAAAAATTAATCAATACTGTCATCACAATAACGGAGATCAGTGAATTCGCATCCATAGATCGTTGAAAAACAATCAGACATAAAATTACACTATTTTGATGCAATCAAAGTAAAATCTCTCAGTTTTATAAATGAGAAAGCAGGATCGTACAAAAGAAAATTATACAATTTTCTAGACAAAACGAAAGTAAATGCAAAAATTACAATAAATTGACATAATAGTCAGTGAAATTATCTTTCTTACCTTATATATACAGTTAAATATGATAAAGCATAATAGCTTTCCAGACGCATATAGTGTAAGGAGATTATTGTAATCTTTAAAATTAATTTGGAAAGTATTGGATATTTAGAAAAAACTGGTATTCAAAGTTAAGAGGCCGCACAAATTCTGAAAAAAATCCACATACCAAAGCCGTCATTTTCTAGACATTTTCAAGTCCTTGTATTCAGAGGGATCCTTATAATATTATAAATGTCAATGTGTGTCCGAAAGTTTGAATGAAGCCTTCGTCTAAACGGATGAATTAATTCTTTTGTATTTTGGGATATAGATGGATTACAACCTGGAAATGAACATAGGCTACGTTTAATTTATTTTATTCAAATATTTTGCTTAATAATCCAAAATTTCATTATTTTTCATACGCAATGAACTGGCATTTTTCCGATAAAATTTAACCATCTTCCTTTATTCGTTGCCAAAAGATAAGAACACAGAATAATAATTTAATTTCTGATTGAAAGATTTAAACGGAAATTTTCAAGTATTTTTAATAATACAAGGTGCATGAATTTTGAGTATGTGCGGCATGAAGGCAAATGTGACGTCATATATGGAATATAAAACGGATATGCTTTGATGTTGAAATAAAATGAGATTGTGTTATTGTATTAATTCTTATTATTTAAAGAAAAATGTTATCAATGCTTACGGTTTATCGTCTGCGCACGGTTAACATAAAGATTTAAATTTTAATTTAGCATTTAAAAATAAAAATAAAAATAAAAACTTTTGAAGAGCAAATGGATAGCAAATGTCAATAATATGCACAGTAAAATTATCAATGTCGAAAATGACGTAATGATTAGCAGGAAATATGTATTTTCATTCCAAAAAAGCAAAAAATTAACTAGATAGAAAGGTTATGTTCTATAATCGGGTTCGTAGTTAATTTGCTTTTTTAGAGAAAGACATTTGTTGAAATTAAATACATTATTGTAAACAGGTTTGTTTTTTGTGTAGTAAAGACTTAATAATATTCTAGATTATCAATTCTTCGCCATCCTTTGATGCCAAGTATGACTGTAAAACATATAAAAAAGTATAATTCAATAATTTTCTTGCCACAGATGCCACATACGCACCGGTTTGGCGCGATCTGCTATTGGCGCCAATTTGGCGAAAACATCGTTTTCGAATACCAATTACATGTATATTTTTAAATTATGTTCGATTACTTAAAAAAGGAAATAGCAATAAATAAAAAAAAAGTTTCATTAATTTATGTAATTTTAAAAGAAAATTAAAGTAAATGAACTATTTATTAATAAATAAACAACAATAGCCGGGTTACCATGTCAAGCAAAATAAGCTATTTTGGCAACAATTAGGTACCTCCTTGCGTATATGACATCAGTGCCATTTTCTTATTACTTCATGATGTAAACAGACATCCTGGTTCAGCGTATAAACCTGAGTTAGGTCAATGATCCTATAATAAAGAAATACCTTAAATTACTCATACTAGCCGCCCTTGCCAACCAGTTCGGTCTCCCTTAAAATTTATGTTCATGCTAAGCATTGCATCATGTTATGTTTATTCATAATTTAATTTATTGGACTCCCTTAACCCTCTCGCTGCGCATTCCAAGATTTCCTTGGCCAACGTAAAAGTAGCAAAATTTGCGCAATCCGAGATTTCCTCGGGGATTCATTTTTTCCACTGTCGACTATTCTTTAATTCAACTGGGATCACTTTTTAAAAACATTTTTTTACAATAGCGGTGCGATACTATAAAAATAGTCTCCAGTGACAGCCCTAATTTTGCCTAAGTTCTAATATCCTATCCCATCTAAGACCCTGAACTCTTTTACATAAAATGTTTACATATTTAAGCTCTAAGCTTCTAAGCTATATATAGATTTGAAACATGTAATGAAAAAATGCGCAATTTTTGAACCTATTTTGATTTAAAAAAAAATACGCAGAGAGAGGGTTAAATATAATTGATACAATCCCTTAAGCTAATATAAGATTTTTTTGTTGCATTAAAATATCTCAATTTGTTGATTTTCTGTAAGCAAGTAAACCCTATTGGTTTACAATGGAAGTCTATGGGAATTTGGCGAAATATTAGAGATATCGTCAAGTTGGCGTCACTTTTAGCGACAAACTTGACGGTATTTGGCGACAGAACAGGGTGCCCTATGGTAACCCCCTTATACGTATGGGGATGCATTAAATGTTGTTCAATAACCAATGAGATGCTTTTCATTTGGGCGTTGACATTAAACAATTAACAAATAATTGCGCTTTCTGTGCCACGTGCGATAGCTTAATATATATATATGGAGAGATTGTCTCCTATATAATGTGATAAAGAATTGGTTTATTATATATGTTTTTAATTATCGGAAGGGAAATGCTTCGCTTAATTAATTAATTTCTTCTTTTTATGATACGTGAAGGACGTCACGGGTAACAGCTAGTATGATATAATACTATCGCACGATCATATGTATGCTAAAACCAAACGCAGGGGGTCGTACCCGTTCTGAAATTCCAAAACCAGGAAATTCTTCGGTATTTTTCTTATAGAAAATCTCTTCTTAACCCCTTAATCGTCGCGCGCGAGACATTCACGGGCAAACCTGTTACTCACCGTGCGCCCGTGATACTCACGGCTGCACGTCTCATGACTTTAGCTAATTTTTTCTGGTATATATTTTGCATTTTTCTTTCCCGAAAATATTTTTAAACCTTAAATACGTGATTCTATTTTTACATTCTGATCGCACCACTATATTTTTAAAGTGTAGATTTTAGTAAATTTCTTTTGCACTTTTATTAGGAAATCGAGTTACGTTGGAGCTCTGTTGTAGGAGGTCGTATGAGGTGATTGCTCCTTCGCATGTTTTATTTTCGCAGTGTGAATGGCAGGTGGGGCGGTTCGTTAGAATAGTCTTATCGCTATTTAAAGCTGTATTATGGCGTCTACAGATGATCATAATTATATGACGGAAGTTATCGACAAAATATGTAATGGAACGTTAAACAGCAACTTTAAGGACCAGTTTGACAGATGTTCATCAAATTTTGAAGACTATGCTAAGACTATATTGGGTGATTTTTACACCTTTGTTGATCAATATATTTTGGACATAAAGGCTAAAGACGTCTATTCTGCTTTTGCTTCTGAGCAAGAAGAGGTAAGGAAAACTTGCCTTGATGCTTTTACTTTGCTTAGGGAGCCAACCCATGATAATTTGTTAAATTCAGCTATCCTTAGTTTTTTTTTTTTTTTTTTTTTTTTTTTTTTTGCTATTTTAAGTGTAAGAAAACTGTTAATTTTTTTCTTACTAATACTAATCTTAAAAACGAAATTTTCAATGCAGTTAAGAAAGGTGTTAACCCCTTGGGGACGAGCGACACGTATACGTGCCGCATGAAGCGCTCAGAATCTTTGATTTTCCTCACCAGTAAAATTTTACTGCAAAACTTGCCTTATTTAATCAGCTCATTTTCTCGGTTCAAGAAGACACAAATTTCTGTTTTTAAAAAACGGTAACAAAAGATTAAAAGTTTCGTAAAAGGCTCCCGACCCGAAGGGGTTAACCCCTTGGGGACGAGCGACACGTATACGTGCCGGAAATAGGCCTAAGGATCCTCGTTTATCCTCACCAGTAAAATTTTACTGTAAAATTTGCGTTATTTAATCCGAGCATTTTCCCGAATTGAATAGGCACAAACTTCTGTTTTTTAAAACCGGTAGCAAAGTAATAAACATTTCGTAAAACGCTCCCGTCGCGAAGGGGTTAAGGTATTTTTCTCACTATTACTAGTATTTTTTTTATAGAAAAATAAATCGAGCTACTACGCGCAATTTTTTTTCTTATTTAACCCCTTAATCGTCGCGCAATTTTCGGAAAATCCCTTCAAAAATCGTCGATTTTTTTTATTGCCCGATTTTATTATTCATAAAATTCTGAGTTCATTAGTAGAAGAAACAGAGTATTTTCTTAATATTTAACCCTTTTAAGGGTGGTTTGAAATGCATGAAATCCCTTAATTTGAATACCGAAAAGTCCAATAATCCCAGAAATTTAATACAAAATTTTTTCGTTAATGAATTTGCTAAATGTTGTTCTTTTATATTTCCAAATAAATCTGTTCATAAATTCCGATGTCAATCTTTTATTTCGACATTTCAGCAATGAAGGGCTTTGTTCCTGAAAGTTTTCAGGATGGATAAAATTTTTAAAACTTACAATTTTATTTATCTTTTATTTGATTGTATTGTACACACATGACGTGCAGAGAAGCTTTGATGCAAAGCTGCAACCTGTGGTTTCATTTTAAGTAAAGGTAAAGACATATTTAAATAAAATAATTTTTTATATTACTATAAGGACGATAATTTCATTCAAATTTAATTTGAAAATTGGCATTCAATATATTTTTATAATTTTGTTTCCATATTTATTCTCATGGGAGGAACAAATTTTTCATTCTGTGTAAAGTTTTGTCCGTAGGAATCCGAACATCCAGAAAATGGTGTTCACATAAACGACTTGGTGTTGATAATTTTTCTTCTATACAAATCATTCAGATACGCACAAACAGTCGAAGCTTTATATACAAAACTACATCCACCTAACCACCAAAACATCCACCTAATCCAAAACTGTGTACAGTTTTGGATTAGGTAGATTTTGAGGATCGCGAGCTTCATTATTCTAAAAATGTAATTTTTTTTTTAAATTCGCTGTACCTATTGTGCGTCATAATATCACGAAAAAATGGGGTTTTAACAAATAAAGTGTTCTCCAAAACATATTTGCTTTAACTTTTACTTTTAACTATTTTTTATTTATTTTTTTTTTTTTTTTTTTTTACAATTTTTTGACAGTAGTAAGAGAAAGAAACAACAGCATTTTATTTTAAGAAATAGATGGCCATTCCAGTCTGCCTTTCTCTCTTTTTTCTCAAACAACATTTCCCCATTTCTCATCATAGCGATTAGTTTCAATTACAATATTATCCACCAATTCATCATTTATAAAATTTCATAGTACTGCAGAATACCCGAAATAGCCTCAAACGAAACGTTAATCTTAAGCTCCGATTTGAATTGCAAGCATGGAGGTGCGTAATATTGGGCCATCATCACTATCTTCCGTTTCCGATTTTTCGGAGTCAAAAACATCTGAAAAAATGGAATCTTCTGATTCCTTTCCAGATATCTCAACGCTAAAATCTTTCTCTTCACTTGAGCTACTCAACATAGAAATTTATAAAGCGATACCCAGATGTATCAGATTTGAAACAAGTAAAATATGTGTTTCAACTCGTACAATTCCTTAAATTAAGCATTAAGATCATAAAAACAAACTTGTCATTTCAGAGTTTCCCATCGTTTAAGACTTCCTTTAGCAAGTTAAGCGCCACGTCAGCCACCGGTGGCTGACACTGAAATTTCCCTTTAAAACGCGTCATTCACCGATGGCTGACGTCTAAAATATGATATTAAACTAAAAATATATATATTGTTTTAAAAAATTACTGAAAATTTATTTAAAATTTACCTACCTTTTATTTATTACAGGATTATACTTTCTTAAAAATTACTTAAAACATTGTGAATTTTCCAGCGCTTTAGTGTCAGTCACCGTGGCACTCAACGTGTTAACGGACTTTTGGCGCAATACCGGCATAAGACAATTTATTTCCTGGGCAGAACAATTTAAAGAACAATTGTACTTGATTTTCAACAAATGGAACAATGTTAGCTGGTGTTTGGATTCCCTAGTTGCTTGGCAACTTTACATCCAGGCTAAATATATATCGTGTTACAATGCAATGGGAGCCTTAGAAAAAAGAGTGTTTAAACGCGGCTAGTAGCCACAAAAAAGAAATTAAAAGCTAAAAAGAAAGACAATTTGTAAAAGAAAAATTGTTAGTATAACTAGTGAGAGAGAAAAAAAAGTTCCATATGATCCAAATAAATGTCCAGGACAGACGAAAAAGATACCAAAGGAAGCCCCATAAAAAAAGACTCAATTCAGAGACCATACATTAAGTATATCATGAGAAATAAAAAGTTAAACACAATGCGAGCAAAAAAGAAGAAATGATAAAAAACTTATATATGTACATATTTACAAGGTTTTAGTAGATGGTGAGAGTTTAATATACTGCAAGGAAAAAATAATAATAATGTAAAAAAGCAACAATGAGGAGAGTTCTAACTAAATATACAGAGTAACGCAAAAGCCGAGGGGAACAAACGACAGCAAGAGGACGGCGTCCACCCAGTCTAGTAATTTGAAGGTGAATAAAACAAAAAGAAAGGAAAAAATAAGAAGAATAACATGAGAAGAGCATAAAATGCAATTTAAGAAGTTTTTTTTTATATATATAAATTTTTAAACAAACAGCACGAACAGAAAGAAAGCAAAAAGTTTAACCAGTGAAGAGCTTAATCTTCATTAATGTTGATTTGACTTGCAAGTTTATCAAATTCAGTTAATATAACCGTCAGTTTTTGCATCAGATTATCGAGTTTCTTAGATTGAGTTGATATGTTCTTTATACATTTTAAGAATTTTGTGATTTGTAAAATTTGCTTAACTTCATTGAAAGTGTTAAGAATATCTTTTATATCGTTGGTGTAATTTGTAGGAATTTTAGAATTTTCTATAGTAGGGGAGGAATGGGTGTTTGCGGTAGTACTATCATTAATATCAGAGTTTAATATTTCATTACTAGTTGAGGGTTCAGAGACTTTAGTATTTTTGGTGTAATTATAATTCTTAAATATATCCGCTAAGATTTGGGTTTCTTGGGAGAGATTGCTGACGCTATTACTTGTTTTACGGTTTTGTTTATTTTCTGGTCTATAGGGATTTTTTGGACAACCGCGGAAATTCGCTGGGTCTACAGTCTGTAGACCCAGCGACTGTACTTAAATGTAGCGATGCGTTTTAGTACCCAGTTTCCCCCAGTTAGAGTAGAACCCCAGCGAGTCTGTAGTTAAATGTAAATTACCGCATTTTACGCATTTAGCATCGAAGCCACACACTTCTGATGCGTGAGCGTAACCTTGGCATTTGTAACACTCTTTTACACGATTTTTGCTAGTAAAAGCTTCAATCTTAACAGAAATATAATGTATATTGTTGATTTGGTAAATTTCTTCAAAGTTCTTACGAGGTTAACATTTACCATGTATATCGGCATTGGTGGGCCAGTTTTACGATTTTTAAGCATGGCAGCCCTAGTGACTGCGAAACCATGCTCCCTGAGACTATCTTCGATAATTTTAGTATCAGTGTAACAGGGGAGGCCCCTAATGCATATTTTTTTGGTCGAAGTTCTTTAGGATCAAGAGTGGTATATTTCTTTTTGTTTTTGTCTAGCCATTTTTGAGTAGCTTTAAAGTCCTTATCAGAGTTGCATTGTATAGCAATGCGTTCGCCTTTTAGCGTTATTTTTGTTTTTTCGAGTTTAACTCCGGAATTTCATGGGCTACCGTCGCCCAATTGCTTCGACGTATAAAGGGTTAACAGATTTTTTAACTTTGACAGCATCCTGTGTATTTTCACTAACATTTGACTCATCCATATCCACATTTTCAGTTAGGGTAACTTCGCTAGCGATATTCTTGTATCTATTACTAAGAGGGATAGGAGAACTTTCCTCCAAAATAGATCGTTTAAAGCGTACGACCCCTGCTAACCATATCCGCCTTAATGATCTTTTTTAATGCATGCTCAAATCTCAATGGACGAGCATTTACTTGAAGAAAATAACAAAGAACTAACAGATTTATATAATGCTTAATTCATTTTACATTATTCAAAAGAGACTATATGACTTTTCTGGTATCAGTGTCGTGCTATTTTCATTTTAAAAATGTATTTTATTAAAGATAGAAGGCATGATTTTTATTCACCTCCCTTACACCTTGAAAACCCCAGAGCATATCTAAGTAAAAATTTCCTATGTGAACAGTTTTCCATAATTCAACCTCTTAATTCTCGCTCCCGTCATATTCACGGGCTGTGACTTTTATTCAGATTTGTCCCACCAGTTTTTTTAAATATTTTAATCGGCTTTATTATGGTATCATTTTACGTGTCATTAAATAAGGTGTATATTTCTTTTTCAAAAAAATGGTGCTAATAAGCAATTGGAATTTTTAAACCGTAATTTAATGCGACCGTTAAGAGGTTAAACCCTTCGTGACAAGCATTTATTACAGAATTTTTAATCTCTTATCACCGGTTTTTAAAAACAATTTTTTTGCCTAATTGAATCGGGAAAATGACTGCGCGCACCCGGGAATGCTTCAACTGCTTTGGAGTACTAAGCAATGGCATTTAGTTTATTTTTAAGTAATTCTTAAAAAATCCACCCCCATCCTTTCTTTAAAATTTGCCAGTTATAAAGTTTATTTTTCATTTTTTTTACTATTTTTTTATTGTTTTGTTTGTTTGTTGAACTCGAGTCTTAGTCCCCACCCCTTCTTTTTATTTTTCACTGCTGTCCAAGGAAACGCACCTTGTCAACTACCTTATATGTTTAGTGTTCGGGGATGTGGGACACTGGTCCGGGATGCTCGGCGAACGGTGTTTACATCATCACCAACACGGAATAAAAAAGGCAAAATTTACAATAAAATATAACTGGTGTGAATAATCACGAATTCTGAGGACATTATGCTTCACGTATAGGTGGTGTACAGTGCTCAGCAAAAGTTTAGACAATGACCTATTACGCTTCTGTGCTGAGAAGTATGTAACAAATAGTTGTAATTCAACCGTCATATATTACTGGGGACTTATCCTTCATACACAAACAATAAATTTTAATTTATACACTTTACATCTATTTATATAAAATCCAAGTCTCTGTGTGTCCCTCACTATTCCGGTAGGACCGCCTCATTGAAATGAGTAATTGTTGAAAAATATTAATGCAGGGTTACCACAGTAGCGCCAAATGTTAGCCAACTTGGCGATCGCTGGCTAATTTGGCGAAATTCCCATTTAAAACCATTAATCTTTCATAATGGAGGTCACCGAAATTTAATTTAAACTCCACTCTTTTAAGATATTTTTTCGAAATCTATGGGTGAGAATTTAAAGTACATCTTTACATCTTCCTCCCGATGCTACTAATAAAATAACCGCCAATAGACAACGGTGTACTGTGTGAGCTCCTAACTGCGCGATTTTAATGTGCTTTAGGTACTTTTCCAGTATAGGTGCCTTGGCGAAAAAGGAAATTTGGTAACATATTTTCCGGGAACCTATTCACTGTTTCATTTTATATACACACGCATTTTTTTCGATATTTATACGATTTATTTAACATAAAAAAGCCGTTTCTCTAATTTTATACATAAACAGATGCAATTTGTACATAAAAACATCAATAATATACATATAAAACAAACAAAAACGCCCATCAAATTTGTTTTCATAGCTGTTTATATGATTTGACAACAAATCTCGATATTTTTCCGTTATACGGACACCATGCCAAAATGTATGCTAATGCGCCAATTATTTCAAAATGCTAAAAGATATTTGTAATTTTATGCCAGCAGTTTAATATGAGTTTTATTTTATTGCTTTATTTTATAGCAGTTATTTGTTCACTTATTTTAAGTATATATTTGTGATTTGATGAAATAGTTCGTAAAATTCTGGAATTTTCAAATGTTATATTTTTTAAATGCTCACTTTAGTATCGACAATGGTTTTCTTTTATTTTTCAAATGCTTCAATTCACGATTTTGCGCCAACTATTACGCTTGGCGACAATGGTGTCCGCATAACGGAAAAGTACCCAAATCTCACCTTCTGATGCCCAAATTACACCAAGCTTTTTTAAAAAAATGCCAAAGCCCCTACAGTGGAAAAGTACCAAACTGTCTATTATTTTGCGCTATCCGTGTTATAGTTTGTACTATATGCAAGGGGAGTAAAGCGAAGAGTTTAAACATTAGATATTAAAGTTTCGGCACAGATGTCATATACGCCCCATATTGGCGCGATTTTTTTTCTGACGCCAATGTCATATACACAGCGGGTACGTAACTGGCGCCAAAGTGTTGTAATTTTGCATGATATGTTAATCCGGATGTTGTTGTTTATTCTGTTGATGTTTTCGCCAAATTGGCGTCGGAAAAAAATCGCGCCAATATATGATAACGTATATGACACCTGTGCCAAAGTTTCTATAAGGTTTCTATAAGTTTCTATAAAGCAGTATAAGCAATATTATTAAGAATAAAATAAACGCAAAATAAGACTAAAGAAGAAAGAAAAACCATGCGTTAAGCATAGAATATGAAACACTTTCCAACACATCCTGAATGCTTTAACAAAACTTCGCTATTTAGGGAAATAAGGTAAATAAGATAACGTTACTTCTTAGATATCCCGTCGACCAATTTCGCCAAATTATATAAATCGCCAAATCAATAGTAAAACATTAATAAAAATACAAATAAAACGTCGAATTAATGGTTTTATTGGCCATTATTGGCATTTAATTAATTAATTAATGGCAACCATTATTGGCAATTAATCTTACAATTTGGCGACAGTAATTTGGTCGACGGGATAACTAAGAACTACCAAGATAACTAAGTAAACAATTTAGAAAACTCATAAAAATTTTAAAATTTGATTTCAGCAGTTACCGTCCATAGCCAATGGTACCGTTATTACATGCCACTATTTAGTTAAAATTTAATTTAAACTACTCTTAAAACTACTGAAATCACATTTCCAGATATTATCATCCATAGACTATGTATCCAATTCTTTGCATGACCATGTATATCATTTTATCTATATTCCACAAACATTTCTTAGGAAACTAAATGCAATTCAGCGTAAAAATGCATAACTCCTTTAAAAACCATCTTTAAGCAATTTACTCTCATACTCAATAACCCTTACGAATTCTTTTGTGTAGCCCTGAATATGAACTGTAGCATTTATACACACAGTGTAATATGCATAAATGCAGTGAAACATAAAAGCGCATATCATGATTAAAAATGCATTATAGCAATCATTGCTTATGTACAATACTTCGGATAAAAGTTTCTTGGCGAGAAAGAAGTTTGCCAACGTATTTTCTGACAACCTATTTACTGCTTCATACTCACAAACAATTTTTCCCATATGTATACAATTTGGCGCAGATGTCATATACGCCCCATATTGGCGCGATTTTTTTCCGACGCCAATTTGGCGAAAACATCAACAGCATAAACAACATTCGGGTTACCATTACAAGCAAAATAACGACACTTTGGCGCCAGTTAAGTACCCGGTGCGTATATGACATCGGCGTCAAAAAAAAAATCGCGCCAATATGGGCGTATATGACATCTGTGCCGACAATTTAATATAAAAAAAAGGGTACTTTTCGGTTAGCCGGGCGCCAGTGTTATATATACATGCCTATGTATATATACATGTATATACATATACATATAAAGGAACAGATGTCATATTCGCCCCATATTGGCGCGATTTTTTTCTGACGCCAAATCATATAGGCAAAGGGTACTTAACTTGCGCCAAAGTGTCGTTATTTTGCTTGATGTGATAACCCGGATTATGTTGTTTATGCTGTTGATGTTTTCGCCAAATTGGCAACCGAAAAAAATCGCGCCAATATGGGGCGAATATGACATCTGTACCCATATAAATATACATATATATATGTGTGTATGTATACAATATATGTATATATAAATATATGAACATATACACATATGTTTGTAAATATATATGTATGTATAACACTGGCACCCGGCTAACCGAAAAGTACCAAAAAAAGCTATTTACCCATTTTTATAAAGGAACAGAAGTAATTTTTGCACAGATGTCATATACGCATGGGGGTTGGCGTGATTTTTCTATGACGCCAATTTGGCAGAAATCTCGCTTTCGAATACCAGTTACTTATATATTTTTCAATTATTTGCTATCATTTTGAAAAGGAAATAACTATAAATAAATAAAAGTTTGAATAATAACTATAGAACAAAGCAGTTTATATAATTAAAAAACAGAAAATAAAAGTAAATAAACAATTTATTAATAAATAAAAAACAATAGCCGGGTTACCATAGCAGGCAAAATAACACCATTTTGGCGCCAGTTAGGTATCCCGGTTCATATCTGAAATCTGTGCCGTAATTTGTATATAAAAATATATATATATATTTAGAAAAGACTTTTTTATGCATATAAGTGCATATATAAACAAAGATAAAAGTTCATTAGATTTGTTTTCATAGCTGTTTATATGTTTTCGCAACATATCTCACTATCTGATGCCCGAATCGCGCCAAGCTTTTTTTAAAAATGCGCTATAATGGAAAAGTACTTAAATAAATAATTAACAGAAATAACAAATTATACAAACTAAAACTTTTTATTTCGAGATCAAAGCATTGTTTTTAATTTCGATTAAAAATACATATATCCTTGGATAACTTCATTTAAAGTTAGTTTCACAGCTTAATATCGCATTCCATATACCTAAACAAACACAAGTGATTCATTCATCGTGAAACGTCAAAAATATTAAATCATTGAGGTAATCATTCACAAAGTAAGTTCTCCAACAATCAATAGGCAATATTCTAATGACGTCATAGTAGTAAAGTGGTAGCGGTATCGTTTGTTTATGGTTTGTAATCACAAAGATTTAATTTTGCAATGTCTCTTAGTTACATTATTTTATTGTCATATTTATGAGCTCAGAACAAAAGCCTATTTTTTCATTATTTAGTTATTAAAGACGGAAAAAAATCATAAATGCATGATTTGAAAATTTTAAATAATTTTCTTTCTTAATACTAAAAAATAACATTGGGAAGTAACAGCGGGTTTAAGTTAAATAAGTATAACTGTTTAATTCTGTTGTAATATTCAAAATAACCGTATTTATTGGATTTCAGTACTCAACATCAGGGCCCGATTAAACTTTGAAGTTAAAGGAATTACAATTTCATTTCAGGACCTTTCTTTTGGAGAAGCTTTTCTAAATTCCATATATACATGGAAAATCTTCAGTGTTAGAAATATTATTCCTAGGACTGACATAACACGAGAACGGCCTGCAATTTTACACAAGTTTTTGAAAGCTACTTTATATCAGAAATTTTACTAAAAACTGGTTACTTTTTTGTTATAGCGGCCCACACTATTAGAATTATGACAAGCTGCAGCCAATTTCGCCAACGTCGTAACCAAGATCGTGAAGCCCACACATATAATACCATATAATACCATTTCATGAAATCGTATACGATAATTTAATAGTTTTAACCTTACTTCAAGTGTGTTATTTATTTATTTTTAAGGCTCAATAATCTAAATTGTCCAATATATGAATTTAAAAAAATGTAAACAAAGATTGAATAGACATGACCACAAAAAGCCTCAAATCTGCATAACACTTGGAACCAAACTGTGCAGATTACTGTACACAGTTTTTCATAAATGTGTTTCGTTCTTAAAATGTGTTATTTTCATCTATCAATGCGGAACAAGCGAGAAAACTCATATCCTTGCACATGAGTTGTATATATCTTTATATCTAAATTTCCGTCATTTTTGACGGGCTACCTTTCTAGTAATATATAATGAGAAAAAAACGAATTTAACATTGTTGAAAAAGTATAGACAATCTGTTTGTTAACAGAAAAATATCCATAAATTAAAATCGAACTGCACCTACATTGTCTGCTATTAATGCAAAAATGTGACTTTCCATCGAAGAAACTAAATCCTGCATCACTTGGGGGTCTATTTCGTGCCAAACACGTTCAACATCTGATCGAAGTTCATTTACAGAGGAGTATTGTCAAAAAATTGCATAAACCGTATGAGATATGATGCCACAAAAGTTTTCGATTGGGTTCAGATCAGGGCTACACGCGGGCCAGTCGAAAACAGTAATATTTTGAGAGTTAAACCAATTTTTTGATTTGTATGCAATATGAATAGACGCATTATCTTGCTCAAATACATACTTTGGAAGAGATAAAAGTTCACCAAATGGCTATAAATTGTTTTCCAATGTATGTATGCAGTCTTACGCAGCTTGGCGACCATTGAGAAACTCCAGAGTTACTTGAGAATTAAAACAAAGTGAGGCCCAAGTCATCAACCCTTTCGAGGTCAAAGGACACATAATTTTAATTCCCAATATGGCAAGAATATTTATTTAAAATTTTCCTTTTATAATTTACGTGAAAATAAGCAATTTCATATTTTCTAATAACTTCGTTTATAAATTCTGGTATCAGTCCATTATTTCATCCGTTTATAAAAAAGAATTACTCCGCGACAGGAAAGGGGTCAATTTGTTGTGAGATTTCAAGGCTGGTGGTTTTATCATTTTCATGTAAACTAATGTACATCTTTCTTTAATGCATCTACGAAATTATCCGTTGACACAGAAAGCTCTGACTCACTTTTAATTCGATTAGCAGTCATCATTTGTCTAGATGCCAGTTTATGGATCCTTCTATAATCTCGTTTTCTGACCACACGAGTCCTTCCAGATCTATGTTTTGCTTTGAAAGAGTCACCCTTAGACAGTACTTAATAGAAAGACTTCTTTGGCCGATTGAAAATAGCTGAAATTTCCGCAAGTCTTCCCTTTCGATTTCAGCTTCCATGCTTTAATTACTTCAACTGACTGAAAATTTCTTGCTCGCGCATCTTCACTAACCCATGCTATCTCGAGGTGCACTTAAATACTTCATGCATGTTACGTCATAAGTTTGAAATATGCGGTTTTCGGTGAACAATATTAAAAAAATCACAAAAGTGTCTAAACTTTTGCAATATGCAAATTTCACTTTTTTCAGTTAAATGAAATAATATCCTACATTAAAACCATTAAAACCGTTATTTCTGTCCTAAAACGTTTAAAATATATTTAAAAATAAGTACAGTCATTTGTATAACCCAGGTGTTCGTATTTTTTATTTAAAGGTTAAAAATCACCAGTGTCTAAACTTTTGATGAGGAGTGTATATCCAAAAAATGTTAAAAAAATATTAAACTGTCTCAAATGCTGACATTTTGAATTAAACAACATATAAACGGGAACTTCACTACTGCAAAATGTCAGGGCCGTCGAACAAAGCTGTTAGATCCCCTAGTAACTCGAATGCGGTCTATAATTTCAAAGAAGGGTGGAGGAATATTTTTTTTAACTCACCTGATTTTAACATAATTCGCACCTGAATTTTTTGCAGAATCTTAATTCTATAACTTTGACAAAAGAATGTGTAACATTCATTGTTATACTTTCAAATATATTTTTCAAAATTGCTGGTACGAGATCAACATTACAGAAATGCATTGACTTTTGCCTCAAAGAGTTAAATATGGCGTTAGAAAATAGACTTTATGAATAATTAAATTTCAAACGGTTAAACGTTTTGCTTAAAACAACTTTGTAATATAGAAAGAAAATTAAATTCTGCCGTCAAAATTCCTATGAGTGTGTATATTTCAGTATAAAATAAATCATTAACCTCATTATTGTTATTACAAATAATTTTTAATATAGAGAGCAAACTGAAAACTTTTGTTCGATTTATTCAATCATTGTCAGGAAAACAAAATTAACGAATAATTTCAGCACTACTATTGTTGTTCTAAGTAAAACAAAAATTTTTGAATTGAATAAAAATAATAAACGTGATTTTTAAGTAAGAATTTAAATAATAATTAATTATCCTCTTTGAAATATTAAAATAAAAGTAATTTTGGGGTCGTGTATGGATGAATCTACAGGATGCCTCTTTTATTATTTTCAAATAGCAGGGTTGCAACTGGCGACTATTTTTTAATTCTAAGACATCCTTTTTTAAAAATTTTTGTATTTTTCACATTCTAAGATACTTCCATCCTCTTTGGGGTTAGGCCCCACCTACCTCATTTCCGATTGGCTCTGGGGTGCTTGCCTGGTTATTTAAGACCTATTTCCAAAGCGTTATAAGTAAGCGAACAAACTTAATGCTGGAATCAGGCGTAAATTAGCATAGTTGCGCCACCTTGTGGACGGCGTGATAATTCACATACGCGCTCTTTTAGTGCGGCGCGTAATTTCTAAATCTTTAGTCACTCATAAAAATGAATTTTGTTTGCCACATTTATTGCAATATTATGGGGTAGCGAGAGAGGCATCCAGATGCACTTGACACAACGAAGTTTCCTTCGCCTTATCAAACCACTTCAGTTAGTAATCAAGGTGAAAAAACTTTACAATTTTAGTGGTGAGAGTATGAAAACAGTTAGGTATCTACCTGTAGTTCACATTCCATCCGCTACGTGGTGCATGACCTTGATTGATGTGACCTCGCTTTTAATCTTGCGGTTACTTCTCCCATTTAAGATAGGACGCTTACTTATATCGCTTTGCCTATTTCTCCCCGTTTGTCTCATTCTACCCTCGACCGCTGACAAGTGATGTTGCCTCTCATGGAATGAGTTCAGTAAAGGGTTCTTTTCAGAACTTTAATTGCGTCCGCGAACTTAAATTGCAAAATTCTCACCCCATGTTTATTAGTTGAGATTTGAAGTTTTTTAGCTTTTTAATTTAACTTCTCAACATTTTAGATCTCGGTAGAAGCCGAAATATTGTTTATCTGTCGTTGTGGACCAGAGAATGGTGTATCAAAGAGTCTTTCAAAAGACTAAATCATCCGCATGCGCCCAGGAAAATTTCGATGGTTGACGAGTAGTAGGCATCTGACACACAAAATTAGTGAGCTATGTGCCCCCCCCCCCCTTTATTTCAGTACTCAGGATAGTCTTAATTGGGCTTGGATCCTTACGCTATGATTTTTCTGTGCTCGTTGTTACCTCACTGCCTTTACATTTTTCGTTATTTACCTACACCAGTCGTTAAAATGATATCTAAGCGTAGGGCAAAAAAGTTATTTGGATGATGTGTGTGCCCTTTTTCTGGGGGTTATATTTAATCTCGTGCTTTCAACTCTGGAATGGCCCTCAGGACTCAGAGTTCTCAAAATTATACTTTTTAGACAGTGCATTGTTTCGAAATTCATTTTTATGTTTCTTTTGTTGGAGGTTACGCGCGGCGGCTTTTACGCCGCGTTAGCATTCCTTAAGCACCGCGATGTCATATCATGTTTATTTCTCAAAACAGAAATATTTTTATTATGCATTTTAAGTCTGAGCAAGAGAAATATACAAAAACATTGATTTTTATTAAATAGTGGTGCGAATATAATACAAAAAGAGTCACCTGTGGCAGCCCTTAACCCATTACCAGCTGGTGTTGCGTTCACGCAACAGTCAAAATAAATGCACTTATTTGAGTTATTTTGATACCCACCACTATTTTTCAATTAAAAAATTAGCCTTACTTAAAGACATAAAATTTTAGGATCATATAAAGCGAAAATTATCTTTCAGAGTTTGTGGTGTAAAACGACGTTGAGCTAAAAATTTGAAAATTTTAACCTTATAGTTTTGGCGGTTAATGGGTTAATAGGTAAAAAAAAACGCCTCAAAAGTTTGGTACATGGACTTAACAATAATGACAAAACAAGCTTTGCAAGATTTGCTTTGAACTGTCCTTTGTATTTTCCAATTCTACAATCATAATTTTACATATTTTTTAAAAGAAAAATAATACAAAAAAAAGCACTAGCAGTCTAATCTAAATAGATGCTTCTTGATCCACGATTCCACTTTCAGTCAATTTTTATCCTTTCAAACTTTCCTGATGCTCTTTAGAGGAGCAATTCATTTCAAATATCTTTCAATTTTTCTTCAATTTCAAATATGCATAACTCTCAGTGTTCTTATTTTTCCCCTTTACTGCCATTATTTTCGAACAAAATCTCCCTGGTAAATTTCTTTTAGATATGTAATTGAAATATGCAACAAAGTCTATTGTCAACCATAAGGCCATTAAAAGTGTGAAACGTCCAATTTGAACTATCACATCTGGAGGCAATTTTTAATTCAGAAATTCCAGATTCTCCCCAGAAAAATTTAATAGTTACTTTTTCTTATTAAAATGGAATACATTTCGTGAATTTAAACAAATGTAAAAATTACTATTATAAATTTTCTGATGTGAACTCGAAATTTGTGAAAAAAAATACCGCTAGATTTGACAGCTTCTAACATCATGTAACACAATTTTTGTTTCTGGGTAATGGATATCATTTTCTAATTGGTTCTATCATAAAAAACATGAAAAAACTTTACTTGCCTGCTAAAGTTTTCCTTTTGTGGTCAGGACAAGGAAAAATTAAAATTTGTAATTGTCATTAAGGAAACGCAAGGAAACAGTTACGGAAAAAGTCTTACTGACTGTGAGTACCTTGAAAATTAAAAAGAAATATTTATTAGTAACAGACAATAATTAGTATTCAAATAAGGCTTCTCGACGATTATGTTATATTAGAAAAAATCCTATTAAGAAAAGTAATAAAAAAAAATTACAAACTGTAAAAGTTGTCAGCTATCTAGACACCACAGTGACAGTCAGAAAAGCGAAAGTTACGGAGTATAACTACAGTCATTCAGGGTAACTTTGATCCGCATTTTCTCTATTTTCATATGCCATGCTCTTATTTTAAAACTATTGTTGCAACTAGGAGCATAAAAGAGAAGAAATGATCCTAAATTATTGTATGACTATAAAAAATTAAGGAATAATATTTCTAAAAGCTATAAAAAATAAATTTTTATCCTGGTTAAAAGTTACCCAGAGATTTAGAGTAACTTTTCACCATTTGATAAATATTATCTAAAATAATTCATTATATAAAACGTATTATAGTTAGGACAACTTTGAACCCCAAAAAATGTTTTCAGATATATAAAGACGCCGAATTTACATTTGCCAACATCACAAGATTTGTATAATTTATGATATTACAACAAATATCAGGCATCAGAAAAGTGGAAGAAGAGAACAATGAACATTTAGAAATAAAAAAACCCTGTTAATTGTTCAAAAAAATAAAAATGCAGTGGAAAACAAAATCAATGTTTTTTCTCAATACATATCCATTGTTACAGTAAAACATACTAGTACTAGTATTATTCAAACAAGAATAAAAAATGCCGAATTTATGAAATGTCAAATTTGAGTCGCTCCGCCCCTAAAAATGCCTTTATTTTAATTGTATGTATTTTACAAATATTTGTGAAAATATTTACATGTTATATCTAATGTTCATTTTCGGCATTTATATAAAATACTAGCAGGCTATGCCCGCTGCGTTGGTCCATTTTTTCAAGTGAACCTTGAATCAAACGAATGATGAATTTGATCTTGTGATTTAAAGAAATAAGACCTTTAACTGAATGTCCTTCCGCAGTGCTGAATCGATATGAACGCCATTGTGCTATTATATTTTCTAATGTGCAGACAAAATTTCAGCTGTTACGGTCTAACTCAAGATTATCCCTCACAGTAGGATTTGGTAAAGAATGATAGCAGAATATACGATATTTCATTTTGTATCAGAGCATTCTCGTTAGAAAGAGCCAATATCGTGAGAGTTCCGATCACAGAATTTTCCTCATCTATATGTTTAAATGTGTATGCTATGTATATGAAATGAAACAGTGAATAGGTTGTCAGAAAATATATTGCCAAATTTCCTTTTCCGCCAAGCTACCGATATTGAAAAAGTACCAAAAAAAATCTTTGCATGTTCAGGTTTGAAATAAATGACACAATAGCAAACATTTTAGTAGTTGGTTTAGTTTTGGTGTAATGTAAATGTTGAAAAATGTCTCCAAAAAATGTATCCCAGATGACTCCAATTCTCTTTAAAACTCGATTATGGAATAGGTCCGCTTTAAAAACAAAGTATCAACTTAACTTCTTTTACTAAGTTAATTATCCATCAAACCACGACCGGTATTATATGCCATTTGTTTGTAGATTGGATTATGTAATTTATTGGTACCAAACATTTCAATTGTCTGTAGACTCGATCACGTAATTTATTTCCCAATTAATGCATACTTTACAAACTAAACCTACTTTCCAATTTTCCTGATTTTTTTTTATCAATAGTTGCAGTTCAATGTATATATGTTTGTCACTGTCGCGGTATTTTAGTTTGATCTGCAAAATATTATTATAATATTCAATATTAACACTATTTCTGATATTATTAACAGTCATAGAAGCTGTCTTTTTTGGGTCCCCAATAATTTTTTTTAATTATTTCTGTGATAGGTTGCCTGAAAAATCTCAAGGAAAAACGGTACTTTTATGTTAGCCGGCCACATCTGATAAACAACAAAGTATTGTTCCCATTGCTATTCATTTAAAATATAAACCTTTCACTCTTTTAATTTAAAATACACATATGTTAAATATACATATTACATACCTTTAAAATAGTTGCTTTTCACCCATTTCATAAAAAAAAATCAAAAGGATAAAAATAACAAATAATGCTATAAAAAAAATATTCTACTTCATCATCAATGTATTGTTTCTAATTTACACATGTGAAAAATAAAATATGCTATTGCCCTGAAAAAAAAATGCTATTGGCGAGATTTGTGCCCGGCTAACTTAAAAGACCGAGAAAAAACATCATCGCGTAGCTGGTTTCTACGAAATTTGTAAGTGAAATCTAAAAGGAAAAATTTTGTAAGGAAATTGTGTTAGTCAAAATAGAGACCACTCCGACGCCTATATTAGTGAACAATCAAATTTGATGTCAAATATCAGTCAGGAATCGTTTGATTAAACCCATTTAATGAATATTTCTCCCCAAATCGACGGTGGTTAGTCAAATAGCGATGCTGTCATTTGAGATCTGTCATAAACGGATTCACCTGATTACATAATTTTCTATACTTTTCCGGTATAGGGATCATTGTCGGGTTTTTTTTTTTAAAGCATGGCGCAATTCGGACTTCAGAAAGTGAGATTTCTGGACAAATGATATGAACAGCTATGAAAATAAATATGATGAACTTTTATGCTTTTTTGCCTATGTATTCATATAATAAACTTTTTAATGAAATATATTTTTACTATTGTTATTTATATTCAATTTAATTCTGTTTTTATATAAAAAGAGATAAATGGCTTCTTTATAGTAAATAAATTCTATAATTATTGAACAAAAAACACTCATTGAAACTTTACTTCTTCCGTAAAGCCCATTTTCTGCATCTCGCAAGAGATTGCCAAGGATCGCCAAGCATATTGGAAAATTACCAAAATTTCCCGCACTGATATATAACTAAGCAACGTAGAACAATATATGATATGCTAAAGCTGTCTTTGAAAAATTATCAAACTAACAATGCAAACCAGAAAAAACAGTATATTAGAACTTTTTAAAAAGGTAAATTTTTGATAACTGGGGTCACCAGATTCCACAATTCTCCCCATAGCTGAATAGCTGATCAAGGTAGAAGGATATGTTAAATACTTAAACCCTCTCTGTAAAATTATCTGATTTAAAGTGCGAATTCTATCGAAAAACATTCGGCAGAATCTTTTCAAAAGATTATTTTTTCATTATCTGGTTCATCTCATTAAAGAACTTTAAACCAGAATTCGACACCTAAGCAACGTAGACAACGTAGAATGATATGTTATATACTAAAACCTTCCAAAAAATTACATATCTAACAGTGAAAGTTCAGCAGAACTCGAGATATAAGCAACCGGAACGAAATTTCCATTAGTATTATATGTATATATACGTATATATATATATATACATATATATGTGTGTGTATGTATGTGCAGTAGAATTAGACTAGTATCCATTTACGCGGATCATGGAGGCGCGTAAACTTAAAAGATATTATTTAAAAATTGTTTTATTTTCTAGATTGCTGTTTAATAGTATAAAAGTAAGTTTGAAATAACAATCGTCGATACCTCATTTTAAAGTGTTTAACTTAGTCGTCAGTTACCTCGGGTAATGCACAAATTCTAATCTGTCAGCAAGGGCTCCCATACTTCTAATTTGGGTAAAGCCTTTCCTTAGTGAAAGTTGCTTCCATTAGAACTTTCTCTAAATGACAAACTACAGTAAAAATGACATAAGTTGCTTTATGTGACAACACCTTTAGATGGATATCCACAGCAGTTTTTGACAATGTTAAACTCGAGGATCTATGTATGGTGGCAAGGTATGCAACAGTTAAAGGTGACTAACTTCGTGTGAATGAGGCTTTTTCTTCTTTCCAATATTTACAAATAGGTTTGATAAAAAAAAAATTACAGTTAGAAATGGCTCATGATACTCAACAAAATCAACTATTATGGCCTGTGGCAAACCTCGTGGTCGAAAACGTGGGCCATAGGCAATATCTTTCATCGTAGTTAAGTTTACCAATTCTTACTACGTTCAGATATCGATATGTAGCATAATGCATAACCTTGCATCCAGCTGCTGAGGAAAGTCTAGACTGAAGTCCAGATGCGTGATCATCTTCACTTCATCTTGCTATTTAATCAATATGATCTGCTAAAATTCTTGTTTATTGGTCCCCGCTTTGATTTAAGAAGTACTTCTTGATTATATTCTTTAGCTTGCTTGGTTTTGAAAACATATGGCACCTTCAATTCATTCAAGTTAGCCGAAAGCAGTATATCTTTGCGTCGTTGCATAAGGGGCGAGAGGTAGTCAAAAACTTGACTCATGCAAAGTGAGTTCAGAGTCTTTCGGAACTGTGTCTGCTGATCGTCGTTTTGTCTCAATGAGTTTGTTAATGTGAAACATTTTTAAAAAGCTCTAAGCATTTCTTGTCCGCGAAGAATCCAAATGACTTTTAAAGAATGTCTCTTATATAGAGGGATGTCTTTTACGCGATGTAACTACCTAATACGTCCAAGGATTTAAACAAATAAGCCTCTAAAAGGCTAAATGCTATCTATTTTACCTTCGCGATATCTTTGTTCAAGGTCAGCGGTAAGACGACATCATATCATTGAATATTTGTCAATAATGATAAATAACACTGTATCCATTCTGAGCTGTAGATATATTGCTGACTTTTTGAATTAGTGAACTATTTAAAAGACGTTGGTTCTTTAAGCACTGAGTGAGTTACCTTGTCTTTGACATTAAATGCAGCAGTACCTGTTAGGGCCAAAATAATGATAGCTTCTGATCCTAACTGCTCTATGATTGTGTTACTAATTTCTTTGATTTTTGTACATTTTACAGCTCTTCGTTTTCCAATAATAAAAGTTGATTTAGAGAAATTTGTAACCTTTGTTTGCAAAGACAAAAGCTGTTCAGTGCATAACTGAAGGCAGCATAATTTGTTGTTCTTTATAATAATTCAGAAATGTTAAAAGTAAAGAGAAACCATTGGATAAGAGAATCTACGGCAAAGATAAAGAATTACCGCCGGATGTATTTGAGAAATTTCGATTTTTTTAATTTAGCTCCGATCTTTGAGAACTCGATCCATTGAGTTAGCGGCAGAAAACTTTAGCTCTTTCAAAGACTTGCTCGTCTGGCACAGCCCACACTTATTTAATATGGCAACAGGTAAAAGTTTGTAACACATATGTAACACACACTCCTAGATAGTCTGCTATACTCCTCTATCAAACATCATACCTTTATTCATGTGAGTTGTTGTTATATCGTTATTATGAAAATATTAGGAAGCATTTGGGTTATTTTTATGCGACCTTTCCACATAGAATTAAGCTGAATAACTCTATACATTTGAATGACTTTCTTTTAACCGTCATTTTCGAAACTTCTGTGTATAACGTTGTACATATAAAATATGTATATTTATTAAAATGTACACTAAATCTAGGCAGCAGATTAATAAAAATCAGGGATTAATTTATGAGTTTTAGTGAACATGATTTCTCACGAATTATCTTTCATTTTTGTATCCATTTCTCCGATCATAAGCATAAGCGATCATAGTCATATACATTAACGTCGCATTTATCGCCAAGCTTCACGACATTTGGACGAAATATAGCTAAATTTGGCGACCAAAAATATGTCGCCACAAATTAAGCCAATCTGGCTGTATCTGACTAATTCGGTGAAATTTCCATTGAAATTCAGTACTGATGATTCTTCTCTAACCGGGTTCTTCGCATTTTAACTTCGTGTTCTCTAGTCAAATTAGCTAACATCTTAAAACCAAGAAATAGGGAAGCTACCTTTTCCAACCGTACAGGAATTTTTTATTTTGTAATCCACATATTTCTGTTTTCTAGTGTACATCTTGACACAAAAAATGCTTATCTCATTTACTTCAAAATGTTCACTTGTATTTCAGTTAAAATATATTCACTTACGATGAATTTAAAAAAATTGAGTAATCGTCAGTAATTGGGACAGCTACCAAATTGTTAAATTTGCGCATCAAACAATGCTCAGTAAATTATGAATTTGTCTACAAACCCGATTACGAAAATTTCACAATAGAAACACACATTCGTCTGAATACAAACATACATACATAAGAATACATACATATAAGTAATGCACACATGACATTATATTTTTCTCGATTTCTTTGAGTATCACTCGTAGCCATTCAACTAATGCCCAACATCGTATTTTCCGTATTCGATTTTCTTTTCGTTTCTCTTAATTTAAAATTCAAAATGAATTGCATCGATTTGGAAGCTTACAAAGAATGAAAAGTTTGAAAAAAAAATAGCGGTTACGTAAAACTTCTGAAAGGTGGTGGTGGGGGGGGGGGGGTCAATTTATATCTCAGGTCACCAATGTATGAACATCGACTTCAACATTCGACTCCATAATGATCCGTATGAGGTAAAAATGCATAATTTACAGCAATGGAGCTAATGTTTTAATTAATAACGGGATGAATCTCGTCGAATTTCGACGAAAGAAATTGTTTAAAAACGAACTCGTACATAGGTTACTACTTAGTCCAAATATTATTTTTAACTTAATTTTACCAAAATACTCATTCCATACACTTCGACTGTTCAAAATATTAAAAAATTAAGCTGCATTATTTATAATACTTAATCAAGATATGTAATTTTGATGAAATTACCCATTGAGACTGTTATGTTTAAAAGGCACAGATGTCATATACGCATTTTAACATATTAAAGTTTTGATAATTTAAATAATTTTTTTTCATATACGCATATTGGCGCGATTTTTTTCCCACGCCAATTCGGGGAAAACTGCAACAGCACAAACAATAACATTCGGGTTACCATATCAAGCAAAATAACGACACTTTGGCATCAGTTAAGTACCCGTTGCGTATATGAAATTGGCGTCAGAAAAAAATCGCGCCAATATACCGCGTATATGACATCTGTGCCGTTTAAAATTGCCGATTGAAAATTTAAAAAAATGATTTCACCTTAAGTTAATCATGGAATTATTTTTCGCGTAAAATCTAAACTTTATGTTATTTTCACCATCTCATAATCTGCATACACATCTCTTATATTTATATTCACCATTTCAAAAGTATTACAATGCGCAATATGTGATTAATACATATATTTCTAAACTTGAAATCAAGTTTGTCAACTACGACTTTGCATGTGAACATTCGAACTCTTGACTTGTGATTCTAATCTCTGTATCGGCGGGTAAAATTCCAGAAATTTATATCTTTTAGAGGCGTTCGTATTAAAATATTTACTTTTATCAGGGAAAATGATCGTTTTCATTTAAATATGATGTCATTTTGCCTCATTGAAGCATTTCACCAAGCGTCTCAAACTCAATGAATGAAAAAGAATTGAATTATAACAGCTTTTTGCGGAAAACATGAGTATTGTATTAAAGCCTGACGTCATTTTCTGCTCAATTTTTTCAGAAAGTTTATTTTGAATTTTATGAGAAAATGGCATCAATAAAGATAAGCAAACCTTATTATTTTTCCTTTCTTTACAACAATGGAAGTAATCCAATTGCTACCATTTTGAAACAAAATCATAGAAATTTTTTTAATTTAAATTTAAATATAAAAATGGGAATATTTAAAAAATAATAGCTAGTGCGAGCAAATCTGCGGAGAAACAGCTTTCATAATATATATATATATATATATATATTAAAATTGGTGCAAAAAAAAAGCTCAATGTATATGTCTAAAAAAAGAAAGCCTTATCTTTCAAATATATAGAATTAAACTCGCAATGTTATCTCTATGGGAAATTTTGAGCCGACATTTCAGGCTGTAAGGGTTGACGAATATTTGTGATTTTCAATACGCTCCGAGATTTTGGCCCGACCAACGTCCAGCTCATTTTTTGTGTCGATGCGTCAAATATTTTGGAAGCTATCGTGTTAATAATAAGTGTAATTTTTGCCGGGAAGCCGGAGATGTGCTCCGACAATTACTCCAAAAGGGCTGCCATCCGCCTGAAAAATCACCAATATTGTAAACGTCGCTCAAACCAATGGTATGCTTATGCCTTTTTTGGCTTAAAATCATATTATTTGGCGATAAAATCAACATCGTAAATAAACATACAACATGTAACACACAAGTACCATTATTTTAAGCTTAATGATGGATGCGTTTGATGAAAAAAAAGTTTAAAAAAAATGTCAGTCTAATATTGTCATCAAATTTTCTGGTGCATTTTTCTTAACCTGACGCAATAGATAAATCGCCAAATGTTGTTTAAAACTGCAATCTTTTTTACTGAATAAATTTGTACGCATTACGAATATTCTCTTCCTTGTTTAAATTAAATATTTTCGTTTTATATTATTACCACTCGTCAAAACTGTTTTTCATTTTCTCTTTTTCAACTTTTTTTTTTCTTTTAATTAAAATTAGTAACATTTTTTCTTTTATTTTTCAAGGTGTAATAGCTGTTTCAATTTTTTTATCAACGATAAATTTTGCCAAGAAATAAAATGGTACACCTTATCGTCCAAAATAACAAAACTTTCCGTCATAATTATATAACTCATCTAGGTAGAATGATGTGTTATAGCTTAAAACCTTCCCTGAAACGATACCTATCTAACGGTATCAGTTCCGTAAAAATCCCTGCGCTAGAACTCGAAATCTAGGCTTTCGGAACGAAATTTCCGTTTGGATTTTATATATATAATAGATAGATACGTGCAAATATGGGAAATTTTTGACAGTAGCACCTATAATTAGTAAATTATAAACATCAGTATAATTTTGAGCCGGCTCAAAGTTACTCTGAAAATGTGGTAAATTGTTAGTGCCTTCTTATTTTATATTTTATTAACTATTAATAAATAAATAATCACAAAATATTATCACATTTACAACATTTAGACAATATTATGTCTGATAAATGAGTATATTGTCACTTACTATGAAAATTTAGTTGGATTACAACAACTTCAAAATTACCTTGAAAATAGTACTTCACAAAAATAGATGATGCATTTAATTGCGTATAATGTTGCTAATTTATTTTCTAAAATAAAGAGGAGAAATCCCAGTTTAGAATCTTGCCAACAGAACACAGTTCTGGAGCTTATTTAGTCTTTTGGAGAAGAAAATATTGAAAATTACGAGGTGGTGCAAAGTTACACCCCATTGTTCAAAGTTACCCTGAATGACTGTACTCTTTTCTACATATTTAACACTAGAAAGACCGAGAATTTTACTCAAATTTTAGAAAAATATTTCACACTAGAATTTTTATTTTAAATTATTAAATTATGCATTTAACTAGTTTTTTTCTTTGTATCTTTTTAACTAGTTTTATAAAAAATTTCTGTGTCAAGCGAGATATATTCATTTTGTAGCAGTAAAAATGACTGTTCGCGGGCTTTCAAGTGTCAATGCTCTTTTAAACAGAAACCCATATTGTCAAACCAGAAACAGAGCTTATTTGAAAATTTGGTACATAGTGAATCGGTCGTTTGAAGCTAAGTGACCTAACCGTAGCAAAGCTAGATAATTTAGGAAGATTGTTTTCTAACAGAAATCTTCATGGAAAATTCCTTTAACATATGTAATTGAAAGGTTCAACAAAATCTACTGTCATCATTAGGATACAAAATCTGAAACGTCCGATTTGAAATGCCACATCTGACGGTTTATTTATTCAGAAATTCCGAATTCTCCCCCCAAAAAATAATAGTTTTTTTTTAATAGTTATTAACCCTTTTAGGGCCAAGGTACTTGTATTCGTAAAATATTGAAATAATTGAATGTAGAAAATTTATTTGTAAAATAGTAAAGGTATATTTTCGCGTGCTTAATAAAAGAGAAATTTCCATTGAAAAATTCGGGTGCCTATATGGCAATTAGGGATTAAAGTTAGGTGATGCCATAACTGCATCACCGCCCTTCAAGGGGTTATAATAATATACATTTCGTGAATTAAAAAAGAAAAAATTACTATTAAAAATTTTCTGCAGTGAACTCGAAATCTGTGAATAAAAAACCCGCCAGATTTGGCAGTTTAAAATTGGACGTTTTGTACTTAATGACTGAACAAGGGCTGCTTATTGGTCCTATGGTATTATTAAAAAGGAATTGACATAACCTTAAAAAAACGTAGCTTCAACTGTAACGGCTTTTGTAAGGGATGATTACCTCCGGTCGAAACTTAGACCAATAAATTCATATAACAGGGCACCCAAATGGTCCGCCAACTGAATACCAATATTATTTTAGAAAATTTTTCTTTTTAGATTTTTTTTACAAACCGCCCAGAATCACCTTTGAAAGTTAATTCTGTCGCAAACCTACGATAAAATTTTCTGTTAAACTTTATTGGTATTCAGTTGGCGAACCATTTGTGAGCCCTGATATAGAAATTTTCTCCATATTTAAAAGCCTTATAATTGCAAAATTTCGGTCATAAATAATGGCCGAAGCAAATTTTCATTTTTACAGGTAGAAGTTTACTTTTGCGGTAGTCAGGCCCTGTGTGTCCGCCATGTTGTGACAACCTGTGAAACAAACTAACTGTTTCAAAAATGGAATTATGAATAAAAAGGATATACTGTCTACCAGTTGCAAGTGATACCAGTCACAAGATGGCGGCTACTTTTAGGTAGATTTCGTATGAAATACTACCTATTGGGATCGTTCCTATGTTGGAATTTCTGAAAAATTTTTGCAGATCTACACCGATCATGACTCCTAGAACCCGAAACCACCCTCAGTAGAAAACTTTATATCTATCTATCTATCTATCTATCTATCTATCTATATATATCACTTTTTTCTGGACACGATAATTTTCGTAATTCTGCACCAATCTCTTCCAAACTGATACATAAAATCAAAGGGCATAAAATCTCGGTCAAGTTCGTTAATGGGCAAAATCGGACCAAGGGGATGGAAATAGGGAGGGGTTTTGTGAAAACCGAAACCCCCCCCCCATAACTTCTTAATTTTTGTACATATCAAATCAGTTTAAAGTTTTTATTACTTCTAAAAATAGGGCCAAAATTTTATGTATCACAGATTTTTGATAAAGTTAAAAATGGGCTCAAGGGGCGCAAAAATAGGGTTTTAGGGAGAAAAAAATTCATAACATCGTCAATTCTCAAGATATCAATTCCAATTAATTTTATTATAAATCTCCTTAATATTATCTACAACTTTTGTATTCACAAGTTTTTGATAGGACTAATTCGTACCGCAAAAAAAAATTAAAAACGAAAACAAAAAGGGGGTTTGAAGAAGTAAAAAATCCATAACTCCGTCAATTCAAAAGATATAAAATCCCCATGAATTTATCATATATCTTCTTAATATTGTCTACAACATCTATATAGACAGGTTTTGGATAGGACCAATTCTTACAGCAAAAACAAATTAAAAATACATAGCGGTTGAAGAAAAAAATCATCTAAGTAAGGGTGTATTCAAATCCAAAATGCGTAATTTCTAACTAATTTTACAATTCATTTTTGCTCTCAAAGGCTTCCAATTGGTACGTTTTGTTACTCAGAAACTAAATAATGTACCGTAATGGTCGATTTTTTGATAGAGGCAGAATATATTTAAAAAAATGCTGTTAAAGTGGGCATTTTGAACCGAATTTCCCGAAGCGGATTGTGTTCGAAAAATCATTGCATTAAGGATGCACTCAAATCCAAACTGCTTTTTTTCTGACTCATTTTTAAATTCATTTTTGCTCTCAAACGCATTTAATTGGTAGATTCGCTTATTCAGAAACTATATAATGAACCGCAATGATCGATTTTTTGATAGAGGCAGAATATATTTCAAAAAAGTATGTCAAAGTGGGCATTTTGAATGGAATTTCCCGAAGCAATTGTGTTATCACTTTCTTCTGGACACGATAACTTCCGCAATTCTGCACAAATCTCTTCCAAACTGATACATAAAATCAAGAAAAGAAAAATCTCGGTCAAGTTCGTTAATGGGCAAAAGCGGACAAAGGGATGGAAATAGGGAGGGGTTTTGTAAAAACCGAAAAAACCCCATAACTTCTTAATTTTTGTACATATCAAATCAGTTTAAAGTTTTTATTACTTCTAAAAATAGCGCCAAAAATTCATGCATCACAGATTTTTGATAAAATTTAAAATAGGCTCAAGGGACGCAAAAAATAGGGTTTTTGGGAGAAAAAAATTCCTTACTTCGTCAATTCTCAAGATATCAAATCCAATAATTTTATTATACATCTCTTTAATATTATCTTCAACTTTTATATTCACAAGTTTTAGATAGGACCAATTCGTACCAAAAAAAGGGGGGGGGGGGTTGATAAGAAAAATTTTCATAACTCCGTCAATTCACAAGATATAAAATCTCCATGAATTTATCATATATCTTCTTAATATTGTCTTCAACATTTATATAGAAAGTTTTTGATAGGGCCAATTTTTAAAGCAAAACCAAATTAAAAATACATAGCGGTTGAAGAAAAAAATCATCTTATTAAGGGTGCATTCAAATCCAAACTGTCTATTTACTTACTCATTTTTAAATTCATTTTAGCTCTCAAACGCATCCAATTGCTAGATTCTCTTATTCAGAAACTATATAATATACAGCAATGATCGATTTTTTGATAGAGGCAGAATATATTTCAAAAAATGATGTCAAAGTGGGCATTTTGAACAGAATTTCCCGAAGCGATTGTGTTAGAAACGAAAAATATTGCCCTACTGAGAAAATAATTGTTTATTAATCAAGTTTTAATTAATTGAAAGAAAAATAAAAACACAGGTCGCTTATAAATCTTTTCAAAAATCACGTCAGCATGTTTCATATTTTTCTTTATTAAAAATTAATCTGAAAATGAGCCAGAAAATTTCGAGTTGTTGAGTATGGAAAAATATTTTTTTAATATCGCCTTAACATGATTCTGATAAAATCAGCTGTTTTATAAAAAGGAAATAAAAACTCGTCAAAAGCAGACAGATAAAACTATTAAAGTGGATTTATATCTAATAATGATTTGGTTTTTGTTGGTGAAATGAGTATACTTAACTTCGAAATCTACCTCTGCCTGTAGGCCGGGCCGGCAGGGATTTTTTTTTAAATGGGATCTGCAGTTTCTGAATACCACTGGTGCAAACTTCCCACCAGTAAAATTGAATAGAAAATTTCGTCTTATTTAAGCATCTTATTTATGGAAATATTTTCTCACAAATATGGAAATATTTTCTCGCTGAATGTCAAGCCGTGAAACGCGGGAAAACGCTAAAAAATTGCAATAAAAATTAGTTAGATAGGAAAAATCGCACTGGAGAAATTTTATTATATTAGGCTAAAAGTTTGAAGCCGAATTCCTTTTCCGTGTCTCAAAAAATCACCACGAACTGTAAAACAAGAAAAAAAAAACGCTAAAAAATTGAAATAAAAATCGCTACAGTCCAAAAATAACAGAGCAGAATATTAACCATAATAGGCTAAAGGTATGAAACCTAATTCCTATTAGGCTAGAAGTTTAAAGAAGAATTCCTTTTTAAAAAGTCAAAAAGTCATTGTGAAAGCCGCATTAAAACTCTCAAAATATTAAAACATAGCTGGGATAAAAATTCACTATTAAGGGGTAGAACATTGCTTCGAAAAATGTACTATATTAAGGAAAATGTTTGAAATCGAAATCAATTTCCCAATGTCAAAAAATCGCCACGGAATCATGAAAGAAACTTTAAAAATCGCTAAGAATCGCATTGAAAATCGCTAAAATTGAAAAATCGCAGCAGAAAAAAATTTAGTTTAGACTAAAAGTTTGGAACAAAATTCGTTTTACTAATGTGGGAAAATAGCCGTAAAATGCGAAAAAATACTAAAATTCTAATTAAAAAAATCGTTAAAAATTTAAATATTTCTGTAGGAATTCCGAATAAAGTTTATGGAAAATACGACAAAATTTACTATGTTGGGTTAAAAGAATGAATCCGTATTCTTTTCACTAATGTGGAAAAATCGACTCAAAACTTAAAAAAAGCTAAAATCGCATAAAAAATTAAATAAAAAAGTCCAATCAAAAAATCCAAAATCGGTCTTAGAGTTGCAAAACTACATACATAGAAGTACATTCTCCCAAAATTTTGTATCTCTGCGAGTAGCGGGCTTTTCAGAACATGGTCGACACACACACATACTCACAAACATTTTTCAGTATTATTATAGATTAGGATTAGGATATTATCATTACTACAGTGAAATAATAACAAAACTAATTGTTAAGGCAAAATAATACTCAATGATAAGACATGTTTTCTTAATAGGACCCTTGACACCGAATGGGTTAAATAATAATTCCAAGTTTCTATGAGATTGTGTCAGTCTTCATAAAATGTTTCAGAATTTATATAGGTGCCCACCTGTAACTCATCTTCCTTAATATGCGAGTTAATTTTACCTTTGTCTAATACGTATTGAACATGAAATTTTTTAAAGAAATGAATTTAAGTAAGTCCCACGTAGTATTGAAACTTGTAAATAAATAAATAAATATTAATCAAATAAATTTCTATATTGAAACGTGGTTACCCTCAAACAAATTAATCAACATATTACGGAAGATTAGTGGAAGCTTGGCAGCTATGAAATTTCATAGTAGAAATATGCACTGAGATATACCAGTATCCAGTCTGAACCCAGTATCTATGTATTTAAAACGCTAAACGTTTTCATTCGACAACCCGTGAGAAGAAACAACCGCATCAAACTGCACCATTCTTTTTTAAAATGTAAGATATTTGGCCACAGATTTGTTATCGTACATTCGTTTATTCAAAAAATTTTATATTTAGCCGCAATTTTAAATTAAAATTCAACTTCTACGCATGCACAGTATATAAGTACAAATCTACCTTTTGAGTGACGCGCTGCACATGCGCATACATGCTCGTTCAGTTGAATTATCAGTAACAGGAAGAACTCCGAATCATTTGCGATTCATTTGTTGCATTACCTGACTGTAGACAATCTTTTTTTCATAAAATTAAAATAGTTTGGCTTTTTGAGAATTAATAACGCTGTAAAAATTTATCGTAGCTATATTTATAGCTGGATACGGATTATTTCGTGCCTAGTCATGTAATTTTTTTAATACACAAGGTAAACACCTTGATTTCAGGGTAGAAACTTCAGGGTAGAAATTTATTTATAAATGAATTAAACAAGTACCTTATCCTTTTCAAAGCAGCAGTTACAATGTACTTTGCGCTTACCAAACAGAATACATAGAGCATTTCTCCATGAACCGACACAATAACAAAAACTGTGCCTAATTGTCATTATATGTCATCGATTTTACATAAAATTTCTAGAAAAGATAGTTGTACACATGAATGCATTTTGCATGCAACTATGTCGGATAATAATAATTCTGTTTGATATATCAGTGTTGTGTCAATTAATAGAAAGGCACTTTTAAGGAACTACAACAGATATATACCAGACAAACCACCTACATGCAAATATATATATATAAAAAAATTTATGATCGCATAACATAAACTAAATGTATTTATATAAACAAACCGGATTTCAAAGGAGTGTTTTTAGTTATTTCAATGTAGTATAAAATAAGGTAATTTTAGTATATGCATTCATACATGTAGAATGGATATTACTAGTAGTATTACTTGATGCATATCTGCATTTTCTTCAATTCAAAGAAATTTAGATCACTACTAGCCGTCTTTAGCGACCAGTTTGGTCTCCATTAAAATTTACGTTTGGGAAAGCATGCTAAGCATTGTATCACTTTTATTCAAAATTTAATGGTACTTGTTAGTTATCCCGTCGAACAGAACCCTATGTTATTCCCCTTTATAGATATGGGATGCGGAAAATGCTGTTCAATAAGCAATGAGGTGCGTTTCATCAAGGCATTCGGGCGTGGCCATTAAACAATTAACTAATAATCGCGATTTCTGTGCACGTACAATAGCGTAATATATATACAGATTTCATTTACCGACACTATGCTAAAAAAAAGTCATGCATGATTGTCACTGTCTACTTTCGGGGCCATGTGTGCTTTTTCACTTACCGAAATTTCAGGATTTTAGCAAATTCAGATTTTTATGATCATATTGAGAACAATTCCCAGTTATTTGAATTTCTCCAAAGAAATATTTTCTAAAACTTTCTCACATTTTAATGTTGTCATGAAGTTTTTTTTGGTACTACGTAGTTATCCTGTCGACCAATTTCGACAAAAAAAATATAAATCGCCACATTATAGAAATTGACATAATTTTTATTTTAAACTAGCAAAAGCCATGCTTTGTTTGGATTCGCGAAGCATTCATTAATAACTATTTGAAAGTAACAATACTTTTTTATATTATTTTTGCATCTTTATTAAGCAAAAACGTTATTTTATGTTTTGGCGCATTTTATTTTTAGAAATCTAAATTCAGTCAAATAACTAAGAATTTCCTCGGAATTTTTTATTTATGATATAAGACTGGTATAAAAAAAAGTATTTTCGAAGAAAAAATTTAGAAAATAGTTTTAAATTTTCAACTAAAAGCTCTTTTAAAGATGTTTTTACATTTTCCAATAGCTCTGTTTTTTTCTTAAACGGTTTTAAATAGGTATGTTTCCAATCTTTGTAATTCACATCAAATAATATTTGATAGCAGTCTTAGAATAATATATTCGAAGAGAGCTTGAAGAAAATTACTTCTTCAAAATCCCATTTTCTGGAAAAAAATTTAAAATCTGCTCTTGTTGATAGCAAGAACCATTAACTGTAAAACTTTTCATTCAAATTTCTTCTTTTTTCCTGCATGTTAGCACATGAGAATTTTTGATATTGTGTAATCTCTCGTAAGGAAATTTTCTATTGAATGCTAAACCTTGAAGGGTTTTCACCCTCGATAACGCTACGTACGTTAAGCCAACTGATGTCTCTTTATCCCCAATATCTACAACTGCTTTATCTAATGTTAAACTTTAGGATTTTTGAATTGTAACTACAACAGCTAACTGCAGAGAAAATTGTTTTCTTGAGCAATTTATATTCTTCAATTTATATTCGTGATTTTCTTCATAAATAATATCTGCAGCATAGCCTAAGCTCCGTTTACTAAACCTTTATCTGTCCACAAATTAAAACGTAACATTACTTTAGACCCAATTGATAACTAAGAAATGGTTCAAGACCGTTTGTCATTCCAGAATCGGCCAACTTTGTTTTAGAACAATTATAATGCAACTAATACGTTCCATAAATTGTTTTCAAACGGGAAACATATTAAAAATAATACTAATAGTAATTACTTCTTAACACTAAATGCGTTTTATTCGAATTCGAATAACACTTTATATAACGAATTTAATAATTAATTTTATTTGTTTACAATTCTTTTGTTGCCACTTTACAAAAAAAAAAATCATAATATAATTCTTTTAAAATGCGTAAGTTTCGTCTACGTAAATTATTTCACATAATAAGAATAAATTGTGTATATCAATTCTTAACACTTAAAAATACTTTTATAATTTAATGTAAATAAACAGTTTTTAAGATATTTTTGCGGAATAGTGAAAATATGTTTTATTTATTTAATTAATCATGATTCTATCTATAATTACTAACTCGATGATTTATGTTTGTTTTTTTCTGAAAATACACATGTTTCATTTTTTGTTTGCAAAAATGCGTCCGTAATGAAAAATCATGTAAAATAAATTAATTATAATGATATTTTTTTAAGGTTAGTCCGTAAAAAAAAAATAATATTGTGCAAATCTACAGATCATAATTTATTTTTATATTTTATTTCAAGTCAAAATACTGAATAGTTTTTTTTTTTTTTTTTTTTTTTTGTAAGGTGTACGACAAAATGTAATATGTGTAGCCTAGTTGAGGATTCGCTTCGCTCATCCTAATAACGAAAGAACAAATAAATTAGTGTAACATTTATAAAAATAAAACGTCGAAATAAAAATCACTTGATGACGTAAACACGTGTAACTTGCTTAAAGTCAAGAATGTGACATTTATGATCAACCATTATTGGCATTTAGCCTATGATTGATTATATAATTATAGTTTGGTGATAGATTTTTGATCGACTGGATAATCAAGTAGTACCGTTTTTTTTACATATGTTACTATCAAATAGTTTTCCGTCAAGTTTTGACAGGTCCAGTCTATAGTTATACTATGAATATGCTAACGACACATGAATATGATGCAGTTGATTTTTTGGTATTATTGATGCACGCCGAAATCTAAACAGATCAGCATTTTCTTGAATATAGCCACTAAGAAAAAAAGAGGAAGCACGATTTTCTTTTTTTTTCTCTCTGAAAATGAAACATATTAATTTTCCGGTATCAGTTTCATAATATTTTCCTTTTTAAAAAGTGTTTTTTCAAAATTTCAAACAATGCGTGATTTTAATCCCCTAACTCTCCCCCCCCCCCCCACACACACACACTCCCGAAAAATGTCCAACGACTTCATATGTATTAGAAAATTTCAAATGCTAACTATTGTCCTGTATTTAAGCAAAGTTCAAATGTGTCAAATCATTAGATTTTGAATTAATATATAAACAGAAACTGTAATCACTGAAAATGTCAAGGGCGTCCGAGAGAGCTTGTAGGATTAAGCCGAAATACGAATGCGATGTCTTAACTCGTTGAAGGGAGCGGGATTTTTTTAATTTATCTTAATTTCAATCACAATATCTATCAGAACTTTTTAACTAATTTGAATTAAATAACTGTGGCGAATAAAGCTGTAAAATTGCATTTTCTTATTTTCAAATATTGTTTTTCGAAAATTTTGGTTTAAATTCAGCATTACAGAAACGCAACTGCTTGTGTACTCATATATAAGGTTAGACATTTATCCAATAGTTAAATATAATGATACAAAATAAATTTCACGAATAATTACAATTAAAGAGTGAAACATTTTTTTCTTAAAATTTAAACATTAGTCTGTTAACCCCTTGGAGACGAGCGACACGTATACGTGCCGCATGAAGCGCTCACAATCCTCTTTTTACCCCACCAGTAAAATTTTAATGTAAAATTTGCCTAATGTAATCAGCGCATTTTCTCGATTCAAGAAAACACAAATTTCTGTTTTTAAAAAACGGTGACAAATGATTAAAAATTTCGTAAAAGGCTCCCGTCCCGAAGGGGTTAACAAAATAAAGAAAAAAATTATCTTCTACCATCAAAATCCCAATAACTATGCATATCAGCATTAAATATTATGAACATATGCTTTCAGCACAAAATAAATCATTAATCTCATTACTTGCATAAAAAATAATTTTTAATTTAGAGAGTTAACTTTAGAAAGTTATCTTTTTTTCGGTTTATCGTTGTGGAGGAAAAAAATAAATAAACGGGTAATTTCCGCTTCAGTACCAATATAAATTATTTAGCGCTTCTGGATCATTTCGTGTAACTTCTTTGTGATACAATTAAAAATATTTCAATTATGCTATTTTAAGTGAAGATTTTTATGGAAAACAAATAGAAAACAGAAACGTGATTTTTTAGCAAAATAAACTAAACAATTAAACATCCCCTTGAAACTTTTGAAATATTAAGTCTTTGCACTCCTATGCCTAATCTGATTAGACATCATTGTTCTTTGCAAAATTTATATCGCCACAAGGAAAATAAAGGAAAATAAAATTTGTCTTATTTAACCCCTTCGCATCGAGAACCCGTTGCTTAGTTTTTAATCTTTTACCATCGGCTTTTCAAAACAGAAAATTTTCTGCAATTGAATTGCGAACATGTACTTATTACATAAGGTAAACTTTACAATAAAAAATAACTGGTGGGAATAATGTTGAATTCTGTGCACCTTTAACCCATTAGTGGGTGTCCAACCTCCGGCTTTTTAAAAAAAGGACACCTAATTTTAATTCCAAAACGGACAATCGTTAACAAAAATATTTAATTAAAATTTTCCTTTTATAAAGTACGGGAAAAAAGCAATTTTTTATTTTCTAATAATATCTTTTGTAAATTCTGGTGTAAGTCCATCATTTCATCAATGTAGAAACGGACTTACTCCGAGGCGAAAAGGGCTAAGTGGCACGCTCGTCCCCAAGTTGTTAATTAGAGCATTTTTGAAACTGTGTACTTAAAGGAAACTTCTTTTTAAAAAGTGGCGTCAACCGAATAAAATTCATGTAAGGGACGTTCGAGTTAAAAGTGTTATTAGAAAAGCAACTTTTGATATTCGGTAATTTGTATGGATAATTTATTGGTAATCCTGTAATTTGCACGGATATAATGATAGGTTGTCTCTATTTATCGTTATCCAACTGCCAATTACTCGAGTTATCGTCTAAATTAAGATGGCGTTTGGTGAGATTTTTCGGGAAAAAAAAGCTTTTTTTTTTTGTTTTATTTTGAAGAGCAATTTTTACGAATTCCAAATCTGTTTTAATTCCTACGATTCCTAAAAAAGGATTTACCGTTAATTTTATGAACAGGAAGTAATGCGTCAAATAACGAAAGTGAGCAGAATGGACAGGAGAAATGTAAAAGTGTTTCTAAGCGTGATTTTCTTACTTTTAATACACGGAAAAACAATGAACTTTTATTCATACTTCTAGATTAATTTCATAGATAAGAATATAATATAGGCTAGAAATCTTTAAATGCATTTTCTGGAAAATAAGTTTTCCCGTTATTTTCATGTACGATAAACATCATTAGATAAAATGTTATAACATATTTCAGTGACATTTTTTCACAATGCATTACTCACTATACTTTGAACTAGAATTTCAGCTCTATGTTATGATTTAATTATATTAAAGGTATGTCGGAGTTTCCTCTTAGTCCGCACAACTTTGAAGAAATTCCGTTCTATTTATATGCTGCCACCACCGATATGATTACGTGATATCGGTCACGCACTGAGAGGATGTTTTAAATGAAAACCAACGTTTTCAATAAGCTAATTTAACAATTTATTTACACACTAATTACACAACACCAAACACTATTTACACTTAAAACTCGGATGTAGGTGATCCGGTTCAACATTAAATTAAATACAGTAAATGCTGGCTGTGTACTGTTAAAACTACGTTAGCTCACTCTCACTCTATACCTGTTAAATAAGCTTTACCGGAGATCAATCTCAATCTCCCAACACATGTGCCCTAAGCCTAAGCTCTCCGACCCTCTCTCAACCTTACGCTCTCTCTCAGAGCGATCCAAGGAACTACCCTTGCGCTTGGCACTCCAGCCTTCAACTAAACCCTACGCTCTTATCTAAGAGCTATACGCAGGAACTACTGTCCACACTGCGCACTCGGCTCCAACTTACTGTATCAGCTGAAGAGCCTGCCCCTAGCAACTTCCTGCCTTTTCTCAACGTAACCCCCTCGGGGTTTTCTACCTGTCTCGCATTCCAAGCACTTTTCTTCGTTCGTTGAATGCCTTTGTCTCCCGATCTTCCACAGACATCTCAAAAGGTTGGGCGAACCCCACTGCAAACATCTTTTTTCCCCTTCATTCCATCTGTACATTTTCCCCGGCTTAGATCCAGTTTTAGATAAGGAAATGATGTTATTTTGAAATTCCAGTACACAGACCATACAATATATAATATATTAAGACAAAATAATGTAGAACCCCAGTTCTAATAGCAGATGTTTCTCAGAACCTGACACCACCCACCTTAGCGGAAAATATGCCATTTAGGGGCTAATTTTCCACAAACATATAGCAATATCACAGAAGAGTTCAATAGTCTCTTTGCAGGTTTTTTCATTATTATTATTATATATATATATATCAAGATGATATTTAAGGCTGGAGTAGCACAGTTGAAGTTTATTCCAACAGAGCGAAAAATGTCCAGACCAGGGATCGAACATGGATACTTGGCGTGCCGTGCCTTACCTGTTAGGCTATCCGGACCGATACCTGGTTGACATAATTCACTCTTATTAGTTGGACTTAGCTGCGAACTGCAGCACTAGTTTCATTCATCCGAGCTATAACTATAGCATTGAACAGCATTGATTAACTATAGCTCGGATGAATGAAACTAGCGCTGCAGTTCGCAGCCAAGTCCAACTAATAAGAGTGAATTATGTCAACCAGGTATCGGTCCTGATAGCCTAACAGGTAAGGCATTGGCACGGCACGCCAAGTATCCAGGTTCGATCCCTGGTCTGGACATTTTTCGCTCTGTTGGAATAAACTTCAACTGTGCTACTCCAGCCTTAAATATGATTTGGTCCAGTTGGAAAGAATATTAGTACCCTTCATTATATCAAGATGTCTGAACATTATCTACTGACATCTCTAATGAACCGTGTACTAATATTATTATCACAAAAAAACTACACATGCTAATACACTATTATAAACAGAAAATTCAAATACAATTACACATACATAAAAAATTTTGAAACATGATGACATCCCTTTCAGGTTTGTCCACTATTTAGTCATTGATGCCGATGGGCTAGCAACTGGCTGTTCTTCCGAGCTCTTCCTATGTAGCGTAGAAATTACATGAGCATTTAAATGTTGAGCTCCTGGACGATGAGAAATACCCAGGTTCTAACGTTGCAAGGCAAGAGACCATCTAGTGAGTTTGGGGGACCTTGGGGTTGTTTCAGTGAGAAATTTTAATGGATTATGATCCGTTATGATCTCAATTTGAGATCCACATGTCCATTTTTCAAACTTCCGCAACCTGAAGATAACACTCCAAGCCTCTTTCTCTATACGCGGCTAAGCCCGCTGAGCCCCTGATAATTTATGACTGGCAAAAGCTACCGGTTTAAACTGTCCCTTTTCATCTTTTTGAGTAAGACAGCATCCTACTGCCAGGTCTGAAGCATCGGCGTGAAGCTGATTTTCCCGGCCTACGGTAGGTGTAGCCAAACGCGTCCCGTTACATAACTCATCTTTAAAAGTATTAAATGCTTCTTCTGCCCTTTCATCCCATGGTACAGTATTTTTAACCTTCCCTTTAGTTAATTCCGTTAAAGGTATAGCAATTTCTGCATAATTTGGAATATAAGATCGGTAAAATCCCATTAATCCCAAAACAGATCTAACTTCCTTCTTAGTTTTCGGTCTCTTTAAGTCCCTTATTGCTCATATTTTCTCGTCATCAGGTGCATGCGTTCCACCCCCAATTACATGACCTAAAAACTTAGTCAATTTCTCTCCAAATTTACATTTATCCAGCCTAATCGTAAAATTTTTATTTTTGAGTTCTTCTATGACAGACCTAACAGGTTCACAATACTCTTCCCAAGTGTCGGAGAAAATGATGACATCATCAATATATGCTTGTGCATACCTCCGATGACCTTGAAGAACATCATTCATATCTTTTTGGAACGTAGCAGCCGCCCCTGATAAACCAAAAGGCATAGTACGCCACTGATAAGTCCCTTTATGAGATGTAAAAGCTGTCAAATGTTCACATTCCTCCGCCATTTTAATCTGCCAATAACACCTCAATAAATCAATCGAAGATAAAGATTTAGCTGCCCCCGCAGTATACATGATTTCCTGCGAATCTTTCATTGGAAATGTTCGGACCTTCTTTACTGAATTTAAAGCTCTATAATCAATGCATAGCCTAACAGTTGCGTCTGTTTTCGCCACGCAAACAATTGGATGACTAATTTCTGCATTTGATACTTCGATTAGATTTAATTCTAATAACTCCTGAATCTGTCTATGTACTTCCTCTTTGTAAGCAGTACACTATATAACTTTGGCTTTTTCCTTGCCACATCCGGTTTCAAATCAATACGGTGCACCCCTACTTCCGTTGGTCGCACAGGACCCATAAATACCTCTTTATTCTCCCTCAAAATGGACTTTATATCCTTGATTTGACTATTCGATAACCCTTTTATTTCGAAGCTTTCTATGTCCCGTTCTACCTCTTGTTCCCGGTTTAAAATAGAAATTTCCCCCAACTTCTCCAAATTCCTCATCACCTTCAAAAACAATATTAATTATACTACACTTAGCAATAAATTCCCCTTATTTTGATACACATACTTTTTGCTACCATCCGCCATCTCAACTAAGACTCTATCACGCACTTTCACTTTTCTAGATAATTGACATTCGAGACACTATTTACAAAACTTTTTAGTTTCTTTAGCCATACCTTCCCAATAAAAAGATTGACTAATTTTCTCTAAAGTTTTCTTTGCCGCGTGATGTTCTTCCTCATTAGAAGCATGCGCTGACATTAACATTCATTCTCTTTTGACTTTAGGCACTACTAATTGAGCTATAGCTTCTTCTACACATTTATCTTTATGATTCAATAAGTCCTTTTCAATATAATAAACCCCTTTATCAATTTTAGCTAATTCCCAAGCTCTCTCTAACTCTTTACCCTCCAACTGGGATTTCTTAGACATATCTGAATTGCTAACAATAACTTTATTATTTTCCTCCGCTTCCGTTTTTTCTGCATTCTGACTTTGTAAATTTTCCGATCTCGCTTCTATTGCGTAAACATTACAATTATCGCTGCTCCTATCTTTCTTTTCACTCGCGTTATCAATGCTAATTTCCGAACTTTCTAATTCTTGGGACTCTAGCAATGGCTCCTCGCGATTGACCCCTGACAACTCATTAATCAACTAGGGATGTACAATTACCTGCTCATTAATATTATCGGTCACCGCGCACAGTACTTAATGATGAATTATATTAGTTCGTCCGAATTGCGGAATAGCTAATGGTAATTTAACCAACGGTGATTTAACTGCTTCACTAAATAATCCTTGTAAATAAATACTACCCGCTCTTTTTAATTTCTCTTCCGGTACCAAATCTTTATGAATAACACTAATTTCACATCCAGAATCAACCAATCCTTTCGCTTTTTGCCCATTTACACTAAATTCAATTTTCTCGAGTTTATTTAATTTCTCACCAATAACATTAGTTCTCTGTTCGGCCTTTGCCGATATCCTCGCCACAATAGCTCCCTTAGGTAACTCTTTATTTCCTTTCACGACAATCTTATTTACACCCGCTTTCTGTTCACGCCCTTTACTAGCATTATTATTTCCCTCATTACTCACTTTATTACAAAAACGTTGGTAATGACCTCTTATACCACATTTGAAGCATCTAGGGCTATATCTCCTAAACTCAGTTTTACTATCCGAAAAGGAATTAATCTCATTACTCCCGTTTTGCCTCCAATTACCACTAAATTTACTATCCTCCCTCGGTTTCACTTTTTCACTGTTTCCATACCTATCTTTACCCTTAAAACTTTTATACGTAACGGCATAAGACTTATGTTTAGAGTCAAAATAATTGTCACATTCTTTAGCAATTTTAGAAGCTTCCAACCATTTACTCTGCTGAGTTAACCCAATATATGATGCGGTTTCTTTATCTAACGTGTTTAATAACTTATCCGTAATTATTAACTGGTTGACCTTTTCATATGAGTCAGCACCCCTAATCTTACAATAACTTTCCCATGTTGCTTAGACGCAATACAAATAATACATGAGTTTCATTCTGATTTTTCCTAGCCTTCTTAAAATTTTCCAAACACGCCTTCGGTGTCGGCTCATGTTCCATTAGAACTAACTCCTTTAATTCCTCATAACTCCGATTTGTTCCCTAGTGGTATAAATTAACAAATTATCTGCCTTATCTCCTAACATATTTAGTAGAATTTCGGCCTGCTGGTTTTCCGGTACATTTTTGTTTTGAATGCCCTTTCTAAACTGTTGAAAAATAAATTCCATCCCGCAGTCTCTTCTGGTACTTTGATAGACAGAGTTTTAACACTTCTGATCAATTTTTCTAGGTTACTTTCATTATTAGATTCCCTAGACCCGTTTGAGTTATTTGTCGAACCTTGTACCCTTAGCCTCTCCATTTCTAATTCATATTCCATCCTTGATTTTTCAGCCCTCTCTTCTCTTTCTAACTTTTCGCGCTCTAATTTTTCTTGTTTTTCTAACTTTTCGCGCTCTAATTTTTCTTGTTTTTCTAACGCTTCGCGCTCTAATTTTTCCTGTTTTTCTAACTTTTCGCGCTCTAATCGTTCCGCAACAATAGTGTTAGATAATTCCATAACATCCCCCTCGTCATATTCATCGCTGTCCATTATCTTTCTCTTAAGCTGAAATCTGGTATCCTCTTCCGTGAATTCAACCCCCAATTCTTCGGCTATCATCTGAAGATCCTCCCTTTTTAGTTTCAATAAGAAAGCCATATCTTCCCCGATTACTATTACCACTCTACAATAATATTTAAACCTACCAAAATAATATTTCCTAAATTTCTATCTTAGTACAGTTACCTCCACTTATTATACTAATTAATACATTTCAGATAATCGATGTATTATATTCCTAATTTAACCTACTGTATAATCTGATTTTCCTCAACCATTGATATCACACAATGTACTTCCAATAAAACAAAAGGTAAAACAATAATTTCGATTTGATTACTATGCAATACAGATTCAAATTTATACATTAGATAATAACATACAATTTACATAATAATACTGATACGTTGCAAATTGAATAAAAATATTGATGTCAATAGAAACATCCACATAAAGGAAAATTGTATAACATACACCTATAAATTTCTACAATTATCCTCAATAAAATATTTCCAAATTCAATATTGGTTCTCACACTTAAACCAAATACAATCAAAACCTTCACTTTTTTTTCCACTGTGAGGCCATTTTTTTCTCGAAATTTACTTCTAGCCAATTAAAATTCTAAGCAATTGTTCATTACTCGTTGGCATAGGTGCCAAGTTGCGACTAATCCTCCGTAATATGTGGGTTAATTTAACCCTGGTTTAATACATTTCGTACCGGAATTTTTTTTCAGAGATGAAATTAAATACGTTCCACGTAGGAAACTGGAATTAAATAAATAAAGATTCATCAAATAATTTTTCTGGTTCGAAACTTCGTTAAACTGGGTTAAATTAATCCCCGCATTACGGAAGATTAGTGCGAGCTTGGCACCTCTGCTCGTTGGTTATCAACTCTTCAAACTTAAAACAGTATTGCTGCATTTATATATTACTTTAATAATAATTTAAATTTAAGTAAATTCAATTATTCCTTCCAACTATTATTAACACAATGCATCAATTTTGTTCACTACCATTATTAGTAAAAAAAAAAAATAGAAAATCAATTTTAGTATAAATTATTATGACCTTTTCTTAAAACAACAGTAAATATGGCTATTAATATCTCCTACCTATCTGAACACAATTATTTTATTGCACATAAATTATCTTAAATTACTATTAATTATACAACAACAAATACATTTGGTTCGAGAATGTCAGCCGACAGAAATGATCAAAACACCTTACCTTATACTTTATCTGCTGGGGTACTCCGCTGCTCACACGTAGTTTCACGATGAATTCAATATTTCCCACTTTAAAGTCACTTTGATGATATTCAACACTCAGGCTGTAATACACCATAATTTGATTCACTGTAGCGATGATACGGCACAAACACTATTTCGGTTCGCTGTAACAATGATAGGACACAACAATTTAGTTCGGTTCGCTGTAACGATGATAGGACACAACACTTTAGTTCGGTTCGCTGTAATGATGATAGGGCACACACACTCTGGATTTCTGCTCGACGCTTGGTTTTTATCTCTCAAAAATTCCGCTTGACGATCCGGAATTTCCACGCAAGAATTCCACTGGGTGCTCCGGCACTAACACACTGCAACATGGCTCGCTGGTCACTAGTCTGAGACGATTCTATCCCGTCGCTGCCATCAATTTGTCGGAGTTTCCTCTTAGTCCGCACAACTTTGAAGAAATTCCGTTCTATTTATATGCTGCCACTCCCGATATGATTACGTGATATCGGTCACGTACTGAGAGGATTTTTTAAATGAAAACCAACACTTTCAATTAACTAATTTAACAATTTATTTACACACTAATTACACAATACCAAACACTATTTACACTTAAAACTCGGATGTAGGTGATCCGGTTCAACATTAAATTAAATACCGTAAATGCTGGCTGTGTACTGTTAACCCTTTCAGGGGCAGAGAAATTCTGTTCGTAAACTGATAAAATAATTGACTGACACCAGAATATTCAAACGAATTTCTGACTAAATAACAAAACGCTATTTTGCACTTTAATTACAAAAGCAACTTTTTATTAAAATGTTCTTGGTGCCAGTAGTCAGTTTTGGAATTAAAATTAGGTGGCTAGACCCTCTAGCCACCGCCCCTGAAAGGGTTAAAACTGCGTTATCTCACTCTCACTCTATACCTGTTAAATAAGCTTTACGGGAGATCAATCTCAATCTCCCAACACATGTGCTCTAAGCCTAAGCTCTCCGAGCCTCTCTCAACCTTACGCTCTCTCTCAGAGCGATCCAAGGAACTACCCTTGCGCTTGGCACTCCAGCCTTCAACTAAACCCTACGCTCTTATCTAAGAGCTATACGCAGGAACTACTGTCCACCCTGAGCTCTCGGCTCCAACTGACTGTCTCAGCAGAAGAGCCTGCCCCTAGAAACATTATGCCTTTTCTCAACGTAACCCCCTCGGGGTTTTCTACCTGTCTCGCATTCCAAGCACTTTTATTCGTTCGTGGAATGCCTTTGTCTCCCCATCTTCCAGAGACATCTCAAAAGGTTGGGCGAACCCCTCTGCAACCATCTTTTTTCCCCTTCATTCCATCTGTACATTTTCTCCGGCTTAGATCCAGTTTTAGACAAGGAAAGGATGTTATTTTGAAATTCCAGTACACAGACCATACAATATAAAATATATTAAGACAAAATAATGTAGAACCCCAGTTCTAATAGCAGATGTTTCTCAGAACCTGACACCACCCACCTTAGCGGAAAATATGCCATTTAGGGGCTAATTTTCCACAAACATATAGCAATATCACAGAAGAGTTCAATAGTCAATAGTAGAACACCAGTTCTAATAGCAGATGTTTCTCAGAACCTAACAAGGTACTCGAATACAATAAAATTACAATTTTGCGTAAAAAATATGTATTTTTGACATATTTTAAAACATTTCTTTAAGTTTGAAGATATTTTAAAACTCCTATTCAGTTCACAGTTGAGTGTAATAGTAGTATGTAGTGCAAATGAAATTGAAATGCATTTAGTTGAATTGAGTATGCGATGTCTAGCGTAAGCATGAAATTTTGCTAAAAATAATTGCCGTAACCTCCATTTTTTTTAATGTTACGCAGATATTGCTAACATACATGCCAACTTCCGGCTTTTTTAAATCAAACAATTATACTTCGAACCAGGAATTTATGTAATTAACTAATTTAAGTAAATTTCAAATAATTAACGCATAAATTGTCAGACACTTTACTTAAACAATTTTTCTGGTTCAAAGTGTGCTTTCTTAATTAAAAAAAAAAAAAAAAAAAAGCCGGAGGTTGGCAACTATGTGCTAGGATTTTATGTTTTTTCATTATTCCATGTAACAACCATGGAACTTTTAAAAAAGAAGAACTGACATATCCTTGATATAGTGAAGCTTCAACTGTAACCGCGTTTGCAGAGGCTGATTACCGCCGGAACAAACTTCCACCAGCAAATTTATGTAGAAATTATCTCTTTATTTAAACGCCTTAATAATGCGAAATATCTGTCTTAAATAATGGCAAAAACAGATTTTCATTTTTATTTTTGGGAATTTATTTCGGTGGCAGCCAGGCCTTGCATTTCCGCCAAATTGAGACAACCTAGGGAACCTCTTGTTAGTGTCAGTGAAAAAAAAATATATTACCTGGCAAAACTGCCACTACTAAAAATAAACAGAAATTTTAACAATATTTGTGACAGAAATTTTCCGTGAAAAATGTTCGCTAAAATAAGACAAAATTTTCTATTTAAAATTTACTAGTCGAAGTTTGCGCCTGTGGTAATCAGAAACTGCTGATCCCATATAAAAAATCAGCCGCCATCTTGTGACTACCTCCTCAGTTACTTCACTCGCAACTGATACACAATACATTATATGCCACCACCTCTTTATTCATAACTCCGTTGTTACACCTGCTGGGATCTCAAATGGTCCGCAAATGAACACAAATATTTTCTTAGAAAAAAATTCTTTTAGACTTTTCTTGCAAATTGAGCAGAAATCACTTTTGGGGGTTATTTTTGGCGCAAATGTCGTAGAAACGTACCATAAATATTTCTATTAAAAATTTTTGGTATACAGTTAGCGGACTATTTGGAAGCCGTGCAATTGAACAAAAAATATGTGTATTTATACAATATTGTACATTAAAAAAGCTCTCCCAACGTAGACAGATACCTTAATCCTTAACACTGTGGGACCAAAAAGGTTTGGAAAAAAAATAGATTATTCTTATACCTTTTAAACTTTAAAAAATATCGTGCTGTTTCTTAATTAGAAAAATTTCTAAAACTGCGGTCCAATCAGTCGTTAACGTTAAACCACGTAAACCGAAATTACACATGAAGGCAAAACTTAAAACTCAGGTTTATCGAAACACTGTTTTTCAGCGGTTTTATCACGATAATGTTTGAACACGCTAACGGATTTACACGATTCCTTATTTTTTTAATGCCACATCCTCTTTATTCATAACTCCGTTATTACACCTGCTGGGATCTCAAATGGTCCGCAAATTAACACAAATACTTTCTTAGAAAAAAAATTCTTTTAGACTTTTCTTGCAAATTGAGCAGAAATCACTTTTGGGGGTTATTTCTGGTACAAATGCCGTAGAAACGTACCATAAATAGTTCTATTAAAAATTTTTGGTATACAGTTAGCGGACTATTTGGAAGCCGTACAATTGAACAAAAAAGTTTTATCGAAACACTGTTTCTCAGCGGTTTTATCACGATAATATTTGAACACGCTAACGGATTTACACGATTCTTTATTTTTTTAACAAATGGAATTAAATCCTATGCAAATTATACCTGAAAATCAAACAAATATAATTTTTTCCCAAGTTTAGAACAAAACATACGATTAATTTTTATGGGTTTTAATTTTTATATTGTAGTTTCTTTTTTACAATTTACATAATTTTATTTTTAAGGCATAATTAAGACACAACATAATGAACAGTATTAAAAAAACTAATAACACAAAAATTATAAAACCTGGTCTTCAAAATCGTGGCAAAACTACATAGATTTTTAACAGTAGAACTACCGAAAATTTGTAAAATGACAAGCTTTATAAAAATATTTCACACCAGAATTTTTAATTTAAAACGGTTTAACTTTATTATTTATCATTTTTTGTGACTTTTAAACTTATTTCATAATCAAATTTCTGGTTTGAACCGAAACATATTCATGTGGAAGGCGTCAAAATGACTCACGGTAGTTCTTGTGTTAAGATTAATTATGTCGTAAATTATTAAACCTAGAACGACCGCAAATATTACACAATTTCTACGAAATAGTGTTACACCAGAATTTTATTTGAAACTATTTAACTTATTTATTTACCTTATTTCTCCTGGATAGATATTTAACTTATTTGGGAAAAAAATTCTGGTTCGAGATCAAAATATTTTTATTTGGTAGCGGTCAAAATGACAGCTATGATCGTTCAAGTGTTAAAATTATGGTTTGTTTTTGTTTATTCTAGAAAACATAAATAAAAATATGCAAAAGCCAATTGTAGTATTTAATAGAGTCAAAACCGTGCCGTGAAGGAAACTAGTGCCGTGAAGGAAATTTTCACCTTGTTATTAATAAACTTTAGAATATAGTTATAACTACTTAAAAGGTGACACAAATATATAAAAATATTATTTAATGCAACTCTGAGATCTATCGAACTCACACGCGTTCATTTTCAAAGGGAAAAAGATGATACATTTTTAAAACAAAAACAAAATAGTACGCATGCGCAAGCGGATTTCAGTCCATTTCTCTGCAGAGGGGTGAAAAGATCAGTTCATATTATCAGGAGGTTTTGAAATATTTAGGATATTATACCAAATCGCGCGAATATTATAAGAAAGGACATCGTTACAAACATTATCACTTCTAAGTAAAATTTCAATGGATTCTCGGATTATTGAAGATTAATGGTTAGACGTTGAATTGATCATTTTAGCTTTTTCGAAGTTTATCTTAATATTTTCTTTTTGATGGATAAAGCTGTACTTGGTTTGCTGAACTTGATATCAGAAAAGTGCTCTTTTAATCTTTCCTTAAATTTTCGAGGTGTCATACCAATATAAAATAAACTCTTATGTTGTTCTGTGCTGAATGGGATTATTTAACAGCAGGAGACTGGTTTTCAGTGCCTTACGATTCTATTCTATACTGCCCCCCGCTCATATGAATGCTAAACTCGCAAGCTACTACTATTTTAATATTATTATTTTTAATGCACGCCCAAATCTTAATAGACAGCGCATTTACTTGAAGAACATCAGGCAAGTTGTGATATGCGGCATGAAATTCTTATTTTTTTATATCCTTAAGAGAAAACTATATAAATTTTCTGGTATGAATGTCCAGATATTTTATTTTTGTTAAATTCATGCAACAGTGTATGATTTTTATACTTTAACCCGTAACTGGAGACGGGAGTCAGAATGACTCCGCGTTTTTTTTTTCTTTTTTTTTTGGCTCTGATTATCATGTGTTTTTTCCTTGAATAAATCATTCCTCAGTACCGAAAAATAGTTCTTTTATCATTATGTGATTTCCAGACTATATTGCGTTTCTCAAAAAAAAAAAAAAAAAAAAAAAAAAAAATCAATGCTTTTTAGAAAAGACAAAAAAGGAAAATAACATTCTCAACGCGTAAGAAAATTCATGTCTCCAGTTACGGGTTAACCCCTTGAGGGGCAATCAAAAGTGACTCTAAATATCGAATTCGCACCGGAATATTCGAAAAATTTTACTTTTAAATAAGGAAAAGCAATTTTTCGACGAGTTTCCTCCAAAGTTAAAAATATAAAGTTTAGTAAAATTTTTCTGGTGAGAATATTGTTTAAATTAAATGGAATATATTTTATCCCACCGCCCCTCAAGAGGTTAACTCGTTAAAGACTTGTGTAATATTTTCCAACCAAGCAAATTGTAATCATGATTTGTATAAAAGTATTTTATCTATGAAACTTAGTCCAAAAAAGTTATAAAATTGCGTCTTATTATTTTTAAATATAATTTTTGGATAATTCTAGTTTGAATTTAATGTTAGAGAAATGCAATTACTTTCAGCTCGAAGTGTCACAAATGGTGTTAGAAGATAAATCCATAAATAATTGCATTTAAAACAGTAAAACATTTTTTCTTAAAGATTAAACATTACTTTGTTAACAAAAAATAAAATAAAATAAAATAAAATAAAATAAAATAAATAAATAAATAAATAAACAAAAAAAACAGCTTTCTATTATCTATACTAATATTATAAAGAAGTAAAAATTGATTGTTTGTGCGGTTGTTCGAGGTAATCTCAGGAGCTACCGAACCGATATCAAAAGTATTGTTCTCAAAATGATTGTGTTAGAACCACTTAGAACATAGGCTAAATCTTAGGCCCGTCCCACTAACCCAAAGGGGTTGCAGGAGCAAAAAACGTTCTAAAAATGCAGTTTTTGTGTTATTGAAGTTCCTAGAAACATGAAATTTGGAATGGTAATTACTTATAAGATATAAATGATCTCTAAGAACATTTCTTAAAACATTCGACATTTAAAGAGGGTGAAAATGTGCAAAAAAAGTTCTAAAAAGCGTTCTAAATTGTCATTTTTACGCAATCTCAGGAAGTAACGAATCGTATATTATTTCATAATAATAGAAGTCACCAGTCCACCAGAAGGAAATGAAGAAATGGAAATGCCGAGGCGACACTAAATTCTGAAACAGCACAATTCCTGTTCTCTAGTTTATATACTTAAGAGAAAACTATATTAATTTCTGGTATGGTTGTCCTGATATTTTATTTTTGTTTAATTCACCGAAACACTGCATGATTTCTATACTTTAACTCTTTGAAGACTTGTGTAATATTTTCCAACCAAGCAAATTGTAATCATGATTTGTATACAAGAATTTTATCTATGAAACATAGTCCAAATAAGGGTATACAAAGGTATATCCAAATAAGGGTAGTAACAAATAAGCTATAAAATTGCGTATTATTATTTTTAAATTTAATTTTTTAGATAATTCTGGTTTGAATTTAATGTTAGATAAATGCAACTACTTTCAGCTCAAAGTGTCACAAATAGTGTTAGTAGATTAATCCATATAATTGCATATAAAACAGTAAAACATTTTTTCTTAAAGATTAAACATTACTTTGTTAATAAATAAATAAATAAATAAATAAATAAATAAAACAGCTTCCTTATTATCTATACTAATATTATAAAGAAGTAAAAATTGATTGTTTGTGCGTTTGTTCGAGGTAATCTCAGGAGCTACCGAAACGATATCAAAAGCATTGGTATCAAAATAATTGTGTTAGTCCCGCTTTAGGACATAGGCCGTTCTAAAAATGCGAATTTTTGCGTTTCTGAAAGGCCTAGAAACATGGAATTTGGAATGGTAGTTACTTATAAGACATAAATGATCTCTAAGAATATTTCTTAAAACATTCGAAGTTTTGAGGGGTGAAAATGCGCGAAAAACGTTCTAAAAAACATTCTTAATTGCGATTTCAACGCATTCTCAGGAGCTAACGAACCGATTTACAAAAATAATGGTGTCAAAATTATGATGACAGACCTTACTCCAACATAGGCTACATTTTTTTATCGCCGCCACTACTGCAAACGTGGTACAGGAGCAAAAAACCTCCTAAAATGCAATTTTTGTGTTACTGAAGGGCCTAGAAACACGAAGTTTGAAATGGTAGTTACTTATAAGATATAAATGATCTCTAAAAATATTTATTAAAACCTTAGAAATTTATAGGGGGTGAAAATTCGCAAAAAGCTTTCTAAAAAACGTTGTAAATGGCGATTTCTACTCAATCTCAGGAAGTAACGAACCATTGTAAAAACTAATGGTGTCAAAATGGTGATGACTGATTTTATGTCTGTGCCATTACTCCAAAGACGGTAGGAGCGAAAAACTTTCTTAAAATGCGATTTTTGTTGGAACGGTTGCTATGCGTCATTTCTTTTTAAATATAAATTGTGGAAAATGTTACCAGTACATATCAAGTATTAAATCACTTAGATGTGAGATATAGATATAATATATAGCTGCAACACATTAACAAAGTAGAAAATCCAACATAGCAACCATTTGTTTGGAGTCAGTTTCCAACCAAAAAGTCATGACTAACGTCACGACTGAAATTGTCTATATTAATGTTACAAACAAACGAATGCCCATGAATCATTAGATAGCCTTTTTTTTGTCAAGTTTCTTTAATGACGGCATCTTTTTGCTGCATTTGTGTATTATTTTTCGATAGTGACATCCTTATGCAAGCTTTACTGTAGATGTTTAAGAGTGGATCGTAAATGTGGAATTCTTAAGCGGATGTGAATGACGTCATTTTAGATAAAATAAATGTGTGTGCTTTAAGTCTTAAAATTGAAATAGGTTTTGTACTATTTATATATACATATATTTTTTTTTCATCGGGGGCGACATTAAATTCTGAAAAAAGCAGAATTCCTGTTTTCTAGTTGTTATTTTACGCTAATTTCCTAAAGAAGTGTACCGTAAACTGATTTTTTTGCAGATTGTGGTACGAAGGAATATATATTAAAAAAATTGGCCTCTCCTGGCAATGGAGCTTTGAATAAAGAAGAGGTGGCATATACTGTAGAGTCTACAAACTGCAAGAGAATTAACTGAGGAGGTTGTCACAAGATGGCGGCTGATTTATTTACGTAGGATCAACAGTTTCTGCAGATCAACAGTCTAAAGCAAACTGCAACCAGTAAATTTCGAATAGAAATTTTCACCTTATGCTTAACGGCCTATTCCTGAAAATTTTCTCTTACAAATAAGGTAAAACGTTCTATTCGTTTTCACTGGTGGGAGTCGTCCCTTCTATTTTAATCTCTTTCACCGACGCTGAAAGGAGGTTGTTTAGGTTGTCACTATATGGAGGAAACACCGGGCCTGACTATAGCAAAAGTAAACATACATAAGTAAAAATAAATATCCGTTTTTAGCGATAATTATGACTAAAATGCTGCATCAAGAAAGAGTTTAAGTAGCAAGAAAATTTCTATTCATATTTACTGGTGGAAGCTTGCCCCGGCTGTAATGAGCCTATCTGAAACCGGTTACAGGTGAAGCTTCGCTATTTTGAAGATATATCATTTCTTCTTTATTCATAGTTCCATGGTCCTAGCCGATAATCAAAGAGTTCACTATATCATTAAAATTTAAATTTTACGTTAATTGAAATCAATTAAAATGAACAAGGTGAGCATATTTAATAGTGTCAATTCCGAGAGACGGCTGACTGAAAGAAATAAAAACACCAAATACATTTTAAAATTATCTTACAAATATATTTTTTAAGATTTCAAAAGTTATAATAGTTTACTTCAACCTTTTCAGGGGCAAGCAATTGCGTTTCTGTAATGTTGAATTGACACCGGAATTTACGAAACATTTTGTTTCAAAATATGAAAAAACAATTATTCAACTTTTTTCCACCGAAGTTATAAAAGTAAAAATTAATAAAAAATTTATGGTGCAAAAATGTATTAAAATTAGGTGGGATAAAATATTTCCCGCCGTACCTCAAGGGGATAAAACGTACTTGAGATACATACATTTCGTAGATTGAAACACTGTGGACATCTTCTCAAGATTAAACGACTGACCCAAATAAACGGCGTCTCAAGTAACCGGAATCTACTGTATATATTAACTTCAGATTAGATTTCTTCTACCTATGCTTGTTCGGTGCAATAACACCACATTTTGCGTATAGGTCACATATATTTTTACTTACTCCTGGAAACAATTACAGGAAATTACTGGTTAAAAAGTGACTTTGATTTAGCGAAGAAATAAACAGGAAGAATTCTTATCGAAAATGTTGCTGCTCAATTTCAAAGGACCGTGGAAACAAAGAAAAAATCCGCTTTTTCTATTAACTTTTCGAACAACGTAAACTACCACACACTAAATGTAACGGTTTGCCTGTTTGAGATACATTTTTTTCAGAATTTCAAATTCACATCACAAATTTAGAAAGAAGTATATTTATTTTAACCCCTTAATTCTCGCTCCCGAGATATTCTCGGGCTGCGTTTTTTATTCAGATTATTTGATTCCCACCAGTTTTATAAAATAGTGTAATTGGCTTTATTATGGTATCATTTTAACAGTCATTAAAAAAGGTGAATATTTCTTTTTCAAAAAAGTGGTGCCGTTAAGCAATTTGAATTTTTAAACCGTACTTTAATTCGAGCGTGAAGGGGTTACGAATACACGAAAGGTCTTGCAAATAAAGCAAAAAATACTATTTTTGATTTCTGGTATGAAGTCGGATTGCCTATTTAACCCCTTAATTCTCGCTCCCGAGATATTCTCGGGCTGTGTCTTTTACTCAAATTGTTTGATTCCCACCAGTTTTATAAAATAGTGAAATTGGCTATATTTTAGTATCGTTTTACCTGTCATTAAATAAGGTGAATATTTCTTTTTCATAAAAGTGGTGCCAATAAGCAATTTGAATTATTCAATCGTAATTTAATTCGAGCGTTAAGGGGTTAAAAATGGAGGCGAAATTGGCAAGCCTGTAATACACGAAAAAGACACATGTTACGGACTACTTGATTTTACTAAAACGTGCTCTATCACAAACGGAAGAACAGAGAATTTACTTGATCAAGGTCTCACACCGGGAGATGCACATTCTAAAATTGTATTTTTTTATATCTTTAAAAAAGTAGAATATGAATTTTCTGGTGTCTGTGTTATAATATTTTCTTGTTTAACAGATTTTGGCCTTATGCTCTTTGCATATCCAAACAGTAATTTTTTAACTGGCAATTTTTTAAATTCATTTTTGTTCGCAAATGTACCGAATTGGAAGATGCTTTTATTGATGAAAAAATTAATCGGTGTGTTTTTTCCATTTTTATGATAGAAGCGTAAGATTTTCAGAAAATGCTGTCAAAATCAGAATTTTGAACCGAACTTCCGGGCGCATCAGAGCTGGAAACAAAAATAATTTCAACCTGAGAAAACAATTTGTTGCAACTTAAAATTTAATTTCTTTATTTTTTCAAAAAACTGTTCAATTATCACTTCAACCAGTCATTCCTCCAACTATCTTGCTTTTATTTTTTTTTTAAATTAGTCTGAAAATGTGCCAAATATTTTAGGTTGTTGAGCGGGGAAATATAGTTTTGAGAATCGCGTTAACACTACAATGCATGATTTTTATTCTCTACTCATAAAAAATGTTCAATTACCGGATATGTAACTGGAAAAATATTTAAGAAATTACCATGTTAACCCTCTCCGGTAAAGAAAAATGTTGTTGTAAAATGATGAAATGATTGACTGACACCGGAATTTACAAACGACTGTTTTAGAAATTAAAAATGTACTACATTAAACATTCATTATAAATGAAAAATTTTATTAAAATATTCTTGGTGTGGTTTGTAAGTTTGGAATTAAAATTATGTGTCCCAGACTGGGACCACTGCGTCGGAAAGGGTTAAATGATGTCATCATTTTTGAAAAATTTGTAACTTGCTAAAATTTTACGTCGTAAAATATGCAACATATAAACAAAAACTCGAAATATTCAAAAGTACTGAGATAAATGGTGGGATCCCGTAATGTTTCGAAAGCGGTTTTTTAAGTCTGATATATTTCATGACATCTAATTTAATCATGAGTGGTACCAAAATTTAAATGTATTGTCAATAAATAAACTTCATGAATAATTACATGTAAAAAGATGCAACATTTTTGCGTAAAATTTAAACATATCTCAAAATATAAAAACAATTAACTTCCGGCGTCAGAAGTCAATGGTTATGTCTATTTCAGAATAAAATAATTTACCATTCTCATTGTATAAAAAAATAATTTTTAATACACTGAGTAAACTTAAAACTTTTGTTCGATTTATACGTTGTAAGGGAAAATATAAATAAGTTAACGAATAATTTCTAAAGAAATATGAATGCAAACATTTCTGGATTTCTGGATCATTTCAAATAACTTCATTGTGATACAATTAAAATATTTTCTATTAGGTTATTGCAAGTGATCTCAGAACATTTGAATAAAATAGAAAGAAAATGATGATGATATGAAAGAAAGGAGAAATTCAAACGCGATTTTTATGTAATAATTAAAAAATAAATAAATATCACATTGAAACATGTAAACTATTAAAAGAAGAGTAATTTTGGAAACTTTTATAGATAAATTAACTTTTTTATTATGGAGCAAAACTGGCGGCTATATTTATATTCCACAAACTTACAAAAATTTTCTTTGTGGTAGATATCGGCTAAAAATATCCTAATATAAGTGTATGGCAGAAATTATTTTTCAGAAAGTGGTACGAATAGAATGAACAAATAATTTACCTCTGAGTAATGGTTATAGAATATTTATGACTTCCTCTTGTCAGATCATAGCTGTGGTTTACATGTATAATTCCCCTTGAGTGACACATAATGGGTATTTTAAACATATATAGTGAATTCTTATTTACGACAGTAAAAATTATATATGAAAATCCTTGAGATATTGAATCTCAACTTCCGAAATCACTCAATTATCCATTAATTGGATTCTTCACGCACTTGAAAACAAACGCTCCATAATGTTAATCCTATGGGCAGGTTATTTTCGAATTTCTCTTTCCAATTTGAATAGTTTTAAAAGATTTTTTTTTTGCATAGGATAGCTGAAATCAATCTTTAATATGACTCTTTTTTACTTTTTCGATTTTGGTTGCAGATGTTTTTCAAAGACACTTTCACTTTCGAAACCGGTTTCGAAACTGCAAGTACCTTTTTAACAAGTTCGCTGCCAAAACTATAAAGAAAGAATTTCCAAATTTCTTCTTGAAATTCGTTTGCCACCACAAAGTCAGAAAGGTAAATTTCGCTATACTAATACAGCGCAATTTCTTCCAATAAATAAGGCATTTTTTTTTAATTCTAAAATAATGGTAAGAAAGTAATTAATAATTTAAAGCCATGAATATTAAAGCTGCGAGTTTACTCGTAGTTGGCAGCGAACGTTCTAAAAAAAAATCTGCAATCAAAATCGAAAAAGTAAAAAAGATTCATACTAAAGATTGAGCTCAGCTATCCTATACAAAAGAAAATCGTTTAAAAATATCAACTTGAAACGAGAAATTTGGAAATAACTTGCCCATAGGATTAACATTACGGGGCGTGTGTTTTCAAGTGCGTGAAAAATCCCCTTAATTGTCACCAGAACGTTGTTGGTAGTTTATAGTTCCAACTTTTATAAAAAGGTGTTATCCCCTTGGGGACGAGCGACACGTATACGTACCGGAAATAGGCCTAAGGATCCTCGTTTATCCTCACCAGTAAAATTTTACTGTAAAATTTGCCTTATTTAATCCGAGCATTTTCCCGATTTGATTACACACAAACTTCTGTTTTTTAAGTAATAAACATTTCGTAAAAGGCTCCCGTCGCGAAGTGGTTAAAGGTGGGAATTGTATTATAAAGTCCCACCAGTAAAGTAATATGAAGCACGTAAAACATAAAACTGAAAAATACGAAAAATGTAATGAATTTTAAAAGATTTTTTTGTAATAATTTCTATTTTCAGAAAATAGCTATGCACATTTGTAGTTAAAATTTGTAATTTGATAGGCAAATGCTACAATATGCGTTTCTATATTATCAATTTTTGCCAGCAATATTAAAATATATTGAAATGTAATATATTTACATTTAAGTAAATATTTCTGTATCCTATCTGCGCGTTTCTTCATAGAATATAAGTGATTTTTAAAACTTCTTCAATTTTAAAAATATTAAATTTAATGCGGATTTAAAAAAAATATATATCAAATCGATACCAATCTAACACAAACTGATTTTTTGCGGATAGTGGTAGATAAAATATAACAAAAATTGGCCTCTCCTGGCAATGGAGTTATGAATAAAGAAAAGGAGACGTACACAGTAGAATCCACCAATTGCGAGTAAAGGAACTGACAGGGTTTGTACGTGTACCGTTATTTTCAAAACAAATATTAGTTGTTGTTTTTTTATAGAAAAATAAATCTAGTTAAAAACGCGCGAAATTTCGCCTGTTTGAGGATACATTTTCTGTAAGAAAATACTGGTACAAAAGAATTTCTTAGTCTGAAAATCCAAGGAACCGTACGAACCATGACTGAGGTGTGAGTAACTGAGGAACCCGAGATGGCAACAGATTTTTTTTTTATGTAGGATCAACATATTCTGTTGACCGGCGAAGCAAACTTCCACCAGTAAATTTTGAACAGAAAACTTCAGCTTATCTTAGCGGCTTATTCCTGCAAGTTTTCTCTCACAAATATGGTAAAAATTTCTATTCGTTTTTACTGGTGGGTGTCAGCCCGGGTATTTTATTCTCGTTCACCGACGCTGACACGAGGTTGTTTAGGATGTCACAATATAGAGAAACTCAGGGCCTGACTACAGCAAAAGTAAACTTCCATCAGAAAAAAGAAATATCCGTTTTTGATCATAAGTAGGGCTAAAAGTAAAGCGATATAAGTAAGCGTCCTATCTTAAATGGGAGAAATAACCGCAAGTTTAAAAGCGAGGTCACATCAATCAAGGTCATCCGCCACGTAGCGGTTGGAGTGTGAACTACAGGTAGATACCTAACTGTTTTCTTACTGACACCACTAAAATTGTAAAGTTTTTTTTCACTTTGATTAATAACTGAAGCGTACCTGTTAAGGCAAAGAAAACTTCGTGGTGTCAAGTGCATCTGGATTCCCCTCTCGCTACGCCATTATTTTGCAATAAATGTGGCAAACAAAACTCATTCCTATGAGTGACTAAAGATTTAGAAAATACGCGCCACACTAAAAGCCCACGTATGTGAATTATCACTCCGTCCACGAGGTGGTGCAACTGTGTAAATTTACGCCTGATTCCAGCATTAAGTTTGTTCGCTTACTTATAACGCTTTGGGCTAAAAGTCTGCGTTATTAAGGAGTTTAAATAAGCAGAAAATTTACATTCATATTTACTCGTGGAAGCTTGCTCCGGCAGTAATGAATATTGCAAAACCGGTTGCAGTTGAATCTTCAACATTTTGAGGATATATCATTTCCTCTCTGTTAATAGTTCGATGGACTTGGCAGATAATCAAAGCGTTCACTAAATAGTTGCATGTTAAATTTTATGTTAATTGAAATCCATTAAAATGAATAATATGAACATATTTAATAGTATCAATTCCGAGAGACGGCTGTCTGAAAGAAATAAAAACACCAAATGCATTTTCATATTAGCTTACAAATATTTTTTTTAAGATTTCAAAAGTTATAATAGTTTACTTTAAACGCTTAATTCTCCCTCCCATGATATTCACGGGCTATGTCTTTCATTCAGATTGTTTGATTCGCATCAGTTTTATAAAATAGTGTAATTGGCTTTATTACGGTATCCTTTTACCTGTCCTTTAATAATGGGAATATTTCTTTTTCAAAAGTGGTGCCAATAAGCAATTTGAATTTTTAAACCGTAATTTAATGCGACTGTTAAGGGGTTAAAACGTACTTGAGATACATACACTTCGTAGATTGAAACACAGTTGACATCTTCTCAAGATTAAACGACTGACCCAAATAAATGGCGTCTCAAATAACCGAAATCTACTTCATACATTAACTCCAGATTAGATTGTTTCTACATACGTTTGTTATGGTACAATAACACCACATTTTGCGTATAGTTTACATATTTTTATTTACTCCTACAAACTTATGTGGAAAAAAATTACAGGAAATTACTGGTGGAAAAGTAACTTTGATTTAACGAAGAAATAAAAATGAAGAATTCTTTTCTAAAATGTTGCTGCTCAACTCCGGGGACCGCGCAGACAAAGAAAACGATGTGCTTTTTTATTAACTTTTAGGTCTAGTATTAACAACGTAAACTGCCACGCACTAAATGGTTTGCCAGTTTGAAATCCATTTTTGCTTCTGAATTTCAAATTCATACCACAAATTTAGAAAGAAGAATATTTATTTTAAGAATCCACGAAAGGTCTCGTGTTAAATAAAATAAAAAAGTACCATTTTTAATTTCCGGTATGAATTCGTATTCCCTATCTAACACTAGAACGCCCGGATGGAGTCGATTCGTCTCCGACCATATGATTAAATGTCAATTATAACCAGAAATTCTTTCTCAAAATAAGTTAAATTTTAAAAACGCAGATTTACGTCAAATAATTTTAAATAAAAATTCTGGTGTAAAATATTTTACATGGAACTTGGGTAAAATTTCCGGACGTTCTAGTGTTAAAAATGGAGGCCAAACTTTCAAGCTTATATGAAAAAGATACATGTTACAGACTACTTGATTTTATTAACACACGTTCTATTACAAACGAACGAACAGAGAACTTACCTGATCAACGTATCACACTGGTAGAGGTTCACTCTGATATTGTATTTTTCATATCTTTTAAAAAGTACTATGCGAATTTTCTGGTGTAAGCGTTATAATATTTTCTTTAGATGGTCACAAGAAATCGATTTTCTAATTTTTTCCGGGGGACCCCCCCCCCCCCCAAAAAAAAAAAAAAAAGTTGCCTATTGGCTAGAAAATGAGATTGGCAAAGTTTCAGCTCATTAGGATAATGTTAACCCGTGCCTCATTGACGTCAAAGTTTGAAAAAAAAAACATGATTTTTCGCAAAAAAATGCAGATTTTACTTCATAAAATGCATACAATTAAACCTAGAAACCCTATACTGGTCTCATTTCATAAAAAAAATTTTGCCTTGAAGAACCACACACTATTTTTTTTTGTAAAGATTTATAGATTTAAACAGGTGCATTTTTCAGGACCAGACTTGATATAAATCCTAAATTTGACTTTTTTATGAAAATGCGAAAAAACATTGTAACATTCCATTTCATCTGCTTTTCACTTTTTTGCTTTCATTTTGTACATAATAAAGGGTTTAATTTTAAAAAAAATTTCCAAAGTAAATGAAAAAAATCGAAATCTAAACGAATTAAAAGAAAAAAAAGGGCAAAGAAAGTATAAAAAGGAGAATAAATAATGATCAAATGCATTGTATAGGTTGATCCAAAAAAAGTTTACAAGCAGAAGCATTTGAAACGTAATAATTGTGGAGCGAATATTTCCAACCAGGGTGGTTGACAGATGGCGCTAGTTGACCTACAGCGATTCTACGAGTAAGTAGCGTCAGTACGCTGACACTTAAGAGCGACAGTAATGCCACGACGTCTAGAAAAGTGGTCTCGCATAGAAGTGCGAGCCGAATTCGATTCTTGTGGGCCAAGATTGTGGCTGCATCCGAAATTCACAGATAAATCGTTGAGGTATACGGGGACAAAGCAATGAGTAGACAACAGGTAGCGAAATGGTGTCGTTCTTATCAAGCGGAAAGGGAGCATGTGGAAAACTGCAATATGGTAGCGAGCGGCCGTCCAAGTTCTTCAAGGACGGATATCAACACGGCACGTGTTGAAGAAATCATCCAAAGGGATCGACGAGTAACCGTGCGTGAGATCGCCTCAGAGTTGGACCTGAGTTATGGTAACGTTCAGCGTATCGTAACTGATGAGTTGCGATATTCCAAAGTTTGTGCCCGCTGGGTTCCACGTGCATTGTCCGCGGAGCATGAGGTCAATCGAATGATGTGCAGCCTCACATTTCTGCAGCGATACCATTCAGACGGCCAACACTTCATTGATCGCATCGTTACCGGTGATGAAACATGGCTTCATCACTTCACCCCCACATCCAAAACAGCCACTATGGAGTGGAAACATGCTGGATCACCGACGAGGAAGACGTTTAAGGTCACAACCTCTTGGTAAAGTGATTGCAACCATTTTCTGGGATACGACTGGTGTTATCCGAATCGAGTATTTGGAGCGTGGCCATACCATTAATGCCGATCGTTATTGAGCCACCTTAACGAAATTGCGTGAAGCCATCCGACGCAAACGGCCTGGATTACTGAGCAAAGGCGTCATTCTTCTGCATGACAATGCCAGGCCCCATACATCTCGCCAGACTCAGGAATTGCTGCAAAGGTTCAAGTGGGAGGTCTGGAATCACCCCCAATACAGTCCCGATTTGGCTCCAAGTGACTATTTCCCTTTTCCGGCGTTGAAGCAAAACTTATCCGGAACACGGTTCACCTCAGGCGATGCAGTGAAAACAGCTGCCGAGAAATGGCTCAATGAGCAGGGCCCTGATCACTATCAAGACGGGATAAATAAGTTAGTCGAACGTTCTGACAAATGCCTAAACAGGTTTGGCGACTATGTGGAAAAGTAAAGGCCAGATGTGTCTCTTGATTGCCATTTGTATCTTGTTTCTAATGTTAATAAATCCTTTTTCCTTTGCCTTGTAAACTTTTTTTAGGATCACCCCTCGTATAATTAAAGTTGGGTTACAAGAAAGGAAGCATTATAAAGAAAAGAAATTATCCCTTGCAATTGTCACAGTAAAATGGGTAGACTCTGGTGGCTTTTGAAGGGTATATTGGGACCGGTATTTAAAAATTGCATATTAATATAAATTTTCTTAAAATTTACAGTTTGAGATTAAACAAAAACATCAACTACTTTGTCCAATAAATAATCCACTTCGTTGAAACATTTCATTGTTCTCCCATTAAAACCATCATCATAATTTTCTTCTCCAAATGACATTAATTAATGACATTAATAACATTAATTTTACAGCTATGCTTATTTTGACTTTTTTCCCCAAAGTATCATCTAAAAATGAAAATGCAACTTCATCCTACTTAAGATACCAAAGGCAGTTTATAGTTTTAGTGACAGCTTGGTCTGTAACCTATTTATCAATTTTTCGGTAGACAACAAGTCATTTTATTAATTCCGGGTGTTGATTGGGGTCAAAGTGGAAGTGGGAGCATTGAACCATGATTTGACAATAAATATTGATTATAAATAAGCTCTATACGTTCTTTTTCTAAATGGTCTGTGCCATCCATCTGATATGATGAATAGTACCAGGCTCTCTGAAAAAATGTCTTTTGGAAGAAGTCCTATAAAAATTACACAAAATTGGATAACTTCTTTATAAACATTCCTGGGCCGTTCATTTTTCAAATGTTCTGTAAGGAAACTGGAAATTTCTTCTGAATTAAGTATTTTGTATTATCTATATTAATATTTCATCTTCAATAAAATTTTTATACTTAGTCTGAACTAACTTAGATCACCCAATCTGAAATTATTTTTAAATATCTGGCTGAGGGGCAGTAATTGTGCTCACTTTACAATAAAGAACAGCTTTTAGGATAATTTATAAATTATGGTCGCGACATGGTAAATATAGAAAATATTTTCTTTAATAATTGCTATAGCAAAATGCAGGTTCCTCTTAGGCGACCAGTGTTTACTGCAGTTGTATCAAAACACATTGCCTGGATTTTAACAACTTCCTCCCGCTCTTCAACTGCTGAAAATACAGCTTTTGCCTGAGTTATTTCGATACTATTTTCAAACTGAAGAACTTCCATTAACCACTTAATATTATTGATTATGGATATATTTTATCCCACCTACGATTAATGAAGATTTACACCGGAAAAACTTTATGAAATTTTACTTTTCTAACTTTGGTGGAAAAAAGACGTAAAATTGCTTTTCCTTATTTTGAAATAAATTTTTTCTAAATTTCCGGTGGGAATTCAGCATTATGCAAACGCAATTGCTTGCCCCTCAAGGGGTTAACTGTTCTTCATCTCTACAATTTCTATATTCAACATACGAGGAATTAGTTTTCCATCATCCCTGTGAACAACAGCTCCCTCCAAATCAGAATTTTTAAATCTGTTTTTGATGAGCTTAGTTCTTTGTTTTTCAAACAGTTGCTTACGGAGTCGTATTACAATTCTACCTAAAAGTAAAGTCTGAAGTTAACTGGTGGGAATACAGTAACTCTAGGAGATTCTCTGATGTTCAGTTTCACTTGGCGAATATTATAAAATAAAACACGTAAAACTTTACAACTACTTGGTAACTTACTGTCAATGATTTGATGAGACATGTGGCCAATTAAAAAAATCTTGCCTTTCTGCCATCACACCGAAAGGGGGTGCGGCGTCGGAATGAATGAAAATACATAACGCTAGTAGGTAACAAAAAAGCCTTGTTAAATGAAGAGAAATTCAGATGTTCCGTTTAAATACGCTTCAACTGCAATAAAAATTGAGGAGATCTTTCTTTCCAGGTACAGAACTAGATAATTAATAATTAACTAAAATTCATGAAATATTTTTAAAGTTACAATTTCTTTTGCCTTTTAATACAACTAATACAAAAAAAATTATCAAAAGTAATCAAATTTATTCACTCGTCATTTTTCAATTCTTTTTCAAAAATGCCGAGTTTGAGAGTATGGTTCACGAGCTGACCTGAAAAAAATACTAAATTTCATTGTATATAAGTTTTGATGAGAATGAAAGTTCAAGGCAATAATATTTTTTATGAAATAAAACAAGGATCAGATTTCTAAAACAAATATTTTGCACTTAATAAAAGAAAAACTACAATTTTCCGCCAAAAATCACGATTTTTTATGAATTCAACCTCGATGAAGCACGGGTTATCATTATTCAATTGAGCTGAAACTTTGCCAATCTCATTTTCTAAATAATTGGCAACTTTCAGAGGGGTACCCCATAAGAAAAGATTAAAATAAAAATTTCCCATATAGCTTGTGACCACCCTAATTTTCTTGTTTAACAGATTTTGGCTTTATGCTCTTTTCAAATCCAAACTGTCTATAATCTGACATTTTGTAAAATTCATTTTTGTTCGCAAATGTACGAAATGGCAGATGGTTTTACTGATGAATAATTTAATCGGACTGTTTTTTTCCATTTTAATGATAAAAGTATAATATTTTCAGAAAATGCTGCCAAATTTAGATTTTTAAAGCGAATTTTCGGACGCATCAAAGCAGGAAAGAAAAACCGTTACAGCCTGAGAAAACAAAATGTTAAAACTTAAAATTTAATTCCTTTATCTTTTGAAAAACTGTTGTGTTAAAAATAACTTCAAAAGTAATTCCTCCAAGTACCTTGCATTTATTACAAAAAAAAAAAAAAAAAAGAAAAAAAAAGAAAATGCGCCAAATATTTTACGTTGTTGAGCGGGGGGAAATATTTGTTTGAGAATCGCGTTAACACTACAATGCATGATTTTTATTCTCTACACCTAAAAATATGTAACCGGAAAAATATTTATGAAATTCCCATGTTACCTTTTCCGGAAAAGAACAATTTTGTTGTTAAATAATAAAATGCTTGACTGACACCGGAATTTACAAACGACTGTTTTAGAAATTAAAAATGTGTTATTTTAAACATTCATTATAAAAGAAAAATTTTATTAAAATATTCTTGGTGCCGCTTGTAAGTTTGGAATTAAAATTCGGTGTCCCAGACTAGGACCACTGCGTTGGAAAGGGTTAAATGATGTCATCATATTTGAAAAAATTGTAACTTGCTAAAATTTTACATCGTAAAATATACAACATATAAGCAAAACTCAAAATATTCAAAATTCAAAATTCTTGAGATAAGTGGTGGGATCCCGTAATGTTTCGAATGCGGTTTCTTAAGTCGGCTATATTTTATGACATGTAATTTAACCATGACTTGTACCAAAATTTAAATATAGTGTCACTAAATAAACATCATGAATAATTACGTGTAAAAAAGATACAACATTTTTGCGTAAAATTTAAACAAATCTCGAAATATAAAAACAATTAATTTCCGCCGTCAGAAGTCAATGGTTATGTCTATTTCAGAATAAAATAATTTACTATTCTCATTATAAAAAAAATAATTTTTAATACACAGAGCAAACTTAAAACTTTTGTTCGATTTATACATTGTAAGGGAAAATATAAATAAGTTAACGAATAATTTTAAAGAAATATGAAAGCAAACATTTCTGTATTTCTGGATCATTTCAAATAACTTCATTGTGATACAATTAAGATATTGTAAATTAGGTTATTGCCAGTGGTCCAAGAACATTTGAATAAAATAGAAAGAAAATTATGATGAAATGAAAGAAAGGAGAAATTCAAACGCGATTTTTATGTAATAATTTAAAAACAATTAAATATCATCTTGAAACATGGATACTATTAAAAGAAAATAATTTTCGAAAATTTTCTCGAATCCATTACTTTCTCCTTGTATAAATAGAAGAAAGTAAGAATGTAATTACTTCTTCTTCAGTCAGTGAAATATGATGTAATATTATTACTTTACAGCCACATATAGTGTAAGGAAAGTATCGTACTTATTAAAAAAAACATTATGAAAATTTTGAGATATTTAGTAAAAACTGGTATTCAGATAAAAGAATCCACCCTCGAAACCTATATTTTCGAGGGTGGAAACCTATATTTTCGAGTTAGCACGCAGTCCTAATATACTTAAAGATGTCATGTTGTACAACAGCACGCGTATATGTATTCTGAAGCCACACATTACCTGGGTTGCCAGCTTGGCTTCTATTTTCAAGTTAAAAACTTCGCATCAGATTTTTTTACTTTAGTTAATCAGGGAAACGTCTGTCATCAAATAAAGGAAATAATGATATAAAGAATTCCTGGTATAAATGAAAAATTTCAGAATTTAACCACTTGAGGGGCACCGGTATATATTTTATACCACCTACGATTAAAGAAGTTTTACACCAGAAAAATTTTATTAAATTTTACTTTTCTAACTTTGGTGGAAAAAAAAGCCGTAAAATTGCTTTTACTTATTTTGAAATAGAATTTTTCAAAGATTCCTGTGGCTATTCAGCATTTCACAAACGTAATTGCTTGCCCCTCAAGGGGTTAAAAAAAGCAACCTGGAAATCCTGCACGTTTTCAACATATTGATTTTACTAACTTATGCTCAAATCCAAATGGACGAGCATTAGCTTGAACGTAGTAGGAGGATTTCCGGCAGCAAGAAATGGCCTTTTTCTTTTTTTTTTCCCCCTTAATAAGAGACGGAATAAATTTTCTGGTATGAGTGTCCTGATATATTTTTTTTAAACGTGTTTCTTTACCGCTACAATGCATGATGTTTTTTCCCCTCACTTCCAACTGGGAAAGAAAAGTACAATAACTGCATAACTAACTAAAAACGTCCCTGTGTTAACAGTTGTCCATAATTTAAGAAAAATTTAACTGTGTCAACTGCTAACATCTTAAATTAAACAAAATATAAATAGGAACTACACTAGTGCAAAATGTCGAAAACCATAAAAAAACCTGTTGAATCCTGCACTAACTCGAATACTGTCACCTATTTCGTTCATCCTTTCAGGGGCAAGAAATTGTGTTTCTGTAATGTTGCATTCCAACCAGATTTTTCGAAAAATTTTGTTTTAAAATAAGGAAATGCAATTTTTCAACTTTTTTTCCATCAAAGTTATAAAAGTAAAACTTAATTAAAAATTTCTCGTGCAAATATTAATTTAAATTAGGTGGGATATAATATATATCCCACAGCCCCTCAAGGAGTTAAAGGGTTGTGAGACCATTTTTTATCCTACAATTTTTTAACAAAATCTTTATTGTATAATTTTGGCTGGAGAATGTGCAAAATCCCCATTTTCATGTTTCCAAATATAATATTTCGAAATTTCTGTCAAGAATTCAATTTAACATAACATAAATGCAAATATTTCTGCTTCAAAAATATTACTCCGCGACAGGAAAGGGGCCAGTTTGTTGTGAGATTTCAAGGCTGGTTGTTTTATCATTTTCATGTAAACTAATGTACATCTTTCTTTAATGCATCTACGAAATTATCCGTTGACACAGAAAGCTGTGACTCAATTTTAAAGCGATAAGCAGTCATCATTTGTCTAGATTACAGTTTATGGATCAGTCTATAATCTCATTTTCTGGCCACACGAGTCCTTCCAGATCTATGTTTTGGTTTGAAAGAGTCACCCTTAGACAGTACTTAATAGACAGACTTCTTTGGCCGATTCAAAGTAGCTGAAATTTCTGCAACAGTCTTCCCTTCCGATTTCAGATTCCATGCTTTAATTACTTCATCTGACTGGAAATTTCTTCCTCGCGGCATCTTCACTAACCGATGTTATCGCGAGGTGCACTTAAATACTTCATGCATGTGACGTCAAAAATTTGAAATATGCGTTTTTCCGAGAACAATTGCCAAAAAATCACAAAAGTGTCTAAAATTTGCAATATGCAAATTTCACTTTTTTCAGTTAAATTAAATAATATCCTACATTAAAACCATTATTTCTGTCCTAAAACGTTTAAAATATATTTAAAAATAAGTTCAGTCATTTGTATAACCCAATCGGTCTGTCTGTCTGTCCGTTCACATATAACAGAGCAAAAAATTCCCAACCGAATAGTCGGATATTTTACATATGTAATTGTTGCAAAATTTTGTGGGGTCATTTCAGAGTTTATGAAAATCGAATTGAATATATCCAACTGAGCGAAAAAATGCCCAGGCTGGGAATCGAACCCAGATCCTTGGCTTACAAGGCCAATGCTTTTCCATTTAAGCTAACTGGGCTGACAACCAGCCAGCATATTTCGCTCAGAAACCTTATTGGTAATAACATCTGGTCTGTCATGTAGACAGCTCAACAGAATAAACCGCAGGTAAAGGAACTCCATATAAACGATGGATACGTAGATGAACTATTATTTTAACACAATCAAACTGATTGGTAAAGTTATCATACAATTGAATATTTCCAACTGAGCGAAAAAATGCCCAGGCTGGGAATCGAACCCAGATCCTTGGCTTACAAGGCCAATGCTTTTCCATTTAAGCTAACTGGGCTGACAACCAGCCAGCATATTTCGCTCAGAAAACCTTATTGGTAATAACATCTGGTCTGTCATGTAGACAGCTCAACAGAATAAACCGCAGGTAAAGGAACTCCATATAAACGATGGATACGTAGATGAACTATTATTTTAACACAATCAAACTGATTAATAAAGTTATCATACGAATTGAATATTTCCAACTGAGCGAAAAAATGCCCAGGCTGGGAATCGAACCCAGATCCTTGGCTTACAAGGCCAATGCTTTTCCATTTAAGCTATCTGGGCTGACAACCAGCCAGCATATTTCGCTCAGAAAACCTTATTGGTAATAACATCTGGTCTGTCATGTAGACAGCTCAACAGAATAAACCGCAGGTAAAGGAACTCCATATAAACGATGGATACGTAGATGAACTATTATTTTAACACAATCAAACTGATTGGTAAAGTTATCATACGAATTGAATATTTCCAACTGAGCGAAAAAATGCCCAGGCTGGGAATCGAACCCAGATCCTTGGCTTACAAGGCCAATGCTTTTCCATTTAAGCTAACTGGGCTGACAACCAGCCAGCATATTTCGCTCAGAAAACCTTATTGGTAATAACATCTGGTCTGTCATGTAGACAGCTCAACAGAATAAACCGCAGGTAAAGGAACTCCATATAAACGATGGATACGTAGATGAACTATTATTTTAACACAATCAAACTGATTGGTAAAGTTATCATACGAATTGAATATTTCCAACTGAGCGAAAAAATGCCCAGGCTGGGAATCGAACCCAGATCCTTGGCTTACAAGGCCAATGCTTTTCCATTTACATATTCAATTCGTATGATAACTTTACCAATCAGTTTGATTGTGTTAAAATAATAGTTCATCTACGTATCCATCGTTTATATGGAGTTCCTTTACCTGCGGTTTATTCTGTTGAGCTGTCTACATGACAGACCAGATGTTATTACCAATAAGGTTTTCTGAGCGAAATATGCTGGCTGGTTGTCAGCCCAGTTAGCTTAAATGGAAAAGCATTGGCCTTGTAAGCCAAGGATCTGGGTTCGATTCCCAGCCTGGGCATTTTTTCGCTCAGTTGGAAATATTCAATTCGTATGATAACTTTACCAATCAGTTTGATTGTGTTAAAATAATAGTTTATGAAAATCGCTTGTATAGTTTAATGACAGGGATTGTCAAAATTTTTTCAGTTACATAACGGCCAATGGGAAAAATATTTTAAATGCATTTGAATGGTGTTACAACCTTTCGAACAGAATGAAATCGATATGCACGTATGACGTACACTAAAATATACATCCAGTACAACATGCGGTGCAAAAGATATTTATAAAACTAGTTATAGTACAAACAATATTTCATTTGCAAGCTTGACATGCAATATCCAACTTGTTAAATTAGTTTAGAAACATATTTTATAAGATTTCACAAACTGCAATGCTATCTAGTGATGGTCAAGGAGTTTCTTTCCTTAAAGTACCATTGCAAATGCATTCAGTAAGTGCGTTTTAATTGGGAAAGAAAACAGTGATATTTTAAAGTACTGTCGGTTATAAAGGGTTAAAACGTACTTCAGATAAATACACTTCGTAGATTGTAACAAAGTTGACCTTTTGTCACGATTAAACGGCATATCAAATAACCGGAATCTACTGTATACATTAATTCCAGATTAGAATTTTTGTACCCACGCTTATTAGTGCCTCATTTACCACGACATTTTGCGTATAATTTGCCTATCTTTGTTTATTCTTACAAACTTCCTACAAAACTTATCAGGAAAAATAATTTATAGAAAGAAAGAAAACAATTGGTTTTTTGTGTTAACTTTTAGCTCTAGTATTAGCAGCGTAAAACAGGGCTACAAAATGGTCCGCCAACTTAATACCAATCATTTTTAACAGAAAATTTTATGGTAGGTTTGCACTAGAATTAACTTTCAAAGGTGGTTCTGGGACGGTTTGTAATAAAATTCTAAAAAGAAAATTTTTCTAGAAAAATATTGGTATTCAGTTGGCAGACCATTTGGGAGCCCTGTAAAACGACCACACACTAAACGCATGCAAAACACACATTACCCACCAAGGTTGCCAGTTTGGCCTAAACTTTTATTTAACAAAATCGAATTTGCATTGAATATTTGCATTTCATACCAGAAAATGCTAAATATATTTTCAGATTTATTTAATGTCAGTGTTATTTTATTACTTAACCCTTTGAGGGACACCATCTACGATTAATGAAGTTTTACACGAGAAAAATTTTATTAAATTTTACTTTTCTAATTTTGGTGGAAAAAAGGCCATAAAATTGCTTTTACTTATTTTGAAATAGAATTTTTCAAAGATTCCGGTGGGAATTCAGCATTTCACAAACGTAATTGCTTGCCCCTCAAGGGTTTAACCCCTTAATCGCCCGTGACTGTCATGGGCAGTGTACGTTTCTTTTTTTTATTCAGATTGTTTTATTCCCACCAGTTTTTTTATATAATGCAATTGGCTTTATTCTCTCGACATTTTAACTGCCATTAAATGAAGAGATTATTTCAACTTGAAAAAAGTGGTGGCAATCAAACAATTTGAATTTTAAAAAAGTATTCGACACTTATCAGGCATGATGATTAAGGTGTTAAAGTAAAAATACTTCTGGGAAATGTTTCGGTCAGAAGTCGAATTTACCCCGCTTTTTTTGTACCACAAAAATCAACAGAAATTTTTGAATTATTTAATCGGCGGATTACGGCGATTTAAAAAGCTAAAATTTACTATAAGACATTTGTGGTACAGAAAAGCATAAGACATCGGCAGCCATGCTTTTACCCATTACTTGATTTAACTTACGCACGCTCAATCGGAAAGGATGGACATTTACATGACTAACTGCGAATTCTGAAATAGAGCACATTCATATGGAATTTTTTATATCTTTAAAAAAGTACTATATGAATTTTCTGGGGTCAGTGTTATAATATTTTCTTGTTTAAAAAATGTTGGTTTTATGCTGTTCTCAAATCCAAATAGGCTATTTGCTGACAATTTTTTTAATTCATATTTGTTCTAAAATGCACCAAATTGGCAGATGCTTGTATTAAAAAACAATTTAATCGGACTGCTTTTTCCATTTTTTGATAAAGCATAAGATTTTTTTAAAAAATAGTCAAAATTGGAGTTTTCAATCGAATTTTCGGACGCGTAAGCGCAGGAAAAGAAAAGAATTCCAGTCTGAGACAACAATAAGTTATAACGTAAAATTTAATTCCTTTATCGTAGTGAAAACAGTTTGATTATAAGTCACTTCAGTGAACATTCCTCCAAGTATCTTGCTTTTATTTAATAAAAAAATATTCAGGAATTTGCAAAAAGTTGAACGTTGTTGAATGTAGATTATTATTATTTTTTTTTGGAATCGCGTTAACGCTACAATGCATGATTTTTATTACTCTACACCTATAAAATCAGCAATATTGCATATGTAACAGGAAAAATATTTAAAAAATTCCCGTCTTAAATGTTTAGTCCAGGGGAAATGTACCAAAAAAAAAGGGGGGTCACCTTGCAAAAGGTCGGGTAGAATTTTTTTTTTCTGAATTGTTTATAATGATGCCAACATGAAAAAACCAAGTTTTCTAACAAAATTTCTCAAGGCTAAATTTTCTGTGGCCAAAAAATAACAAAATTTTGGGACTTTCTTTTATTTTCTTTTAAATATCTCGAGACTCGTTGCCGTAGCATATTATTTGTCAATTACAATATTAAAGAGGATACAATTCTCTACAACTTTCATATTTATAACTTTTTGTACACTCAATAGCAAGCGCAGTATGCCATTTCAAAGATAGGACAATTTTTTTCAATTTTCTTAAAAACCGTGAAAAACTTAGTTCTGCCCAGATTATTCAAATGTTTCCCCCGGATTTAATCGTGTATGTCAACTTCTATATATTGGTATCAGTAAGTTAAATGTTTCTGGGCCAAAACTAGCCTTCTTTGCGCCCGTGGCAAACAATGACCCCCCCCCCCTCCGCTTAAAAAGAAAATTTACCACGGGGATTTCAATAGCCGGATTTTGAAAATTCTAGGTGTGTAATCATTAATACGTAATGTGAACTACGTAACAAGCTTTGCCAAATATTGATTCATTAAAACCTTCAAAACCGAACCGAAAATTTTACGCTTTAAACAGGTTTCCATCTTAGCAGGAATAATTGTTCATGTTCTCTATTTTTTCTTTAAAGATCGGATTCCGTATATAGAGATTTCATTTTAATAGATTTTACGGTAGTTGTAGTACTGAGGCGTTTAAAGTCACAGTTATATAAATTATTAGATTAAATTAGCCACAGGAAGACATTTGCATGGTAATATTAAACATGTGGGAGCATTCTTGACAAATATCTCGCTTGCATTTTATTACTTTTAATTTTTCTTTTCTATTTACTTTTTCTATGGGATACCTGAGATCAATATCAAATGTTGTCTTTTGTACTTTTTCGGGTTTGGTTGCATTTTTTTTTGTTTTTAATATTTGGACACTTTCATTTTTGAAAAACTGTTTGGAACCCGTTCTGAAATTTAAAGTATCCTCATTAAAAAAATGCAACCAAATTCAAAAAATTAAAAACGCACAATGTTAGATATCGATCTCAGATATGAATGAAAGAAAAAATTAAATATTGAAATTCCAGCAAGAATTCTGAAACGAATGCTTCCATATGTTTAACATTAGCGTGAAAATGTTTTCGCGTGAGATTACACTAATCACGCGAAAACACTGGAACGTGTTTCAAAATGGGTGTCAAAATGAGGCGTCAAAAAATATTCTTTTTTACCCGACAGGACGGCCGCCGGGTGTTTCGACACCCCACGTCCGAAAATATTCGTCTGCTGGCGGTGACTGCTTTTAATTAATTTCTTATTAATTTTTTTAATTAACGATAATTTAACATTTCAGCTATCATTTTTCACGAGAAAGCGTATGATTATCCTGAATTTCGCTAACAGACAGAATTCTAATGGGTTTTTTTCGTATTTATGCCATTTAATATGTTTGGGTTGTGCTGACATCCCATGTCCGATCTCGTGTTAAGTTTCACGGTGCGCGTCCTGCCGGGTTAAAAAATCTATTTTTCGACCAATTTTGAGGTAAATTGTCCCGTTAAACCCTTGGGGACGAGCGACACGTATACGTGCCGGAAATAGGCCTAAGGATCCTCGTGTATCCTCACCAGTAAAATTTTACTGCAAAATTTGCCTTATTTAATCCGAGCATTTTCCGGATTTGAATAGGCACAAACTTCTGTTTTTTAAAACCGGTAGCAAAGTAATAAACATTTCGTAAAAGGCTCCCGTCGCGAAGGGGTTAACTCCAGTGATGGGATTCAAATAATTTAACTACCGGTTCGCTGCCCGAATGATTTTTGATGCATAAGTATGAAAGGAAATGAATCATCCCACATAGATTATGAAACGCTTTCCAATATTATAAGAACATTATTAAAAAAAAAATTATCTTTTGGTATAATGAAAAAGAAAATCCTGAAACTTATTTCCATATAAAAGGATGCGATTTATTCAATAAATATTCGGCAATCATGAAACACTGATTAAAATTTCTATCAGAAACTGACTGCATCAATAATACTGCAGTATCATACAATAAAGATAACACAAAAATAGGAGAAATTTAAGCTTAAGAATTAACCCATGTCCATGTTCTAAAGTTGCAATCAGTTAGATACTAAAAATATTAAACTATACTACTAAAATACTACTACAGGAATAGCTCCAGATTATTGCCGAAGTCTAATATTCTCGTGAGAATACTAACTCACCGAATTTCAAAGTTTTCTATTTACATCTTTGCTTTGGTGATAAATGCTTGTAATTTCTTCAAAGATCGACAAATCGGCTCTTGTGAGCGTTAGGTGCTTGATTTATGGATTTTTGAATGCGAGTTTTATGTTAAGTTTTGTCACCATAGTCGAAAACTTCACCGAGATATTCATCAACGTTGTCTTCCATAAGTAGTTCAAATGACTCTAAAATTATTTTTATTATTATTGTAGTTACGATAATGTGCACGCGAAGAAGATAGATCTAGAAATTTTGTATCAATGATAAAATTTAACTCAGTTTAAAAACATGTAACATCTTTTTAAAACCCCTCATAAAATAACTGCCCATGGATAACTGTCGGTGAAATACATCAGCACACTATACATTTTCGTATCGAAATTAGCAAAAATAAATTTTAATTATTTTGGGTATCCTACACTGAAAACAACTTTATATTTATAATGTTGAAAAGTTTAAAAAAGTATATTCAAAAAGGTAGTATATTATTTCATAATTAATACTTAAATAAAACAATAAAGGATGTAGAAAGAAACTAGATTATAGTATAGAAAAGAGTTTTAAAATATTAAATAACTTGTGTTTTTTGATATATTTACAAATGGCTTCATAGAATTCGCAAATTTCACCGAGATATTCATGAATGTCGTTTTCTATAAGTTTTTCAAATGTCTCTAAAATTATTTTTGTGGTAACGGTAATGTGCACCCGAAGAAGATGTATCTGGAAATTTTGTGTCAATAATAAGATTTAATAAAACAATGAAGGATGTAGAAAAAAACTAGATGAGTTCCTACTTTTATAGTTAATGTATCTCAAGAAAGGAGCACATATCCGATAATGTTCAACTAAAGTATAAAAAATAGTTTTGAAATATTAAATAACTTGTGTTATTTGAAATATTTAGATATACAGCTTCATTGATGATCGTCCTCACTTTCAATTTTCTTTGGCTTTAGTTGGACATTATCGGATATGTGTTCCTTTCTTGAGATGCATTAACTATAAAAGTAGGAACTCATTCTTTTGGGTAATTAGGCTAATCGTCATTATATTTGATACATTAGTAATAGTTAGTAAATCGACTTCTCTTCTCTGACCATATTATGTTTATCTTTGAAAACCCCTTTTTAATTTCGACTGAACTTGCAGCACTTGTTCTTCCAATATGTTTAGACTTTTGAATACTTTAAAAACTCCATAGCTTTAGAAAAATATTTGAAATGTAGTCTTGAAGATCATTAGTATGAATTATAAGTGCAATTAAATATAAATAATAGTCCTTTAGCTGCTTTCCATGGAAATATTATTTCTCGAATACTCAAGTAATGAGACGGAGAAAAAAACTGTGGTTTATTTCTATATTCAAATTGACTACAAACCATTGAAATGTTGAGAATTGATTAGCCTATTTTTTTAATTAGTTACTTTGTTTTTAAACAAACATGTTCCCGAACTGCTAAAACATTTATAACCTTCTGCAAATTTGATATTTTTTCAAGTTTCTGAACTAATAAGACATCGTCTTTCTTTTGTATGAGCTTTTTTCTTTTGAAGCATTTCGGACATTTTAGTAAATTTTATCATTAATTTTCATTCTTTATGATGCTTTGCTTCTTGTTCGCTGTGCTTTTGAAAGACGAGCAATTTCATTTTAAATATACAGTCACCAAGGCAATATCAGTTATAAAACGTGTAGAGCGTCCCTCCTTATTGCTGCACAAGAGCTAATTCCTAAATTGTTAAATTTAGAAAACTTCTAATTTCAAAAATATTTCAAAGCCTGTTCTTCATCAGCTTAGAAACCGTTTTTACTTTAGAAAAACTGTACAAAATTAAAAATTGTCAACGGTCCTTTGTGCAGTATAACATATTTAGAAAAACGTTATCCATGCTATAACAAGTGAGACAAATTTTTGCACGACTAAAACTTCTAGAGTTATGATATTTAGAATTTTAGGAATTTGTACCTTCTTTTTAAAAACTTGCCAGACAAAGCTGGAAATCCATAAAATACAAAGTATCGTGATTCGGCAAGTTTAGAACATACAATGTTTCTTCATTTGTTAGAGCATGGAAAAAAAAATTTCTAAATAGAACTGATAGAACTCAGGTATCTTAAAAAATTTTAAATTTGTTACATTTACGAAAAGAACTCCTTTGATTTAAAATACTTCTAAGATATGAAGACCAATATTTAAACAAAATACCATTGGAAATGTACCACTAAATCTAACGATTCAGTCATTAGCTATTTATTAGCTAGCCTAGGCTGCCGATTTTTATACCAAAATTCTTCAAATCTTCAAAAATTTATATATAATATTTTTAAGTTAAATTTGCTCCTTACAGGACTGATGGAGAGATTTTTTTTTCTTGTAAATGAAATATTTCATTAATTGAACCGAATCAGAACATGTCACAGTGTTTTGGTTAGAAAACGGTGTTGCGCAGATAAACTTTAAAAAAAAAGTAAATTACTGTAAATGCGATTTTCGTATTTCAGGTATCATTTTAACAACCGGTTCGCCGAACTCAACACAAATTAACAACCGGTTCTACCGAACCGGTGCGAACCGGCTGAATCCCACCACTGGTTAACTCTCTAATGCCCATGGTAGCATTTCTGCTACCATTAGTTCTGCTTTAATTTTTAGCACGAAATTTCACAAACAATGTATATTTTAAATCATTACAGAAATAATTGCACATTTAGGTAATATCTAATATATAAAAATGAAAATTTGTCTGTCTGTAATGCTATACAAATCCACAGTTTGGAAGCCAGAATTGTGAAATGCTACGTATATGTGTATTAAAACACGGCCGAGGCAACTAAAGTAATCCGGAATCGAAATAACTAATAGTTCATTTTTAATTAATGAAAAACCACAAATTTAACAGCCATTTCCAATCAAATTGAAACATTTTTCGTTATAGCTGTTGCCAACAATTAAAAATCCACTATAAAATTCTTGCCACAACAATTACTTTTGTATTGCTAGATTTCCGCGTGAAAAAAATGAAATAAATGGGTTGACGAGTTTAAAAAAAGCACCGCCCTCTGAATACTAGGCCTGAGCTCTCACACAAAAATGACACAAAAATGGCGGCTGCCGAAAGCGGATTTTTTTTTAGCGTAAGTACGGTCCCTTAAATGTAGACACCAGTATTTTATAAAAGATTTCTCTACCTTATTTATTCTCGGAAAAATGAAGCGGAAAAAACTTCAAAAAATTATTGGTAGGAATATTTAAGGGACCGTACACACGCTGAAAAAAATCCGCCTTCGGCAGCCGCCATTTTTGGTCCAGCGCTCAGGCCTAGTATTCAGGGGGCGGTGAAAAAAGTGAAAATGACATCATAGCTTTTCTACAGCAAAATTTCCACGTGCAAAAGGAACATAAAATAAATAGTTTGACGAATTAAAAACAAAAGTCAATGTTACGTCATAATTTTTCTGTTTTATGAATTCTGTGTGAAAAATTATAGTTATTTAAATAATTTAGCGAATAAAAAAGATGGAATATTACGTCATATTGGAAATATAAAGAACGTGGTGAATATATAACGTCCTTCAAGCGTGAAAAAATGGATTGAAGCATGATAAAAACTCAAGTATGGAAATATTGGCGTATTTTAACGTTATTGCTTCAATGATGAATGGAAAAAATGTTCATTTATAGCTGTATTATTTTGCGTCTGTTAAATAAATTTATACATTTTTAGGGTTTCGTTCATCTGACGAAACCCTATTCGTCTCGCTCCTCTGTCTGTTTGTCCGTCTGTCCATCTGTCACAGAGCCCGTTCTCAGAAACTATTCATGTTGAAGACTTGAAATTTTGCATAGTTATAGCTGAATACCACACATCATACGATAAATCATAAAAGTTTGAAAAAGTCGTACATTTAACCCTTTAGGCTCCCACATGTGTATTTTAAACAATTCGTTCTAAGTGAGTTCCTAATTAGATTGGAGGCATGAAATTTGGCGTACTTATAGCTGAACACCTCAAATCAAACGACAAATGATAAAATGTAGAAAAAAATTGTACATTTAACCCTTTGGTCTCCCAAATAGGTATTTTTAACAATTCTTCCTGAGTGAGCACCTATTCAGGTTGGAGGCCTGAAATTTTGCATACTTATAGCTGAAAACCTCACATCAAACGACAAACGATAAAATTTTGAAAAAGTCGTACATTTAACCCTTTGAGCTCCCACATGTGTATTTTAAACAATTCTTTCTAAGTGAGCCCCTAATTAGGTTGGAAGCGTGAAATTTTACATACTTATAGCTGAACACCTCACATCAAACACCAAACCATAAAATTTTGAAAAAGTCGTACATTTAAACCTTTTAGCTCCCACATGTGTATTTTAAACAATTCTTTCTAAGTGAGCACCTATTCAGGTTGGAGGCGTGAAATTTTGCATACTTATAGCTGAACACCACACATCAAATGACAAACCATAAAATTTTGAAAAGTCGTACATTTAACCCTTTGGGCTGCCACATGCGTATTTTATGCAATTCTTTCTAACTGACCCCTTCTTAAATTGGAGATTTGAAATTTTGCATACTTATAGCAGAACACCTGAGCCCAGGCGACAAATCATAAAATTTTCAAAAAGTCTTTACTCTTACTATAATTTACTCTTCCAGGCTCTAACTTGCGTATTTTAAGCAATTTTTCTAACCTCCGCCCTTTTCACTCAGGGAACACTTTTCCAGCTTTTGCCGAAACCCCTTTGACCATTCTTTCATATTATGCATCATAGCCTTACATATTATAGTTCCACTTTTTACCGCCAGAGGCGCCTACTTATCTCGGATGCTATCGGCCCAATCCCCTCGACTAATATATCTACGGATAGTATATAAAACGGAGTTTTGTTCGGATACAGGTTTGTTTAGAATAGAGTGTGCCTCTGGTTGCGAAATGTGGAACTATCAGATTTTTCAAAAGGATAAAGTGTTTTGAAAGGACTATTAAACGACACCCTCTGTGCGATCTGTGATCACACTTACCCACTTGTTATATTGGGTTATCATTTGATTCATGTGTACAACACTTCGAGTGGCTTTTTTGTTATTTTATTTTTATGTTACATGTTAAATTTTTAAATTGCTTTTTCAAAAGAAACATTCTTAAAATTCCGGGCAACGCCGGGTACTTTAGCTAGTTATTTATGATTTTAAATGCAGATGGAGCACTAAAAAAGAAAAAAAATTAATTTGAAGCAACATGTCTTACAAAAATTTCAAAATGACATTTACAGTGGTTAGTTTTTGCTCGATTTTTCAAATGTTCTATTGAAATAAAACTAAATGCATATGGTATACAGGTTTAAAAATAATAATAATAATTTTAAATAGTTTTATGAAACCAGTGATCTCAAATATTTTATCGACAGAATTTTAAAATTATACAAGAGATAAATGCATAACATTAGTTAGTTAAATAATCTGTTGTCATTTTTATTGTAGCTATATCATAAGGTAAAAGTATTTTTATATAAAAGATATTTAGTTTTCGAGCCTCCCTTTTAAATGGAACTACAATCCAATGTTTTCTATCTATAAAACACTAAAACATATGTTATCAATAATTGGTAAATAAAATATACCATTGTAGTGTGGAATAAAATGTTTTTCGCAAATTTTCATACCTATCCTATTGCTATCTGGGAAAATATGTATGCGTTATAAAAATTATAAAATTATTAAAATTAAACAAGAATTCTTTCTTAATTGAAACTATCGTGAAAATAAGTTACTAAATATTGATATATTCTTTTAAACAATGCTTTGAAGTTAACATTGCATACACTTAAAGTTACTGTCTAAATATGGAAATTGTCTCATTCATCTATACTCTGCCCTACTTTTAAAATTATATAAATTTATTGAATGTAAAATGTCTGTTGAGATGAAAATAAAGACGTGAGTGTGCAAATAATAAATAATTTACTGCTATCAATTGTTAGAAGTCGACATACATGATTAAATCCGCGGGGAAAATTTGAATAATCGGGGCAAAACAACGTTTTTCACCGTTTTTAAGAAAATTGAAAAAATTGTCTTATTTTTAAAATGGCGTACTGCGCTTGCTATTGAGTGTATAAAAAAGTTGCAAGTATGAAAGTTGTAGAGAATTTTATTTTCTTTAATATTGTAACTGACAAATAATATGCTACGGCAACGGGTCTCGCGATATTTAAAAAAAATAAAAAAAAGTCCCACAATTTTGTTGTTTTTTGGCCACATAAAATTTAGCCTTAAGAAATTTTGTTAGAAAACTTGGTTTTTCCATGTTGGCATCATTATAAACAATTAAAAAAAATAAAATCTTCTTCCCGACTTTTTGCAAGGTAAAATGTGCATTTCCCCTGGACTAGTTGTCATCATTTTTGAAAACTTTACAACATACAAACAAAAACGCAAACTATTCAAAAGTCTTGTGATAGCGGTCGGATTCCGTAATGTTTCGAAATTGGTTTCTTAAGTCTGATATACTTTGTGACATCTTATTTAATCATGACTTGTATCTAAAGTTAAATATGGTGTCAGTAAATTAACGTGAAGGATATTTACATGTAAAAAGATAAAATATTTTGGCGTAAAATTAAAATATTACTAAAAATATAAAAACAATTAACTTCCGTCGTAAGTGTTCAATGTTGACTAAATGAACACCACTGCAGCTGCAAAGCAATTTGCATAAGCCTTCTTCCAACGGACAAATAAATTAAATCCATTTTTTGAAATGTGACTGTGAGCAGCTGGCATGTGTTTGTAATGATGTAAATATAGACAATGGTGTTTCTGTATATTGCAATGAAAGAAATGTACCGATGAGATGGAATGTTATGCATGTGGAACACGGATAAAGGCTGCTATGTTTACCAGTTTTGGCTATTAGTGTGAAACATACTTGTCTCACAAATCTGAAGCTTGGAATTTCAATTCATAGTAACGGCTTTTGAAAAGTACATATGCGCATGTTTCAAATGCAAGAGCGGAGATTTCGTTGTTCACCAAATGATGCAATTTTGTTATAACATCCCTTGTAGTCAATTCTTGTCCACCACATAGGTGAGTTTTGGAATCGTTTGACTATAAGTTTGTAGTCATGTAACCTTTCAACATGAAGGGACTGGATGTTATTCGTTGTACATCCAGGCAGGGGTGTAAAAATCTAGGCGCCAGCGGGTTAATCTCACCAGAAAATTTTATTTGTTATTTTTCGTCTAATATTCCATCTAAATTTTTTGCAAGAATGCTAATAAAACTTAAGTGACGAAAACTTATAAAATTTAGTGGTGAGAGACTTCCCACTGGCGCCTTGATTTTTACCCCCCTGCATCCAGGTATAATCATGACTCCGATGTTTTCTCTCAATTTTCGCTGAAGTTCGGGATCTACATTTCCAGCCCACTAATACAAGGTGAGGATGCACTTTCCTTTACGAATAGACTATTTTACAATTTCGAAATACAATTCAGTCAACTGTATTGATGTATTCCGGAATTGGAAATGTTTAGTAGGAGTTTGGGAGAATGATGCTGTTGTAGACGTTTTTCTACTCGGGGCCCAAATTTGTATTGCAGTTTTTACGATATTAATTTCGGACATGTAATCGTTCCATTGGATTTTCTTTTTCTCACGACAAGACGTTCCATCGATACCACTCATATTAAAATCGACAACTAGCATCTCAGGTAGTTCCCTTGGAAGATTCACACTTTATCTAGTTTTATAGGTAAACAGGTATACGGTTCCAAGGTATTCCTAGTTACAAAGCAACTCCGTGCCATGTAGATCAGTATTTATCAAACAGAACATGGAAGAAATGTGATAAAAGTAGAAATATAGTGCATTATGCGATTGCTTAAAAAAGAATGTGTAGCATGTTGAATGGATAGCAATGATAGAATAGAATGCGTCATCCAACTATAGAGTAGAATGTTTCGACAACTCACATAATCGCTTACAACCGAAAGAACGCCAGAAACAGACAATACTGGTCTTTAAATAGACCCTCGGTAACGAAGAACACACAAACGGTATCGTAAGGAGGCGCTATTTTCAACTTGCGAAATGTCCTCCATTTTATCAATGGAGTTATGAATAAAAAGGAGGAGACATATAGAGTACTGTCTACCAGTATCGAGTGATGTAACTGAGGAGGTTGTCAGAATATGGCAGCTGCATTTTTTAAATCGGATCTTCAGTTTCTGATTACCGCCAGGGCAAACATCCCACGAGTAAAATTGAAAAAAATTTCGTCCTAATTAAGCGTGTTATTGATGATAATTTTTCTCAAAAATTTCATAAAAATTTCTGTTTGTTTTTACTGGTGTTAGCATGCCTTGTAAAACTGTCAGTTTGTTTCCCTAGTTGTCACAGTATGGCGAAAACACAGGACTTAACTACTGCCAAAGTAAACTCCTACCAGTCAAAATGAACATTTGTTTTTAGCATTATTTATGATTGAAATTGTGTAATAACAAAGCGTTTAAATAAGTTAAAAATTTCTACATAAATCTACTGGTGGAAATTTCTAACGGCGGTAAACAACTCCTGCGATAGCGGTTACAGTTGAAACTTCACTATTTTAAGGATATGTCAGTTCCTCTTTATTAATAGTTCCATGGTTTCATCTGCCACGTCTTAATATATAATGTCTTTAGCTTTTACTTAATTTCAAATCAATTTGCTTCAAAAATAAGTAAGAAATAAATTTAAAAAAATTAATAGTATAAAATAATTACCGGCTTCGTAATACACTATCAAACTTTGGTGAATTTGCGTCCTTTCAAACTATTCTAGCCCTCTTAATAGCTGTTAATAGTTGAATGTTTTAGTAACAACCAAAAGGAATCACAATCCGTGTTACACGTGGTAGAAATTTATCCTCACTTACTAAGATTCAATTAAAGGCTTTTAGTCTAAAGTTTTATTAAAAATACACTAAACAACTACAGAAAAACTTATATTTAAAGAAATATTTATTTTGTTTCAAGAATATTTTGTTTATTCGTACTACATGTCATTTAGTGATTTCTTTTATTATCGATCAATATGTTTACTGCATAGAATTCCAGAATGGGTTCATGGTACATAGGTATTTTCTTAATCAATTTTGTTTTCTCTTTCATGTCATGTGCAAGATTTTATACGAAAAAAATATTTTTTCTTAATTACAGTATGTTACACTATTGGTTGCTCTTATTATTAATAATTTCTACAAATTTGCTTTCATTAAAGAACACAGCACTTTAAAAATTATGCCGATATTTCTAAGTTACTTTGATTACTAATGCATTTTTAATTATTGGATATTTAAAAAATATATTAAAAAATATATTTCTTTCGATTATTGCGCATAAATATATTTATCAAAAAAATTTCTTTTTAAATGTTTTTGATAAAACATTCAACAGGATACATTTGTTATGTTATTAAAAATAAAATACCTTCTATTTTATCTACGTGTTTTTTAGCTGCAATATTTATGAATGCTCCTCGAATGAGTTTCTCTCTATTCTAAAAAAAAGTAACTACCGCTGTCACCGCCGCCGCCGCCGCCGGTTTTGAATTTTTTGTGACCGGAGGTCTTTCTTTGTTAATATTAAGAAAAATAATGCATACAAAAATATGAAAATTGGTAGTATTATACAGAAATGTTTGATAAACACGCTGATGTAGACAGTTTTCAAATCGAAGAGTTATTTTAAGAGATATTTAATGCTAAAGTTGGACAAAATCGTTCCATTAAAAAAGTTTTATAGGAGCAAAAACTATACATCGGAATTTAATACTTTTTAGATCATTTTATACTTTATAATTTCCCGGTGTGCAGAATTAATTTATTTTTTTAATTTGACTCATTTTTCGAGGTTTCATTTCTATTTTAAATTCAAATTTTCAGCATTTCGAGAGATATTTTTTTACTTATTTCAGAAAATTGTACTAATTTAACCTGTTGCCAAACTGTATAAACAACGGAAACAATAATGTTTGCATCAAATTAAAAATTTACTTACACGTGACTGTTATAAACAGAAAAGAAAAACTTTCAAATTAGAATTAAATAATTACGTATAAAAAGCAGGAACTTATTGAAAATTACTTCATCTATAATTACACGTGAATTTTAACAGAGAAAGGATATTGTAAAGTAATAAATTCATTAACATGCGTTAGAAGTCTTAAATAGGAGAAATTACATCACATTTACGTCACATTACACTTATTACGTAAAATGAACAAAAAATAATATTGCAAAATAGTAGTTTAAATTTAAAAATAGCGCGAGACATTTACTTGATATTTTGAGATGAACTTTTCAACTATTTTTTTTTTTTTTTGGACAGCGCAAATAATATTTCATTTCTAATAAAAGCATTTTCACGCGAATATTAAAAAGGGAAAGAAAAGTTTGGTGAAAATTACGTCAGATTAAAAACTATATATTTAAAATGTTTTATTTAAAAGGACTTTCTTTTCGCTTTGTTAAAAAATACCGGGAGACAAAGACTCTGTTTACTTAATTCATTTTATATTAGATGATTTTGAAATGCCATTGTATCTTTTAAGAGCAACTGATTTTTCCGTAAAATTCCCCAATCAAAGAGAAATGAATAGAAACCCGTTTATAGGGAGATCGCCTTTGTTTTTTTAATTATACTTCAATCTTCCAAAAAAATTCAATTAAAGCCGATCAAATTAGCGTGCTTTTAGAGACTGCAGTGTCTGAACGGGGGGTTGGCGAGCGTAGCTCGTAGGGGGCCGAGCCCCCTAGTGAATGGAAAAATTTTCTTCCTGCGTGTATATTTTTATTTATATGCTTGATATATATATATATGGATCATTTTTACAATATATTCATGTTACGATTAGGAAAATGTAACGCAACAAATTTAAAAGCACTCCTGCAACAGAATCTTTAAAAATAAATTATTACATTTTTTTTTTTTTTGTATATTTATAAATCCATGTACAGTAGTATCCCGCTTAACCGGCCTAAACGGGATCGAGGGTTAGCCGGTTAAGATAAAAATCGGTTAAAGCGGAGAAGCAAAAAAAAAATTAAATAAGTATCTGCGTAATTTAATTAAAACCGTACGATGCATTTAGTTTTCAGTTTGTGTACTTTTAAAAAATCACATGATTTCTATATTTTGTGAAATGAATACTAGTTATAATAAGCTGAATTGGAAGAAAAATTATCACTCACAACAAATAATAAAAAATATTTAACACAAATTAAATTGTTGGAAATCGTGTCACACAACTTTATAAGAAGTTGAAATTGTTTTACATTATGTATATTTAAGTTAATCAACCGTAAAGAAATCAGTGACCTTCTTCTTTTGAAGGCAAGATGCCCGACATTTTGCAGCATAATCCCTCCATTTCTTTAACATCATAAGTTTAACCTAGGAAGCTGTTAGCTACTGCTCAACATAGTGTAGCTCCAACTCTAATGTTTTTACAGCTTCAGTATAAGGAATTTCAGCAGTGTCAACATCAACTGGATCATCATCAGGATCGTCTTCGTATTGAACAACATCAGTTATAGTCCTAATTATACACCCGTCAAATAATGTTTTGTGCTTGACCTCTTCATCAGACTCAAACAACTCAAACAACTATACAACTTCTAAGGTGATCTGTTCGCATCCCTCAAGCTTTTTAAATTTCTGTACAAAACAGTTTGCAGATACATCAGACATTATAGAGTTCCGGGGGGGGGGGATTGCACTTTTGAACATTAAAAACACAAAATCTTAAATCTTCCGGAGGGACATTTCATTGTTCCGGGGAGGGGGGTAAGCCCCCCGCCTCCGGACAACACCCTGATTTCAACACTGGTGAAGGTCTACGCGTATCCAAACCGATATTCTCCTTTCTAAATTTTGCCTTCTTCTCCTCGGGATTGCACTTCAACTCGAAAGCGTAAAGTGAATTCCCGAGGTCGTGATCACTGAATTTTGCCTGATGTTGTGGAAAAAAGTCGCCCGGTTAAAGCGGAGTTCCGGTTAAGAGGAAGCCGGTTAAGAGGGAGGCTACTGTATTCGCAAATAAATGCTGAATTCTTGATTAATGTATATTTTATTACATGCTTTTAACAGGATTTGATACACTGGCATCCAAAAGATAAGGTAAAACCAGTTTTTTTTTCCCTCAAGTGAACGGGGTTTGTTTTGTTTACGCGCCTGATGATATCATGAATGTACCTCTAGTTTGAGAATTTGCTAATTTCTTTTTCTATTTAAATTTCTGGCTGAAGAGAGTATAAAAATGATTTTTAGCGTTTGAATGTGCTTCTGCTATTATCATCACTCAATATCAAGAGAGGAACAAGAGATACATATTTGTACTGGGTCCTGAACTTAAAAGGATACCAGCGGCCAATTTCATATTATGTATATGTTTCTGGTGAGTTGCGTAGTAAAAGATGGTGTAAAATGTTCATTTACTTGAATGAAGACCCCAACAACAACTATTTAATAAATAAAAATTAACGAAAAGAATGCCGATCCTTTGTTGCACGGCTTACAGTATAGCAGACGCAGGTTACAGCAGCGCCAAACTTCTGAATCGTAACAGCAACTAGAAGTGGAAGTAGAAGTGTTTTTACTGTGCTTGTAGCGCCATTTGTTAAACACACCAGGGAGGATGGATACTTCACCGTAGAGTATCCCCCCGGTGAACAAGGTGAACGATAAAATGCAAGAGAGTAATACAATATGTTAAATATTATAAATGCTTGATACAATGTAATAATAATATAGAAATAATGCAAAACAGAAATACAAAATCAATATTCAATACAATAATAGGAACTATATAAAATATTATGTACAAATGTGTTATATTACATATTTAGTAACCAAATGTTTAGGAAATGTGACTTTTCGCCCAGGACGAGTAGTGGGTTGTTTATCAATGGGTGTCGGTTCAGTCGGTACCTCTGGAACAGGAACAGAATTATCTGTAACAACAGTGTCTGACAATCGATAGGCGGGTTTCACGCGATCAATCGAAACTGTTCTTCTTCTGCCATTAATGTCAATAATAAGGTTTTTGCTTAAAAGGGTCCTACCAGCGGCCAATTTCGTATTATGTATATGTTTATAGTTGCGCAATTCCATACCTAAATCATGCCCATATTGGATATAATATCTAAAATTTACACATAAATGCGAGCTGGCATTTGCCACAAAGAACAGCGGTTTTTTTACTCGGAATTCCGAGTTTCCTCCAGAGACCAGTGTTCACAGTGGGCTACTTTTTTAGAATTCAGATTTCTTGATTGGCACCACTTTTTGAAATGGTAATATTACCCTTGTTTTCGCCTTAATTAATTTGTCATTAAATAAGGTGTATCTTGCTATTCCAAAAAAGTAGTGCCAATTAAGAAATCTGAATTTTAAAAAAGTAGCTCACTGGCAACACTGCCAGAGAAAGTTGATTTTGTTTGATAAAAGAATAGACATTTCATAAATACGATTTAAGAAAATTACTCGAAATTTCCTGGTACAAATGTGGAATTACCGAATTAAAAAACCGCCAGATTTGTCAACACTAATTACCACCTCTTATATTTTCATGCTCAATTAATTAAATCAATTAATTAATCAATAAATTGTATTTTAAACAATGAGAAAAAAATAAACTAAGGTTTTTCGTCTTCACATCGTCGACTTCCCTGAAAAACAATATTCAGTTAGTTTTATTTAACTATGTGTACAGAATTTATTTTAAACAGGGGATTTGGGGGGGGGGGGCAGTGACTCCTGACAAAAAAGATAATTAACTGTTTATTTGTTTATTTCTTCTATTTAAAAAAGCACTTAAGAGCTTAATTTTGATTTGTAAATATTTCTTATAATTCGCCGTATTTTATTTCGAAAAAAGACATTGCAAATTCTATTATTAATCACTGAAATTTTTAATATGACAAAAAAAGAGAGGGAAGAGATTTCTTTAAAAAATAGCGGTGTCCACACCTTTCATTATGTTTGTAACTGTTGTTGCTCGTATATAGACAATATATAGCTAGATAATTTTACTTTTTGTCGGAAATTTATTAAGTATTTTCTGTGTAACCAACAATATGAGTAACTATATCAACAAAGGTTGTTTAATTAACAGCATATTAATGCCGTATTTACTACTTTAATATTTATTTCCATTTATTTTAGTTTAAAAATTTTGTCATGGATTACTTTACTACTTACTTGTCTCAAATATTATCTATACGAATATTTATCTATCTGTCTCCATCTCCATTTATTGATCTTCTGCCTATCAGTCTTTTCTTTGATTATCTATCTGTCAATCTATCCATCAATATAACAATCCGACAATTTATTTCTCTGCTTATTTAGCGATATATTTATTTTTTATCTATAGTCCGTTAATAAATTATAACACCACTAACGAATTGGTGCACTTCTGAAGAAGAAGACACAATACGAAAATTTTTAGCGTGTGCATTTAAAATTGATCGTAGAACGTTTTCTGTTATAATTGCTACATTAAAATTTAAGTTACATTTTATTAAAATCTTCTAATTTTTCTAATACGGTGACTGTTAAGAAATTATGCGACCATCAGAGGAAATTAGCATAGTACACGTCACATCGGAATCATAATAAAACGTGCGCGTTTCTAGAAAGCGGAAGTATTCCCGAAAAGCAAAAGTGCAGCTTTAGATACAGTTATTTACGATATATTTGAAGATGCGTCGGGTTAAAGTGTTGTCTCCTAACGAAGTAGAAAAAATGTGATTGTATAAGTGTGCTGTAAATCTGAACGAATAGTAGCTTGATTAATGAAGCGTTCTAAAACTGCCATTCACAATGAAATAATTAGAAAAATGCAAATAAAACCAAACGATCCGGAATAAAAAGAATTTTGACAGCTCGGGGTGATCAACAAATATTTCAATTGTCAACTGAAAAAGGTCTTTCATCTCGGTAAATATTATAGCATTAGAGCAAAAGAAACTCACACGTAACAATTTAGATGAGTTTGAAATCAAATTGTAATGCAAAATGCATGAAACCGGTGAAAAAACTGAAGTTAATGAAACCTAATAAAGAATAAAAAAATGGAATAGGCTAAAAATGTCATGTCATGGGACAAGAAATTGAAACAAGTGATATTTTCAGATAAAAAATTTTTAATCTTTACGGTCCGGAAGGTTATAAACACTATTCACATGATTTGTGGAATGAACCGAAACAATGCTTCTGTTGACAAATGGAAGGAGCTTCAGTAATGATTTGGGGAGCTTTTAGTCATAATGGATTATGGGATTTAACCCGAATTTCGGGACATGTGAACTCAGGGTACCGGTCAATATCAGACTATGTTATATGACCATTTGATACCGTTTGGACCTTTTTTAGGCGGTGCTAATTGGATATTTCAGCAGGACAATGCTTCTGGCCATGTGTCTAAATCCACCCAGCAATGAAAAAAATCATGTTTTGTCATGGCCAAGTCAATATCCAGACTTGAACCCTATGGAAAATATTTGGGGAGTATTAAATCTCAAAGTTTATGCTAATAATAAACAGTTTTTAACTGCCATTGAGCTAGAAGTAGCCATTGAAAAATAATGGCACAACATTTCTGAATCTGTACGTAATCACCTGGTCACTTCTATGAAAAACAGAGTTTTTGAGCTTATAAGGAAAAATGGAGGACCAATATCGTATTAATTTACGTATTATTTTTTTTTTAGACAAGTGGTCTTATAATTTGTGCACAGTGTATTTTTTAATCATTGCTTATATTTTTGTTAACATACTTATTTATTGCATTATTCAAAATTATTGTAAAATAATTTTAATAAATACAGGGCCGTGCGAAGAGAAAATTGCGCCCGGGGCAGCGTGTCAATTTGGCGCCCCCTCTCCCGTCCCTCCTTCAAAATTGATAAAGGGCAATAAACAGAAATAAATTATATTGAATAAATATTTTGCATTTATTTTGGAACTTTAAAAGATTTAATTTTAATTCGGAAATTCCAAACAACTAAATAACAGTAAAGAAAATTGCACTTATTTGTTAATGAGATCATGATGCTTTGCGATAGATTTTTCTTAACCTTTCTCACATATTTTTCTAGACATTTTTAGTTGTTGTTAGTCTTTAAGCTGCAGAAAATGGGTAAAAATCGCTAACAACCAGGTTGGAAACAAGTGGTCCCTTCAACCGATAAGTACTAAAAAACCATAACAAACAAAAAACCTCCAGAACATAATGTAAAAGATAAAAATAAATTACAATTTCAGTACATTAATTAAGGAAGATAACTGAAACAATGTTTTAATTAACATAAAATAAAATATAATACCAGGCAAATACATTTACTCCCATTTTATTTTTCTTGCGTTTAGGGTAGCAAAATCGTTTATTATTTAATGTGTAAAGATTGTGCCACACTGAATTTTATAGAAACTAAACACAGGTTGCTTAATCTTTCGACTCATAGTAGATCTTAAGTAGTTTTTTACTATTTCAATGTTATTGGAATACTTATAAATTATGTACGCTGTCTCCACGTTTTTGCAATTCCTTGTTCTCCCTAAGTTAAAATTATGGAGTAATTAAAGGATTTCTAAATTATCCATTTTATAAAAGTTCTTATCTAATGGTAGGAATAATGTTTTCGCATTTAAAACCTCGCTTAACAATTCAAATCCATTCAAGTCAACAATAAAGGGCAAGGCCCAGGCAATAATAACTTAACACTAGAACGCCCGGAAATTTTACTCAAGTTTCATAAAAATATTTGACACCAGAATTTTTATTTAAAATTATTTGACTTATTTATTTAACGTAAATTTGCGTGGTTTAAATGTAAGACATTTTATGAAAGAATTTCTGGTTCTAGTTGACATTTAATCGTATGGTCAGAGTCGGATCGACTCCTTCCGGGCGTTCTAGTGTTAACAGATTTTTAGTTGATTTTAGATTCGCACTAACCAGAAACTCAAATTCTTGTTATACATTTCTCAGTTTCGTCCATTATCACCAATTCATAACTGGTGGCATCATTGATTAAATTCAGAGGATTTTATTTATTGTAGTATTCTTTTGCAGTTTGTTTACTTTTTCGTCTTAAAATGGGTTATGTGAGTGATATTCCTGAATCTATTAAACTTCGTATGGTTGATTTGTATCGGCACGATAAAAATCAATGTTATATAGCAAATTATTTACATTGTTCGCAATCAAGCGTTAGTAAAATACTAACACATTATTAAAAAAATGGAAAATTTCAAAATAATCGCCGAAATGGCGGCCGAAAACTAAAAACATCTGCTAGAAATGACAAGAAACTGAAGAGTATAGTTAAGAAAAACCGTTATAAAAGTGTGGGATTCTTGCACGGAAATTGGAAAAAAAGATGGAGTTGAAGTTTCTACATCAACAACATTAAGACGTCTCCATAAATTTAAGTTTGAATCTCGTGTGCCGAAAACAAAACCTCTCATGATTGCAAAACAAAAGCGTTTAAGATTGAATTAGTGTAAATCAAGGCGTTTATGGAGCGAAGAAGATTGGAAAAATATATTTTTAGTGTTGAAAGTATGTTTTGTTTTTCATATGGTAATAAATGTATTCGAGTTTGGAGAATGACGCAAGAAGAATTTGATAAAGAATGCCTTAAATGTTTCATAAAATTTGCTGCCATTTTAAATTTGAATAATGTCATGGTTTCGGGTTGCATGAGTGCAGAAGGACCTGGAAAGTTATGCATTGTCTACGAAAAGGTTAACTCTCAGATATATCAAGAAATTTTGGAACATTACATGATTCCATCATCAGAAGATTTATTTGAAGATGATTTCATCTTTCAACAAGATTTAGCGTCCCCGCATACCTCGGTGTCAACTAAGAATTGGTTCCGCCAACGCAACATTAAGGTACTTCCTTGGCCACCAAACTCACTAGACCTTAATCCCATCGAAAACGTATGGTGTATAATGAAGAAAAAACTCCAAGAAAATCCTCCTTCAAGTAAAACTGAGTTAGTGGAACGTATAAGGTCTATTTGGGCTAATATTCATAGAAATGTTTGTAAATACCTTGTATATTAAGCAAGATCGATTATACGCTGTTATGAAAGCTAAAAGGAATGCTACAAAATATTAACTACCATTTACTTCATATTCATAAGGTAATATTGTTGCGCAAATAAAATATTCTAATATTTTGAACCCATCTAAACTGTATTCTAATATTTTGATGTGTTTCAGAAATCTGTATACCTAATTTATTATACTGTATTTTATATTTTTTATATGTTAAAATCTTATATAAACATTCCAGATTTAATTTATAAGAAATTTAATTGCATTTACTTAGAATCAAAAATAAATTAGTGAAAAATATTTTTTTCTATTAGGGTAGACCGGGGCTAGTTGGCTACAGGGGTAAGTAGGCGCAGTCCTCATAAATCGCCTGTTTGTGGATAGATTGCGCAACCAGTCGCACAGTACATTTCTTATTGCTTTTTACAATCCTCAATGTAGTTTTGAATCGTTACCTACGTGCAGTAGACATTTATTACGATTTTTCTGTTTTTTGACTCATGAGTAATTTTTTGTTGCTTCATTCTTTTTCTAATTTCTAATACTTATCTTAATAATTGCGATTAAACTTGTGCAGTTTTTCTTAGTGTATGATTAATTGTACCTACCCCATATGTGATTTACTTGGATTATTTATGCTTAGAGAATTACGTGTCCCTTTTGTGAAGAAATTTATTATGGGGCAAGTAGGCGCATTGAACACGGGGAAGTTGGCTCGGTGTTTGATGTGCACTGGTAGCTTGAAAATCAGCAAACAACGAGAAAAGTGGTTGCAATGCAAGATTTTGGGCACACGTGGCTTGCCCAAACGGAGACATTAAATTTTTTATTTGTGGCAACTGTAACTCTGATGATGATATAGAGTAGGATAGAAGTTACTCAATGTTAATGTTTTATTCATCATTTTTATCTCTGTATAATTTAGAATTTACATTGTACGGCTATAACGCCTTAGTCTAAACTTACTGGTAATAATGATATTGATTTCGCTTAACTGCGTGTATTATTTGAGCTTCATTTAAATTTTTATAAAACGTGTGCCAACTTACCACATAGGTATAGGCAACTTGGCCTGTGACGGGGTAGGTTGGCGCACAATTTTCCTTTTACTTTAGGCTTCCTCTAAACATAAACTACGAAAGCTACAAACTCAAAACTCCGTGTATTTATAGCCAAATATCTGTTCTTTAAAAGTGCAGTTAAAGTGCAGTAAAAGACTACTGACATTTTACATTGCCCGCATTTTTTTGTTTTTTTTTTAAATAGCTGTCACCATTTACAGGTTATAGAATTTTAAAAACAGTCCGTTCATTTTAGGACACTCGGTATATGGAGTGCGATCGAACGAAATTGAAAGAATACCTTGCTCTATGAATTTCTTCTACAATCATTTTTCTTACTTCATTGGCAAGAAGGTCCATAATTTCATCCTGAATACATTTCGCCATTTATCTTTTTCACTTTCAATAATTTTCACTTTTGCTCTTTTCAAATTTGCTGTCGATTACTTGATTTAATTTTAAACGTCTCTCAAGTTCCTTTAAGCGAATGTATGCATTGCTGTGTTCTAGAGCATTTTTATGCTCAGGAATTTTAAGAATTTAATTTTTTTCACTTGAAAAACCCACAATCTGTATTGGCTAACTTTGGAGGACGATCATGATAATTGGTGAATAATAAACAGAGAAAACAAAATGTAGTGATTCCCTTAATTAAATTATCCAATAAGCCGCAATCACCATTAATAATTTCTCCACTAGGTGTAATTTTCTTGAACGTTAGTTTGAAAAATTGTCGTCCTTCTACAATCGCAGATTTCATGTAATCAGCATTTTTCATCCTGTGCTGGATCTTTTTTTAGGAGCAAAGTAATGACCGAATGACTATAAGAATGATTCCTTACTGGAATCAGAATAGGTTAGCAATTCATATTCACTGAGTGTGGCAAGTGGCAGAAACTTTCGTATACGATATAAAAGAGGCCGCAGGGCGCAAAAGTTTAAGAAACACTGCAATAAGATATCACAAAAGCATATTATAAAATCATTAAATCTAAAAAACGCAATGAAAAGTAAATGTGAGCGATGCAATAACTTTGAAATGAAAAATGTACATACTTTCATTGGAAAAAAAAATTACCGATATGTAAATATAATTTTTTTTTCACAAAAAAAAAAAAAGAAACAGAAAAAGGAAAAGAAAGAAAAAAAAATAGAATAGCGAAGAGTGAAAAAAAAATTTCCAATGAAAATGACCGACGACAATAAAAAAAAAACGGAAATTAGTAATACAAATTTGGCGCCCCCTGAATTTCCGCGCCCGGGGCGACCGACCCTTTCACACGGTGCTGAATAAATATGTTACATTTTGATATCTCATGTGTTTTAACTATATTTAGAACCTTTATTTACTTCATAATTTTCAAATTCAAAGTGGACTTATAATTTCTTAACGCACTATATTTATCTATCAAAATATATGTCCATTCATCCATCTATCTGCCTCATAACTACCAACATCTTACGATTTATTTACGACTAAAAATTTATATAATACATTTTACCTTTTTAAATCGTAGTAATCTGCCGATTATATAAGGCAAAAATTTCTATGAAATTTTTGCGGTACAAAAAAGTTGGAGAGTTGGTAGCTATGATCTACTTTACATATATATGAATCATTCTCTGAAAAGTGGCAATTTTATGTCCCAGGGGTCTTGAAGGCATTTTTTAAAATTACAAAAAGAAAAAGTGATTTAAACTATCAATATTAATCAGTTATGCATATAAACTGTAATAATTTCCTTATTGAAATTGAAACCTGATAAATTAAATGCATTTTTTAATGCAAATATCATTCCCTCCTCACTATGTCACCAGTCACACATGTAGGAAAGAAAATGCTTTCTCTGCCATTGCAGCACGTATGTTTATATTTATTTTTTTCTCAATCCATTAAACATACTTAAATAAACATTTAGCGATTTAATTATATTTATATTTTATATAATGAAATAATTAGGGCACTTTTAAATTATGTCTCTAGTATTCGTCATCGTTCCGTCACATAACTATAAATTTGCCAGTATTACTTAGTAGAAAGCAACACTCGCTTTATATATATATATCTAGGACAGTTTGTACATGAGTAAAGTGAAGCAGCAATTTTGTTGTTTGCTCAAAAACATTCCTGAATAGCTAGCACATGGCTTTCAACGTCTAGATAAAAGTAAGTATTTTTATTATCCATCATTCCCTCATCTATTATAAATTTAATAAAAACTAATGAAATAGCTTTTTTATCTTGTTATATTATTAAAAATTTGTTTCAAAAGATATTTAGTAACTGAAAATACTCATTAGACCAATCATTTTTGCATAAAATGGTTTTCAGAAGTATTTCATCATTCCCCCATAGTTTTAATATATGAGAGAATGATCTAAAGCCATTTATATATGTACTAAACGGTAAAATAAGAAAATCTAATGCAATAAAATACACAAATAATAATAAAAAATGTTATTTATGACAGTATGACTTCTAGTTATAATTTCTTTTGTTTTTTAACACTTTCAAGGGTTGTGGTACGTTTATGAAACCATTTAGTTATAATTCCCAAGCGACACAATGGCACCAGACTTTTTAGAAAATTTTCTCTATTTAACATGAATATGAAATATAGCAATTTTCATATTTATAAATAAATTTGTTCTTAAATTCCGGTGCCAAACATTTATTTGAACATTTTAGCAATGAAAGTGCTTTGAAAGTAACATCTCAGAAGATCTATCATGTACAGTTTGCTTCATATTATTTTTTGAAAAATATAGCAATAAGGCACTTGTAGGCTAAATTTTGAGATTTTTAAGGCAATTGTATTTGGCGACAATTTTTTTTTAAACAGCCACTTTTCATAGAATGACCCATATCTGCATTTTATCTCTCCTTCTTATGTAATTCACTCTTTGCGCTTTGTATGTTTAACATAACTTCTCATCACAATTTCTTTTTTAAATTTCAGTTAAAATATTTAAAAAAAAATATATTCAAACATTAAATGTATTATACCTTTTGTTTAAAATTGGAAATGTTAAGAATTTTGACGGAACCTGGAGAAAAAAAAATTATTAAAAAAATGTATTTCGAACTGAAGAGAAAAAAAAAATATGGAGAAGAAACAATGAGTATCGAGGATGCGCCTGAAGGAATTTTCAAATATTTAACTAGTTTTAAATCTCAAAAGTTAAATAGAAAAAGAAAATACTTCCAGATTCTGCACGTCAGATAGTTAAAGTATAATTAGTATGTAAACACACACTTTGTTTTAAAATACATGAATTTGCTTAGAACTAAACATTTTTAGTTACTTCCTGAGACTGGAAAATTCTGGAAATTCCCAATCGCATGCACTAAAACCTGTAAACGATTATACACACATCAAAACTGGCATGGAATAATTTTGTGTATTCACATTTTGCCAGAACTACAAACACAAATATAATTCTTCCGTTTCATTGCATATATTCCCAATGTAAATTCAAAAAAAAATTTTCCTCTTTGAAAACGAAACTTTCGTATTTTTTATTATTATGAAAAATATTTATAAACATTATTTCAAAAGGGATTGTATTTTATTTTTATGGGATTAATAAACATTTTAATAGCAGCAAAATAATTACCCCGTATTCAGTTATTCATAAAAAGAGGAAAGAATAAAAACTTGCGAGTGGTACACCAAATTACTGAACTTAAGTGCACAAGAATATTTTTGTTTAACATCTAAAATTTAAATGCCTCTAAAATGTCTGAAGATTATAACCCTAATAATATATAAAAACTTTTAGAATAAAAGAAAACTTACAAGTATAATACTGCAGTAAATTATTGCACGTTACATTTTATGAAGCTTTATAGCTTTTAGATATACTTAAAGTTAAGTAACATGAAATGGCTGAACAAAAAACAAGAAAACACGAAAAATATAATGAATTGTAAATTTTGGTTTTTCAAAACTTTCTTAACACATTCGCGATCGCTGAAGTAAATTCATGTGTTTTGAATATTTGTAACCCCGCCTACGACCGTTCTTTTGGTATTATATTTTTCTCAGAAATATGTACACTATTTGCATTTTACCATCAACATGCTACACATATAAATACATCGATGAGAAATAGTATAATTATGACATAATTTCCAATTGTAATAGACACATGAATGCATAGAAATGTTTTGTTAATTAACCCCTTAATTATGGCTCCCATGATATACACGGGCTGTGTCTTTTATTCAGATTGTTTGATTACCCCCAGTTTTATAAAATAGTGCAATTGGCTTTATTGTGGTATCATTTTACCTGTCATTAAATAAGGCGAATATTTCTTTTTCAAAAAAGTGGTGCCAGGAGGACTATACACGTGCTACACAAGCTTTGAATTATTATTTAACCGCTTGAGTATGGAGCAACGCTATAGCGCTACTCTTGTTACGTGTCAAAATTGCGGGAAGCGCTATAGCGACCATTTCGTTTTATGCTAAAATTGCGGAGAGGGTGATAGTGCTCCTATTTGCTGTCTCAGCTTGGTGTGCATTTTAGACAGTTGCACTAGTGAAGCGTACAATTTCTGTATATATAGTCGGCTTACAAGTAATTTTTTATTATATATAAACCCAAAAACATTCGCATTTTCGACATATATCCACAAGATTTGTTCCGCACTTAAACGGTTAATGCATTCGGAGCCTAACGTCCTATTAAGAGGTCTCAAGACTCTTTAAAATCTTCGAAATGTTATTTTTTTCATATTTTAAGCTCGTTAATTAAGGGGTTATTAATCGAATTAAGGGGGTTAATTAAGGGGTTATTAATCGAATTAAGGGGTTAATTAACAAAACATTTCTATGCATTCGTGTGTCTATTACAATTGGAAATTATGTCATAATTATACTACAGTGCTCAGCAAAAGTTTAGACAATGATCTAATATGCTTCTGTGCTGAGAAGTATGTAACGAATTGTTGTAATTCAACTGTCATATATTACTGGGGACTTATCCTTCATACACAAACAATAAATTTTAATTTATGCACTTTACATAATATATAATGACAAAAAAACGAATTTAACATTGTTGCAAAAGTATAGACAATCTGTCTGTTGACAGAAAAATATCCATAAATTAAAATCGAACTGCACCTCCAATGTCTGCTATTAATGCAAAAATGTGACTTTCCATCCAAGAAACTAAACCCTGCATCACTTGGGGGTCTATTTCGTGCCAAACACGTTCAATATCTGATCGAAGTTCATTTACAGAGTAGTATTGTTAAAAAATTGCATAAACCGTATGAGTTATGATGCCACAAAAGTTTTCGATTGGGTTCAGATCAGGGCTACACGCGGGCCAGTCGAAAACAGTAATATTTTGAGAGTTAAACCAATTTTTTTATTTGTATGCAACATGAATAGACGCACTATCTTGCTCAAATACATACTTTGCAGGAGATAAAAGTTCACCAAATGGCTGTAAATTGTTTTCCAATGTATGTATGTAGTCTTACGCAGCTTGGCGACCACTGAGAAACTCCAGAGATACTTGAGAATTAAAACAAAGTGAGGCCCAAATCATCAACCCTTTCGAGGGCAAAGGACACATAATTTTAATTCCGAAAATGGCAAGAATATTTAATTAAAATTTTCCTTTTATAATATACGTGAAAATAAGCAATTTCGTATTTTGTAATAACTTCGTTTATAAATTCTGGTATCAGTCCATTATTTCATCCGTTTATAAAAAGAATTACTCCGCGACAGGAAAGGGTTCAATTTGTTGTGAGATTTCAAGGCTGGTGGTTTTATCATTTTCATGTAAACTAATGTACATCTTTCTTTAATGTATCTATGAAATTATCCGTTGGCACAGAAAGCTCTAACTCAATTTTAATGCGATTAGCAGTCATCATTTGTCTAGATGCCAGTTTATGGATCCTTCTATAATCTCGTTTTCTGGCCACACGAGTCCTTCCAGATCTATGTTTTGCTTTGAAAGAGTCACCCTCAGACAGTACTTAATTGACAGACTTCTTTGGCCGATTGAAAGTATCTTAAATTTCCGCAACAGTCTTCCCTTTCGATTTCAGCTTCCGTGCTTTAATTATTTCATCTGACTGAAAATTTCTTGCTCGCGCATCTTCACTAACCGATGCTATCGCGAGGTGCACTTAAATACTTCATGCATGTGACGTCATAAGTTTGAAATATGCGGTTTTCGGTGAACAATATCCAAAAAATCACAAAAGTGTCTAAACTTTTGCAATATGCAAATTTCACTTTTTTCAGTTAAATGAAATTATATCCTACATTAAAACCGTTATTTCTGTCCTAAAACGTTTAAAATATATTTAAAAATAAGTACAGTCATTTGTATAACCCAAGTGTCCGTATTTTTTATTTAAAGGTTAAAAATCACCAGTGTCTAAACTTTTGCTGAGGAGTGTATTTCTCATCGATGTATTTAAGGAAATTACCCCTTAATTGTTTCATTAAAGTTCTCTTTAGAACAGAATTTATGGCTTTTAGAATTATACCCCCTTAATATCCGAAGCGGCGTTTCTGAAACTTTGATGTCATTTTTTTCCAAATGACGTTTTTGGGCATAATGCGCACGATATCTCAAAAATTCCTGATTTTTTTCATGAAATATTTAAAACATATGTTTCATATTAGTCTGTATAAACTGAACCTAAAATTTCCTTTTTGTTTTGTTTTAAAAAATATATTTTTAGGTGTATACTGTTGAAATTTTCTAAATTTTGCATTAGCTAAATACAACTTTGTATTAAAAATATAAAAATGATTTAAATACAAATTATTTAGGTTCAGGGTAATTATTATAATCTAAAGTATAAGTAGGCATCAAAATTTTCGTTCTAGTTGTAAAATTTATTTTTTAATCGGGCGCGTAATCTATTATGGCAAATTTTTGCTCATGAAATGTCTGACAATAAATGTACCTGTAAATGCTATCTGCATCTTGCATTTTTTAAATACATGAAATGAAAAGAAAACACATATATTTCATCTCAGTAAAAAATGTATGTTAAAATCAAATACATTTTAAGATATTAAATGTTGAAAATTGCCTTTTTTTTCATTTTTTCCAATTTTAAGAGTCTTGAGACCCCTTTAAGGGATCATCTCTTTCAACTGAGTATTACTTTGTTCTTACCAAGTAATTTTGTTATTATCTCCATGTAATAACGATAGAAAATATTAGTAATGTATCCATTATCCGTTCAATTCTTTCTTCTTCTTCTTCTTTTTTTTTACAATGTAAAAATTTTTACTTAAGTTTTTTAAATTTTACATAAAGGAGTGATTGTGTTTCTGTTTTTTTTTTTTTTTTTTTTTTTTTTTTTTTTTTTTTTTAACCACTGCTATATAGTAGTGTAGTATGTGTGCCTAATAGTATATTTGCCATAAGAATTCTGACAATAAATAAGGCGAAGAATACTATTTCTTAATAAATATTACAAAAATCTAGAAAAGTAATTACTCGAAATAACTTTCAGGTATATTGGTTATATTGGTCAATATTTTTAGTCATCGCTAACAGAGTTGGCAATTTAGCGGAAATTCTAGATTCAAAATATCTATCGCATTTTTTTTTTTTAATGGCGATTTCCATTGTACTTATTCGATGAAAGTCAGCCATTAAACAAAACGAAAATTATTATTAAAATTTTCAGGTATTTTTTAATATAAAAGTGCGTTTAGTTTTCACTATTAATCGATAACATTTGAATTGAAATACCAATATTGATAAAATATTAGCTTTACTTTGGAAATATTAGTAGTGAAACATGAATGCTGCATAAAGATTGCTGTACATTATAATAATCTCTAACTAAATGTCAATATTGTAAAAATACTTACTCTATGTTGTAAATATTAATAGTAACATCGCAAAATATTTTTTGAAAGCACTGCATAAATATGAACAAGTTTTAAGTTAAAACATGTGACTGAAAATAGGTTTGATTTTTATAAGTTTTATTTTATATCCTAGAAACAAATAAAATATGTAAATTTTATGAACTTAAGAAAAATTTTGCCTATTGGGAAAAAGATGGATGTTATGGATAAGGAATCCAAAGGCATTTAATCATTTGTTTAATGTTGGCGTTTGCCATACCTTTCCACACTTTCACATATATAAAATTACTAGAATTAGAATACTATCATTACTACATGGTGATAATAATAAAACTAATGGTTAAGGCAAAATAATACTAAATGAAAAGACGTGTTCTCTTAACCGCTCTAGGCGCGGTGGAATATATTATATCTCACCTAATTTTTAAGATTTGCACCAGAAACATGTAATTACAGTTTTATTTTATAACTTTGTTGGAAAGAAGTTGCGAAATAGCTTTTCCTTATTTTGAAATCATTTTGTATATTCCGGTGTAAAATCAACATTACGGAAGCACAATTATTTGCCTCTGAAAGGGTTAATGGGACAGTTCACCCCGAACCAGTCAAACAACAATTTCATGATTCCATGATTAGTAATCGGCTTCATATCATAACTACATCAGAATATTCAACATTTAACCCTCTCGCTGCGCAACCTGAGAGATTCTCGGGTCTGCATTTTTCCGTCTAATTAATACTATTTGGTTATTTCCAACAGTTATTTTTTAGCGAAAAATTTTCCTGATTTAATTTTCCCTTATTATGATAGTCAAAATTTTCTGCTTTGAAGAACCGGTGACAAAAGATTAAAAATTATGTAAAAGACGCTCATCGCGAAGAATTGCTTACGCAGCGAGAGGATTAATACCAGTAAAATAAACTGAAAAATTCCTGTATCCAATCCGAACCGAGGATGTATTGTGAACATGCGTGCTGCACTTAGTTTTAGCAGAAAACACTTCAGAAAGTATTTTAGAGTACTGTTCTAGAAAAAATATAAACCATTGTTTTCTCGTTTACTCTAAATTAATATATTTAATTTTTCAAAAAAAAAAAAAGATCACGACTCACTGCAATATTCCTTTAATATAAATTAGGACATTGAATAAAAATAAAAAATTTAAGAAAACATTGCGCGCACCATCAAACCTTGCATAAAACTGACAAAATTGACTGACTCGCAGTAGAAGAAAGAATTTGGCGACAGACAGTAGCCCCTCTGTTAAACACCGCTTCTCTTTTCGACCTACACCAGAGCATATTTGTGCTTGTCGACATTAACCAGTGATGGTCCGAATGTACAAAATTATAATCAAATATTCGGCCTTTCACCGACGTTTTTGGTATGTGTTGACATTCGCCGGTGAAATTCGCCGGCCACATTCTCCAATTCCGGTCGTTCACGGTAACATATATACAGTTAAACATGATAACGCATAATAACTTTCCAGTTGCATATAGTGTAAGGGGATTATTGTAATCATTAAAAATAAATATGGAAATTATTGGACATTTAGAAAAAGCCGGTATTCAAAATTAAAGGGCCAAAGAAATGCTGAAAAATATCCACGTACCAAAACTGCCTTTTTCGAGTCAGCACGAAGAACTTGTATTCAGAGGGATATGATATAACACTCCCGCACGCACATACGTATGCTAAAACCAAACACGGGTCGTACTTGTCCAGAAATTTAAAGACCAGGAAATTCTTCGGTACTAGTTATTTTTATAGAAAATCTGTTCTTAAATAAGGCAATATTTCGCTCGCATTACCTCCATTTATTTTTCTATAAAAAATACTGATAATTGTCCTGAAAAGTTTCTTGAAGTGTACGACGCCTGCAAACATTATCGGCTTACAAGGCAGGTCTCCATAAGGGCATACTGCGAAAAATCTGAAGAAATTATAGAATGTTCTTCTCATAAAGACAAATGTGTTTATAAAAAAAAAAAAAAAAATCGACAGAAACTTGATAGAGTGTCCATAAAAAAATAATGAACATTTCGTCGTTTGTCGATTTATCACTGATTGGCAATGGAATGAAATTAAAAAAAATACTTTTTTATGTCAAATATTCTTTACGGTAAAAAATGTTTCATGTTGAACTTTTTAAAAATAAATTTAATTTAAATAACTTTAGTTTTGTCAGTTTTAGTTATTTTTAACTATAGTTTTGTCATATATATATATTTATATTAAAAGTTAACTATGGAATTTTATGAATTAAAACAAAATTTAAATTAATTAAAATTCTTTCAATCTAAAAATTAAGTTCAATTGAGCACTTTGAGCACTGTCGATTCAATTTTGTTGCTATGCAAACAAAAACTTCTCCGATATGTCTAAATACAGCATTCTTCATCTGGCCTTTATTTTGGAATTCGCTTAAACATATGAAAATATTTTTTATATATGAAATAGTTTTTACAATGATAAAATTAAATAACTGCAGAAACAAACAACATAAGTATGTAATACAAAAAAAAGCTCTCATTGTATAAGATTAAATTCATTAAATCATAGCTGCCAACCTTCCACTAATCTTCCGTAATGTCTGGATTAATTTAACCCAGGTTAACCACATTTCGAACCAGAAAATTTATTTCATGAATGCTTGTTTACTTAAATGCAGGTTTCTACGTGGAGCTTATTTGTTTTCATTTCTTAAAAATTTTTCTGGTTGCAACGTATTAAACCAGGGTCAAAATAATAAAGTATTACAGAAGATTAGTTTGAGGTTGGCAGCAATGTTAAATACTATTTACACGCATTCTAAAAATCAATTAACAAGCGATTTTCAGATGCATTAAAATCGTTTCCTTTTGGCGAGGAAAAGTGCTGCTGACAGGAAAAGCTGCGAGGAAAAGATCGTGTGACACTTTCGTCTTTTCGCGCCAAATGCTCGAAAGTATTTTATTGTTTTACAGACTTTCCACTGTAATCCCGCCGCTAAACTCGACTGATCCTTTATTACATACATGCATGCGTAGTTTAAAAAGTATATTTTTTCAAAATATTTTGAGTTTGCCCGATAACGAGACCGTCCTTGTTAGTGATTTTTTAATATACTAGGGGGCTCTGCCCCCTACGAGCTACGCTCGTAAACCCCCGTTCAGACACCGCAGACTCTAACAGCACGCTAATTTGATCGCCTTTAAAAAGATTTCGGAAGATTGAATTATAATTTGAATCTGACAATTATAATCTGACGTAATTTTCACCAAACTTTTCTTTCTCTTTTTAATATTTACGTCAAAATACTTTTGTTAGAAATGAAATATTATGATCATCTTAAAATGTCAAGTAAATGTCTCGCGCAATTTTTAAATTAAAACTGTTTTGCAATATTATTTTTTGTTCTTTTTACGTAATAAGTGTAATATCACGTAAATTCTCCTATTTAGGACTTCTAACGCATGTTGCTGAATTTATTATTTTACAATATTCTTTCTCATTTAAAATTCACGTGTAACTATAGTTTTTATGACGTAATTTTCAATGAGTTCCTGCTTTTTATATTTTTTGTTTATGATAGTCACGTGTAAAATAAATTTTTAATTTGAAGCAAACATTACTGTTTGCGCTGTTTATACTGTTGGCAACAGTTTAAATTAATACAATTTTCTAAAATTTGTAAAAAATATCTCTCAAAATGCTGAAAATTTGAATTTAAAATAGAAATAAAACCTCGAAAAATTATTCAAATTAAAACACTAACTGCAATCTGCACACCGAGAAATTCTGACGCATAAAATGATCTAAAAATGATTAAATTCCTATGTACAGTTTTTGCTCCTATAAAACTTTTTAATGGAACGATTTTGTCCAACTTTGGCATTAAATATCTCTTAAAATAATTTTTCGATTTGAAAACTGTCTGCATCAGCGTGTTTATCAAACATTTCTCTATAATACTACCGATTTTCATACTTTTGTATGCAACAGTTTTTTTAATATTAACGAAGAAAGACCTCCGGTCACAAAAAATTCAAAACCGGCGGCGGCGGCGGCGGCGGCGGTGGTTACTTTTTTTTAGAATAGAGAGATGCTCAAATTTTAATGAATGAGCATTTACTTGAACAAAGCATCAGGTGCTAATACTACCACTTAATGCTTAATTTTTTTACAATATTCAAAACAGACTGTACGAATTTTCTGGTATCAATGTCGCGCTATTTTCTTTTTAAAAGCGTATTTACTTAAAGATAGAATGCGTGATATTTTTTCCCTTAACCTGCATCTTCAAAATCCATATTCCAATAACTGCATATCTAGCTTAAAATTTCCTATATTAACAATTGTCTATAATTTAAACCCTTTGCGACAAGCATTTTTTTACAGAACTAGGGGGCTCGCCCCCCTACGAGCTACGCTCGCCAACCCCCGTCCAGACACCGCAAACTCTAAATGCACGCTAATTTGATCGGCTTTAAAAAAGATTTCGAAAGAGTGAATTATAATTTAAAAAACAGTGGCGATCTCCCTATAAACGAATTTCTATTCATTTCTCTTTGATTGGGGTATTTTAACGCAAAATCCGCTGCGGTACTGCTTGATTATCCCGTCGACCAATTTCGCAAAATTATATAAATCGCCAAACCACTCGCCAAATTATACAAATTGACATAATTTTTATTTTAAATAACGAAAGAACAAATAAATTAGTACAACATTAATAAAAATAAAAATAAAACGTCGAAATAAAAATAACTTGATGACGTAGACACGTGTAACAACATTTCAAAATAAGCTAATATAAAAGGAATTAAGTAAACAGAGTCTTTGTCTCCTGGTATTTTTTAACAAAGCGTAAAGAAAGTTCTTTTAAATGAGACATTTTAAATTAATCGTTTTTAATCTGACGTAATTTTTACCAAGCTATTCTTTCTCTTTTAAATATATTCACGTGAAAATGCTTTTGTTAGAAATGAAATATTATTTGCGCTTTCCTAACAAAAATAGTTAAAAAGTATCCTCTCAAAATATCAAATAAATGTCTAAGCGCAATTTTTAAATATAAACCGTTTTACAATATTATTTTGTGTTCATTTTATGTAATAACTGTAATGTGACGTAAATATGACGTAATTTCTCCTATTTAAGACTTCTAACGCATGTTAATAAATTTATTATTTTACAAATTCCTTTCTCTCTTAAAATTCACGTGTAATTATAGTTTTTATGACGTAATTTTTAATAAGTTCCTGCTTTTTGTACATAATTATTTAATCCTAATTCCAAATGTTTTTTTCTGTTTATAATAGTCACGTGTAAATAAATTTTTTATTTATTTACACGTATAAATATATATATTTTTTTTGAAGCAAACATTATTGCTTCCGCTGTTTATACATTTGGCAACAGTATAAAAAAATACCATTTTCTAAAATAATGTAAAAAATATCTCTAGAAATGCTGAAAATCTGAATTTAAAATAGAAATAAAACCTCAAAAAATGAGTCAAAATAAAAAAATTAATGCAATCTGCACTCCGGCAAATTCTAACGCATAAAATGATCTAAAAATGATTACACTGCCATGTATAGTTTTTGCTGCTATAAAACTTTTTTAGTGGAACGATTTTGTCCAACTTCAGCATTAAATATCTCTTAAAATAATTCTTCGATTTTAAAACTGTCTGCTTCAGCGTGTTTATCAAACATTTCTGTATAAAACCACAGATTTTCATATTTTTGTATGTATTATTTTTCTTAATATTAACGAAGAAAGACCTCCAGTCACACAAAATTCAAAACCGGCGGCGGCGGTGGCGGCGGTGACAGCGGTAGTTACTTTTTTTTAGAATAGAGAGATTTTACAGGTTTCAAGTGCAAATCAAATGTCAAATTAATTGATTAAAAGGCGCAACGGCCAAATTAATGAAAAAGATTCCATGCCGGGACTCGACCCCGGGCCATCAGTATAGCGCACTGACATTCTACCGACTAAACCACATCGAACGGTACCCAGCTTGGAACTTCTCAGTAATACATGTTGGTAAAACTACAAACGCAGCACAAGATGGAATATGTTCCGTGAGCCACCGACATGTGGCAAACACAAACTCTTAATTAAATCCAGCATCGATTGAATCTATACTAATAATTGGAAAATTTTCCAGAGCCAAATTTTCCATATTTGCTTTTCATACAATATTTCAAATGAAAATCATATTTCAAATGAAAATCAAATTTCAAATTAATGGCTTAAAAGGCGCAAAGGCCAACCTAGTGAAAGTGATTCCATCCCGGGACTCTAAACCGTGCCATCAGTATAACGCACTGACGTTCTACCGACTAAACCACATGGAATCGAGACCCGGCATGGAATCTTTTTCACTAGGTTGGCCTTTGCGCCTTTTAAGCAATTAATTTGAAATTTGATTTTCATTTGAAATATTATTTGCAAGCCTAATGTTTCTCTCTGGAAGAATTTCCAATTACTAATATAAATTGTCTAGGGGCTGCGAAACATATGTTGGATCCTATAGTAACTAGAACACGCCCTGTAATTTCTTTGAAGGGTAATGGGATATGATATTTTTTATCGCACCTAATTTCAACATAATTCATACCTGAATTTTTTACAGAAGCTTAACCCCTTAACGCTCGGATTAAATTACGGTTGAATAATTCAAATTGCTTATTGGCACCACTTTTATGAAAAAGAAATATTCACCTTATAAATGGCAGGTAAAACGATACTAAAATATAACCAATTTCACTATTTTATAAAACTGGTGGGAATCAAACAATTTGAATAAAAGACACAGCCCGAGAATATCTCGGGAGCGAGAATTAAGGGGTTAATTCTATAATTTTGAAATGTAGAATGATGAAGAGAGAGAGAAAAATGAAAGAATGATGAGAAAATGATGAAGAAAATGTAACATTCATCTTTATATTTTTCAATACTTCTGGCATGAGATCAACATTACAGAAATGCTTTTACTTCTGCCTCAAAGAGCGATAGAAAATAAACTTTATGTATCATTAAATTTCAAACAGTTAAATGTTTTTGATAAAATTTAAACATCACTTTGAAATATAGAAAATAAATTCAATTCTGCTGTCAAAATCCCTATTATTGCACGTATTTTAGTGTAAAATAAATCAATTATCTCATTATTCTTATTACAAATACAGTAGCCTCTCTCTTAACCGGCCTAAAAGGGACCGAGGGTTAGCCGGTTAAGAAAAAACCGGTTAAACCGGAGAAGCAAAAACATTTAAATAAATAACTGCATATTTAATTAATTAAATGCGTAGGATGCATTTAGTTATTTTTATTTGCGTAGTTTTTAAAAAGTCCATATTTATTTATTTTGTGAAATGAATACTAGTTGTAATTAACTGAATTGAAATAAAATTATCACTAATAACAAATAATGAACAATATTTAATACAAATTAAATTATTGAAAATTGCGTCACATATCTTTATAAGAAGTTGAAATTATTCTACATTATGAAAATTTGGGTTAATTAACCCTAAAGAAATCATAACCGAATTTTTCCTTTCTGAATTTCGCCTGATGTTGGGAAAAAAATTCACCGGTTAAAGCGGAGTTCCGGTTAAGAGGAAGGCTACTGTATTTTTTATTACAGAGAACAACTGGTAACTTTTGTTCGATTTAATCAATCATTGTCAGGAAAACAAAATTAACGAACAATTTTAGCATCACTATTGTTGTTCTAAGTAAGCAAAGAACTTTTTAATAAAAAAAAAATAATAAACGTGATTTTTTAAGTAAGAAGTTAATTAACAATTAATTATCCCCTTTGAACTTGTAAATTGTTAAAAGAAAAGTAATTTTGGCATCGTGAATGGATACATCTACAATATGGTTCTTTTATTGTTATCCAATAGGTAGAAAAAAATAACGACTCAAAAGTATGGTTACCGGAATTCACAATAAAAGCAAAACTAGTTTTGCAAGATTTATTTTGCCATACAATTGGAATTTTTTTTTAAACAATTTTACGTTTAAAAAAAGCAGTAGTAGTTTGAACTAAACACAGGCTTCTTAATCTACGATTCAATCTTCAGTCAATTTTTGTCCTTTCAAACATTTCTGGTGCTCTTTAGAGATATAGTTTCAATTTTAAATATTCAAAAGTCTGAGTGCTCTTATTTTTTTACCCTTTATTATTATTATTTTCTAACAGAAATCTTCGCGATAAATTCATTTAAAATCTGTTATTGAAATACGCAACAAAATCCATATAATAGTTTAGGTCATTAACAAAAGAACAGCCGGAAATTTAACTCATCACATATATTATAAAGCAGTAAGATTAAAAAGTTCCGCTCGAGTGTTTTCAAAGAGGATTTTTTTCCAAATTGTATCATTCGATAGGAAATATTCCCGGGGTGGTTTATGAGAATATATACAGGGATAACTATGATTTTTGATAATGAATTTCGTATTTTAATGTTATTTTGAAGGAAAGGGTTGCCAGTGATTATATTTTGGCGAAAAGTTTGTTGATTAGAAAATTGAAATGACTATAACCGTTAGACAGACGTTTCGCAAATAAATGAAAGAAAAAAAATACTGATATTTAATTTAAAAAGACAACAAAAAAATGTTTTAATAAGACATAATATTATAAAACGAAAATATTTAATTTAAACATGAAATAAATATTTGTAATACTTAAAATATAATTTATTGTGAAATTTCACAGTTGATACAATATTTGGCGAATTATCGCCTGCTTTACGTTAAAAAAAGAAATCTGAAAATTTGATTAGACTAATTTTGAATTACTACATTTTTTTTCTTTTTAGTTCTTTTCTTTTCATTTTTATCTATTTAATTCACATAATGTGATTTATAGGAGAAACAAGCGGATGCAACGGTAAATAATGCTGTAATTATTGTGAGTTACATATTATGTATTTCTTTACGATTTCTATTTTTCGTTTGTCGTCAAACAATGTGATTTCAAGCCAAAAATGCATAAGCGTGACATTAGCTTGAAGATTTGTGGTTGTTCAAGTGGACGATATCAACATTTTTATATTCGATTATAAATGATATAGATATCAGTTAATATTTTTAAAATGGAATCAAATATTTAAAATTTTGTTTGAATTTATGCCACACATAGATATTGTAAAATCCTTTCAGGCTTAGATGCTGTATATTCAAGCGGACGCCATCTTGGATGTTTTGAGATTTCTTGGCAATTTTTTGTTGACGATGCTTTACATTTTATTTTCGTTAAGCCTTTCATGCGCATAAATTGTTGCAGGGTGACATTTCAGTGGTGGAAAATTGGCGCAGAGGCGGAGCTTATTGACACCACTAAATTTATATGGTATTATTCAGCTTAATAAAAACTTAGAAATTTGATCAATAGATAAGAGTCAAAATACTACTATAATTTAATGGTGTCAATAGGCTCCACCTCTGCGCCAATTTTCCACCACTGACATTTACTACCTTGCGAAAAAGGGGTTTTCACGCCAAGAAAATATCCCAGATGGCTGCCGAGGGAATATATGACATCTGTTCGTAATTTCATACTTTAAAAAAAAAAATTCGTCGTAATTACGGACGCATGTGATTTTTATAGACTCCAATTCAGATCAATGAATATTATCCCTTTTTTCCTTTTTTGAAAATGTTATTGTTTATTTAATATTTCTTTGGCCATAACGCAAATTTCACGTACAGGGAAATTCGCAGCTTCAAAATTTAGGAACTGAAAACTATTCTTAAGGAAATTTATGCAATTATGTGTTATTACTATAAAAAAATTCAATATTTTGAAACAAAAATTGGGTACTTTTCGGTTAGCCGGGCGCCACTGTTATATATACGTGTATATGTATACACAAATGTATGTATATACATCTATATACATATACAAATATGTGGATACACATGTATATATGTGTATATATACAATATAGGTATATATACGCTATGTATATATATATATGTATATATAACACTGGCGCCCGGTTAACTGGAAAGTACCAAAAATAGCTTGCTGAAAATAAAATTGCAAATCTTTTTTAATTCGTTATTTCTTCTTTGATTTTCTTCATATTCCCCCCTTCTGTTAGGTAATATTTTAAAAGATATTAGACTAATCTTCGATATTTAAAAGTACATAAACTAACGTCTGAATTCCATATTATTATTATTATTATTATTATTACTGGCACGGAATTGATATACGCTCTAGGGTACCTAATGGGCTCCAAAATGGCTTTATTTTGCCTGACATGGTAACTAACATGGGTATTGTTGTTTATTTAATAAATCGTTTATTTACTCTTATTTCCTTTTTTTTTTACAATTAAATAAATTATTTTCTGCCTATAGTTATTAGTTAATTTTTTTATTTATTGTTATTTCCTTTTAAAATAATAGAAATTTTTTTAAATATGTATACATATATGTAACTGGTATTTGAAAACTACTTTTCGCCAAACTGTTGTGAAAAACAGAAAAAAAAAAAAAAAAAAAAAAAAAAAACGCGCCAAACCCGGTACGTACATGACATCTGTGTCTAAGAGTTAGGCAAGAGTTCCATTTCCAGTTCTGGTTTTTTGGCAAGCTTTTTTTTGGTGATAAATGTTTCAATGTGATTGTTGCGATCTTCGGCATTTTGGGTTGCGTTTTTCTTTGAATGCTACTGGTGGATAAGTAATAATTTTGCATGCATATTTTTTATAATTATTTTTTGAAATTTATAATTTTCTGGATTTTTTTTTTTTTTTTGTTTAAGCAATATTTTTCTGTGAATGTAAATCTTCTTTAACGTAAAAAATTCTTTATGCAAATATATTTTTCGTGGCGTACTACTTGATTATCGCGTCGACCAATTTCGCCAAACTATTCACCAACGCCAAATTATACAAATGAACATAAATTTTTATTTCGAATAAGGAAAGAACAAATAAATTAGTAAAACCTTAATAAAAATGCAAGTAAAAAGTCGAATTAAAATTAATTTGATGACGTAACAAATACGTGTAAGGTGTTTAATGTCAAGTGAATATGACATTTACGATCATCCATTATTGGCATTTAATCTTATATTTTGGCGATAGTATTTTGTCGATGGGATAATCAAGTAGTACCTTTTAATTTTATTCAAAAAATTTAGCTTTTAAAATCCACTTTTTTTTAATTCACTGTTCGAATAAATATATAAGTTAAATGCTCATCATTGTCTGCAAATAATTCTTTAAATTTTTTATTCTATTTATTCTGCTGGAATAGACAGATGGAAAACAGTAGTAGACCTGCCAGAAGAGGACGTTTATTAAAAAAATGTTATGTAACATGTAATGAGATAGAATTTAAGCTACCAGAACCACATATAGCGCAAGTTGAGATGCTGGGAGTTCAACAACAAACAAATGAAAATGAACAATCGGAATGTTCTTAAAGTTCAAAAATCAATCTCTTCAATCATTGTAATACTCTTTAATTTAACAGTGTGATTACTAGAAAATACTTTAATTCCTGTTGTCATAACTGTCTCATTTCCGTACCAAACTCTACATTAAATGGTCAAGTAAAAGAGTTTTTCCTTAATTGCCCAAATTTTGTCTAAGGCATAAGATAGTATAATATCCCGATGAAGTTAGCATCGTTTTCAGTAATGCAGAAGGACATTCCAAGTGATGGTCTTTACTGCTTTAAAATAGAAGGTTAAAAATCACAATTTTGTTTGATTCAAGATTCGTTTGGAAAATGGACCAGCGCAGCGGGCATAGCCTGCTAGTGTTTTATAAAATGCGTTTGACACAATAATTTTTATTTTAAACTATTTAACTCATTTAATTAGCCTATTCTTCTATTGTATATATTTTAGATATCATAAAGAAATTTCTTGTTCGAATTTATTTGGGATGTGTCAAAATGACCCTTGTTGGGGGCAGTGTTGCCAGATTGGGGACATTTTAAATTTAGATTATTTGACTATCACCACTTTTTAAAAGTAATATAATTCGCCTTGATTTGCAGAATTTTTAATCTATTTTTAAATAGGACGAATATTTCTATTTCAAAAAAGCGTTGTCAATCAACAATCTGGAGACAAAAAATCCCCAATCTGGCAACAGTGTTGGCGGATCTAGCATTAAAGGAAGACACGACTGGGATGCTACGCTCACTCATATCAATTTTACCCTAACATTTTATACTCATTTATTATGTGTAACTACATTTTATCCAGGTGTTCATATATACTTTAATTCAAGTGTTTAATAAAACTGTGCAAGAAATTCACACAAGTTAGAAATGTCTAAGTTTTTTTGCTCTCCGAAAAATTGCACTTTTCAGCTAAAACCTCAATTATCTCATAAGGTATTCAAACGATTTTGATATTTTTTTTGGTGGTAGAGTATAATGATATAAAATCATATGTGGCAGACAGTTTTAAAAAATGTATTTAGTTTCAGAAAAAACAATTTTTGAAAAAAAAATTGTGAAAAATTGCCATTGCTCTGAAATGAAACGCTTTAGTAGCACAAAGAAAACTGTCTGCCATAAGTCATATTGCAGTGAATATGGATTCCAAATTTCACCAAAATCAATCGGGTAGTTTCCGAGGAGCAAGTCTTAAATCTCGCATATTTTCCATAGTATTGCACCCAGTGTTGTCTTACCTTAAGTATGAAATGTCCGATTTGAAAAGCCATATCTGGCTTGTTTTTATTCAGAAATTCCGAATTCTGTCAAGAATATTTTAACAGATATTTTTATTATTAAAGTGGTAGAAATTTCGTGAATTAAAAACAAAAAAAAAATTACTATTAAAACATTTCTAGTCTGAACTCGAAATATATTGATTAAAACTTCGCAAGATTTGGCAGTTTCAAATCGAACGTTTCACTTACAAGGAGAGGGCCAACCTTGTTAATCACAGATTTTGAATATTTTAATATATGTTGTAGGGTAGACACCCCTTAGTGTCAGGTTCAACGGATTTTATCCAATGCCCCTTAGTTCTTGAAAAACCGGGGGGCTAATATTAGTACACAACTTAAGTACTTACTTCGCAACCGAAATGATAGGTTGGTCGTAGCTCAGTTGGCATGGCGTTTGCCGGCTGTTCCGAGGGTCCGGGTTCGATACCTGAATTCGCTACATTTGTTTTTCTCATTTTTTGTTTTATAAATATAGTTGTAGTTATAATTTAATAATTTCAATTAAAAATTTTAATATCATACATTAATTATAATGTTAACAAACTAAAATTTATCATTTCTTATTTGTAAACTGTTATTTCTCATCCATTAAAGAGGTTTAAAAAGAAATTGGATCTATTATTGAATGATAAAAATTCCAAAATTGTGACAAATTCTGTTGTGGTGTCATCTAATTATGATAAAAAAAAAGGAATATTCAAATAAAATCAAAATAAAAGCAGAAAGAAGATAAAGGTGAAAGCAAAATAATTGAAAGCGCAAGCATACTTATTACAAATTAAAAAATCTTTAATATGCAAAAAATCGGTTGTAATTTAATTCTGATGCTAATTTTTAATATAATTATGCTTGTTACTTTAAAAACAGAATAATAGTATTATCGCATTGACTTCCTTTGTTAAAGCAATGCGTAAATGATGTTTCTTTAAAATCACGAATTGACACAATTGCTCAATATCATTGCATGGATAAAGAATATATGAAATAATTTTAAAAGTGATTTAAAAAAAATAACAGTTTTATGATGTTTTATTACAACTATTTAGTTAAAAGTAAAAAATTAAATAGGTTAAAATTATAATTGATATACAATATTAAAAATTTTAATTGATAATGAGATTATTAAGTTATACTTACAAGTAAATTTATAAAACAAAAAATGAGAAAAACAAATGTAGCGCATTCAGCTATCGAACCCGGGCCCGCGAATCAGTCGGTAACCACCATACCAACTGAGCTACGACTAACCTATCATTCCTGTGAAGAACTAAGGAGCATTGGATACAATCCGTTGAACCTGACACTAAGGGCCTCTAACCTACAACATATATTAAAATAATCAAGATCTGTGATTAACAAGGTTGGCCCTCTCTTTGTTAGACTGAGAGGCAACTGCACAAACCATCACTTCATCGAGTTGACGTCTGAAATTCCAGGATTAGTTAAAAATCGATTAGCATATTGAAATGCAACGGTTCTGCCACGTCATATCTTTGTGGAAACCACCTGTAGACTCGGTTGTAGTGGTTGGTCGTTAGGTTTACCATTATGTTTAACTGCACACAGCCCTTCATGTTCTCATACCTTTAGGTGTAGGAAAACTCAATAATAAACCTACCGTTCAGCCACTAAAATCGGGTATATTGAAGGTTTACACCAAGATATGACTTAGCAGACCAGTTTATTTTCAATATGCTAAACGAGTTCTGTGTAATCCTGGAATTTCAGCCATCAACCTGATAAGGTAGTGGTCGGCGCAGTCGCCTCCCGGTTCAATACTTAATGACATAACAGTAGCAAAACCAGATTATTTAGGAACGTTGCGGACCTTCAATAAATCTCAAATTTCACGAAAAGCGGTGTGTGGGGTGAGCACTCCCATCCCAAAGTCAATCTCCAAGACGACGTAGAGACCTATCTCAACACGCTGACGGCATTCTTCTATGAAGCGGATATTGGAAAACTCGTCTTCCGGTGTGACAAATGTCTCAATCTTCACAGTGACTACGTCGGAAAGTAACTTTTGTCGTACTTGACTCTTGGTTATAAGACCATTTTGTTATTCACACTTGTCTTTATTTTACGCCTCACCGGACGTCAGTATTGAATTCAGACACTTTTCTCCGGGAGGGATTTCTGTGGTTCCGGTTGGGACATTATATAGTTCCGGGAGGGGAAATTGCACTATGGTGACCATCGGAAATGCAAAATCGCAAATCTTCCGGGGAAAATCTCATTCCTTCGGGGGAGGATGTCCAACCCCCCCCCCCCCCCCGCGCCGGAATTCAACACTACGGACGTTAAAAAGAAAAGAAAAAAAAACAAACCTTGCACCAATATTCGTAAAATATATCGTTTACATTGACATTTTTTTGTAATGAAACGTAAATACTGAAAAAAATATTGCTATACATTCTAATTATCTTAAACAGAACGACAATTCTTCAAAACTATTTACTTTGTTTTGGAAAAATGAATTGTGAAATTGCAAACTATTTTCTATCAATATTGCGTAAATATGTACAAAATTTAAATGAGAAAAATATATTTCTCAGAATTTATAAGACGAATATTATTTTAGGATGAAATTGTGGTTCTATAAAAAAAGGAAACCCAATTACTCAATTACTCCTGGTTTTACACATGAGGTATGCTTTAATCCCTTCAAGGGCGGTAGTTCATTTTTGGACCACCTAAATTTAATTGGCCCCATAATATTGAAATGAAATTTTTTTTATGAGCTACTTGAACAAAAGCTTTTCCTTCTTTTGAAATAAATTTGTTTTCAAATTCCAGTGTAAATCACTCTTTTCAGCATTTTATGAATAGAACTATATTGCCCCTGATACGGTTAAGAAGATTTACATTGCTGTATCAATTATTACTATAAGATGAAATAAATTTTTGTATTTTCACATGCCACGGTATTGATAACGCAATAGAATATTCATTGTTATATATAATTGAAAGTAGGATTTATTTTCATAACTTTTATTTTATATATCACAAACAAATAAAATATATTAATTTTAAAAACGTAAGTGAAAATTTTGCACATTGGAAAAAAAATGAATATATTGAATAATGTGTAAAAAGGTATTTAACAATAAGTTTTAATGTTGAATACACCTAAATATTTCCACACTATCACGTTTATAATTTTATTAGGATTAGGTTACTACTACAGTGAAATAATAACAAAACTTAAGACAAAATAATACTCAATGACAAGACATGTTTTCTTAATATGACTCTTGACACCAAATAGGCTAAATAATAATTGCATTATTCTATGAGATTATGGCAGCCTTCATAAGTGTTTCAGAATTTACGTTTGTGCCAACCTGCTATTAATTTTTCTTAATCCCTTAATTCTCGCTCCCGTCATATTCACGGGCTGTGTCTTTTTTTTAGATTTATTCAGATTTATTTGATTCCCACCAGTTTTATAAACTAGTGTAATTAGCTTTATTATGGTATATTTTTACCTCTCGTTTAATCAGGTGAATATTTCTTTTTCAAAAAAAGTGGTACCAATTAGCAAATTGAATTTTTAAACCGTAATTTAATGCGATCGTTAAAGGGTTAATATTCGAGTTAATTTGACCTTTGTTTAATACGTTTCAATCCAGAACTTTTTTTTAAGAAATGAAATTAAAAAATTATTAAAGCACATAAATTAACGTCTTAATTCCATTTTTTTAATTATTAAAGGTACGCATATATAATATATGTGTACCTTTAATTATTATAGAAATTAAAAAAGTTCCACCTGTAATTAAATAAATAAATATTAAGCAAATTAATTTCTGTATTAACCCCTTAACGTTCGAATTAAATTACGGTTGAATAATTCAAATTGCTTATTGGCACCACTTTTATGAAAAAGAAATATTCACCTTATTTAATGACAGTAAAAACGATACTAAAATATAGCCAATTTCACTATTTTATAAAATTGGTGGGAATCAAACAATTTGAGTCAAAGACACAGCCCGAGAACATCTCGGGAGCGAGAATTAAGGGGTTAAAACGTTGTTAACCTCCGAAACATTAATCAACATATTACAGAAGATTAGTGGGAGCTTTGCAGCTAAGAGAATACTTAAATTTCATAGTGGCAATATGCACTGAGAAGTACCAGTGTCCAGTTTAAACCCTGTACTACACTATGAATACGCTGACGACACGTGAATATGATGACACTGAAATCTAAACAGACCAGCATTTACTTGAACAGAAAATTGTATGTTCACATGCCATTCCAATTTGTAACATTTTTTTATATCATTAAAAATCAACTATATAAATTTTCCGGCATCAGTGACAAATATTTCCCTTTAAAAAGTGTTTTCTTAACATTATAATCAATGCGTGATTTTAATCCTTAGATTTTAAATTAAACAACATGTAAACAGAAACTTTAATCACTCGAAATGTCGGGGGCTACCCAGAGAACCTCCAAGATTATGTAGTAATACGAATGCAATGTCTTAACTCGTTGAAGGGAGTAGGATTTTTTTTATTTCTCTTAATTTCAATAACGCTATCTACCAGAACTTTTTAACTAATTTGAATTAAATAACTGTGCAAATAAAGCTGTAAAATTTCATTTTCTTATTTTCAAATATCGTTTTTCGAAAATTTTGGATTAAATTCAACATTACGGAATCGCAAATGATTGTGCACTTAAATGTAATGTTAGGTATTTATTCAATAGTTAAATATAATGTTTCAAAATAATTTTCACGAATAATTACTATTAAAAAGTAAAAAATTTTTTCTTAAAATTTAAACAGCCGTTTGTTAACAAAATATAGAGAAAAAATATCTTCCACCTGCAAAATCCCAAATATTATGTATATCAGCATTAAAGATTATGAACATATGCTTTCAGCATAAAATACATCATTAATCTCATTATTTGTATTAAAAATAATTTTTAATTTAGCGAGCAAACTGAAATGTTTTACTCGGCTTATCGTTGTGGAGGAAAAAAATAAATAAACGTGTAATTTCTGCTTCAGTATCAATATAAATTATTTAGCACTTCTGGATTATTTCGTATAACTTCTTTGTGATACAATTACAAAATTTTCAATTATGCTATTGTAAGAGAAGATTTTTATGAAAAAATAGAAATTTAAAAAGTGATTTTATAGCAAAAATAAAATAGACATTTAAACACCCCTTGAAACTTGTGAAATATTAACACCTTGCACTCGTATGTCTAGTCTGACTAGACATCATCTTTTTTTGAAAAATTTGTTTTACCACAGTAATAAAGGAATGAAATTTACCTTATTTAAACCTTTGCGACGAAAACCCGTTGCGTAATTTTTAATCTTTTTCAACCGGTTTAACAAAACAGAAAATTTTCTGTAATTAAATCGTTAACTTCTTAATGGACATGGTAAACTTTTTAATAAAATATAATTGGTTGGATTAATGAAGGATTCTGAGCACCTTAACACTTAACGGAAGGTCCCTTTTTCGAAAACGAGCACGAAATTTACTTTTACGAATATCATAACAAATTAAAACCTGCTCACAACCAATCTGAAGCACTGGAACATTGTAACAATGTTAGCAGGTTCATGGATTTCCTTGCTGCGGGGCAACTTAACATCCAGTATAGAGGTAATGCGTGTTACTTGCAATGCGAGCCATGAAAAAAAGATGTTTAGACGCGGATGGTGGACACGAAAGTAGAAGAATTAAGGTTTCTGAGTAAGAGAATAAAGATGTTAGTATAACAATAAGAAAAAAAAAGTTCCATATGATCCAAAAACTATCAGTCCGTAGACAGGCGAAAAATCTACCAAAGGGAAGCCCCAACATAAAAAAAAGACTTTTTACAGATATCATACAAAGATTAACTTAAAAAAATAATGCAAAACACAGTCCAAACAACTTTGGAAAAGAATAAAAAATTAATTACATATTTACAAAAAGAATATTAATGCACAAGTTAAAATAACCAAAAGCGATAATAAAAAAACATAACTGAGAAGAGTTCAGACTAACTGAGCAGAAAAAAGCAGAATTTTAAGGGGAACACGGGAAAGAGAGAGGACGGTGCCCTCCCAGTCTGGTAACTCGATGGAAAATGATGATAAAAAGATACCATCATAATAGAACAAAGGGACAGTAAGGTAATATAATTTCAATACGTGAAAAAAGCAAAATGTAACAGCAAAAAGAGTTTTTTTTATATATATACAAAACTGACAAAACAAGACAAGGAAAAAAGGCAAAAAGTTTAACTGGGAAAGAAATTACTCTTCATTTACGTTAAGAAGGTTAGCAAGTTTGTCGAACTCGTTGATAATAACTATCATTTTTTGCATGGGGTTATCATATTTTTTTGTTTGAGTTGAAATATTTTTGATGCAGCTTAAGAATTTGGTGATTTGAATGACTTCTTTGAGTTCATTAAAAGTACGTTTAGGTTTAATTATGCCCTTGTATTCGCAGGCAGTGCTCAAGTGTAATTCACCGAATTTACCTTGTATTTGGTAGTAAAAGCTTCGATTTTGATTGAAATGTAATGAATCTCATTTATTTTGTATATGTCCTCAAAGTTACTACGTGGAATAACATTAAGCATATAGAGTTGCATAGGATTTCCTGTTTTTCTATTTTTAAGCAATGAAGCCCTCGGGACTGCAAACCCATGCTCTTTAAGGCTATCTTCAACAACATCAGTGTAACAGGGGAGGCCTCCTAATGCATATTTTCTTAGGTCTCAACTGCCGAGGGTGAAGAGTTGTATATTTTTTCTTATTTTGATCTAACCATCTTTGTGTTAATCTATAGTCATTATCTGAAGTACATTGTATAACTAAACGTTCACCTTTTAGAGTAGGGATGCACAACCTGTGGCCCGCGGGCCAAAAAGAGCCCGCGATGAGTTAATATGTGGTCCTCGAATTTCGTCAATTTATAGCTGAAAAAGATTGCAGTTTCTGTCCATACGGTTGCATGAAAAAACCGCGTCAGTTAAGAATCGCAAATTTTTTTGATCGGGTGCCGAAAAATCTCGTTTTTTGTTGATGAGGCGCAGAAAAATCGCAATTTTCGACGTTCGGATACGGAAAATGGCAAGTTTTGTCGATCGGGATCTGAAAAAATAGAGAATTTCATTGGTCGGTCAATGAAATATCGCAATTTTTGTCGATGAGTCGCGAAAAAAATTTCAATTTTCGCCGATCGGACATGGAAAAATCACGAGTTTTGTCGGTCAGACGGGGAAGAATTGCAAAGTCCGTTGATCGGACACAGAAAAATCGTCAATTTTGTTGATGATGCGCGGAAAAATTGAAAATTTTGTTCATCGGCTGCGAAACAATCGTGAGTTTTTTCAGTCGCGAGAAAAAATCGCGAATTTCGTCAATTTGCCAAGGGAGAAAATTGCATATTTCGTCAGTCAGTTAATAATCGCGATTTTCGTCGATCAGGTACGGAAAAATCGCGAATTTTGTCAAAAAGGAACAAAAAAATCTCAAGTTTCGTTGATCGGCTTCGGAAAAATCGCATATTTTGTCTGTTTATAGCGAGAAAAAAATCGTGAATTTCGTTGATTGGGCGCGGAAAAATCACAAATTTCGTCGATCAGGCACGTAATAATCGCAAATTTCGTCGATCGTGATCCGAAAAATCGCGAATTCCGTTAGTCGGGTATGATAAAAGCGCGAATTTTGTCGATCAGGTACGGAAAAATCGCAAATTTCGTTGATTGGGCACGGACAAAATCGCGAATTTTACCGATGATGCACCGAAAAATCGAGGTATATCGCGAGAAAAAATTCGAATTTCGTCAATTTGTCACGGGAAAAAAATACAAATTTCGGCAGAGTCAGTTAAGAATTGCGAATTTCGTTGATCGGGCACGGAAAAATCGCGAATTTGGTCGATCAGCAGCGGGAAAATCTCGAATTTTGTCGATCAGCGGCGAAAAAAACGCAAATTCCGTCGATCGATCACGGAAAAATCGCAAATTTCATTGGTCGGACACGAAAAAAAATCGCAAATTTTGTCGAGCAAGCACGAAAAAAACTGCTAATTTCGTCGATCGGGTGCGGAAAATAGCTAATTTCGATCGACTTCGGAAGAATTGTGAATTTTGTCGATCAGGAAATAAATTTCGTTGATTGGGCGCGGAAAAATATTAAATTTCGTTGATTTGTCTCCTCCTCTTTTCTTCGTTCATAAAGTTCACATTTTTTTGGCACTAGCTACTTTCATGCCTATATTTGTTTTTTAACACTTTAAATAAAGCAAAATTTACTCCCCCGAATAAAGTCAAGGATTATTAACACTCCTTGAAAATAATCCTTGCTATATCTCTGTTATGTATACAAATGGACTGAATTGGATATGTTGACTGGGTAGATGAATCTAGAGGAGTAAAAATCCCTCTCCTCTCTGAAACTATATTTTTTATCTGATTATATGCCACAGATCCCCTCCCCGAAACAGAAATTTCTCCGTGTTACTGATGTGGCCCTCGACAACCCAGATATTTTTGTAAGTGGTCCTTCTCTTAAAAAGGTTGTGCACCCCTATTTTAGGGTTATCTTATGTTTTTCAGTATTTAACTCGGTAATTTGACGGGCTAGCGTAGCCCAATTTTTGTCGACTTCTATGTAGAAAGGGTTAGTAGTTTTTTTCGAGTTATCAGTTTCCTGAGAGGTGTTAACACTATTATTATGTTTCTCCATGACAACATTTTCACTTAGATTAACTTCGGTCTCAATATTCTTGAATTTATTACTAAGAGGGATAGCAGAATTCTCCTCACTTACTGGACGTTTAATTCCCTTTTTAACTGCGTTAAAAAGTTCGTTTCTTAGGTTATTAGCAGTGATAATTAGATTTGGGGGTTTCTTATATTTAATAGAACAGAAAAAACTAAAGATAGCAAAATTTAACAAATTTTCAATAGTTGGCTCCCTTAGCAAAGAGCAGAGAGCTTCATAGCAAGTTTTTCTTACCTCCTCTTGGTCGGTTGAAGAAGTACAGTAACCATCTTTGGCTTTCAGATCCAAAATGTATTGGTCAGTGAAGACATAAAAATCAGTCAGAACATTTTTAGCAAAGTCCTCAAAATTTGATGAAATACTAGCAAATTGTTCCGTGAAATTGCTGTTTAGCGAACCATTTGAGGTATTATTAATAATATTCTCAATATATCCAGAGTTTTCCATAGACGCCATACTGCAGCTCAAACAGCGATAAAGTTATTCATACGAACCACCCAGTCGCTCAACACTGCGAAAATGTAACACAGGAAGGAGCTAATACTTCATACGACCTTCTCCCTCCAAAGCTCCAACGCAACTAAGGGAAAAACATCAAATCTGAAACAAACTTGTTTGGACTACGCCTTTTTCTATCTTCCTTACAAATTATAAACTGATGAAATAATGGACTGACACCACAATTTATAAACGAATTTATTAGAAAATACGAACTTTCTTATTTTCATGTGCATTATAATAGGAAAATTTTAGTTAAATATTCTTCGTGTCGTTTGTCAGTTTTGGAATTACAATTAGGTGTCCTTTTTTAAGGACACCGCGCCGGTAAGGGCTAAGTGGCACGCACACCGGTCGCTTTTACAGAAAGGCTCACGTTTTCAACACCAGCCTTGGGGAGTTGACGAAAACGAGAAAGTTCAGTCAGCCCTGTCGCCAAACGCCAATCGTCGTCTTGTTTTTTTTTGTTTTGATCTGAAATGGCGCAGACGAACTAACATATTTTAGAATTACAATCTTTATCAAAGGCCCTCATTACTTTTGATGATACAGAGTAAAATTTTGATTATTTGATACCTCAAAAATCTTTATTTTCATTCAATTGAGTATTATTTATTCCATACATCTTAAACAAAAACTCATTTTCTTCATAAATCTAGATGTTGGATTACACATAAAGGTAGATTTATGGGGATGTTGAATTAATGTAATTTCAGTGCATTTTCATGTACATAAACACAGATTTATATGGATAGCTGTTGCGAGGGAATGATATAACTAATTTAATAACAAATCATTCTGCAGAAACAGCCCCCAAAGTCTAATGAATATAGGCCAAACCGAAAAACAAAAACCTTAACATATTGCCACACCCGCAACTAGCATGTTTAGAAATTGCCTTTTGAAGGTGAGATGAATTTCTTAACCCTCTCGCTGCGCAACCCGATATTTCATCGGGATGCATTTTTTCCGTCTATTTAACCGTCCTTGATCATTCCCACCAGTAACTTTTTATTGTAAATTTTGCCTTATCTAATCGAAGCATTTTCCCAATTAAATCAGGCGGAAATTTTTGTTTTAAAAAACCGGTGACAAAAGAATAAAAATTCTTAAAATACGCTCGTCGCTTAGTAATTAAGTACGCAATTTTTGAAGCTATTTTGATAAAACAATTACGCAGCGAGAGTGTTAAGGGGGGGGGGGGGGGGGAATATTGAATGACTATTTTTTGTTACTTCAAAGTAAAAAATAAAGTCACTAGAAAAATTTTTGAGCTGTGTATGATAGTGAGGGGTTGTAAATTTAAATACTTAAATGTATTAATTAAGCAAATTAACAAATAGAAAAAAAAATCACATCACATATTAAAAAAAATTAATATTTAACGTTTGGGAGGGGATGAAACCAAAACAACCTTTTTATTGGGGGGTGGGGGGGTGGAGAGACTTAGAATAAGTGGTCATTTATTTATAGTTACCTCAAAGTATAGATAGGACAGACAATTTTAAAAAATGTAAAGTAATTAAAGAAAAAATGAAAGTGGGTGCACAAAAGGTTAATTCTGATTTTTTATATTTCATTCCTTTCCTTTTTCTATGGTATATAATTTATTTATTATTTAAAAATCCAAAGATAGAGCAAAACAGTAAACTTTATGCACTGTTATCAGGGCTGCCACAAACGACTACTTTTATATTATGTTCGTACCAATATTTTTCTAATATACATTTTGAAGTATATTTCTCTTGCAAATGCTGTCAAAGGGTGTGTTAGGTATTTCTGTTCTGTGAAAGTAGTGCCAATTTTAATTAAAAAATAGTCGCCCGTGGCAGCCTTGTGTTATGGATAAGCGAAGGGATAGTGAACATTTCGGACTTAATTTTAACTAATCTTTTCTGCAAGCCAACAAACAATTTTAAATGGTCAAAAAATAGTCTATTGGAGTGTGTTTGGGGGGGGGAGAGAGAGAGAGAGAGAGAGAGAGAGAGAGAATCGGGGGTTTGTCTCAGACGATTAAACATTTTTTTTTATTAACACTTCAACTTAATAAATAGGATTTTTTTTTCAAATGAGAGTTGCACTTTTGGATTGTGTGCAGAATGACGAAAAATGGAACGTGTGTGTGGGCGTTGGGGGGGGGGGGGATTTCATTGGGGAGAAGAATTTAGATGATTTATTAAAATGTAATTAATTACTATTTCAAAATAACAAATAAAACAATTACGACCAAATAACATTAAAAAATAGAGCAAAAAACTTAAATAAAAGACTGGAGAGTTTTCAAAATTTGAAATTTTGTGCACTAGGGGGAGTCCAATGTTTTCTTCATAAAAACACAAATAATATTAAAGATTTAACAGCATTAAAATGTAATTGTAATTGATTTAATTTCCTGCTTCAACCTGCAATTAATTTATCTGATTGATTTAATTGCAGGATACAGCTGAGTAATTTATGATTTATCGTTCAATCTAATTATACTCGAATTAATTTTAGTTTCAACTTGCTAGTAACTTCTAATCTCAATTTAAAAAAAAACAATTAATTTTTAATGAATTATTTCAGTAAAAATATGTTTGCTGTTAAAAAAAATCTAAATTAATTTAGCAGAAATCCTAATAAAACTATACTGAATTCAATTGTGTCATAAAGACATGACCACAAGAATTATATTTATTACAAGAAAATCCTTACTCCCGTTTTTATTTTTCTTAAAAATTAAATAAGTTCTAAATTTTTTCGAACATGGCGAATTCATGAAATAAAAGACTATTATTGAACTGAAAAAATATAACTTATGTTTGAATTTTATGTATTGTGAAATTGAAAGCATTTAAATCTGAAAAATCTGGTTGTTTTAAGACAATGTTTAAATTGTAAACCACGGTGAAATAACATTTCGTCATACTATATTCTCTGCTTAATAACATTTCCGGAAAAGAAAACGAACAAAAGCACTATCTCTTCGCTCTCAGCAAAGGAATGAGGTTGCTGTTCACTACGCGTATGAAGTCACAAACAACAAAAGGTGCGTAACATTGAATTCATTTGCACGCTAACAGTTCCTCTGGCGATAATGTCTTGAAAACGTGAGCCTCTCTGAAAAGCATGCCGGTCGCTCGTCCCCAGGGCTTATTTAATTTTGAAATTCCGTACCTCAAGGAAACTTCTTTTAAAAAACTGGTGTCAACCGGATAAAGTTTGTGTAACAGACACCTGATCGGAAGGATTAATAGAAAAGTAACTTTAGAAATTCGGTAATCTGCATGGATAGTTTATTGGTAATCCTTTAATTTGCATGGATACAGGATCGGATGTCTCTATTTATCATTATGTAACTGCCAATTATTCGAGGTATCCTTCCTAGATTAAACTAGCCCTTAAATATAGCTAAAAAGCTTTATTTGATACCGTAATTATGTTATAGGTACTCGCATATAAAAAATAGCAATTTCTCATAAAAAATCTTTCTTTTGACATTTTTTGAAGTATTTCAGTTAATTTTGAAGATATTATAAAACTCCTACTTCAGTGCACAGTTGAGTGTAATAGTAGTACATGTAGTGCAAATGAAATTTAAATACATTTAGTTGAATTGAATGTACCCTGTCTTGTGTAAGCATGAAATTTTCCTAAAATATATTGTCAAAACCCGTAAATTTTTAAAATGTTTCCAAGATATTGTTAGCATTTTCTGTTTTTTCACTATTCTGTATTGTAATTGAAGTAAAAATAATGTGTATTTATTCCGTACTAGCTGAAATACCTGGCATTGCCCGGGGTTTTAAAGATGTTTAATTAGAAAAATCAATTTTAAAATTGATTTGAACGGACTATGAATCTCGCGCAAATATGCTCTTTTTTAAAAATATATTGAAAGCGTTGAGAAATTCTGCTTTTATACCAGTATTTAAAAAAAAATATGTTTCCTAAGCCTAAATAAATATAGTCTTTATTCTTGAAAAAAAAATTGAAAAAGAAATGTAATTCTTGAAAAGCCCTTCATGATATCACTTTCTGTTGTAAAAACTATGCATTAACCGTATATTCGCTTTAAATGTCAGGTCATACGTGAATTAACCTATAATATTCACAAATCAAAAGAAATGGCGAATTTAGTATTTGTCGGAAATTAATCCCTTAACGGTCGCTTTAAATTGCGGTTTAAAAATTAAAATTGCTTATTAGCACCACCTTTTTGAAAAAGAAATATTCACCTTATTAAATGACAGGTAAAATGATCCCATACTAAAGCACACTATTTTATAAAACTGGTGGGAATCAAACAATCTGAATAGAAGACTCAGTCTGTGAATATCACGGGAGCGAGAATTAAGGGTTAACATAAAAATCATTCACTCGTGACATCATAATTCACTTTTATACTTTAACAGAATAATAAGGCGAATAATAGATAAAGTTAAAAAATGCTATAAAAAGTGATAGAAAATCTTTATTAAGATTGACGATCGTTTCGTTGCACTAACGGCAACATTTTCAAAATCATTCAACGATAGAAAATATTTTAACATAATTTAAAAACAATAAACATAGTAAACAATGTCACGCGACATGATGCATAATGAAAAACATTGTAAACATAAAATTAATTTAAAAGATTAGATTTAGCTATTGGTGAGCGTGGATTAATTTTCAAAACAATAACATGGTAAACAATGTCACGAGACAACATGCATAATGAAAAGCATTGCAAAATATAAAATAAAAATAAAATTATCTTGGCTATTTGCGAGCGTGGATTAATTTCTACTATTGTTACTAAAATTATATAGCATCTCTTTCCAAATTTTAGGTAATTCTATGGACACTGAATCATTGCAAATATTCTTGTTGCGTAAAAATATCTCTATTGATTATCGGATTATGGATGGTAAAAAAAATCTTGATGTATAAATTAACTTGCTATTTTTAAAATCGATCTGTAAAGAAGAACCACAGCTTTGGCCAGATTATACAGCGAAGAACCTTTACAGATCGATTTTAAAAATAGCAAGTTAATTTATACATCAAGATTTTATTTACCATCCATAATCCGAGAATCAATAGAGATATTTTTACGCAACAAGAATATTTGCAATGATTCAGTGTCCATAGAATTACCTAATTTTAGTAACAATAGTAGAAATTAATCCACGCTCGTAAATAGCCAAGATAATTTTATTTTTATTTTATATTTTGCAATGCTTTTCATTATGCATGTTGTCTCGCGACATTGTTTACCATGTTACTGTTTTGAAAATTAATCCACGCTCACCAATAGCTAATCTAATCTTTTAAATTAATTTTATGTTTATAATGTTTTTCATTATGCATCATGTCGCGTGACATTGTTTACTATGTTTATTGTTTTTAAATTATGTGAAAATATTTTCTATCGTTGAATGAATTTGAAAATGTTGCCGTTAGTGCAATGAAACGATCGTCAATCTTAATAAAGATTTTCTATCACTTTTTATAGCTTTTTTCAACTTTATCTGTTTATAAGTGATTATTATACATGTGTTTATAAGGCGAATAATATTTTTCGACTCGTGCTATAAGCCAGTCTACACGTCAGAACACATAGTCCAGGGGAAATGTACAGTTTACCTTCCAAAAGGTCGGGTAGAAGTTTTTTTCTGAATTGTTTATAATGATACCGACATGGAAAATGTAAGTTTTCTAACAAAATTTCTTAAGGCTAAATTTTCTGTGGCCAAAAAACAACAAAATTTTTGGACCTTTTTTGATTTTTTAAAAATATAACGAGACCCGTTGCCGTAGCATATTATTTGTCAGTTACAATATTAAAGAGGATAAAATTCTCTACAACTTTCATATTTACAACTTTTTTATACACTCAATAGCAAGCGCAGTACGCCAATTCAAAAATAAGACAATTTTTTCAATTTTCTTAAAAACCGTGAAGAACGTAAGTTTTGCCTCGATTATTCAAATGTTCCCCGCGGATTTAATCGTGTATGTCGACTTCTAAAAATTGGTAGCAGTAAATTATCTATTATTTGCACACTCAAGTCTTTATTTTCATCTCAACAGACATTTTATATTCAATAAAACTATATAATTTTAAAAGTAGGGCAGAGTGTAGATGAATGAGACAATATTCATATTTAGACAGTAACTATAAGTGTATACAATGTTAACTTCAAAATATTGTTTGGAAGAATAATTCAATATTTAGTAATTTATTGACACGATAGTTTCAATTAATAAAGAATTCTGGTTTAATTTTAATAATTCAATAATTTTTATAATGCATACATATTTTCCCACGTATCAATGGTATGAAATTTTTCGAAAAGCATATTTTATTCTAGACTGCAATGGTATATTTTATTTACCAATTATTGATAACATACGTTTTAATGTTTTACTGTTTTAACGATACCAAACGTTGGATTGTAGTTCCATAGAAAAAGGGATGGGGGGACGAAAAAAATAAATATCTTTTAAATAGCAACAATAAAAATGACAACAGATTATTTCGCTAACTAATGTGATACGTTTATCTCTTGTAAAATTTCAAAATTCTGCCAATAAAATATTTGCGATCACTAGTTTTATAAAAATATTTAAAAGGTTAGTTTAAAAAAAAAAAAATTCGAATTTTTCTCCCACTTCAATAAATATAACAAGAGATTATATGATTATAGCATGCAAACATATATAAAACTTTAAGATTACACAGGCCTGCGATGACAAAAAATACAAGGGTATTGACGGCTGAACCTTAAGTATTTTTTGGTGCTAATTAAAAAGCAAATAATGAAAAAAGTCTATCACGTCACATTTTCTTGAAAAATATTCGGTCGGTTGGAAATTCGTGTCGTGTTGGAAAAATCAATTCTCACCGGTAAATTCTGACAGGTAGTTATTGGACATTAGATATCGGAATCAATATCTAATAATTAAATGATAGAATTTTCCGGTACGAATTGATTTTCCCAACACGATACTACTTTCAGATAGACCCAGTTATTTGAAACCGTTTAAACCTATAACAAAATAATCGATTACTGAAAAATCAATTTGCCTTTCCGAGACTCGATTTTTTTTACATAGATTTACATGGATAAAATCACTGTTGGCAGATAGTACATGCGAAATTGTCCGAGAGAATTCCTTTTCAAATAGGATTTTTGCAAAAATATCGATATCGATGTTACAAAAAATTCTGATGTGATTTGGGAAAATGGAGGTCATTTTCGAAATCAGTCAGCCAAATAACATAAAAATCAGCAAAAACTTCTCTTGTATTTTTCAAAAACTTCAATTTCGCAGGCCTGTGTTATCTATTAATTGCTTTAAAGCTCAAACAGAAAAACTTACTTTCGCTGTTGAAAAATGTACTTTGTAAAATACTCTAATCTTCTGTAATACGTACTGTTTTAAAAAATATCTGTTTGATGATCTCAGTGATACCATTTATCAAATGAAATATCATAGAATGAAATACCACTGTAGACCATTTTTCAGAATTCATGCGTGAATTTCAATATTTAATTTTTTTTCATATGATATCTGAGGTAGATATCTAACGTTGTGCGTTTTTAATTTTTTGAATTTGATTGCATTTTTTTAATGAGGATACTTTAAATTTCAGAACAGATTCCAAACAGTTTTCAAAAAATGAAAGTGTCCAAATATTAAAAAACAAATGCAACCAAATCCGAAAAAGAATAAAAGCACATCATTAGATATTGATCTCAGGTATCCCATGAAAAAAAAATTATTTAAAAGTAATAAAATGCAAGCGAGATATTTGTCACGAACGCTCCCATAGGTTTAATATTACCTTGGGAATTTCTTCGTGTGACTAATTTAGCCTCATAATTCATATAACTGTAACTTTAAACGCCTCAATACTTCATCTACTGTAAAATCTTTAAGAATGAAGTCTGTATATGCGAAATTCGATCTGTAAAGAAAAAAAAATACATATTTTCAAGAGATAGAATATGAATAAATATACCTGCTAAGATGGAAAACTGTTTAATGCTGAATATATTTCAGTTTTCAAGGTTTTAGTGAATCAATAATTGACAAAGCTGATTGCGCAGTTCAGCATCACGTATTTAATGATTTCACACTTTAATATTTCAAAATCCGGCTATTAGAGATCTATTAAAATTCTCGCGGTAAATTTTCTTTTTATTGGGGAGGGGGGTGCCAAAATCCATGTTTTCCCGGGTTAAAAAAGGCTTGTTTTGACCCTGAAACGCATAATTTACTGTTACCAATATATAAAAGTAGACATACACGATTATACATACTCGAGACATACACGATATCCGTGGGAAACATCTGAATAACCGGCGCAGAACTACGTTTTTGACGGTTTTTAAGAAAATTAAAAAAAATGTCCTATTTGGGAAATGGCGTATCACGCTTGTTATTGAGTGTATAAAAAAGTCATAAACATGTAAGTTGTAGAGAACTTTATCCTCTTTAATAGTGTAATTGACAAATAATATGCTACGGCAACGAGTCTCGAGATATTTAAAAAAAATAAAAAAAAGTCCCAACATTTTGTTGTTTTTTGGCCACAGAAAATTTAGCCTTAAGAAACTTTGTTAGAAAACTTGGTTTTTCCATGTTGGCATCGTTATAAACATGTCAGAAAGAAAAATCTTCTACACCACCTTTTGCAAGGTAACCCCCTTTATTTGGTACATTACCCGTTGACTAACATTGCATTTGTCATTATTTTTATACACGTGAAGGTTTCGCTATTGTACCAGTGTTGCTAATGTGCTACATTTTTTTATTCAGATTTCTTGATTGGCACAACTATTTTGAAACAGTAAAATTCGTCTTATTTAATGACATGTTAATTAAGGTGAAAAGAAGGAGAAATTTACCATTTTAGAAAAGTGGTGCTAATCAAGATATCTGAATTTTAAAAAAAGCAGCCCAATGGCAACACTGTATGGTACTCCATTGTGAAATTTGGTAGTTTTAGAAACTCAATTTATGAAAAATAGCAAAATCATTAGATTTGAAATTTATATCAAGAAAAATACAATCTTTTACCTTTCTAACGTAGTTTGTCTAACAGTTTTCTGACAAATACCTTTCGAGCTATTAATTTTTACATTAACTTCAAATGTATCATTTTCCGAGATTAATCTGTGGCAACGATTAGAAAAATGCGAGTCGCCAGCAAACCTTAGCTTTTTATTAAAGAGGATTAATCTGTCACGACGATTAGCGAAAAAGCCAGTCGTTAGCAACACGTAGCTTTTTATTAAAGAAGATTATATATATATATATATTTAAAGCACTCCAAACATAGGCAGTTACCTTAAACCTTAACATACTGTGGGACCAAAAAGATTTTTTTAAAGTTATTTTTTAATACCGTTTGAACTTTTAAGGATATCGAGCAGTTTGTCAATTAGAAAAATTTCTAAAGCTGCAGTCTATTCAGTCGTTAACATTAAACTACGCAAAATGAAATTACGCGTGAATGAAAAACTTAAAATTCAGTTTTATCAAAACAATGTTTTCCAGCGGTTTTATCACGATAATGCTTGAATACGATAACGGATTTAGACGATTCTTTATTTTTTTTTAACAAAGGAAATTAAATTCTATACAAGTTATACGTAAAAAACAAACAAATATAATCTTTTTTACCCAAGTTAGAATAAAAAATACGATCAATTTTTATGGGTTTTAATTTTTATATTATATTTTTTTACATAATATTAATACTTTTATTTTGTTTAACCTTCCGTCTACCAGACGGGTCCATTGGACCCGACATGTACATTCAAAATATTTATTCAAACCAGAAATTTCTTCAAAACAAACTAAATGTATAAATCAGACAATAATAAGTTAAATAAACAAATTAAATAGTTTTAAGTAAAAATTCTGGTGTAGAATGTTTTTATAAAACTTGAGTAAAATTTCCGGTAGTTCTAGGGTTAAGGCATAATTGAGACACAACGCATTGAGCAGTATAAAAAAATCTAATAACTCAAAAAACATAGAACCTGGTTTTCAAAATCTTGGAAAAAGAACTACCTAGTTTTTCAAGATTAATCATGTCGTATAGAATTAAACCTAGAACGACCGCAAATACTTAAATTTCATAGTAGCAATATGCACTGAGAGATACCAGTGTCTCGTTTGAACCCAGTGTTGCACTACGAATATGCTAACAACACGTGAACATAACGCAATTGATTTATTAATGCATGCTGAAATCTAATCAGACCAGCATTTACTTGAACACAGGAATCCACAACAGCAGAACAACCGAATTGGTAAAAAAAAAATATATATATCCTTAAAAATCTACAATATGAATTTTCCGGTATCAGTGACATAATATTTCCCTTTAAAAAGTGTTTTCTTAACATTACAAACAATGCATGATTTTAATCCCCTAGTTCCCCCCCCCCCAGATACTCCCCAAAAATGTCCAATGACTTCATATGTATCAGAAAAATTTCAAATACTAACTATTGTCCTTTATTTAAGCAAAATTCAAATGCGTCAAATAATTAGATTTTAAACTAAACAACATATAAACAGAAACTTTAATCACTCAAAATGTCGGGGGCTGCCGAGAGAACCTGTAAGATCATGTACTAATACGAATGCAATATCTTAACACGTTGTAGGGAGCGGGATTTTTTTTTTTAATTTCTCTTAATTTCAATTATGATATCTACCAGAACTTTTTAACTAATTTGAATTAAATAACTTTGGCGAATAAAGCTGTAAAATTTCATTTTCTTACTTTCAAATATTGTTTTTCGAAACAATATTTGAAACTTTTTTCAACATTACAGAAACGCAAATACTTGTGTACTCAAATGTAACGTTAGACATTTATCCAACAGTTAAATATAATGTTATACAATAAATTTCACGAATAAGTACAATAAAGAGTAAAATATTTTTTCTTAAAATTTGAACATCAGTTTGTTAAGAAAATAAAGTAAAAAATTAACTTCCACCATCAAAATCCCAATTACTATGCATAGCAGCATTAAAAATTGTGAACGTATGCCTTCAGCATAGAAGACATCATAATCTCATTATTTATATGAAGAACAAAGTTTAATTTAGAGAGCAAACTGAAATATTTATTTCGGTTTATCGCTGTGGAAGAAAAAATATAAATAAACGTGTAATTTCCGCTTCATTATCAATATAAAGTATTTAGCATTTCTGTATTATTTCGACTAACTTCTTTGTGATACAATTGCAAAATTTTCAATTATGCTATTGTAAGTGATGATTTTTATGAATTTAAAAATGAATAGGAATTAGGAACGTTATTTTTTAGCAAAAATAAATTAAAAAATTAAACACCCCTTGAAACTTGTGAAATATTAACCCTTTGCACTGCTATCTCTAAGTCTGATTAGACATTAACATTCTTTGCAAAATTTGTTTTTGGCTCTAGTAATAAAGGAAAATATAATTTGCCTTTTTTCACCCCTTCGCGACGAGAGCCTTTTGCTTAATTTTTAATCATTTATCATCGGTTTTTCCAAACAGAAAATTTTCTGTAATTGAATCGCGAACATGCTTTGATTACATAAGGTAATCTTTACAATAAAAAATAACTGGTGGGAATAACGTGGGATTCTGTGCACCTTAACCCTTTATTGAGCTGTGTCCACAACAAATTTTAATTCCATAACTGACAATCGGGACGAAGAATATTTAATTAAAATTTTCCTTTTATAAAGTACGGGAAAATGCGCGAGGCTAAACTTTCTATTAAATTCGTTCGTAATTTCTGGCGCCAGTCCAACATTTCATCATTTTACAAATGGACTTACTCCGCGCCGGAAAGGGTTGAGTGGAACGTACACTGGACGCCCATCACATAGAGGTTAATTAGGACATTTTTGAAACTGTGTACTTAAAGGAAACTTCTTTTTAAAAAATGGTGTCAGCCGAATAAAATTTGTGTAAAAGACGCCCGAGTCGAAATGTTTAACACGTTCACGCCGGCGCGGTGGGTCACACTCGACTATCTCAGAGCTGCCAAGTCTCCGACTTTGTGGCTACCACAGAGTTGCCAAGTCTCCGGCTTTTTGCGCACGACTATTATCTTAGAAAAAATGTTGTTCTTTTAAATGGCCCAAATGTTCCAATTAAATAAAACAACATTTTCTGTACTAAAATACTGGTATCCAAAAAGCCGGAGACTTGGCAGCTCTGCTACCAGTATTTTAATGCAGAAAATGTAGTTTTATTTAATTAGAACAATTAGGCGATTTAAAGGAACAACATTTTCTCTAAAATAACACTGGTGTGTAAAAAGCCGGGGACTTGACAACTCTGAGTGTGATGCACCGCGCCGGCGTGAACGTGTTAACAGAAAAGTAACTTTAGGAATTCGGTAATTTGTATGGATAATATATTGCTAATCCTTTAACACCTTGAGGGGCAAGCAATTACATTTGTGTAATGCTGAATTCCAACCGAAAATTTAGAAAAAAAAATTCAATATGAATAGAGTTTAACTGAACTATTTACATTATTTTTAAGCACAAACACTAACTATTTACAATATTCGTAACACTATATATATAATTTTACACATATTTGTTGGCGGAGAAAAGGTGGCGAAGTGAAAATTTCGGAGGAAAAGAAATTTATATGATAAGATTATTTACTGTAGCTACAAATTATTGAATGCATAGAAAATAAGGGATCGCGAACCGATCCAGAATCGAAACGTGAAACAATTACGTCTGGGGTTGGCTAGAAAATAGGTATTGCTTCGCGATACCGAATGGAATTGCGAAGCGATTACGCGGACAATTGATGGGCGTGGCGAGCATGGGGGCGGGCCCACCTAGCAAATCCAAAAAATAAGAATGGAGATAATTAAAACAAACTTTATAACTTATTACTTTCAACTTATAAGCTCATGTGATATCAATGATAATGAAGAAAATATAAATTCTGATTTATTTACTAATAGATCTGGCTGAAATATATAATATTCATTTATATATATATGTGTAAATGTGTTGGATTTATTCCCTTCTTCCAATTTATCATATACTATATACAAAATAATTTGAAATAATAAACAATATAATGACAAAAACTATTTATTTATTAGAAAAAACGTAAGGACACTCTATTATTCATTTATTTCTTCACTTTCGGATCTTGTAGTTGGCCTAATCAGTATAATATCGTAAAAATCTTTGAATTCGTCAGGAATATATTGGATTATTATTTGTATGTCGTTCATTTTTTTCTCATTTATGGGTATTTTAGTAACATATGCCGGATTTTCTGGTATTTTCGGGTTTGCAGAAGGTTTTTGGAGAAAAAATGTAGCTTTAATGAAACCATCGATAAATTCGGAACATGTCATGTAACCTTTATGACTTGAACTATGCTCAAAGCTTCTATATTGCGAAATCTTGAATGTTGTTGCTTGTCTAATGACTTACAGCTTTTCTTGAAACATCACTGCCTTGAGTTTTTAACCCCTTAACAGTCGCATTAAATTACGGTTTAAAAATTCAAATTGCTTATTGGCACCACTTTTTTGAAAATGAAATATTCACCTTATTTAAGGACCGGTAAAATGATACCATAATAATGCGAATTACATTATTTTATAAAACTGGTAGGAATCAAGCAAAATAGAATAAATTGAATAAAAGACACAGCCCGTGAATATCACGTGAATGAGAATTAAGGGGTTAAAATCAAGTATGTCGTTAGAAGTAATGGGTTTAACTGAAAAACCCTTGATTTTTGCTGCCAAAATAAGACTATTATATTCATTTGGAACGTAAATTCCGTCCTCTCCTAATGAGTCTTTTAGCGGTCCCGAAAATTCTGTCACATTGTAAAAACGAATAGCCACTCACAGGAAAGTGTTCATATATTTTCTCCAAACGATTCATTGCAACAAGAGCGAGAAAGAATCTTATAAGGGTGTTGTTTCTATTTTGTCCCCTGCAAGCATCGCTAAAAACGTGTAGTTCTTTGTCGGAGGGATCCATGTTCTGTTTAGTTTTCCACAATAAACTGCATACTTCATTCGGGCCTCGTTTAGCTTCACCCTCATGGTAAGTGTAGAAATCAGCTGAGTTCGTCTTTAAGTCGTGAACAGAAAGCACATACAGCCATAGTTTTCTTAAATAAAACATCTCTTGAACTGGGATCATAGGAATGAGCAGATTTTGCATGTAATCAAATACAATGGCTCCTACATCTTCTATTTATTGATACAATGCCACAATTTCTTTCTCTTTATTATAAAACTTTTTAGCATGTTTAAGATGTATCACTTTTTCCGCAACTGCCACTCTCTTCGCATTCTGAGATGGACCTTTTATTTTTGCATCGAGTTCTTCACAAGTCGAACAAACGTCTACTTGTGGCCTACCGAATCTGTAGCCATGATTATCATTAAAATATTTTCTGTAATGGTCGTATTTTACGTATTGGTATTGGGGGTATTTTTTTTTTAAGTTCATGCATTATTTTGACGTTTAGGTTCGCTTCCAAATATTGTATATTTTTGCTGCTGTAATGAGATTGTTTAACACTTTCCGGTGCGGTGTCCTTAAAAATGGACACCTAATTTTAATTCCAAAACTGACAACGGCACCAAGATTAATTAACTAAAATTTACCTATTGTAATGTAAATGAAAGTAAGCAAGTTCATAATCTCTAATAAATTCGTTTATAAATTGCGGTGTCAGTCCATTAATTCATCTATTTATAAACAGAATTATTCCGCGCCGGTAAGGGTTAAGGGGAAATGACCGGATATGTTCATCAATAGCCGTAATTGCTTCGTTTGTTAAGACATTACCTCGATTACGATGCTGTCTTCGTTTATCTTCAGTTAGTTTTCCCACCGATTTAAGGGAGGTAAGGCGAAAAATGGTCTTATTTTTTATAGTGTATAAAATGGAGAAAGCTTGAAAGCATACTTGATTTTTTTCATTTCATTTCCTAGCAAAATACGTGAACGTATTGTCACGTTTTTCCGGATTTTCGCGTTTTGAACGGCGGCGATTAACCTTCGCGTATTCAATGAGACCCATCATATATATGTCACGTTCATTTTTCGGTCGTCCATTGCAAACGAATTCAAGCAACTGCTGTTTTTCTTCTCTACTAAACTGCTGAGTGCAGTTTTTTTTTTACAAAAACAGGCACTATTACTGTTAGATTTAGCTGACACTAACCTCCCAGTACTTGCACTCACATAATAATGACCAAGTAGACGCTGTGGCTTCTGTTTTCCTTTTTTGTACAAATGGACATTTCTAACACCTCTACTCTTCTTTTCCGGAGTCTCAGCTTCTGACTCATTATCAGGTGAATCGTTACAACTTCTTGCACTGGTCATATTCAAAATTTAATAATGAAATAATCAAATTTATAGGTTAATAATCTCCACGATGCGACGCTAAACGAATGCAGTCTCAAACACATCAAAGAGCGCGTTAAGCAGACCTTACCAAAGCTACCAAAATTACCGACCAATTGTAACGCAATATGAAATAAATATAAAGGCGAATTGTGACGTTAGCTGCAGTTCTACAGGATTAGCTTTCGTTCGTGCCATTGTTGAATTGTAGCTGACGTCACAATTCGCCTTGATTACTCCAGAAGTTCTGGGATTGCTATATAATTGGGTCTGTGTCTCTGTATGTTCTGTCAGGAAATTCGGAATATGAATTGTTTAGTATAATGTTTTTTATGAGTCAGTGGTGGCTATTTCCATCATTTCTTGTGATATCAGTACATTTTAAGAAAGATTTTAATAACTATCTTTTGAAAATGTCATTTAAATATTTTCATAATCCTCTGCTTTTGTATTTCTTTTGAACGGCTCCATGAATTTGAATAGCAGAATTTTTAAAGATATTTTTCTACAAATAAATAAAGAGGGAAAATAATTTTTGAAAACACTAGTTGTATTCAAGTTCACAACATCACGCAAAGTTTGAAAAAAAATATTGCTATTTTTGAGTAACATGTAGCAAGACTGGTTTTCAGAGATTCACAATTCCATTCTATACATTCCACCTCTCAAATGACTGTTAAACTCACAAATTACAAGCTAATCATCTTAACTAACGCACGCTCAAAACTCAAAGAACGAGCATTTACTTGATAAGAATCAGCAAGCTATAAAACTTTACGAAATTAACTTATTTTTTTATGTGCTTAAGGAAAGACTATATTAATTTCCTGGTATGATTGTCCTGATATTTTATTTTTAAGTGTTTTTTTCACACAATACAGCATATTTTTTTATACATTAACTCTTTGAAGACTTTTGTAATATTTTTCAACCAAGAAATTTGTTCAAGAATATCAGTGCATGTAGTGGGGGCAAAGGACAGTAGTGACAATTTGAATATTTTAGCTATCATTGGAGTAACATTTACAGCTATTTTTTACTTTTTTCTATCTTTACAAGAAGGAAGTATTGGATTCGTGAAAATTTTCGACATTCGGTTTTCGACGTATTTACACGTTTTAGGGGTCAGAGATTCCGAAAAACATTTAAAAAAAAAATGTCTGTCTGTGAGTCTGTCTGTCTGTATGTCTGTATGTGACACAAATTTTGTGGGCGCTCTAACTCAAGAACTAGTGCCCAGAATGTAATAAAAATTTATATTAAGTTAGTCCCTGATATAAATTGGTGCTGATTAGTTTTTTGTGTAAATCTCTCAACAGGTGGCGCTGCTAAGCAGCCTTTTCCACCATTTCCACAATAGCTCAATCTCCAGATTTAATGCACGTATTTTCATCAAACTTCAGATTCAGTTAGTCCTTGACATGAATTGAAGTTTTGTACATTTTGGTGTAAATCGCTCAATAGGTGGTGCAGCTATACTTCATTTTTTACGATTTCCGCAATAGCTCTATCTCAACAACTAATGCTTGGATTTTCATCAAACTTCAGATTCAAGTATACTTTGATATGAATTAGTGCTGTTTCTGTTTTGGTGCAAATCGCTCAGTAGGTGGCGCTGCTATGCTGCACTTTTCAGTATTTCCATTATAGCTGTATCTCAAGAACTAATCAATAATTTTCACCAAACTTCAGAATCAGTTAATCCTTGACATGAATTGACATTTTGTACATTTTGGTGTAAATCACTCAACAGATGGCGCTGCTACGCTGTATTTTTCAGAATTTCCACTATAGGTGTATGTCAAGAGCTAATGCACGAATTTTCATCAAACTTTAGAATCAGTTAGTTCTTGACATGAACTGACATTTTATACAGTTTGGTGTAAATCGCTCAATAGTTGGTGCTGCTATGCTGTTTTTGTGATTTCAACAATAGCTCTATCTCAAGAACTAGTGCTTGAATTTTCAACGAACTTCAGATCCTTGTCCACCTGGATATCAATTATTGCTGTTTATGTATTGGTGTAAATCACTCAACAGGTGGCGTTGTTATGCTACATTTTTCAGAATTTCCGCTATATCTCTATCTCAAGAACTAAGGCACGGATTTTTATCAAGTTTCAAATTCAGATATACTTTGATATGAATTGGCGCTAAATTCATGTAATTTCTTGTACTGTTTAAATATCTAATTGACGTGATTTATATAGAAGAAAGTTTTGTGATGGCCACAATATACTAGTTTAATTTTCTTTTCGAAATTGTAGCTAGGCATTACAGAATACATATATGCTACTGAAAATGATAAAATGTAGCACATAAACCCAAGGGACACAAATTGCGCACTTATTGGAGAATGGCATATTTATAAAATGCGGTGACCTCTGATTATGTATCATTTATTTAATACATGTAATACAATCATATAACATACTTTGGTTAAACCTACCGTCTTTATTTTCTAACAGCAAAGCGATACTGGTCGTATAATTATAATGGCTACAATTTTTGAAATATTCACACTATTGGTATTAATGGTAACTTTCTGTTATTTACATTTTGCCAGTATTGGAAATACAAATATTTTCAAGAAATAGTTAGAAAGTACAGAAAACTCCCGACTATCCGGCTTAATGTGGCGGAAGGCTAGGCCGAATAACAAAAAGGCCGATAGGCAGGAGTTTAATAAATATTTATTCACTTCCTGCATGCCCCCCCCATTATATTAAAAACACATTTTAAAATAAATTTTATATATACAGTACGTAGAGTTTCAAAATAAGCAAAACATTAACGTAAAACGTAAGCCTAATTCGTAAAAAAAAAAAAAAAAAAAGAGTAAATTTTATTTTAATGTTTATTAATAAATGATTGCACAAATATGAAAAGTTATGCATAAGATAAAAGTGTCAAAACTTAGTTTTTAGTTTTTGAAAAAGTAGTTTATATATGACTGCTTCTCCCTATTAGCCCTCTTCTGCGACGCAGTGTCCCTCCATTTACAAAAGCAGATAATATCATCTGGCATCGCTTCCTCCTGCTAACTCGTAATTTCTCCTCCATAGTCACTACAATATTTTTTCGTTTATCACCCATTTCGTTAATCTTCAATAAATAAACACGATGCACACCAAAAGACTATACGAAAGTAACCAGGATAAGCGGAAAATAACGTCCGGACTTGTTGACATCCGTTTCTCAACTGACGAAACAGATTATCAAGCCTTAACACGCCATATTGTCTGTCTCTGCTATTGCATTCTGCAATCCCTTCTTGTTCCTTCTTGTAGTGAATTAGCACTTTCCTAGGGACAGGAACCTGGAACCTGTTTGTTTCGGTCGCTTGCAATATTCCTCATTTCTTTTTACTAGGCCGGATAGTACGGAGGACCGAATAGTCGCGAGCCAGATAGCCGGGAGTTTACTGTATTACTATTCCAACTATGAAACAAATATTATCTTTTCCTCTTTGAGATCCTAATTCTTGGTTCTTATTATTTTGAAACAATTTATACAAAATTGTTCTAAGGAAAAGTATTTTTTTTTTTTTTTTTTTAAGGGATTTAAACATTTCGATAATAACAAAATAATGATGAGGAATAAGTGTACGATTGTATAATAAGTGGTTAATTTCACTCCGAGATTTGCCGAAAAATAAAAGGTAAATTAAAAACCTAAATCGATAAAACTTAAGGTTGTGAGTAATGTCCAATATTCTGGTCTAAACTTTAGACAGTATTTTTCGTTAACCCATTGAGGGGCGGTGGGATATATTACAGGGTGCCGAGTAGTCAGGTAAAAACACTGTCAAAAAAGGTATTACATACCAGTATTTTGTTAAAGAGAAATTCGACTTCTTTAATCCCTTTATATTACTGGAAGAATTTTCTAGAAGAAAATACTGGTAGTTTAACTAAGTACTGGTAGTTTAACTAAATACTGGTAGTTAAGTTTACACTTTTTTAATGTGATTCCGCTGACCACGCGCCACCCTGTATTATATCCCATATAAGTTTAATTAAGTTTTACTTTTATAACTTTGGTAAAAAAAAAAAAAAAAAAAAAAAAAAAAGAAGGCTGAAAAATGGCTTTTGCTTATTTTGAAACAATTTTTTTTTAATTTCCCTGTGTCAATTCAACATTACAGAAAGTCAATTGCTTGCCTCTCAAAGGGTTAACCTACCAATCTCTAATCGACCCGTTTCTATAATTTATTGCAATTGATTAGATCCAGAAATTTCTTCATAAAGTTATTTAAATAAAAGTCACATACAATTAAGTTCAATAAATATAATGAGTAATTCTTAACGGTCGCATTAAATTACTGTTTTAAAATTCAAATTACTTATTGGCACCAATTTTTTGAAAAAGAAATAATCACCTTATTTAATGACAGGTAAAATGATACCATAATAAAGCCAATTACACTATTTTAAAAAATTGGTAGAAATCATGCAATCTGAATAAAAGACTCAGCCCGCGAATATCACGGGAGCGAGAATTAAGGGTTTAAATAAAAATTCGATTGAATCATTGAATGGGATCGAAGTGACAGGGATAGTAGTAACTAAATTAAGAAAGTTACTTCTGTGCTCATAGTAATATGAGTAATACCATGATTAAAATTCGTAAATGATTTAATTACATTTTGTAACTGGAAATTTGTTTCTATCATCAGCAGCTTTGGAAAATTCGACATAACATTTATTTTGAATCATCTGGTATTACCTGATTTTAAAAGACGGCCCCCTCAAAGAAGAAAACTTACTACTTATAACTAAATTCATAGAACGTGGCTGAAATGAAAAAACACACAGATTCAACTTTATTTTTAAAAAGCTATCATAAAAGATGAGAGTTACCATACGGTATCGCAATATTTCAAATCGAAAATTTCCTCATCTAATATGAGATATTTTTTTAAACATGGCCTATAGGAAGGACATTGAAACATAAATTAATAAATATGCAGATCAGGGGCCTCAATGTCAGCTCTGCAAGTCATTGTTTTTAAACACACTTTGGATAATATACAACTTCCTGCAAATCGCCATTTAAAAGTTTTCAAATAACATAATTTTTTTATAAGAATAAAAAATACGAACTTTTCAGACATTAGAAGCGTTAAATTAAAAACGTTGTTATGTAAGGATATTCTGACATTTTCATGAGCTACTAATTCTGTTATTTTTTTAGTTAATAAAGTAGATTTCTTCAGGAGGGCTCCGCCCCCCTAAACCCCATGTGATCTCATTAAATTTACATACGTAAATTTTTATTGATTGTCCTAATGGTTATCGTAAATCTTAGATTTCTTTTTACACTTCCGAGCCTTATTTTTTAATACCGGTGTACAGACAATGATTTACATTGACGCAATTATATTAAAATTTTAAGTTTTATGAAGGAAAATGTAATTTCCTTTAAAAAAAAATAATTTTTATTCTTATTGTCTGAAATGAAGCAGCATTAAGATGTCACACTAGTCAAAAAATATTTTTTCAGACAATCTAGTTAATGTTTGGTTTTTAAGAATGAAAATATTTATTACCCGATACAATAACGTCATTTTCGACAGAGATAAATTTTAGGTGCATAATTTTGACATTTACTATCTATTTGCATTTCAAAAAAATTTTTATTGAAATTTTCGATTAAAAATGAAACATTTCTGTTAGCCGTGTGTAGACGATAAACCGTGAAATATTGGTAATATATTTTTTAAATAATAAGAATTAATATCATAGCACAAGACCTTTTTGTTTCAACCTCAAAGAGAATTCGTTTTGTTTATAATGTATGGGGTCAAATTCACCTTCTTTTCGTATTTCCGTTTTACTGCCAATATGAAGACATATTCATGTCTACATTTTATTTCATTTTCCTAGTGCACATGAAAATCTTTCAAATCAAAATTAACTGTTTAGGATAAATTATTATTCCGGGAACTGATTTTTTTGGCAACGGTAAAAAAATAAAAGATTGTTAAATTTTATAAAAAAAATGTCAATTTATTTCGTATGAAAATAATGAACTTTTTAATTTATAACAAAAATATTTAAACAAAATAAATAGAAGATAGCCTGCATCTATTTCTGGGGTAAAATCCATCTATATGTAAAGACAAAAAGGCAATAATTCACCCCTTTTGACGTTGATTTGACTTCAAACAATTACACATACTTTCACATTTCCGATATTTTTAGGTGTAGTTCCGTTGCTAGGTAACAGTTAAACGAAAATGAAAACAATGAAATATGTAAATTTAAAAGTAAATTTATAAAAGAAAATATTTTGTATTATTGGAACACATATATAAAATCTCTCCAGGGTTCGTACGGGTCCTTGAATTTCCAGACTAAGAAATTCTGCGGTAACAGTATTTTCTTGTGGAAAATCTCTCCATAACCCCTTGATGGGCGGTGGGATAAAATATATCCCACCTAATTTAAACAAAAATCTCACCTGAAATTTTTAACTAAATTTTATATTTTTAACTTTGGAGGAAAATGGAGGAATTATTGCTTTTCCTTATTTAAAAATAAAATCTTTCGATTACTCCGGTGAGAATTCAATATATAGAGACATTTTTACTTGCCCCTCAAAAAGTTTTAAATAAGTCGAAATTTCGTCCGTTTAAACTAGATTTATTTTTCTATCAAAAAAATTCTGATATTTCGCCTTGAAAATAACGGTACCCGTACGAACCCTGCCCTCCATAAGTTATACACCGAATTAAAAAACTCTGAAAAATGTATAGACAAAATTTCAAACTAATATGAATAATGTATGATTCAAATTAGGAAATTTCATCATCCATATTTTACCATTTAAATCCTTCAATCATATGAGCGATTTCCTTTCAACAGATAAAAATGGAAAAATCGTCTGAATTGCCATAGAAAAGCATTATTGCGAAAAATAAAATATTCTATATTTTCCGAACGAATGAACCAAATTTAAACAAAAACTACACAGCTAAATCCGGGGACTTCACCAACATGCCTGCTCCATTTCATGTCAATCGGATGCTTTTTACGGTAGTTATCGCGGAACAGACAGACTAACTAACAGACAGACGGAAACTAAAAACTCTTCGTATCTCCACAGTAAGCCTTCACTGACGTTTCGGCAATAATAATTCATATTTAATTAACTCATTTATAAATTTTAAAATTCTGTAAAATGGTCTCACATTTGCCGACCAACCATTTTTTTCATCTGTCCTTAGACTTTCCTAAAACTAACAGCATAGAACACGCAGTTATTGGGTTTATTTGACTGATTATTTTACTTCATTAAACAAGCTAGAAGCGCAATCAGCAGAAAATCAGAATAAAATGCTTTTAAAACAGAAAAGAGGTATTTTCAAAGTAGTGATTGCTGGTACCAAACGGTACCGATATGCTAATAAGGGTTAATTCTATAAGTTTGGCAAAAAAATGTAATGTGGTATTTTCTTCAAATATAATTCGTCGAATCTTCTTGTGCGAATACAACATTATAAAAATGTAATTACTTCTTCCTTAAAGAATTAAATATGAAATTGTATTATTATTTTCCAGTCACGTATAGTGTAAGGAAAGTATTGTACTTATTAAAAAAATATTATGGAAATTTTGGGAAATTTGGTAAAAACTGGTATTCAAATTCAAGAGGCCACATAACGATGAATAAAATGCACACTCGAAACCTATATTTTCGAGTTAGCACGAAGCCCTAGTATTTTTAACGTCTTCGAGACGAGCGTTTTTACAGAATTTTTAATCTTTTATCATCGGTTTTTCAAAACAGAAATTTTTGCTTAATTGAATCGGGAAAATGCCAGGATTAAATAAGGCAAAATTTACAATACAAATTTACTGGTGAGAATAATCACGAATTCTGAGCAACTTATGCGGCACGTATAACGTTCGTCCCCAAGGGGTTAAGGATGTCATTTTATGCAAAAAGAAGAGATTAAACACCCTACTAAGTCTGCAACTCAATATAATAGAAAAAAAATTGCAGCACAAAACGTCTGGAAATAAAGTCTACTTTTAAATGATGTATATAAAATTAGCTTAGATGGTCAATTACAAATCAAAACGAGATCAAAGTTTGATAATTTTTTAATGGACCCACCCAATTCCAAAAATATATTTTAGATCTTCGATTCAAACTATGGCCAGAAATGAAATTTCAAGTCATTTGGATGGTACGTTTTTGAATTATAAACATTCACAATTTAGAGCTTCTAATGTCAAATTACTACATTTTCATATTTCTATTAAAATCTCCTGAAATTATATTCCTAATATGATTTTTTATTGTTTAATTATAATACTAAAAAACAAAAACGTAAATTGATTGGATTTGTAATTTTAAATATTCTATGATATGAATTATGAATTTAATGTTCGAAAAAAATATGAATTACAACACAGAATGTTTTTGATAGATTTATGTTTATTACGTCACGTTTAATACAAATTCTCAATTTCAAAATTTTCTACCGAATCGTTTTCGAATTATGAGCAAAAAACGTCAAAATGACTGTTTAACCCCTTGGGGACGAGCGACACGTATACGTGCTGCATGAACTGCTCAAAAGCCTTGTTTTTCCTCACCAGTAAAATTTTACTGTAAAATTTGCCTTATTTAATCAGCGCATTTTATCGATTCAAAAAGACACAAACTTCTGTTTTTAAAAAACGGTGACAAAAGATTAAAAATTTCGTAAAAGGCTCCCGTCCCGAAGTGGTTAAGGGGCTGTCTGTGATGTCCCGAAAATCATAATAAAAAAGAAAAGAAAATTACAATTCACTCATTTTAATGAAACATTTGGAATGGTAATAGTCGAAATATATTAAGCGAGTAGAATGGTCATATTGGCCAGAAATAATATATTAATAGAAGTAACATAGTATTCTGTAGCATTTCAACACTCGAGTACCGAACTTCAATTTGGATACAGCCCCTAAAATATGATCATTATAAAAAGAATTCATTTTTCGGAAACTAATCGTACGAATTTCACATAAACTTGGATTTAGGTTAATTGATGGATGTAGAATCTATTTATGGTGTCAAACTTGGGTATTGCTATTGAAAAAAAAGTTTGAGTTCGTTTTGATATGTAGATGGCCCCCTAAGCAAATTTTATACATAGCATTTAAAAGTAGACTTTATTTCCAATCGTTTGATACCAGTAAATTTCATCTACAATAATTTGTTGCTGAGTTAGAAGGGGCGTTTACTTTTTTCGCACGACTGTATGCTAAAACCTCACATTATCTGAATTGCCAGTTTGGCCTCTGTTATCATCTTAAAAATTTCGAATTCACATCAGAACTTCTGAAAGAAGAATTTTTACTATAGGTAACCACGAATCGTCTGTCATCAAATAAAAAAATGACAATAAAATGCTACATAGAATTCCTGGTGTGAACGAAAAATTTCAGAATTTAAAAAAGTCCAAACTGGCAAGCCTGCTTGTTACGGACTTATTGATTTTACTAGAGCATGCTCAAATCCAAACGGAGGAGCATTTGCCCGAGCAAACTAACGTTAGAGAATCCAAGGACGTGCAAAATTGCTTTTTTTTTATATCCTTAACCCCTTGGGGACGAGCGGTATACGTGCCGCATGAAGCGCTCAGAATCCTTGTTTTGACTCACCAGTAAAATTTTACTGTAAAATTTGCCTTATTTAATCAGCGCATTTTCTCGATTCAAGAAGACACAAATTTCTGTTTTTAAAAAACGGTGACAAGATTAAAAATTTCGTAAAAGGCTCCCGTCCCGAAGGGGTTAATAAGAGACTGCAAAAAGTTTCTGGTATAAGTGTCCTAATATTTTATTTTTAGGTGCGTCCGTAATTATATGAATACGTAGCACATATAGTGGTCGTTCAGTTCGTCCGTCTGTCCGTCCGCATATAACAGAACAAAAACTACCCAACCGAATAGTCTGAAGTTTTAAATATATAATTGTTGCAAAATTTCGTCGAGTCATTTCAAATTTTATGAAAATAGGATGTATAGTTCAATTACAGGGAGAGTGAAAAGTTTTCTGGTACATTACGGGCAATGGGAGAAAAATTATTTCAAGCGCATTTTAATGATGTTACAGCCTTTAGAACAGAATGAAATTGATACGCACTTATGAAGTGCACTAAAATATACGTTCAGTACAATATGCGGTGCAAAAAATATTTATAAAACCAGTTATATTACGAACGCAGCTCATTTGTCCCGTTAGACGTGTAATTTCCAACTTGTTTAAAATGTGTTTCTTTAACGCTACAATGCATGATGCTCCAACTGGGGAGCAAAAGTATAATAACTGCATATCTAACTAAAAAATTTCTTCTGTTAACAGTTATCCATAACTTGAAAAAAATTTAAATTGTGTCAAATGCTGACATTTTAAATTAAACAATATATAAACAGGAACTACACTACTGTAAAATATCCAAAGCCTTCGAGAAAAGCTGTCGAAACGTGCAGTAACTCGAACGATGTCTCTTATTTCGATAACCCTTTCAGTGGCAAGTAATTGTGTTTCTGTAATGTCGCATTGCAACTAGAATTTTCGAAAATTTTGTTTCAAAATAAAGAAATGTAATTTTCAACTTTTTTCCATCAAATTTATAAAAGTAAAATTTAATTAAAAGTTTCTTGTGCGAATCTTAATTAAAAGTAGCTGGGATATAATATACAAGGGGTTAAATGGTTGTGGGAAATTTTTTATCCTACAATTTTTTAACAAAATCTTTATTCTATAATTCTGGCTGGAAAATGTGCAACATTCCATTTTCATATTTCCAAATATAATATTTCAAAATTTCTGGCAAGAATTCAATTCAACATTACAGAAATGCAATTATTTCTGTTTCAAGGGTCGTACGTTACATGAAAAATTTCAGGACAAGTATCAATATTTGTTTAAAGAAAAATAAATCTAGGTTACATGCGAAAAATATCGACTTATTTAAGAAGAGATTTTCGATTTAAAAAAATAGTGGTACCGAAGAATTACTTGATTGTGAAATTTCAGGACAAGTACTACCCCTGCTGCTTCCAAGAGATCCAGTCTTGCTTAAATGCAGCCATAGCAGACCAATTTCGATTTGAAAAAAAAATGAGATAGTCCATTTGGAAGGTGTATAAAACTGTTTTATCCATTCACATAGTAAACCCAGTCTGTTTTCACATACTTTATCATATATGTCATATGTTTGTAGAAGGTTTACTGTGAGAGTGGATAAAACAGATTTTATGCACCTTCAAAACTAAACTAAACTTCAGAAGTTGTTCCGAACATCAAACTAAAATACACGGCGGAAGATGTTACGAGTAATATAAAACTCCAAAACTTTAATCTCTAAATTATCTTTACTCTCTATAATCGAAAGTGCAAAACAATTTTCAAGAAAGTTGAAAACTGTTAAAAATGACAATTTTGTCGTAAATGAATTTTCATAAAATTCTGAATTTATAGCTGAAAAGGTGATTTTTTTTTTTTTTTTTTTTTGCAAATGAAAATTTATTTTTATAGCTGACATTTTTGGAATTAGCTATTGGTGAACCATAAAAGAGGAAAGCAACTATGATTAAACATAACTATGAAAGTAGAGTCATGAAGAAAAACTGGAGAAGTTAACAGACGGGGAGACGGATGCACAGGCCTCATCATGTATAAATCGAGTCATAATATCATCGAGTACCATCAGTATAAATTACAAAAATATGGGAATTATCTTATCAGACATCTATATCATAGATAAAACGAAAGCAATAATGTAAGTCTTTTGAGGCTAGTGATCGAGTGTTAAGCTGTGGAAAAAAATGTATGGCAAAAAAAGAAAAAAAAACTCGTAAATGGAATATGAAGTTAACCAACTCCGGTTCATCAGAATGTTTTTCTTTACTTAAAATTAAAGTGGATTTAAAATATTTGTAGGTAATAACGGCAAATATTAAGTAAAAACGCCTGAGAGAATGTTTGAGAGATCACGTTTTTCGCTGTGAGACGGTCCTCGAATTCATTTGTCGCTTCATCTGGTGGCGCGGTACTGTGGCATATTCAGACACTGTGTGTAGTGATCCGCCCCTCTCATATTTATTGAATTGAACTCGAATATCAAAGTCTTTTGTAAATTGGTGCTCTAGATAGGTTTCCCAAGTTTATGCGTCGGTAAATATATTTCAGAATTGCCAAGTCTCCGGCTTTATGTTCACCACTATTATTTTAGAGAAAATCTGGTTTTCTGAACCCTAGAACTACCGGAAATTTTACTCAAGTTTTATAAAAACATTCTACACCAGAATTTTTACTTAAAACTATTTAATTTCTTTATTTAACTTATTATTGTCAGATTTATACATTTAGTTTGTTTTGAAGAAATTTCTGGTTTGAATAAATATTTTGAATGTACATGTCGGGTCCATTGGACCCTTCTGGTAGACAGAGGGTTAAATCGCCCAAATGTCGCAATTGAATAAAACTAAATTTTATGTATTAAAATACTGGTATCCAAAAAGCCGGAGACTTGGCAGCTCTGATATTTCAATGAGCGAATTTAATATAAAATGTCTTACAATTTAAAACGTCGTGGACAACAGGATAAAAATACATTTTCTGTAAGCCACGCCCTTAGTCAAATGAGTCTTAGATGCTTTATGTTCCCTCAGCCGTTGTTTTGAATTGTTTGGCGATTTTTTTGTTGGCGTGTTGGCGGTGTTTATGGATATGGCAACCTCGATATGTGGAACCCCGTGTGACTTGTGTGTTGTGAAGTGTCGTGTTCTGGCAACCCCTGAGAAGCTCAAGTTTAGCTTAGAATTTTGTGGATGCATTTTGATATCGTGTTGTATCTTTCTGTCTTTTTATTTTTATGTTAAATTTATTGGATGTATTTCCTTGACTACGGTTTCTGTAGTCCGTTTAAACGCTCTTGCTGAAGTAATTAAGAAATATGAGGAAATTTTGAGAAGAAAAGGAGGTTTGTTTATAGCGTGTAAATGCGTATTCATAAGACTATTTTGGAAAATGACGGTGATGTTATGTGAGATATTTCGAGCTGGAGCTTTCAAGAAAGCAGATGTCTGTTAAGGTATGTTGATAAATTTATGTATATTTTGCTGCTTTAAGAGTTCTCACATTTTGAGATTGCTATAAAACGAGAACTGCTGAATTTTGAGAATGCTACACCGCGAGAAATGCTGAATCCAGTGATTTTTTTTTCGGTTAATGGGCGCGAAGCCTCATACAATGATTACTGATTACCACTTTAGCGAGTTTCGTTTTTTATGTATATTTTGCTGCTTTAAGAATTTTTTACATTTTGAGATTGCTATAAAGCGAAAACTGCTGAATTTTGAGAATGCTACACAGCGATAACTGCTGAATGCAGTGATGTTTTTTTCGGTTAATGTGCGCGAAGCGCTCATACAACGATTACTGATTGCCACTTTAGCGAATTTTGTTTATTATTTGCATTTTATTTTCGTTAAGCCAAACATGCGTATAAACCGGTGCTTGGCGACATTTACTACTTTGCGGAAAAGGGGTTTTCACGCCAAGAAAAATTCCAAGATGGCGGCCAACTTATGACATCTGTTCCGTCAATGATATTTTTTGAATGAAAACAACAGTTTTCGTTTCCCGTCGTGAATGCGTTAAGTTATGTTAAATGTTAACTCCAAATGTACGTAACTCTTTTCTAAAATAAAGAAATATTATGATAAAAAATCTTTTACAATTCATTTTCGTGTTTTCTTGTTTTATGTTTTAAATATTTCTTATTACTTTACGATACCTGCCAAACCTTACGCTTTTTTATAACACAAAAATCTATAATGAATTATCTTTATATCGAATATATATATACTGAATTGTTTTTAATACTCAGTTTTCGAATTTTCAAGTGTGACCCCTCTGTACTGCACGCCGTCTTGGAACAGTCGAGTGTGACCCGCCTGTAGTGCACGCCTTCTACGGAACAGTCGCGTGTGACCCACAGGTGATGCACGCTGCCTGATGCAACAGTTAAGCGTGACCCACAGGTGATGCATGCCGCCTGCAGGGCCAGTCGAGCGTGACCCACCTGTGATGCACGCCGGCGTGAAAGTGTTAAACTAAAGCATTGTTCCGAAATATTACGCTTTTTTGTACCACAAAAATTAAAAGGAAATTTTACCTTTTCTAATCGCGGTACCTGCCAATTAACACTAAAAGCACCGGAATTTTTACTCATGTTTTATAAAAAGTATTTCTCACCATAATGTTTATTTTAAACTATTTAGCTTACTTCATTAACCTATTTTTCTACAGTGTACATTTTACATATCTTCTAAACAAATTTTTGAATCGAATTAATTTGGTATGGGTTAAAATGACCCCTGATGGCGGTTCTAGTGTTAAATAAGGTAAGTATTTCTGTTAGATTTTTGTGTAATAAAAAAGCGTAAGAATTGGCACATATGGTAAAGTAATAAGAAATATTTAAAACATAAAACAAAATAAAATTATGAAATATTTTTTTTCATAATATTTTTAATTTTAGAAAAGAATGATGTGCATATGGAGTTGATACGGAATTGATACGGATTTGATACGGAAATGCTGCAATATGCATTTTTACTTTATCAATTTTTGCCAGCAGTATTAAAATGAAATAAAATGAAATATTTACGTTTAAGTAAACATTACTGTCATACATGAGCTTATTTTAAAGAATATAAATATCTTTAAAAATTCTTCAATTTTTAAAATGTTAAATTTAATGCAAAATTTTTAAAAACTATCAAATCAATAAATTAATTTAGGTAAGTGATAGTGAGTTTCTATATATCCACATTTAACCCTTTGGTTACGAAGCCTTCAGATAAAGGACTATTGTTTCTAGTTGTCCCGCGTAAATCGAGGCTCAAAATGTTATGGACAACACTAATTTCGTACAGTTTATTTCGCCATCTTTATTCGCAGATAATTCAGCCATTAGATAAGGCGTAGAAAATTACTCGAAAATACTGGTGTAACGAGCATTTGTAGTCCATATTTACGCTGGACACTTGTCAACACTATATACTTCTCAGCGACTATTTAAAATTCTATTCGTTCCATCTATTTGGAAATAATATGTGTCACAGAATTATACCCTTATTCTTCTTTTATTGTTATACAATTATTTCCTTCTGAAATCTACCGAAAACTGATTTTTTGTGGTACGATGGAATATAACAAAAATTCGTTTGTCCTGGCAATGGAATTATGGATAAAGTGAGGGAAACATATGCAGTAAAATCTATCAGTTGAGAGTGAAATAACTGAGGAGGTTGTCATAAGATGGCGGTTGTTTTTTTATGTAGGATCAACAGTTTCAGATGACCTCCAAAGCCAACTTCCACCAGTAAATTTTGAATAGAAAATTTCAGCTCATGCTTAACGGCTTATTCCTGAAAAATTTCTCTCACATATATGGTAAAAAAAATTCTATTCGTTTTAACTGGCAGGAGTCAGCCCGGGAATTTTAATCTCTTTCACCGACGCTGCAAGAGTTTGTTTAAGTTGTCACAATATGGAGAAACGCAGGCCCTGACTGAAGCAAAGGTAAACATCCATCGCTAAAAATAAATATCTGGTTTTGGCCAGAATTATGACTGAAATTCTGCATTAATAAAGAGTTTAAATAAGATGAAAATTTCTATTCACATTTAATGGTGGAAGTTTTCCCCGGCTATAATGAGCCAATATGTAACCGGTTACAGTTGAAGCTTCACTATTTTGAGGATATATCATTTCCTCTTTATTCATAGTTCCGTGGTCCTGGCCGGTAATCAAAGAGTTCACTAAATAGTTGGAGGTTAAATTTTACGTTAATTGAAATCAACTAAAATTTTTGACGTTATCATTTGAGTTTATATTACCATACACATCAATTACATATTTAATTTTCATAACAATATGAACATATTTAATCGTGCGAATTCCGAGAGACAGGCTGGCTGACACAAAAACAACACATTTTTGGTTCCCTTTGTAATTATATAAATACACAGCACCTATAGTCGTCGTTCAGTCCGTCTGTCTGTCCGTCCGTTAGCATATAACAGAGCAAAAACTACCAAACCGAATACTGTGAAATTTGATATATGTAATTGTTGCAAAGTTTTGTTGGGTCATTTCAGATTTTATGAAAATCGAATGTATAGTTTAATTACAGGAAGAGTCAAAAGTTTTCCGTTACATTTCGGCCAATGGAAAAAAAAATATTTCAAGTGTATTTTAATGATGTTACAACCATTCGAACAGAATGAAATTTATATGCACTTATGAATTGCACTAAAATATACATTCAGTACAATATGCGGTGTAAAAAATACTTATAAAACTAGTTATAGTACGGAAGCATCTCATTCGCCCCTCTTGACGTGTAATTTCCAACGTGTTAAATTAGCTTAAAAATATTTTTTATAAGATTTCACAAGTTATAATAGATTACTATTATAATAGATTAAAGATAATAGATCAAGTATAATAGATCAAGTTATAATTGATTCTGTCCCAAAAATGTCCTCGAATATTTTTTTTTGCGTATATGTATACATTAGAAGATATAATATGCATTAAAAATAAAAGATTTATTTTCTTTTTGTTAGTTACGGCTAATTACTTAATATGGTACTTCAGGGTACCGCTGGGACATAACGCTTCTACAAAAATCCATACTTAGAGAAAAAACTATATCCATTTTTTTATTTTTATTTTAATCTGATTTATCATGCATATATCTAGTGTATAAATGTTTCTGATGTACATATGATTAGATGATGGTACTGTTGGTGCATCATTAGTGAGCTTTTCGCCAACATAAGAATATTCTACAGTTGTAACACTATCGTCCGATGTAAAGCATGAAAGCCTTTTCCAAACATTTAATTGTAGAAAACTCAAAAGATTTCATAAAAATCATAAAAGATGTATTTAGATTTTTTCTAATTCGTAATTTTTTTCCATTTTGTTTTACAAAAATACAATATTTTTTCTAAATGTAAAAACATTTTTTTTTTTTGCTTTATTATACATCCATGACAAACATAAATCATGCGATATCTTCCCCTATATTGTATCAAAATACACTTGTCTAGCAGCCAACGCATCCCTAGTAAATATATGTTTTTATGCACCATATGTAGTCAAACGATAAAAATCTAAGTAAAAATCCTATTCAACGTAGTCCAGACGGTACTCAAAAGTGCCACTTTGAAAAGTGCTTCTTAAAGTAAACAAACTGAAAATTAACTTTTTTTAGCATAACATATTTTAAAGTGATGTATTAAAAGTATGAAAAAAATGATAGCATTGTCTTTAAAATTTAAGGTGTTTACAAGTAATAGTTAGGGATTTTCTGAAGTCAAGAAAATGGAAAGAAATATGAAACTCACACCCTACAAAATAGTTTCGTGTACATTTTTCTGCTTATTGGAACTGCTATTCCTTTCTACTGATGGTCAAGTGCAGTATTTACTGTTGTTTCTTGAAAGTACCATGGCGAATGCATTCAGTAAGTGTGTTTTAATTGGGAATGAAAATTGTGATATTTTAAAGTACTGTCGGGCAAAAACAGTTGAAACATACTTCAGATAAATACACTCCATAGATTGTAACACAGTTGACATTCTGTCACGATTAAACGGTTACTCCAACTAAACGGCGTATCAAATAAACGGAATCTACTGTATACATTAATTCCAGATAACAATTTTTCTACCCACGCTTATTAGGGCCACATTTTCTACCAGATTTTACATATACCTTGCCTATCTTTATTTATTCTTACAAACATCCAACAAAACTTATCAGGAAAAATAATTTTCTGATATTTTCCTAATAATTTCCATATCCACATAATAATTAGCTCTAGTATTAACAGCCTAAAACTGCTACGCACTAAATGCATGCAAAACACACATTTCCGCTTCCGCTTTTATTAAAAAAAATGGAATTCATACCAGAAAATGCAAAATATATTTTCAGATTTATTTAATGTGAGACTCTTTCGCCTGCTAAAAGTAAAAATTCCTTTTCAAAAAGTTCCGGTCTGAAGTCAAACTTTCGTGGTAAAAACGGAGGCCAAACGAGCAACCCAGTAACCACTTACTTGATTTTTTTACTCACACTCAATGAAAGACGGATGGCATTTCTTGATTAACTGCTTTTGACCAGATAATGTATTGACACATGATATTTTTTATACCTCTAAAAAAGTACTGTATACATTTTCTGGTGTATGTTTTATAATATTTTCTTGTTTAAGAAATGTTGACTTATTCTGTTCCAAATCCAACTGGCTATTTTCTGATTAATTTTTTATTTCATTTTTGCTCTAAAATGTACCAAATTGGTAGATGCTTGTATTGATGAACAATTTAATCTGACCGTTTTTTCCATTTTTTGATAAAGCACAAGATTTTTCAAAAAATAGTTAAAATTTGAGATTTGAACCGAATTTCCGGACACTAAAGCGCAGGAAAAGGAAAAAAATTCCATCTGAGAGAACAATAAGTTATAACTTAAAATTTTATTCCTTTGTCTGGGGGAAAACAGTTCGATTATAAGTCACTTCAATGAACATTCTTGCTTTTATTTAATAAAAAATTAGTCACAAAATGTGTGAAAAGTTTAACGTTGTTGAATGTGGATTCTTTTTTTTAGAATCGCGTTAACACTACAAGGCATGATTTTTATTCATCTACACCAAAAAAATGTGCAATTACTGCATATGTAACAGGAAAAATATTTATGAAATTCACCTGATAAGGTTAGTTGGGGTAACTGGACCCACGAGGTAACTGGGCCATAGGCTATTTTATAAAAAAGCTGTTGGTGTTTTTTAACTTTTAGTTTTTGTGAACAATGCCCCTTAATCTTTACTTCCTAAAACAACGTGTATCAATTTAATCGTTACTCGCACTTTGCTGTGATAGGTTGTCAAAAATTTACGTTTCTTTTTTTTAAAACATCGTCAATATGGCTGAACTTCCTCGGCCTTTCATTAAAATACTGTAAGTACTTTTATTAAACAATCTTTTTTTTAAGATTAGATACATAACTACATTAATATTATTAGGTATCTATACATATTTACTTCATGTTTCAAATGTAAGCCCGGTGTCCCAGTTACCCCATACATTTTTCAAGAATGAGGTAACTGGGACATGTATCCGGGGTAACTAGACCATGCTGGATCCAGTTACCCCAATAGTTGTAGATAATGTTTTTGTGTTTCTCTTACTACGGGAAGTAAATTTCTCCATTGTTTTTTGCTCACAATAAAGGAAATTATAGAATACCTTATTAAAATTACGTAATGAAATTTTAAAAAAGCATATTGAGTGGTATCAAACCAAATTTCTTGACCCCTTGAGAGACGATGATGCCGTTATGGCATCACTTAATTTTAATTCCTAATTGCCACATTGGCACCTGAATTTTATATTGAAAATTTCACCTTTATTAAGTACGCGAAAATTTACTTTTATTTGTTTTCAGATAGACTCTCTTGTAAATATTGGTGTCAGTTAATTATTTCATCATTTTACGAATACAAGTACCTTGCCCATGAAGGTGAGATAGCCAGATCTTGAAATTGTACTGTAACCAGGGGTCGGATTCTACAGGGAAACCTTTATCGTTCCTACCACTACTTTGAAAATAATATCTTCATTGCACCTTTCTTTATGGGTTCTGGTAGGAACAATAAAATTTTCCCTATATAATGCGACTCCTGGATAAAGATAAAGTACTTACGTAGCCGTTTAATCATAGATTTACCTTGCTATTTTTTTCCTTAAAATACCCATGTGACTTTTATACTTATTATCTACACTAAAGTACATATACGTACTCAGGTTTTATGGTTTTGGTATAAATAAATCTAATATTTTCACTTTTAGTGCTTTTTTTAGACATATTGACAGCAAAGGATTCCCTTAGAACGCTGTTTATTGACATATAATTTACATGATCTGCCTGGTTTAAATTTTTTAAAGTTGTTTACACTTTTTCAAACAGAACCTATATCCGATATGATAAAATATAAACGCGTGTGGAACATAGACCCCCCTGGTCCAGTTACCCCAATTTTTGGGGCAACTGGACCCATGAGGAAAGAAAGATGAAATATGCATATTTTTATATTTTTGAATTTTAAAATGTAATTTTGAGAATTTCTGTCTGATAGAGGGAACCTAACTGAACACATTTACAGAAGTTCAGGCTTTAATTCAAATGAACATTAGCTTTTTCAAGCTGAATTGTCAGAAGCTCCAGCGTCACATTGTAAAATCATGGCCCAGTTACCCCAACTAACCTTAAATGTTCACTATATTTTATACTTTGTATCGTGCCAAAGTTTTACATTGAAAAATGTGCAACATACAAACAGTCTTGAGACAGCGGTTGGATCCCGGAATGTTTCGAAAGCGGTTTCTTAAAAAAAAATGCGCAAAATTAACCTTCCGTCTACCAGACGGGTCCAATGGACCCGACATGTACATTCAAAATATTTATTCAAACCAGAAATTTCTTCAAAACAAACTAAATGTAAAAATCAGACAATAATAAGTTAAATAAACAAATTAAATAGTTTTAAGTAAAAATTCTGGTGTAGAATGTTTTTATAAAACTTGAGTAAAATTTCCGGTAGTTCTAGGGTTAAAACATCACTCAAAATATAAAAACAATTAACTTCCGCCATCAGAGTTCAATGTTGACCAAATGAACTCCACTGCAGCTGTAAGGCAATTTGCACAAGACATCCACCAACGGATAAATAAACAAATAAGCATTTTTTGAATTGTGGCGTTGAGCAACTGGCATGTGTTTGTAATGGCGTTAATATAGACAATTGTGTTTCTGTATACTGCAGTGAAAGAAATGTACTTATGAGATGGAATGTTATGCATGTGGAACACAGGAAAAGGCCGCTATGCCACAAATGTGGCTACTTGTAAAGATATTGTAGATCGTATGACATTACGCCTATTTATGACATTTGGCTGATAATTTGGCTATTAATGAAAGTAGGTGTCAGTTGAAAAGTGCTTAAAGCATAGGGACTCTTCAAAAAAGGAAAATTTTATAAAAGGTTGGGTGTTACATCTGTTACCAGTTTTGTCTATTAGTGTGCAACATACTTGTGTCACAGATCTGAAGCTTGGTATTTCAATTCATAGTAACGGCTTTTGAAAAGCATATTGGCGCATGATTCAAATGTAAGGGCGGAGATTTGGTAGTGCACCAAATGATGAAATTTTTTTATAACTTCCCTCGTAGTCAAATCTTCCCCACCACATAGGCGAGTTTTCGAATAATTGGTAATACGTTTGACTATAATTCTGCAGTCATGAAACGTTTCAACAACATCAAGGTGATGGATGTTATTCGCTGTACATCCATGTATAATCATGACTCCGACGTTTTCCCTCAAGTTTTGCTGAAGTTCAGAATCTACTTCCCTCTAATCCAAGATAAGGATGCTTTTTTCTTCACGTATAGACTATTTTAAAGTATCGAAATACAATTCAGTCAACCACTTTGATGTATTCCTGAAGTGGAACTGTTTAGTATAACATTGAGATAATGCAGCTGTTGCAGACTTTCTTTTTACTCGTGGCCCAAATTTGAATGCAGCTCCTGCGGAGTTAATTTCGGACATGTAATAGTTCGATTGGATTTTTTTTAACGACAAGACATTTCCAACGATACCACTCTTATCAAAATCGGAGTTTAGCACCTCAAGTAGCTATTATGCAAGATTCACACTTAATCTGGTTTTACAGGTAAACAAGTGAATGTTTTCAAGGGCTTCCTAGTTGCAAAGCAACTCCACGCCCTGTAGATGAGTATTTGTTGAGCCCATCATGAAAAAGTGATAAAACTAGAACTATAGTGCATTATGCGACTGCTTAATGAAGAATGTGTAGAATGTTGAATGGATAGCAATGACAGAATAGAATAGATGCGTCAATCTAGCAAACAGTAGAATGTTTCGACAACTCACCTAATCGCCTACAACCGCACGAAAGACGGAATAAGATAATACAGGTCTTTAAAAAGTACCGTAAACCCCCAAAACGGTATGGAAAGGAGGCGCAATTTTCAACATGCGACATGCCTTCCTTTTCACCTGCTATGGTTTAATATATAATACCTTTAGCTTTTACTTAATTTCAAATACATTTGTTGTAAAAATAGTTAAGAAATAAGTTGCAAAAAAATTAATAGTATAAATTAAATACCGGCTTCGTAATATACTATCAAACTTTGGTGAATTTTCATTGTTTCAAACCTTTCTAGTCCCCTTAAAAGCTTTTACTAGACTGTTTTAATAATAACTAAAATGAATCATATTCCGTGTTACACGTGGTAGAAATTTATCCTCACTTACTAATGTTCAATTAAAGACTATTAGCCTAACGTTTCATTAAAAATACACTAAACAATTACAGAAAATCTTATTTTAAAAGAAATATTTATTTTGATTAATCGTACTATATGTCATTTATTGATTTTTTTTTATTATCCATCAATATCTTTACTGCATAGAATTCCAGAATGGTATCATGGTACATATAGATATTTTCTTAATCAATTTTGTTTTCTGTTTCATGTCATGTTCAAGATTTTATACAAAAAAAATTTTTTTTGAAAAACTACAGTATGTTACACTATAGGATGCCCTTATTATTAATAATTTCGGACATATATGTTTCCCTTTAAAGAACACAACGCTTCACAAATTATGCTTATATTTCAAAGTTACTTTTATTACTAATGCATTTTTAATTATTGGATCTTTTAAAAATATATTATAGGCACTTTTTTTCTATTATTGCGCATAAATATACTTATATATATATATAAAAAAAAAGTTTATATTTTTCATAAAACATTCAACACGACACATTTGTTGGTTATTAAAATTGAAATATATTTTTTTATTTTATCCACATGTTTTGTAGCTGCAATATTTATGAAAGTTCCTCGAATGAGTTTCATTGGAAAAATTTACTTACTGCGTAGTTATTTTAATTTATTTGCTTGACTTTATTTTGGATAATTTTCACAATATATTTATGTTATGTTTCGGAAAATGTAACTCTAAAATTTAAAAGCATTCCTTCAACAGAGTCTTTAAAAATAAATTATTTGTTTTTACTTGTATATGATTAAATCCATGTGCCCGTAAATAAATGCTGGATTCAGGATTAATGCATGTTTTATTACATGCGTTTTACAAGATTTAGTACACTGGCATCCAAAACCTAAGGTAAAACCGGTATTTTGTCAGGCGAGAGAGGTTTTTTTTTGTTTATGTTTCCGAAGAAATGATGAATGTGCCTCTAGTTTGAGAATTTGCTAATTTCTTTTTGTACTTAAATATCTTGCTGAAGCGATTTTTAAAAGATTTTTTGTGTTTGAACATGCTTCCACTGTTACAATTACTACATATCAAGGGACGGACAAGGAGTACATTTGTACTGGGTCCTGAACTTAAAAGTGTCCTTCCAGTGTTCGATTTCTTATTATGTATATGTTTATAGAGGCGCCATTCCATACCTACAACAGGGTTCCTCAATTTCTGTGCATGCCCATAGTAGAATGTGCATGCCCATAGTATAATATCTAAAATATATTATATATGACAGCTTGGAATTGCCACCAAATACAGCGGTTTGTATTCACAAATTTCGAGTTCCAAAAGAAGATACTTTCAAATTCCGCACGTCACATAGTTAAAGTATAATTAGTAGTATATAAATATAGACTTTGTTTAAAATTACATGAATTTGTTAAAAATAAAAATCAAGACATTTTTTAATAACTTCCTGCGACAGGAAAATTCTGCAAATTCCCCATCACATACACTAAAACCTATAATAGTATTATGTACGCAGGGCTCAGTGTTGCCAGATTGGGGACTTTTTTTCCCCTGGTTCTTGATTATCACCGCTTTTTTTAAATAGAAATATTCGGCTTATTTAAAAATTCTGAAAAATATCGCGAATTATACTATTTAAAAAAAGTGGTGACAGTCAAATATTCTGAATTAAAAAAGTCCCCAATCTGACAAAATTGGCAGGGATGCCGCTAGCGAGTATTTTTTAATTCTGTCTTGCACCACTTTCTCAAAACTAAAACCTTTACATACACTTTGGCAAAATGTGCAAGAGAAATACATTACAAAATATACGTTTTAAAAATACTGGTGAAAAAAGAATATAAAAATAGTCGCCAATGGCAGCTCTATATAATGTCAAGAAAAAAGGCCAGCATTGTCCAAATTGTCTTTCTATGTAACATGATTTATAATGGATCATTGTAACATGTTTTAAAATAGATCATTATACAAGGGTTTCAGTGTCGTTTTATTATTTATAACCACTATTTAAAAAAATAATAATAAAATAGTGTTTGATTGCCATTCCAGATAATTAAAAAAATCATCACGAATATAATCATTTGACAATACTAACGAGTTAGAAATTGCATGTTAAACGTGGCAAATTAAGTGCGTTCGTACCAGAACAAGTTTCACAAATATTTTTGCACAGCATATTTTGCTGAATGTATATTAATAGTCCACTACATAAGTGCATATCCATTTTATTCTGTTCAAAAGGCTGCAACATCATTAAAATGCACTTGAAATAATTTTTTTCCATTGACCGTAATGTGACGGAATGGAAAACTTTGACTATCCCTGTAATTAAACTATACATCCGATATTCACAAAATCTGAAATGACTCGACAAAATTTTGCGACAATCATATATTTAAAATTTCAGACGATTCGGTCGGGTAGTTTTTGCTCTGTTAGGTACGGTCGGAAAGACAGGCAGACAGACGGACAGAACGACGACTATAGGTGATACGTACTTATATAATTACGAACTCATCTAATAACGAGTATATAAAAAAACATATATATGGAGCTGCGACACCTGATAAATTATCTCTCATGTAGTACATGTAATGCAATCATGTATTATATGTCGGTGATCTGTTTTTTTTTCTAGTAGTAAAGGGATATTGGTCCAATATTACTTATAATGCCTGCAATTTTTTCAATATTTGCAAAATTGACTTCACTTCGTATATTTACATTTCACCAGAACTACAAGTACAAATATAATTCCCCATTTCAATTCATATATTCCCACTGTAAATTCAAAATTTATTTTTTCTCTTTGAAAATGAAACTTTTACATTTTTATTATTGTGAAAAATATTTATAAACATTATTTCAAAATGGATGATATTTTATTTTTATGGGTTTACAAACACTTCAATAATACCAAAATAACTAGCCAATATTTAATTGTCCATAAAAAGAGAAAAGAAAAAATACTTAGCAGTGGAATACGAAATTACTGAATTTAAGTGCACGAGAATGCTTTTACTCAACGCCAAAAATGAAAATGCCTTTAAAATATATGAAGCTTATAATCCTAATTATGAATAAAAACCTTTTAGAATAAAACAGAAATTTCCAAAGCTTTATATCTTTCAGGTGTACTTAAAGTTCAGTAACATGAAATCCATGAATAACATGAAATACGTGAAACAAAAGACAAGAAAATACGAAGAATATAATTAACTGTAAATATTGATTTTTAAAAATATTCTTAACAGTAGAAGAACCGTAAGTTGCCTTTTTGACCTCTAACAAATGAAAATATTTCGGTTACCAGAAATTTCTTTATAAAATATGTTTAAAGATATAAATAAGAAAACAGTTAAACAATAAGCTGAAGAGTTTTATTTACAAATTTAGCTGTAAAATATCTTTATAATACTTAATTAAAATTTCCGGCCTTTCTAGTGTTAATTTTAAAAGTTTATGCACCGTTGTAATTAACATTTTTAATTACATACACGCATGCTAGATCCTTAATATTTGTTTAATCATTTTTGTCAGTAATATTAAAATAAATTAAAATGAAGTAGTCTAGTTGTAAGTAAATATTGCTGTCATTCATATTTGGGTTTTTTTTCTTTTAAAGAATAAAAATTACCAGTAGAACCACTCGACTCTGTCCGTGTTAACAACGAGTGCCTTTAGGGAAAAATAAATAAAAATTCATCAATACGGCCATCACAATAACGGAAATCGATGAATTCGCATCCATAAATCGTTAAAAAACAATCAGACATAAAATTACATTATTTTGATGCAATCAAAGTAAAATCTCTCAGCTTTATAAATGAGAAAGCAGGATCGTACAACAGAAAATTATACAATTTTCCTGACAAAAAGGAAACAAATGCAAAAATTACAATAAATTGGCATAATAGTCAGTGAAATTATCTTTCTTACCTTATATATACAGTTAAATATGATAAAGCATAATAACTTTCGCATATAGTGTAAGTAGATTACTGAAATCTTTAAAATTAATTTAGAAATTATTGGATATTTAGAAAAAACTGGTATTCAAAGTTAAGAGGCCGCACAAATTCTGAAAAAAACCCACCTACCAAAGCCGTCATTTTCGAATCAGCACGAAGGTCTTGTATTCAGAAGGATGCGCTATAACACTGTTGAACGCGCATATGTATGCTAAAACCAAACACATGGGGTCGTATTTGACCTGAAATTTCAAGACCAGGTTATTCTTCGGTTCTAGTTTTTTCTTATAGAAAATCTCATCTTACATAATAAAAAAATTCTCGCGTCTTATCTCGATTTATTCTTCTATAAAAAAAAACTACCTGTATTTGTTTTGAAAACTTCCTTGAACAGTACGACCCTAACAAACAATATCGGCTTATTGATTTTTTCATCACGCATGCTCAAATCTCAATAGACGAGCATTTACTTGAGCACAAAATTGAATAACGAACAACTAGGCAAAACGCATAATTTATTTTAGATTATTCAAAAGAGTCTATATGACTTTTCTGGTATCATTGTTGTGATTTATTTTTAAAATATATATTTCCTTAAAGATAAAATGCATTATTTTTATTCCCCTCACATACACCTTGAAAACCCAAGAGCAATAACTGCATATCTAACTAAAAATGTCCTATGTTAACAGTTGTGCATAATTTAACCCCTTCGCGAAAAGAATTTTTTACAGAATTTATAATTTTTTATAACCGGTTTTCCAAAACAAATTTTTTGCCTAATTGAAACGGGAAAAGAACTGCACTCACACGGGAGAACTTCCATTGTTTTGGAGTACTAAGCAATGACATTTAGTAGTTTATTTTTAAAATTTTCCACAGGTCCTTTCTCTAAAATTTGAAAGTTATAAAGCTTATTTTTTATTTGATTTTTACTTTTTATTGTTTGTTTGTTGAACTCAAGAACATAAGTCTTAGCCATCCCCCCCCCCCACCTACTTTTATTTTTCACAGCTGCCCAAGGAAACGCACTTTGTGAAATACCTCATAGGGGACCACTCCAGTAGTTGATACCCCTCCAGTAGTTGATCAAATTTTTGAAATATTGCTCCATTTCCGGCGGAAATGAGTTTTACAAGTGGCACTAGATATAATATTTTTGTTCGAATGTTCGTGTACCTGTTGTCATATAGTTTTCAGCTATTGTCTGTAAGAGAAGCCATATTATGAAAATTTTTTATTAGAAAGCGTAAAAATGTAGTTTTTGATTAGTTGGAGACAATAACGGTAAGTTAAAATAATACTCTTCCATCTTGCTTATTTCTACTAATATTTTTATAAGAATTGTTGTTAATCACAGTCCAAGGATGATATTTTAAATTTTAATATTTAGATTTTCGATGGACTTCTGTTTAGGGGTTGAAATTTGACTGATCAACTTCTGGTCTTATTAAATAAGGAAATTCTAGAAATTGATCAGCTGTGATCAATTATTGGTTTCGAGGACTCTAGTTATTGATCAGTATATCAACAACTGGCTAACAACATGCGTAGCCATTAATTGATCATTTTTTAATTTTTTTGCTTACCAAGCCATTATTGCATATTTTCAGAATTTATTATGTCGCCGAAAAAGAAATTCTTCCAGTTCTCAGAGGATGATCTGCGAGCAGCCGTTGAAGACGTAAGAAAAAGGGAAGTTTCCATAATTTCGAATCAATAGCCCTGTTCGAAATGTTCCACCTATGTTTCCTTAAAAAGCCTTTTTGTTTTAGGTTAAAGGGAAAACGCCAGAGGTGAGACGGAAGGGACATTGACATTCATCAGTTTTAAAGCAAAGAAGAGGAACAGTTCCTTGTTGATTGGATAAATGCCTATGCCAAAAAAGAGGAGGATTTTATTTGAAACCGTAAAAAAAAACTTTTAAGCCGATAAAAAGCCAAACCCTTTTGCAAACTCAACTCCGGGGAAAACATGATTTAACCCCTTGAAGGGCGGAAGGACATATTTTATCCCACATATGAAGATTTCCACCAGAAAAAATTTATGAAATTTTACTTTTCTAACTTTGGTGGAAAAAAGTCGTAAACTTGATTTTCCTTATTTTGAAATAAATTTTTTCTAAATTTCCGGTGAGAATTCTGCATTACACAAACGCAATCGCCTGTCCCAAGTGGTTGCTATTAAGGGGTTAAAGGATTCATGCGAAGAAGTAGTTCGATAGCTGAGAGGTATGCAGATGCTATCAACACTGTGAGAGTAGAAGTGTCAGAGCCGAACATCTGCGAGTGGTTCCGAGAACTTCACAAATATCTTGAAACTGAAGGATTCCTTGACATTCTTCTTGATTCCAGGAGAATTTTTAATGCTGACGAGAGCGGTTTTCAAACTTGTCCAAAAACAGGAAAAGTTTTATGACCCATTTCATTCAACATTTTATATGAATTAAAAACAGGTAATGAAAAAGAAGCTATAACCATGATGGCTACTTTCAATGCAGCAGTAGAGGTTATTCCTGGTATGATCGTTTACCCATTGCAGAAAATATCACTTAAAATTGCACAGAATGTACCAGACGAATGGAAAATAGGTAAATAAAAGAAAGGTTGTATGTGTGGGAGCACCAACTTTAAATATCTTGCAAATGTATTTCTGCCTTGGTTGAGAAAGCAAAATATCAAACTACCCATATTACCTCTGGTGGATGGCCACAAAATCCACTTAACCTTTAAAAAACGGGGCCTGTAACTTTAAAATGTTGCTTCGTTACGGGAAGTTTAAGGTGTCTGCATCCCCCTTTTCATTAACGAAGAAACACGCAGGTGGCCTATGGACGTAGATGAATAGCACATCTGGATGTTGTTATACCAGTCTGGTTTTCCTCTTGGGGAATTTTTTCCCCGAATGCAATCTGAAGGAATCATTTGCTGCTGTAAAATGATAATTGTTTATCCTTTTGAATAGTACTTGATAAGTACTTGAATATATTTTGGTTGTATATTCTCACGGTGAATATGTAAATAAATTGAGGTACTGGGGTAATTTTTTTGAAGTAGTGTAGTAGAAATCCTTTCATCAAAGAACCGAATTATTTTTAATCTATATTAAATTAAAAAAATAACACTTCTAAATTCTAAATTCTAAATGCAGGGCTCCCAAAAGGTCCGCCAACTGTATACCAATAAATTTTTACAGAAAATTTTATGGTAGGTTTGCGCTAGAATTAACTTTCAAAGGTGGTTCCTGGGCGGTTTGTAAGAAAAATCTAAAAAGAAAATTTTTCTAAAAAAATATTGGTATTCAGTTGGCGGATCATTTGGGAGCCCTGTAAATGCACAAAAAGAGTAAAAAAATTCCCTTTATTTATTTATATTTTATTTTAAATTTAGGAACTTAATTTAAATGCAATTTGAAGTTTGCGTAAATTTAAAATAACTGTATAGTGAGAGTATTTCATTTCATTATAATGTTCTTCAAACATTTACGTATTTAATATTTTGGGGTACTTTTATGCGCATAATTTCTAAATATATAAAATCAAGTATTGCAATTTTATTGCAATACATTTTTACTCTTTGAAAAATTCATGTTCATATGTGAAACGAATTAAGTTACAATATAAATGCTGTGATTATAAAATTATACCTCCGTGTTAAACTTCATTATGTACATTATTTAAAAGTAAATTTAATTTAGTTAAAGTTTTACGTATTTGTTTTTTATTTTATGTTATTAGTGAGTTTTTATGACGTTTATAGTCGATTTTTAAAAGTACATAATAAATAATATAAAAATATACATTTTTATAAACAAATAAAATTTCATACATATCAGGCGCGAAGATTAAGTGTTAAAGAAAGCATACCAAAATAAGAAAAATAATTATATTTATATTTTTGAGAGATAAAACAAATAACAGAGCTTTAGAAATAGCAGTTTCAGGCATATTTCTACTGAAAGAAATTGATTTGGTATAGACTTTCTACGAAAAAGGATTTTGAAACATCGTGTACATTTATGGGGGGGAGGGGGGGTTGAAAATTTAGGGATAGCGAAATTTCTACCACGGATCTTTTTACATGAAAAAGACAGTCAGCTGTACTACAAATGTAATGTTTATAATTATGTTATCTCAAAAAATGTGTGTGACTTTTATAAATTTTTACAAAAAAGTAAAATTAAATAAATACCTGCATTTTTTTCACGCTTTTTCATTTTTGTTTTCAGTAAGATAAAAAAAAAAATGCAAAAAATATTATATATAATATTTTTATGTATATTTTTTATTCATATATTATTATTTTATATATATATATATACTTAAACATACAATTTTAGATACATATGTTATAATTTCTTTAATGTCGTTAAACTTAATTTCAGATTTTTCTCACAAATATATATGAAATTAGGGGGGATAATACGGAGAATAAGTTGTCAGTCAAACTGAGAAGAAATAAAAAAATATGACAAGCTTTTTTACTTGCAGTACCTAAATTGTTTTACAAATGAAGAGTAGAATTTGTTGCCTCCGTTTTCCTAATATCAGTTTATAATATCCATATAACTTAGATTGTGCTAAAATAATTTCCTGTTCAAAATCTTTTTTGGTGTAGCAAATAAGATTGAATAAATCAAATTTGTCTAGATGTATTAGGTATTTTTAAGGTAATTGTTTAAAGAAAGTCAAAAGAAAGTGATCAAAATAACAGAAGAAAGCTATTTTCACAAAAACACAATACATATATATGTTTAAACATTTTTTAGATGTTTTAATCAGTAGACGTAATTTCATTGAAAAAAATCTGTATTTTAAACTCCGGTATGATACCTCCAGAAATTTTTTGAAATAAGAACAGTCTTTATACAACTAATATTTATTCTATTTAAATGAACAGTTCTTTTCTTTTCTTTTTTTTTTTTTTTTTTTTTTTTTTTTTTAGAATAGATTGTATCCTATAAAATTATGCACTGTAATGCTTTTAATATAAACTTATTCGTTCTATGTAAAATGAGATTTTTAAGAGAAATTATCTGTTTTAAAACTTCTAAGGGACAAAAAATGAGATAATGAGGAGATAATTAAAATGACCCCAGATTCGGAAAAATGAATTAAGAAAAAACTTCAAACATTTAATAAGAAATTAAAATAAATAAATAAAATGAGGTTATGCATGTTAACTTTTGCATGTGCGCTGTACTGTTTTTAAATAAACTCAGTGCTATTTTTTCCTCACTACCAGAGGCGCCAATTTATATGACAGCTCACCCAATAATTTCTTCTCCTAGCTTACTTAATATCCATTATTCTATTTCATTTCTTTTTATTTAGTAGCTGGAACAAATTTTGTTCCTTTGACGCTCAGAAAAGGCTTATTTTTTAAAATAGTAACCTTGACGTTCATAGAGAAGGGAAGGGGGGATCCCCTTTAAAAAGTAATAATTTTGACCACTTTTCGCTAATTTTTGTTCAATTTACACTATTTGGCATTTGGAAAATTTTGCATGCCCAAATATCAGTATAAAAGTCTATTCACCACACGTAGAATTAATTTTTTCTCAAAGGAGAAACCGATATATTTTACTTTTACCGGTGAATATGATTATGTAACCCTCTATTTTAATATCTTTACTATGCATCCTTAAGAGTTTATTTTTCCTAGGTATGAGGGGGGGGGGGGGATGATTTGACGTGTCACAAATATTCCATTATAATCATAATTGTCAGACACCTTTCTGGTAGAACTCATATACATATATAGAAATAGTTATTTGTGCACAATAGTATGGACTACGCCTCACTGTATCCACACACAATAAAAGTAACACATAAATACAATACATTCAAAATCAGCTGACCAGATATCAGGGAACAAAAACAAGGGGAGAGAGGGTGTAAAAGGTGCACTCTGCCTCCGGACGGGATGTTAAAACGAGTGCCGGTGGATCAATTTATCTCATCAGACATGTCCAGTTTAAAATCTATAAATTAGGAACGGTGATGTTTAAATGTGTTGGCGTTCTCTGTGAGAAATTATCTGTAAATATATTGAAAGACTCCCCATTTTTAGTTCAGACCACGGTACTTAGAATACACGGTAGGGTCCACGAGCGAGATGCGCAGTAGATCGTCCAGTTCGTGACGTCACTGGCACCCATCGTTCAAGCTATCCCTGTGTGTTTCAATTTATTGGCATTGCTCTCTTTCTTTATTCCTGACAATAAATGTTATTATTATTTTATTTTTTTCATATAATCATTTTATGTCTTATTTTTATTGTTAGTTTTTGAAAATGATTTGACATTAAAATAATTAGCAACACATTAATTCCTCTAGATATTCCAAAGGAATTTCATTTCATCTTTTTAAACAAATACTGTAGCATGAAAACCATTTGTTGCATGCACACAAAAGATCAGATAATTTTTGCATTTATTATTCAAGAGTATTTTCGATTTACTTTAAAGAAACAGATTTGTAAAAGAATTTAAAAGCAAAACAGCTTAAATTTAAACCAGACCAAATTGTAAGATATAAATCAGTTTCCACATAAATGTTTTCAGCTCTACTACTACTTTAGCATTACTTTTCACTAATGATATTGCTGAAAAATTAAAGAGAGAAGAATGAGTTGTCGAGATACATGAAAGGAAATAAACTTTTTCTTAAATAAAAATGAATGTGATCAGCAAGATAAAGCCAATCCTGATTTATTTCTTCTCTCTTAATAAATACAATACAGCCACTCATGTATCGCTGATAAATCATTCAGATATTAGATGTAATTAAATAAGAAAATTAAACTAAATTAAATAAAAAAATATATGTATATCAGCTGGTTAAGGGGAAAATTGTGCGATGTAGTACGTAAAAAATCAGAAAATTCTCGTTGTATAGAAATTATGAAACAATATAAATTCCAGTTTTCTCAAAATTCTATTTTAAAAATAAAGTTGCATATTCAGAAGAGGTGTATGAAAGAGGTGAACTTAAATATTCTTCGCCTAGTGAAATCGCTGTGTTACAATTCCTGAAATTTATAGAAATTAGCTTTAGTTTTGAGTACTTATATAGTTAAATGTACTCAAAAGTAAAGAAAAATAAAATAAACACTGTAGTTTTTTTTTTTTTCAATGAAATGTAAGGGTTTGTAAGCAATATGGGACCTTAAATCAAAAACTTATTAATATACTTTATTATATCAGATTAATAACAAGGCATGGATCTAGAAGTTTCAAAAATGCCTATTGTGAGAAAAAAAAATATGTTGGTATAGCAATAGAATAAAAACTCAATTTTTATTTGAAAATAAATTCCATAATTTTTATTTATTTTAAGATATTCAGATAATCCATATAAAATAATATTCCACTCACAATTTATAATTTAAATTTTTTCTGATAACAGTTTAGTGCATACTAAAAATTTAAGGATGTATATATATATATTAATCATAAAAAAATATTTGATTGTTTAAAACTTTTTAACCGTAATATCGTAATATGACATCTATATTTTTTCCTTCAAATTTTGAATGTTATACAACCTAGTTTTTGTTTGACTTTGAGAGTTAGACAGTTTGATATCTACTGAACCGGAAGTCCAATACCTAGATTATAACTTAGACTTGACATCGTGTTAGTTAATCGCAGAATCTTGTGTGCGATGATTATTCTGTTCCTAAAGTTAAAAGTTGTACGGACCTATATTTATGAATATTTTGATTCCGATTTTAACTTATTTTCTAATTATTTGTAAATAAAGTAAATTGTTGATTTTAAAACAAAAGTTGTTCTTTCTGAAATTGCGCTACCCTTTCTCACATAAGAGTGGATGTAACAATATGTTCTCTAGAAGACTATCTAGAAAGACTATTCTTCTGATATTTTCAATAATTTTATAATTTAAATTTCTGTATTAGTGTATACAGAAAATTTAAAAAGTTTGTTTTATTTTAATTATCTATAAAACGTTATTTAAGCTATTACGGTTATTTAAGAAGTTTTTTGTTTACTTTGTTTACTCGTTTTGTTATTACACATTTTTTTTAAATGTTTATAAATTCGAAAAAGTCCCAAGTATCAATTCAAAAAAGCTTTTGTTACATTTATCTAAAGTTGCCCTGAAAATGATATTAATATTTTTCAATGCCTGTGTTTTAAAGTACATAGTACTACAGAGTTTTTCAGAGTTATACTCGTAACTTTTAAAAACATTATTAGATCCGTTTTATGTTTTTAGAACATTATATAGGGATTTTAAAAAATGTATAAAATTATAAATTTTAATAGCATATAACTTTATGAGTGTATAATATATATATTTGAAAATATACAACATAATTATAAGTGCATTTTTTCCAAAGTTTTATGAATTGAAGCAAACACTTTCCGAGTTTTCTCAAAGTATTTTGGATTAAAGCAAAATTGCAAAAATGTTATGAAAAGACGGCGTCTAAAATATTGAAATACAACAGATCAGGTAAGAAAACTGCTTTTTTTTACATATGTGTTTAAATAAAATAATGATAATTGCGGCGAAAGTTAATACTTCCAAATAACCAAATGAAAACAGAAGATTTACTCTTTAGAAAATTCTAAAAAATAAAGGCATGTACGTATATAAACTTTGAATTTGAAAAATGCTTAATTAGTAGATGTTCCAAGTGTCACGCACCTCAGTAATATCATACACTGGATATTAAACGAATGTTGAACATCTTTTTATGAAACGGAAAGCCTTATACAATGCGTAAAGTGCGTTACCCAAGACTGGACTTGGGTGCCAGTGACGTCAGAGGGAGAAACGAAACCTGCGCGTGAACCCTACCGAGTGTTCTACTTACCGTGGTTCAGACCTTTCCTATTATATCAATAAGTTGGAAGTGAACGCAACCTCCCCCCCCCCCCCCTAAAAAAAAAAGGCAGGTTGTCTAGAAATCTAAACTAGTTAAATTTATGAGGCATTCACTATTTCATTTTTAAGCTTAAATTCACTAAATTTCAAAGTATCTTTACTTAGAAACAAAGAGATCGAATAGCATTTCCCTTTTTTCTGTAAATGCAAAGGCATTTTCAAAAAATACTGTAAAAGAAACTGATTTTTGACATGCGCAAAAAAAAGGCATCAATTACTTGATTTTATATTAAATTAAAAAATTCTCCTGGGAACTTTCAAACACTCTGCATTAGCGTTACACCGCTCACCACTGTAAAAATATAGTTCTTCAACTGAAGCGAGTGTACCGCAGAAATCTTGGGTGAATTTAAACGCGTTACAATTATTTATTTATTTATTACTGATTGTTTATGTCATAAAAGTTTTTATTGATTAAAACATAGCATAAAGAGGGAGAAAATCGCATGACAGGGACTTTCTTGCCAAACAGATACCACTACGCCACTTGATGAAAATTAAATATTTTAATTTTTTGTTGTTGTTGTTGAATTTCTAGAAAAGCACCTTACCAATTTTGATGAAATTTAAAAAGCACCGATTCGAGAATTCCTCTTTCAATAATAATTTTTAAAAAATCACATGAATCGGTCACGTAGTTCCGGAGTAAACAGTGAATATAGATATAAAAATACATACGTATCAAAATGACAATTTGCACCGTTTTTTATGTCGGTTAAAAAATAGCAAAGAAATTGGAAATGTAATCTTTATTTGCATAAATAAATATTATTTGATTCGAACCAGATGCCTGCTGAATGAATTATTTACAAATAATGCTAGAATTCGACTAATTGTTAATATTCTGAAACAGGCAATATACCGTTTCATACGCACGGGATAAAACATTATTATTTAGTTGTCTGTGGGCATAAAATAAAGGTGGTTTTCAAGTTCTCTGCTCAGCAAACGTAAAATTTTCTGACGCATTTTGTCAATCATTTATAACGTGAAGACATAAAATTGGCAAGCTTGACTTTTCAAGGGATCCGTAATCGAATGCAGTCTTCCAATTTTTTAAGGGGTCCGGGGCTAAAAATTCTCCAAAAAATGGAATTTTTTTTTTCTTTTTGTTTACTCAAAGGTATATTATATGCATTTATCACAATAATAATAATAATAATAATAATAATAATAATAATAATAATATATATATATATATATATATATATATATTTAATTTTTTGAGAAAGAAAAAGAAATTTTACGCGCTATCTTAGAAATTTTCGAAATGTCCCCTGCGCTTTCCATATCAATGAAAATCCCCGATATTTTTTATAAAAGTTTGATTTATATACATAAAAAAACTGTGCATCGAATTTTATATACACTGCTCAAAACAATTAAAGTATATTGCAGTTTTAGGTGGATTTTGTATCTGGTAAACTGTTTAGCAGATTGATACATGGTCGACAGACATAGTAGGTTATATGAGAATAAATTACACATGTTTGGCAGAAAAAAATGCATTTTATTGCGCATTTGTGTACTAAAGGAAAAAAAACACAATTTGTGCATATGAGAAAAAAAAGAATAAGAAAAGGTGTTTTCTTCAAAGAAAATCATTTTCAGTAGGGGGTATGGTTTCCACGGGCGGCCAGCAACGTTGAACACCTTTGAGGCATGGACTCAATGAGGCTATTAATGACGAGTTGGGGTATTCTGCCCCACTCTTCCAGAAGAGCTCTTTCCAGTTCTTGGAGAGTTTGTGGGGGTTGTTGGCGGCCAGAAACTCGTCTTCCTAGAGCGTCCCAAACGTGCTCGATTGGATTCATGTCTGGAGAACACGCTGAAAAGGAATCGCCATTCGAACGATTCCTTCCTCGAAAAGGAAATCCTCCACCAGGTTTGCACGATGTGGCCTGCACTTATCGTCCATTAAAATGAAGTTATCTCCGATTGCTGCAGCGTAAGGGCCTACAATAGGTCTGAGGATCTCATCCCTATATCGGCGACCAGTCAGAGCTCCATCTCGAATGATGTAGAGGTCAGTGCGCCCGTCAATGGAGATGCCACCATACACCAACACTCCTCCACCGCCAAATCTGACACTTTCGTGCACGAACGCAGGATTATTCCTACTGCCACGGTCCCTCCAGATGAAAATACGCCTATTATCCGGATGCACAGAAAAACGGGACTCGTCAGAAAACAGAATATTGCTCCATTCATTTCTCTTCCAGTTGACATGCTCGGTTGCCCACTCCCTGCGGTCGCGACGATGCTTTGATGTTAATCTAACACATACCATCGGTCGGCGAGCATACAGACCTACAGCATGGAGCCGGTTTCGGACAGTCTTAGTTGAAATCGTGGTGCCTGTAGCCGAGCGAAGGTGTTGTTGGAGAAGAGTAGCGTTCATGGTTCGGTGTCTCCGAGCTGTTAACGCTAAATACCGATCTTCATTGGGCGTTGTTGCCCGTCTACGACCTTGCCCTGGTCTTCGGCCTGCACATCCACTCTCCAAAAAACGGTTCCAGATCCTGGAAATGACACTTTGTGACACTCCAATGGCTTGCGCTACTTCGGCTTGAGTTTGGCCCCCTTCTAACCTACCAACAATTCTCAAAGCTTTTGAATCTGTCAAATGACTTCGCTGAGACATCGTACTCATCGAAACAAAGCAATCACTGAATGCCGATCATCCTTGTCTTCATTCTCTTTTATCCAGTTGAAAGTCAAATTTCATTCGCTGCCGCTGAAGCGACATTTTTGACGTCGAACTCAAAATTTGCATACTCCACAATTTGAAAACCAGAAAAATTTGCATTTGTGATTCTCTTCTTCTATTTTCGGCAAAAAAATTTCGTTTATATCTTTATTTTATATAAAACTTCAAATATCCTTTAATTGTTTTGAGCAGTGTATTTGAATATAAAGGTAAAAAAAAATAAAAATAAAAAAAAAATAAATAAATAAAGTTTTTTTTTTTTTTACCTTTACATTCAAATATATAAAATTCGATGCACGGTTTTATTTATATATATAAACCAAACTTTTATGAAAAATATTGGGGATTTTCATTGATATGGAAAGTGCAAGGGGGATTTTGAAAATTACTAAGATAACGCGCAAAATTCCTTTTTTTTTTCTTTTTTTCTTTAAGATAAATGCATGCCATAATGCATATAATGTACCTTTGAATGATATTTAAAGTAAAATTTATCAAAAAATAATGATTTTTGAGGTCCCTCGTTCCCGACTTTAATTTCATTTATCTCAGAATGAATTTTTTCACGATTTGTCAACTTTAAAAGGATATATCTAAAGTTCCTTGCAAGATATATGCATGAAATTTTCAAAAGATCTTTTATGCAAATTTCCAACAAATTTTCTTCAGGATTTTTAATTTTGAGTGATAATTGTGAAAATTTGCTAATTAATGCAAAACTCACTCATAAAAAAACTTCATTTTCTTACTTAAATTAAAAAAAAAAATCATAATCAATATCTTAAGAAATCCTGAAGACAAATTAAAATGATAGATTTTTTGTACACAAAAGTGTAAAAATTTTGTAAATCGAGTAAGTACTTCCAGAGATATATAAAAAATTAAACATGTTTAAAATTTTAAAATTTAATTTTTTTTTAATTCCAGATTTTTTTTAACATTCAATATTCTTATTATATTAAAATATATTTCAGGAAAAAAATTCATAACAAAAGATCTATAAATAAAAATATATATATAATTTTGAGCCCCGGTTCCACTTAAATAAGTTACTTATCAATTTATAAGTGATTTTTTGTCACGTGATTATAGGTTTTTACTTTTCCGCGCTGTCGCGTCCGAAAATTCTGTTCAAAACGCCAACTTTGACAGAGTTTTCTATTTTTTTGCCTTTACTAAAACATTGAAAACTTCATTCGATTACATAATTTCTGAATCAGAAAATCTGCAAATTACATAAGTTTTCGAACCGCAATGAATTTAGGAGTGCGTCACGATGTACATCCTTTAGATTTGAGAATAACATTAAGAGTTTTGTAACTTGTTTTTTAATCTGCAAAAGAAAAAAAAAGAAAACTAATTTTTGTTTGATTAATTATGCTATTACAAAATGCTGTAAAATTACTGTCTTTTTATTAAAATAGTAATATTTATAACCATTTGATCCTTCTTCGGTTCAATATATAAAATTACTCACATAATTTAAGATATCCTGTGTGTTAGTGGGAAATAAAAATAATTATAATGCTACATTTGATATTCTAAGAACAGAAACTTAAGCAAAATTAACAGCACTAGACTGCTAAAACAATTTACTAAAAATAATCTATTCACTGCCATGTCTAAAGTGTCAGCAAAATTTGTAGCAACTGGGAATAGAAACAGCTTTAAGTCGTACGCGTAAAATAATGTTTAATTTCATTACTGCGAAAAAGAACTCTGATTATCCCTAGGATAATTAATATATTCCCTGCAGAATTTTCCTTCTCCGATACGCAGCTCGACCCCTGTTGAGCAAAACGGTCTTAATGATTTCCTGCACAGCATCTTCGAGGGGTGGAAATTTTCGGGAAGACGCTAATCCCAACCCCGTATTTTTCAACACTCTTTTTCCTGGGATTACGGTAATCCCCCCGTAAGCTAAAGGTTAACTCTTGAAGTGGCAAAGTTATGCTCAGCGAATCAAATACTTCATTTCGCTCTTTACCCGAATGCAACACACATACTCCAACCAGCTGACGTTGCTATTTTCAGGCCTCTCAAAGTGCGCTGGCGGGAAACCGTTTACCATTGGAAAACTAAATCTGGAAACAAAGTGGTAACAAAAGCAGTATTTGGATCTTTGATTGCAAGTGTATTTCGAGAAGCAGCAATTCCGAAAGTCATTAAAAATGGCTTCCGGGGATTCAGTCTGTTTCCGTCTAACGCATACGCTGTAGACTACGAAAAGTGCATCAGCAGTAAGCAACGACATTGTCCACCAAGATACCCACGTGAAAATTGGTCTAGAGTAAGAGTAGCGGAAAACTTCAACGTCATGATTCTTTTTTACATTGTATCCCTATTCAAAAAAAGGCAGAACTCAGAAGTTCAGAAGCGTGGAAGGGGACGAATGGAAGATTGGTGTTGAGGCTCTTGAATTGTTCCATTTCTGGAGGCAAATTCGGAACAAATATCTTGAACAAACTCAAACGAACATTGCGACACCAGAGAGCGAACCTGAATCGCCAGTTGGTGATCGCCTAACAGCAACTGCTTATATCGCTCTATAATATGATGATCCTCGAACAAGATTTGATCATGATCATACAACACCAGATCCTTCAATGCAGACGGACCCACTTCCAAATTATGCGACTCCTGAGCGCCCAAAAAACACAGGTGTAGCTAAAGTAAAAAACGTCAGTCCAGCTTTTGGAGACAACATTCTATAGCCTCACGACTCGCCACAGAAGAAAAAATAGAAAAGAGACTGTTGCCTTATGCGACAACGTTAAAACAGTGGATAATGTCTTTCGAAGAAAGGGAAAAGGAAAAAGAAGAGAAAGCAACCCGAAAGAAAGCAATGACTCAGAAAAGGGAAAAGAGGAAGCAACAACTTATACATCAAAGACAAGATATGGGACTATCTAAAATTCCGACTATGTAGAAAAAACAACGACTGAGCAACTCACATAGCTTTGAGTCCAGTGCCAAAGTTTCATCCGGTGAGAGTGTGTGAGTGGAATCCTTAAATGAGAAAACTGTCCATGCTTGGCAGACGGTGCAAAAGTATATTGATGAGCATGTTGTCATTTTGGAAAATATTGGAAATGGAAAAAGAAGGAGCGACGGCGGCTTCCATGGCGGCATGTGGACGCCTACGGAAGTTTTCCTTTTTTATAGGTTGGATCAAGTTTTTTCCACATTGAACCCACAAAAATCAGTAGAACAAGAAATCTTTTCTCTGTCCCTGAATTAGAGTTTCAATATTGCTTATAAGTTATTGTATTTTTTTAATTTTATTCGTCCCATTAAAATGTTTACTATTCTCAAATTGTTTAATTTTTTCTACTTCCATTGAAAAAAAGATCAAAATGACCAGTGATCAGCTACTGGAATGAAATCGATCAAAAACTGGATTCGCCTGATCAACTACTGGGGAAATGGCAATTAAGAAAACTATTTATTTACAATTCTGTTGCTATTTAATTCCAGCAGAATTTAATTATTGTCTGTTATAGGACATTCATTAAGGGTTGCAAAAATCATGTTAGTTTACTCCTAAAACTTAAAAGGAAGGAAATATAATAAAACCCCCATAGCACCGACCTTATTTGATCAAATACTGACTCGGTCACCCTATATTCAGTATCCGGGAATGCATAGCTGCCAACTTTCCACTAATCTTCCGTAATGTCTGGATTAATTTAACCCAAGTTAACCACATTTCGAACTACAAAATTTATTTCACGAATGCTTATTTATTTAATTCCATGTTTCTACACCGCCCTCTGAATACTAGGCCTGAGCGCTCACACAAAAATGACACAAAAATGGCGGCTGCCGAAGGCGGATTTCTTTTAGCGTAGATACGGTCCCTTAAATGTAGACACCAGTATTTTATAAAAGATTTCTCTACCTTGTTTATTCTCAGAAAAACGAAGCGGAAAAAACTTCAAAAAATTATTGGTAGGAATATTTAAGGGACCGTACACACGCTGAAAAAAATCCGCCTTCCGCAGCCGCCATTTTTGGTCCAGCGCTCAGGCCTAGTATTCAGGGGGCGGTGGTTTCTACGTGGAACAAATTTAATTGCATTTCTTAAAAAAATTTCTGGTACGAAACTTATTAAACCAGGGTCAAATTAACACAACTATTGCGGAAGATTAGTTTGATGTTGGCACCTATGGGAATGTGGGACTTAGGTCTCGTACTCATCGATAGAAGGTTTTCGCATTATCATGAACCCCGAATAAAAAAAGCAAAATTTACAATAAAAAATAAATGGTGGGAATAATCACGGATTCTGAGCACTTTGTGCGTCACGTATACGAGGCGTTTATCCCGGAAGGGATTATAAAATTTTAAACTGTCTGAAATGCTGACATTTTAAATTAGACTGTATATAAACAGAAACTTCGCTACTGCAAAATGTCTAAGGCTATGCAAGAAAGCTGTTGGGTCCTGTACTAACTCGAATGCGGTCTGTAATTCTTTGAAGGGTGGTTTGATATTTTATACCGTACCTAATTTTAACATACTTCGCACCTGAATTATTTACAGGAATTTAATTCTATAACTTTGACGAAAGAAAGTGTAACATTCATCTTTGTACTTTCAAATATACTTTTCAAAACTTCTGACGTGGGATTAACTTTACAGAAATGCATTTACTTTTGCCTCAAAGAGTTAAATATGGCGTTAGAAAATAAAATTTATGAATAAGTAAATTTCAAAGATTAAAACTTTTTTTTAATTTAAACGTCACTTTGAAATAACGAAAAGAAATTAAATTCTGCCATCAAGATCCCTATGGTTATGTATATTTCAGTATAAAATAAATCATTAACCTCATTATTCTTATTACACATAACTTTTAATACATATAGCAAACGGAAAACTTTAGTTCGATTTAATTTATCATTGTCAGGAAAACAAAATTAACGGACAATTTCAGCATCACAATTGTTGGTCTAAGTCAGCAAAGAACTTTTTAATGCAAAAAAAATATATATGATTTATAAGTAAGAAGATAAATAACAATTAATTATCCCCTTTGAACTTAAATTATTGAAAGAAGAGTAATTTCGGAATCTTGTGTGGATACATCTACAGGATGCCTCTTTTATTATTGTCCAATAGGTAGAAAAAATAACGACTCAAAAGTATGGTTCCCGCACTTCACAAATAACGACAAAACAAGTTTTGCAAGATTTATTTTGTCATACAATTTTAATTTTTCTTAATTTTTTTTTTCATAATTTTACTTTATTTTATTTTTGTATTTATTTATTTATTTATTTATTTTGCAAAACAAATATTTAAAGAAACGATAGGAAAAGCAGTAGTAGTTTAAACTAAATACAGGCTTCTTAATCCACGATTCAATCTTCAGTCAATTTTTGTCCTTTCAAACATTCCGGGTGCTCTTTAGAGATATTGTTTCAATTTCAAATATTCAGAGCTATTACCACTATTTTCTAACAGAAATTTTCGTGGTAAATTCCTTTAATATCAGTTACTGAAATATTGTTATAGTATAATAGCATTTGGTCATTAGTATGAAACAGCGTTAATACGGGTTAGGTTCCCTTAGAAAGACCCCCACGAAGGGCACTCCCCCTGGGCCTATATCCCTCGTGCAGATAATTGGCCGTCATAAATACAACCAACCAACAACCATTAGTATGAAACGCCCGATTTGAAATATCGGGTTCTGGAAGGGATTTTTTTTTTAAATTCAGAAATTCCCATTACTCCCGAAAAACTTTATCTTGATATATTTTAAGATTTTGTGAATTAAAAAGAGATAAAAATTACTATTAAATTTTTCCTGGTGTCAACTCAAAATCTGCGAATAAAAAACTCGCCAGATTTGACAGTTTCAAATTGGACGTTTCATACTAAATGGCCTAATAGTTGCAAGGCTAGATGATTTATGAAGGTTACCAGTCCTGAATGAATATGTCTCAAATGTCAGGTCAAGAGGTCTGGGAGGACAACGCTCCTATCCCAGTGACAATCTCCAAGACGCTATGGATACCTATCTCAACACGTTGACGGCAACCTTCTATGAAGAGGGTATTGGAAAACTCGTCTACGAAAAATGTCTCAATTTTCACTGTGACTACGTAGAAAATTAATTTTTAACCACTTGAGGGGGCAGCTAATTTAAACAAGATTCTTCCCAGAAATTTTTAACTAAATTTTATATTTTTAGCTTTGGAGGAAATCATTGAAAAATTGCTTTTCCTTATTTAAAAATAAAAAATTTCGATTATTATGGTGAGAATTCAATATTTAGAGATATTTTTGCTTGCCCCTCAAAGGGTTAAATTCACTTGACTCCTGATTATGAAAACATTGTGTTATTCACACTTGTCTTTATTTTACACCCGACCGGACGTTGAAAAAGATAATCTTCGTACCAATATTCATAAAATAATGGAGTCACACTGACATTTTTTGTAATGAAACGTGAATACTGCAAAAATATTGCTGTACATTGTAAGTATCTCAAACAGAACACCAATGCTGCAAAAATATTTACTTTATCATGGAAAAGATAATTGTGAAATTTAAACTAACTCTTAAACATGAAACATGATTTTGACTTTAATTAATTGTTTTTATGTACCGGGTGTACCAAAAAGGACTGACTGATTTTAAAATTCAATAACTTACAAACGGTGACAGATATTTAAAAAATTCTTGCAGGAGGGTTATGCATAAGGTCAAAAGTTTTTTTACAGTGATTTTCAATTTTAGTTCGAATTACAAACAATAGATGGCGCTGCGATCAATAGACGCTGAATTCAGGCTCGATTTTTGGTACTTCGTGGCCCGGATAATACATTTCCATCTCCTTTTTCAGCATGGAACAAGAGAAAGGACTAGAAATCGAGCCTGTATTTAGCGACTATTGCTTACAGCGCCATCTATTGTTTGTAATTCGAACTAAAATCGAAAATCACTGTAATAAAACTTTTGACCTTATGCATAAACCTCCTGCAAGAATTTTTTAAATATCTGTCACCGTTTGCAAGTTATTGAATTTTAAAATCAGTCAGTCCTTTTTGGGACACCCGGTATTTATTTAATTGCTTTTTAAATGTATCCAAGTCTATCTAATTTTTCATAGTTTCAAATAGGCAAAAATAGGCAAAAAAATATTTCTCTGAATTTATAAGGCGAAATAGATTATTAGAATGAAAATGTGGTTATAAAAATCAGGAAACACAATCATTCCTGATTTTTTTTTTCATCAGGTATAATTTTAGAAAGGTTTACATTGCTGTACCAAATGCATACCAAATAAATTTTTACATTTTGCATATGCTACGGTATCAATAACGCAATAAAATATTCCATTGTTATATTTGATTGAAGGTAGGTTTTATTCTTATAACTTTTTTTTTATGTATCACAAACAAATAAAATATGTAAATTTATATATGTATGTGAAAATTTTGCACATTGGGAAAAAATGAATATAATGTATAATGAATACATACGTTAATCGGTACATACTTAATCATACTTTTAATGTTGGCTTCATCTAAACATTTTCACTCTTTTACATTTACAAAATTATTAGGATTAGGATACTATCATTACCAATGGGAAATAATAACAAAACTAGATGTTATGATAAAAAGATGCTCAAATACAAGACATGGTTTCTTAATACGGAGATGGCATTCATAAGTGTCTCAGAATTTATATAGGCGCTAACCACTAAGTTATCTCCTTTAATATAGTTAATTTGAATTAGTTTTAATACGTTTCAAATATTTAAAAAAAATTAAATTAGATATGTTCACGTAGAAAAACCTGTTCTTAAATACATAAATATCGACCAAAAAAAAAAAAAAAAAATGTGGATTAAAACTTGGTTAAACTTCGTCAAGTTAATTACCATATTATGGAAGGCTACTGGGAAATTGACAGCTATGAGAATGCTCAAATTCCATATAGTTCAGGCAATAGGGGATTTTACCTGGCAAAATTAATGGTAGTTCTGAAAATTGGCTTATTTTATGTTTTTTGGTCGCTGAATCTGAATTTGTTACTTCCCAAAAAAATTCCCCCGGCAACCCCCCCAAATTTTCGTAAAATGCCCCCCAAAAAAGGTTTTTATTAGAACAAATCAATTTTGTTATTGTTTTAGGGAAAAAGTATCTAGAAATTCAGAAAGTAGACAAAATTTGCAACAAATTAGATGTATGGCATTATGACGTAGGATGAAGGGGGAGGGGGGATCTGCCTCGGAGCATGCGCCGCGGTGCTGCGAGGACTAATTTGCGCAAATCCACTTAACCACTCACATCGTTTACATTCGACCTCCCATTTCCCCTCTAAACTTTCCCTATAAGTTTTACTTTAAGTTTTTTGAGTCGCTGAATCCGAATTTTTAACTTCCCACCAAAATTTCTTCCGGCAAACCTCTAAAAAATAGATTTTTTGAAAATATTTGTTTTTAGAGAACAGCGCGGGGGTAGATAGGGTCGATATAGTGAGTTGCTTCCTAAAAATAACTTTATTATAAGGGATTTTCCACAAATTTTCAATCAGCTTACTATAACTTTATAAGTTTTCACAACATTTGACTGGACTTTTTATAGAAGTTGCCCCAAAATACTGACTACCAAATTATGAAATAAAAATTATGCAATCTTCCGCGCATGCGCACTTTAAAATTATCTCATAAAAATGCCCATATCTCATAAAATATTCCATATATTCATGTTTTAATTGCAGTATACTGTTGCTACTATTCTTTGGCAAGTTTTCGGAAAGTTATGTTAAATTTTGTTGAAAACTCTGTATGCTATAAGCAAAAAACTTTTGAATTTTTCACAGACACAATAACATCTTCACGAATATGAGTGCTATGCTTACACAAATGCACACAAACGTTGAACAGGACCCAAATAGTCATTTAACGCAGTGACGAACCATTTCCAGCATTTTCAATTGCATAGCTGATCGTAAATATTATTTTATTATTAAATTTATCATTAGCCCCCTAATTGTCGACCCGACTAAATCTTCACCAAGAAATATGAAATCAAACATGTCCTTTTCATCCCAGAAGTTCAAGAACAATTCGCCAATAATTCTTGTAGATATCACTAAGAAACACACATTTTGTTGACTTAGATCTGGCACTTGTTTTTGCCTAATTATTGGCATCTAAATCCAAAAATGACCCCGTTTTTTTTTCTATCACGTCAACTTTTAAGCTACAGGATACCCTAAAAATCATACTTAATGTGGATACAAAGGAAAATAAAGAAAACATTACCAAATATATTATACATACAGCGGCTGTATATACTTACTATAAGATACATTGCGTTCATACAAGTAATAAAAACCTTTTACAAAACGAAAAAAAGTACATATTAAGGTCGAATTTTCACTTGTAGCTCTTCCTGGAGTGTTCAATTTGTGAACAATCTTGCTTGATGCTCCAACAATAGGTCAGAAATCATATGTTCATCCCATATACCTTGATACCGTTCTTACAAGAGCCTTAAATCTGCGTGGTATAGTTCAGCCTGCTCACCACAGCCTGCAACACGATCTTCCGGAAAGTCATCAAGATGGCTATGACGAAAACGAAGTTTGATGCTAATGTTGCAACCAAGCATTTTGAAACTGTCTAAAAGCTTCTTGACAATTCCGGTGTAATTTTCTACTCGCATATTTCCCAGAAATTTCCTTGACAAGGTTTTTGAATGCCAACCACACATTCATCTGGAGTTCTGTCATTGTTCCGATGTCATTGTTCATCTCTAATGAGCTGCTGAATCTGTGGACCGTCAAATACACCTGACTTTATCTTTTCAAAAGACAGGTTTGGAAATTTTGAAATGAGATACTTGAAACAGTCTCCTTCGGTTGACAAAGCTTTCACGAGCTGCTTCATTAGACATATTTTTATATGGAGATGTGGAAATATTATGTTCTTTCTGTCGACAGTGGCTCATGCAGAATGTTTGTATCATCAGGTTTAAGGTCAGATCTTGGGGGACAATTCAACTTGAACCAATGTTTCTCACGAGATCTGCGGTCCCACATACACAAAAACAGAATATTTGGTATATCCATGTTGCCGGCCAAGCAGGAAGCAGGCCATTTTAAGGTCAACACAGATGATCTGCTCGTCCATGTCATATTGCAATAAATCAATGACTGTCTTCGTCTTCAAATTCCTCATGAAAATAAACTGAATGGCCTGTTGGGACTCCTCCAAATAAATGTCCATTGTGAAGAAGCACGCACTTCAAGCTGCTTTTGAGCTATCGATGAATAGTCGCCATTCAGTTGCGGTATAGGATGGAATTCCCAACTCCTCCGTTAAACCATGTACATTATGGCAATAAACAAATCCACCGTCACTTCGAATGTATTGAAGAAATTCACTTTTGATCGAAAGTAGGATACCTTAGCTCCTTCTTCATGTAAATTTTTCTCGTAGAGTCTTCATGCTCAGAGTTCTGAAACTTTTTTCTTCCTATGACTCACGCCCGATTCAGCGTAGAGTGGTCACATTAATATCAGCTGTAGAGAAAAAACTTCACGTGATAAAAGAAAACTAATTGTAGTTTTGAAATCAGCACGGTTTTTTGATTTAAAAACAGCTAAATAATCGAAGTCAACAGAAATTGTGTTAAAAATTGTTCCCCAGTGTATTCGACAAAACGTGTGCAATCGAAAGCATCCAGTCCCTGTACCTTAACTTTTGGAAGCCAGTGTATGTTTAACATAGCTTATCATCATAATTTCATTTTTAAATTTCAGCTAAAATATTTTAAAAAATATATTCAAACATTAAATTTATTATACTTTTTGATGTAAATTGAAAATGTAAAGAATTTTCACAAAACCTGAAAAAAATGATTAAAGTATGTATTTCGTACAGTAGAGAAAAAATATGGAGAAGAAATAATTAAAATCGAGGATGGCCTGAAGGAATTTTACAAAAAGTTAACTAATTTTAAATCTCAAAGCTTAACCCGGGAAAACGCGCGAATACCCAGGTTATGAATGGTTTTTACTTTGTCACCAATAAACACAAATAATAAACGTCACCTTATTTAGTCGGAGACAATTTTGAGATAAAAGATGTTAAAGATTACTTTTAAAATGATAGTGGTGACAATTCTAAAAACCGTACCCACTCCGGGTCTATCAGGTCCGGCGCGCGTCCTCCAGGGTTAAATAGAAAAATAAAACACTTTCAAATTCCGCACGTCAGATAGTTAAATTATAATTAATAGTATGTAAGCAAACACTTTGTTTTAAAATACATAAATTTATCTAGGAAATAAAAATAAAAACATTTTTAGTAACTTCATGTGACTGGAAAATTCTGGAAATTCCCAATTACACACACTAAAAGCTATAATAGTATTATATACAGTAAAAAAAAAAAACGTTCACCATTGTCTAAATTGCCTGCCTATGTAACATAAATTAGAATAGCTTATTGTAACATGTTTTAGAATAGATCATAATTCAGGGTTCTCTGTATACTATTTCTTTTAAATTATTTAGCACCACTATTTAGAAAAAATTACAAAATAGGGTTAGCTTGCCATTCCACGTATTTACAAAATAATAAAATAGTGTTAGCTCTCCATTCCAAGTGATTAAAGAAATTCATCTCGAATAAAATACAATAATTTTATAACACTTATAACTAGTATATAAAATAACATATATAGAGAGCCGCGAATATGTTCCCAATACCTACTCGGTTCAGATTTGGACACTTGTATTTCTCAGTATATTTTTCTGATATAAAGTTTCGAATATTCTGAAACAGTTACATTTATTATAATCTCGATGTAGTAATAATGATAGCTTCACAATATTAATAACATAGCAAATGCGAAAATGTTTCGCTGAAGTCAATGTCAAAACCTATGATTAAATACCTTTGTACCCATTATCCATTCTGTTCATTTTTTTCCAATGTGGAAATTTTTACTTAAGTTAATCAAATTTACATTTTTTAATTTGTTTCTAATACATAAAATAAAAGTTATAAAAATTAAACTTTCTTTCAATCAAATGTAACAATGGAATATTCCATTGCTTTTTTCATGTTGTGGCATTTCAAACAAAACAAAATATTAAAATTGATTTGACATGCAGTGATAATAGGTACACCAATGTTAACCTTCCTGTATAAAAAACCCGATACGAAAACCTTGGAGAGATTGTGTTTCCAGATTTTTTACAACCACTATTTCATGCTAATAGCTATATTTGCCCCATAAATTCTGAGTTTAATAACGGCTAAGATTTGGAAATATCGATTATAAAATTTGGGAAACCAAATTTCCGTGAAAACCAGTATCAGTTATGTTTTTTATATTGCACCAATATTTGCATTGATCGATAACGGGGTTGCAAATTTAACTGAATTAAGAATTCAAAAGTATCAGCCAGTGTTTTGAAATAGCTAATTTTAATTTTATTTAATCTATGATAGTCTTCCATTAAATGTAGCAAAAATTATTATTAAAAAATTCTGGTACAGTTTGAATACAAAAATACGCTTAGTTTTAAACACAGTTCGCTATGGCTGATACTTGAACGGAAATACCAATATTACATGTTCTCTTAATAGGACGCTAGAATTCGAACGGGTTAAATAATAATTTGTAAAATATTGATTTACGATGGAAATATTTGTAATGAAACCTCAATACTGTGAAAATATTGCTATACATTGTAAAACTCAAACAAAATGTAAATATCTGAAAAATATTTAGTTTATGTTGGAAATATTAACAGGGAAATTGGAAAATATTTTTTGCCAATATTGTACAAGTATGTGCAAAATGTAAATTGGCGAAAAACATTTTGCAATTTTGACGCTGACTTCATCCAAACACTTTCACATTTACAGTAAGATTATTACGATTAATATTACTACATGGAGTTAATAACAAAAATCATTCTTAAGAGAAAATAATACCCAATGAAAAAACATGTTCTCTTAATAGGACGCTAGAATCCGAACGGGTTAACACTAGAACCGCCAAGGCGGTCATTTTGACAGTTTCGGAACTTTCATTGCGTACCAGTTTGTTTCTATTTAGAGTATAACTTTCAGTTTCCGTGACTTTTTATATAATTCGAAAAGCTACGATATGCCAATGATAATTTTTCCAGCCAGCCAAAATTTGTGAAGTATTGCAGTAGTATACCTAGAACCGCCGAAGCGGTCAAAATGACCGCCGTCAATTTTAATGCACATTTTATCTATTAGATGTCGCAACAGTCCATACTTCATACAACCACACTTCAAAAAAGGTTACAACATTACCGCAGATAACTTCTTTACTTCACTGCCCCTTCCAGAAAAGCTGAAGTCACGAAAAACAAGCATTGTTGGCGCAGTCAATTGCGGACGAAAAACAAAATTCCACAGGCCATAAAATTTGAAAAAAAGTCTTTGTACAGTAGTCAAATTCTTGCCAAAGGTGATATTACGTTGAGTTTATCAAGGGAAGAGAAATAAATATGTTTTAATCCTAAGTTCCAAACATTCATCCATTACATTTGAAACTAGTGATAAGCACTTACCAGAAACTGTAAAGTTCAACAATTCTACAAAATTTGGCATCGACGTGCTCGACCAAATGGCACGGAAATATTTTACAAAAGCTAGTTCTAGACGATGACCTCTACAAGTGTTTTATAATTTTCACAATCTAGCGGCCATGAGTTCTGAAAAACACAGTCAAAAAAGGTGTTAAATACCAGTATTTTGTTAAAGAGAAATCCGCTTCCTTTAGTCCCGTTATATTATTCGCAGTATTTTCTAGAAGAAAATACTAGTAGTTCCTTCTGTTTTTGACTGTGTTTTTCTCTGTCCACTGGCCACCCTGAGTATTGTGTTGCTCAGGGGATAAATATAATTTTTTGTTTTTACCAAGTTTACTTTTGTTTTTAGCAATTTCGATTTCTCTTGAAAAATATTTTTTACTGTAAAAATACTCTTAAATTAAAAAATAAAAGTTTCAGATATATATCTCAATATAATATAGTTATAACGTAATAAAATATAAAAAAAATACAATAAAATTTATTAAATATATGTTATTATACGGGTAATGATGCTAATAATAGTAATAAAATATACTAAGAGTAAAATATGGCAAGTAAACAATATTTGAGCATGGCAATCCACATCGGTCAAAATGACCGCTTTGGCGGTTATAGGTATACGTTTTTGCCGGCGGCGGTTCTAGTGTTAAATAATAATTTTACGCTTCTGCGATCGCTGCGTAAGTGTTTCAGAATATTTAAAAACTCATACCAGAAATCTATACAGAAAAATACCAGAGTTGAATCTGAACAGAGTAGGCACTGTAAATATGAGAGCTGCATCACGTGATAAATTATCTGATAATAGTAATACATGTAATGCAATTATGTATTACATTTCGGTTACACCTAACGCCTGTTTTTTTCTAGTAGTAAAGCTATATTGGTCCAATATTACTTATAATCCCTGAAATTCTTTCAATATTCGCAAAATTGGCATCACTTTGTATATTTACATTTCACCAGAACTACAAATACCATGGAACTATTAATAAAGAGGAACTGACATATCCTTAAAACAGTAAAGCGTTAACTGTAACCAGTATCGCAGGAGTTGCTTTCCGCCGGTGAAATCTTCCACCAGTATATTTATATGGAAATTTCGAGTTTATTTAAACGCCTTAATAATGCAAAATTTCAGTCATAAATAATGGTAGAAACACATTTTCATTTTTACTGGTAGGAATTTACTTTGGCGGTAGTTAGGCCCCGCGTTTCTGCCGTATTGTGACAACCAGAGCAACAAACTGACAGTTTTACAAGGCGCACTGACACCAGAAAAAAAAAAAAAAAATTACAAATTTTTACGTCATTTTTAAGAAAACAAATTCCATGAATAAGACGCTTAAATAAGAAGAAGTTTCTATTCAATTTTACTTCAATATCTTTTTTAACCATTTGAAAAAAATGGTTATTGTTCTCGTCAGGATGGGAAATCAAAAGCATATCTGAAGATTTTTATTGGTTTAATCCACATTATTTTATTCGTTTTCTGATTGGTCTCTACAGTAATCTGTATTTCCCTTTACTTTCAACAGAGATGGATACCTTCTGTTGCCGCTATGACACAAAAGTAATAAAAACCACAAAAAAATTAATAACTCAGAAACAAATTGAGATACAGCTTTCAAACAAATTGCATTTGAAAGTACATTTTTTTCTCTATACGACGGTCTAAAAAGTAATATTGTGGGATGTTTAAAAGTTTAAGAATGAAATTTCATTTAAAATGTTTCGTCAGATTTCTTGGAAATCTGACGATGGAAAAGCCTTTTCCCCAACACCCAATGAAATGGTTCGATAATACATAAGTTTCTGGTGGATAATACGTACGAGTCGCAGGCGATTTTTGTCGCTTGAAATTTTTACGTGTAATAACACTATTAATGCTTAATTCATGGCGTACGTAATGTATGATCAACTCCGTGCGATTTTTTATGTCTTAAATTTTAATCTTCGAAAAAATCATTTTCCAAATGGTCATTGTAATTTGATAAATTGCTTTTTTTTTTTTTTTTTTTTTTTTTTTTTTGCCTTTGCGGTAATCAGAAACTGAAGTTCCGATGTAAAATGTCAGCCGCCATCTTGTGACAACCTCCTCAGATACTTCAGTCGCAACTGGTAGACAGTACACTATATGTCTCCTCCTCTTTATTTAAAACTCCATTACAAATACAAATATAATTCCCCATTTCAATTCATATATTCCCACTGTAAATTCAAAATGTCTTTTTTCTTTTTGAAAACGAAACTTTAAAAATATTTTTATTATGGAAAATATTTATAAACGTTATTTCAAAATGGATTATATTTTATTTTTAAGGGATTACAAACACTTCAATAATATCAAAATAACTAGCCAGTACTTAATTGTCCATAAAAAGAAAAAAGAAAAATGCTTACCAGTAGAATACCAAATTACTGAACTTAAGTGCACAAGAATGTTTTTATTCGACGCCTAAAATTAAAATGCCTTTAAAATATATGCATCTTATAACCCTAATTATAAACAGAAACTTTTTAGAATTAAACAGAAATTATATGTATAACACTTCAGAAGTTAAAATAGCTTTTAAATGTTAGTATTTATAACTCATATAAATAATTGCATGTTACACTTTTTTTTCAAGCTTTATATCTTACAGGTATACTTAAAGTTAAGTAACATGAAATACGTGAAACAAAGCACAAGATAACAAGAATAATATAATGAAATGTAAATATTGGTTTTTCAAAATATTCTTAACATTAGAAGAACCGTACGGAGTCATTTTGACCCATACCAAATAAATATGTTTCGGTTTGAACCAGAAATTCCTTTATAAAATATGCTTAAAGACATAAATAAGAAAACATTTAAGCAAATAACTTAACCAGTTTTAAATACAAACTCTGTTGTAAAATATTTCTATAAAACTTAAGTAAAATTTACGGCCTTTCTAGTGTTAATTTTAAAAGTTTATGCACAGTTCTAATTAACATTTGTAATTATATACGCACGTGCTGGACCATACTTTTTGTTTAATCATTTTTACCAATAATATTAAAATAAATTAAAATGAAATAACCTAAATAAATATAATAAGTAAATATAGTAAGTAAGTAAATATTGCTGTCATTCATATTTGTGTTTTTTTTTTCTTTTAAAGAATAAAAATTACCAGTAGAACCGCACGGCTCTGTCTGTGTTAACAACGACGACCTTCTGGGTAAAATAAACAAAAATTCAACAATACACCCATCACAATAACGGAACTCTGTGAATTCGCATCCATAAATTCTTTAAAAAAACAATCAGACATAAAATTACATTACTTTGATGCAATCAAAGTAAAATCTCTCATCTTTATAAATGAGAAACCAGGTTTTCGTTTGACCATACAACAGAAAATAATGCGATTTTTCGGTCAAAACGAAAACAAATGCAAAAATTACAATTAATTGACATAATAGTCAGTGAAACTCCCTTTCTTACTTTATATATACAGTTAAATATGATAAAGCATAATCACTTTCCGGTCGCATATAGTGCAAGGAGATTATTGCAGTCATTAAAATTTGGAAATTATTGGATATTTAGAAAAAAAACCTGCTATTCAAAGTTAAGGGGCCGCACAGTTTCTGAAAAAAACCACCTACCAAAACGGTCATTTTTGAGTCAGCACGAAGGCCTTGTATTCAGATGGATATGATACGACACCGTCGCACGCGCGTATGTATGCTAAAACCCAACACAGGGGGTCGTACTCGTCCTGAAATTCCAAGATCAGGAATTTGTACGGTATTTTTCTTATAGAAAATCTCTTCTTAAAAAAGAAAAAAATTCGCGCGTAGTGCCTCGATTTATTTTTCTATATAAAAAATACTGGTATTAGTCCTGAAAAATACCTTGAAACGTACGACCCCTGCAAACATTATCGTTTTATTGATTTTTTTTATGTAATGCATGCTCAAATCTCAATAGAGGAGCATTTACTTGAACACAACAATCCGGTGCTTATCAAAATACACACAATCTAATTTATTTTATATTATTCAAAAGTGACTATATGACTTTTCTGGTATCAATGTCCTGTTATTTTCTTTTTTAAAACGTATTTCTATAATTCTTAAATGCGCAATTTTTCATTTTCTTTCGAAAAAATTATATATGATTCACTGAAAGGTTCATTACTCAGGAAAAATAATGAAAAAAATCACAGATACATTTTTCACATAATACGTCAAACTTTTTTACTGTTGCACATGTGCAATATAAGTAAAAACTACTGTCGTGTAGCTGTTTTACGCTAAAATATTGCAAATTAGTAAATATTTTAAGAAGTACGTCTCCAAATACCTTATTTTATATAATTATTTATTTTATAAAGCTTAACCTTTAACCCTTTAATTCCCATGATAGAATACCTTCTAGAAATTACATAGAATTACATAGTTCACAGAATCTGACTTTGCACCAGAAAGTTTCAATGGTTAATTTCGCTTTATTTAAATACGGAATGTTTGTAATTAATTAGAGCAGGTATTGCTATTTTAATTTTCTGGTGTTAATTATGTATATACGAATAAGAAAAAAAATATATTAAATTCAAAACACTGTTTTTTGCATATATGCAAAGCTGCGCACTATAGTGATTAAAAATGGAATGCATGATTTTTAATTTCCCTCACCTGCACATAGTTCGCATTTCTTTTCATTCTCCTACAGCAGTTTTTAAAACATTGTAATTTTGAATTATTTAATCGCTCAAAATTTAAGATTAGATAAAGTGAAAATTCATAGTGAGCTCACATATTTCCAAACTAGAATACTGGTATTCAAATTAAAAAAATTTCTTCACCTTACATGGCAAGTTTTCTTGCCAACCGGCTTTAATGAGTTAAAAGTTTATGCATACTTGTAATTAACATTTTTAATTACATACGCACACGCTGGAGCATACTTTTTTTAATCATTTTTTCAGTAATATTAAAATAAATTAAAATTAAGTAGACTATGCTGTGAAGTAAACAATGCTGTCATTCACATTTGTGGATTTTTTTCTTTTAAAGAATAAAAGTTACCAGTAGAACCACTTGGTTCTATCCGTGTTAACAAAGATGGACTTCAGGGTAAAATAAATAAAAATTATTCAATACGGCCATCACAATAACGGAGATCAGTGAATTCGAATCCATAGATCGTTGAAAAACAACCAGACATAAAATTACATTATTTTGATGCAATCAAAGTAAAATCTCTGAGCTTTATAAATGAGAAAGCAGGATCGTACAAAAGAAAATTATACAATTTTCTTGACAAAACGAAAACAAATGCAAAAATTACAATAAATTGGCATAATAATCAGTGAAATTGTCTTTCTTACCTTATATATGCAGTTAAATATGATAAAGCATAATAACTTTCCAGTCGTATATAGTGTAAGGAGATTATTGTAATCTTTAAAATTAATTTAGAAATTATTGGATATTTAGAAAAAACTGGTATTCAAAGTTAAGAGGCGCACAAATTCTGAAAAAAATCCACCTACCAAAGCCGTCATTTTCGAGTCAGCACGAAGCCCTTGTATTCAGAGAGATATGATACAACACTGTCGTACGCTCATATGTATGCTAAAACCAAACACAGGGGGTCGTACTCGTCCTGAAATCCCAAGACCAGGAAATTCTTCGGTATTTTTCTTATAGAAAATCTCTTCTTAAATAAGAAAAAAAATTGCGCGTAGTAGCTCGATTTATTTTTCAAAAAAAAAAAAATACTTATATTAGTGAGAAAAAAACTTGAAGCGTACGACCCCTGCAAACATTATCTGCTTATTGATCTTTTTTAACCCCTTCGGTACTACCATCTTTTACAGAATTTTTAATCTTTACTCACCGGATTTTTAAAACAGAAATTTTTGGCTAATTGAATCGGGAAAATGCTCGGATTAAATAAGGAAAAATTTACAATACAATTTTACTGGAGAGAATAATCACCGATTCTGAGCGACGTACGCGACACGAATACCGGCCGCTCGTCCCCAAGGGGTTAATGCATGCTCAAACAAAGCGATATAAGTAAGCGTCCTATCTTCAATGGAATAGGTAACCGCAAGATTAAAGGCGAGGTCACATCAATCAAGGTCGCAATAACTATATATCTAATTAAAAATTTTCTATGTTAACAGTTGTCCATAATTTAAACCCTTCTTGACAAGCATTTTTTACAGAATTTTTAATCTCTTATCACCGGTTTTTAAAAACAAATTTTTTGCCTAATTGAATAGGGAAAATGACTGCCCGCACCTGAGAGGGCTTCAACTTCCTTGGAGTACTAAGCAATGGCATTTAGTTTATTTTAAAGTAATTCTTACAAAATCCACCACCCCCTGTCCTGTCTTTAAAATTTGCCAGTTATAAAGCTTATTTTTCATTTTTTTTTTTTTTTACTATTTTTTTATTTTTTTATTTTCTTTTTGCTTGTTGAACTCAAGAACCTAAGTCTTAGACCCCCCCCCCCTCTTTTTATTTTTCACTGCTGTCCAAGGAATCGCACCTTGTCGACTACCTCAAATGTTCAGTGTCCTGGGATGTGGGACACTATTCACGGGTTTCTCGACAAACGGTCTTTCATCACCAACCAGGAATAAAAAAGGCAATATTTACAATAAAAAATAACTGATAACTGATCACGAATTCTGAGGACATTATGCGTCAGGTATACGTGGTGTATATCCCGAAATGGTTAAGAAAATTTTAAACTTTCTGAAATTCTGACATTTTAAATTAAACAGCATATAAACAGGAACTTCACTACTGCAAAATGTCAGGGCCGTCTAAAAAAGCTGTTGAATCCCGTAGTAACTCGAATGCGGTCTGTAATTTCATTAATGGGCGGTGGAAATTTTTTTTATCTCACCTAATTTTAACATAATTCGCACCTGATTTTTTTTTATAGATTCTTAATTCTATAACTTTGACGAAAGAATTCAGTGTTATACTTTCAATGTTATACTTTCCAATGTATTTTTCAAAATTTCTGGTGTGAGATCAACATTACAGAAATGCATTTATCTCTGCCTCAAAGAGTTAAATATGGCGTTAGAAAATAGACTTTATGAATAATTAAATTTCAAAAGGGCCCCACCAGTGGCTGAGAGGTTCTGCTCTCGAAGCTGGTAGACGGGAGGTACTGTGTTCGAACCCATTCGCGCCCGTCTGCCTAATCGTTCGGAGTTTTCGTGGTTTTCTTCGAACCATGGATTTCCATGCGTTAATACGGATTAGGTTCCCTTAGAAAGACCTCCACGGAAGGCACTCCCCCTAGGGCCCATATCCCTTGTGTAGATAATTGGCCGTCAACAATCAAACCAACCCTAAATTTTAAAAGGTTAAAAGTTTTGCTTAAAATTTAAACACTACTTTGAAAAAAAGAAAAATAAATAAATTCTGCCGTCAAAATTCCTATGAGTGTGTATATTTCAGTATAAAATATATCATTAATCTCATTGTTGTTATTACAAATATTTTTTAATATAGAGAGCAAACTGAAAACTTTTGTTCGATTTAGTCATTCTTTGTCAGGAAAACAAAATAAACGAACAATTTCAGCACTACTATAATTGTTTTAAGTAGAACAAAATTTTTTGAATGAAATGAAAAAAAAAAAAAAAAAAAGAAAGAAACTTGATTTTTAAGTAAGAATTTAAATGACTATTTATTATCGTATTTGAATTTTTCTCCTTTGAACCTCTTTGAAATATTAAAATAAAAGCAATTTTGGAGTCGCGTATGGATAAATCTACAGGCTGCTTCTTTTATTATTTTCCAATAGCAGGGTATCAACTGGCGACTATTTTTTAATTTTATCTCGCACATCCTTTTTTCAAAATTTTTGTATTTTTCACATTCTAAGATTCACATTTCCATCCTCTTTGGGGTTAGGGCCCACTTACCTCATTTCCGATTGGCTCTGAGTTTCTTGCTCACAGCAGCACCCTGTCTATTTAAGACCTATCCCCCCCCCCTTTTTTTTTGTCTCATTCTACCCTCGACCGCTGGCGAGTATTGTTGACTCTCATGGGAATCCGTTCACTAAAGATTCTTTTCAGAACTTTAATTGCGTTCGAGCTGTTTATCGGGGACCCGCGGAGGATAACACACCACTAGCATTGGTCGCAAAATTCTCACCCCTTGTTTATTAGTTGAGATTTTAAGTTTTTTAGCTTTTTAATTTAACTTCTCCCCATTTTAGATCTCGGTAGAAGCCGAAATACTTGTTTACCTGTCGTTGTGGACCAGTTATGGTGAATCAAAGAGTCTTTTTAAAGAGTGAACCATCCGCGTGCACCCTGGAAAACTTCTATGTTTGACGGATATCAGGCTACTGCCACGCAAAAATTAGTGAGCTATGTCCCCCCCCCCCCACTTTTGTTACGGTACTCAGTCTTAATCGTTTTAATTAGGCTTGGATCCTTACGCTATGATTTTTCTGTGCTCGTTGTTACTTCACTGCCTTTACATTTGTCGTTATTTACCTACACCAGTCGTTGAAATGACATCTAAGTGTAGGCATAGCTGTCAACCTTCCACTAATCTTCCGTAATGTATGGATTAATTTAACCCAGGTTAACCACATTTAGAACTAAAAAATTCATTTCTTGAATGCTTATTTATTTAGTTCCAGGTTTCTACGTGGAACATATTTATTTTCATTTCTTAAAAAAATTTCTTGTTTGAAACGTGTTAAACCAGGGTCAAATTAACGCAGTATTACGGAAGATTAGTTTGAGGTTGGTAGCTATGGTGTAGGGCAACCAAAATTATTTGGATGCTGTGTGCGCCCTATTTCTGGAGTTTATATTTAATCTCGTGCTTTCAACACTGGAATGGCCCTCGGGACTCTACCAGAGTACTCAAAATTATACTTTTTAGACAGTGTATTGTTTCAAAATTCATATGTTTCTTTTGTTGGAGGATTCATGTGTTTCTTTTGTTGGCGGCGGCTTTTACGCCGCGTTGGCATTCCTTAAGCATCGCGATGTCATGTCATGTCACTTTCTCAAACAAGAAATATTATTATACATTTTAAGTCTGTGCAGGACAAAAATAGAAAAACATTTATTTTTATTAAATATCGGTGCGAATATAATACAAAAATAGTCACCTGTGGCAGCCCTTAATAGGTAAAAAAAACCGCCTCAAAAGTTTGGTACATGGACTTAACAATAATGACAAAACAAGTTTTGCAAGATTTGCTTTGAACTACAACTTGTATTTTCCAATTCTACAATCATAATTTTACACATTTTTTTAAAAGAAAAATAATACAAAAAAATCACTAGCAGTCTAAACTAAATAGATGTTTCTTGATCCACGATTCCACCTTCAGGCAATTTTTATCCTTTCAAAATTCCCTGATGCTCTTTAGAGGTATAGCTTCAATTTCAAATATGCATAGCTTTTAGTGTTCTTATTTTTCCCCTTTATTGCCATTATTTTCGAACAAAAATCTCCCTAGTAAATTTCTTTTACATATGTAATTGAAATATGCAACAAAGTCCAATGTCAACCATAAGGTCATTAAGTATGAAACGTCCAATTTGAAATATCACATCTGGAGGCATTTTTTTAATTCAGAAATTCCAAATTCTCCTCAGAAAAATTTAACAGTTACTTTTTCTTATTAAAATGGTATACATTTCGTGAATTTAAACAAAAATGTAAAAATTACTATTATAAATTTTCTGGTGTGAACTTGAAATTTATGAAAAAAATACCGCTAGACTTGACAGCTTCTAACATCATGTAAAACAATTTTTGTTTCTGAGCAATGGATATCATTTCCTAATTGGTTCTATTATAAAAAACATGAAAAAAATTTTCTTCCTGCTAAAGTTTTCCTTTTGTGGTCAGGACAAGGAAAAATTAAAATTTGTAATTGTCATTAAGGAAACGCAAGGAAACAGTTACGGAAAAAGTCTTACAGACTGTGAGTACCTTGAAAATTAAAAAGAAATATTTATTAGTAACAGACAATAATTAGTATTCAAATAAGGCTTCTCGATGATTCTATTATATTAGAAAAAACAGTATTAAGAAAAGTTGTACAAACAACTGTAAAATTACTGTAAAAGTATTACAAACTGTAAAAGTTGTCAGCTATCTAAACACCACAGTGACTCAGAAAAGCGAATGTTACGGGGTATAACTACAGCCATTCAGGGTAACTTTGATCCGCATTTCTCTATTTTCATATGCCACGCTCTTATTTTAAGACTATTGTTGCAAACTAGGGGCACAAAAGAGAAGAAATGATCCTAAATTATTGTATGACTATAAAAAATTCAGGAATAATAATGATAAAAGCTATAAAAAATGAATTTTAATCCTGGTTCAAAGTTACCCAGCCATTTAGAGTAACATTTCACCATTTGATAAATATTATCTAAAATAATTCATTATATAAAAAGCATTATAGTTAGGACAACTTTGAATCCCCAAAAATGTTTTCAGATATATAAAGACGCCGAATTAACATTTACCAACATCACAAGATTTGTTTAATTTATGATATTACAATAAATATCAGGCATAAGAAAAGTGGAAGAAGAGAACCATGAACATTTAGAAATAAAAGAAAATCTGTTTATTGTTCATATAAAAAATAGAAATGCAGTGGAAAATAATTTTCAATATTTTATCTCAATATATATCCATTGTTAGTGTAAAACATACTAGTACTAGTATTATTCAAAAAAGAATAAAAAATGCCGAATGTATGACATGTCAAATTTGAGCAGCGCCGCCCCTAAAAATGCCTTTAAATTAATTGTATGTATTTTACAAATATTTGTAAAAATATTTACATGTTATATCTAATGCTCATTTTCGGCATTTATATAAAATATACGTGCAAATATGGGAAATTTTTGACAGTAGCACCCATAATTAGTGAATTATAAACATCAGTATAATTTTCAGCCGGCTCAATGTTACTCTGAAAATGTGGTAAAATGTTAGCGCCTTCTTATTTTACATTTTATTAACTATTAATAAATAAATAATCACAAAATATTATCACATTTACAACATTTAGACAATAATATGTTTGATAAATGAGTATATTGTTACTTAGTATGAAAATTTAATTGGATTACAACAACTTCAAAACAGCATTCAAAATTACCTTGAAAACAGTACTTCACAAAAATACTTAGATGATACATTTAATTGCGTATAATGTTGATAATTTATTTTCTAAAATAAAGAGTAGAAATCCCAGTTTAGAGCTTTGCCAACAGAACACAGTTCTGGAGCTTATTTAATCTTTTGGAGAGGAAGATATTGAAAATTAGGAGGTGGTGCAAAGTTACACTCCATTGTTCAAAGTTACCCTGAATGACTATACTCTTTTCTACATATTTAACACTAGAAAGACCGAGAATTTTACTCAAATTTTAGAAAAATATTTCCCACTAGAATATTTATTTTAAATTGTTAAATTATGCATTTAACTAGTTTTTTTCTTTGTCTCTTTTAAACTAGTTTTATAAAAAATTTCTGTGTCGAAGCGAGATATATTCATTTTGTAGCAGTAAAAATGACTCTTCGCGGGCTTTCTAGTGTTAATGCTCAATTAAACAGAAACCCATATTGTCAAACCAGAAACAGAGCTTTTTTGAAAATTTGGTACATAGTGAATCGGTCGTTTGAAGCTAAGTGACCTAACGGTAGCAAAGCTAGATAATTTAGGACGATTGTTTTCTAACAGAAATCTTCATGGAAAATTCCTTTAACATATGTAATTGAAATGTTCAACAAAATCCACTGTCACCATTAGGACATAACGTTTGAAACGTCCGATTTGAAATGCCACATCTGAAGGTTTATTTATTCAGAAATTTCGAATTCTCCCCGGAAAAATTAATATCTTTTTTATAATTATTAACCCTTTTAGGTTGGTTGGTTGATTTTGTGACGGCCGATTATCTACACTAGGGATATAGGCCCGAGGGGGAGTGCCCTTCGTGGGGGTCTTTCTAACTTAACCCTTTTAGGGGCAAGGCACTTGTATTCGTAAAAATATTGAAATAATTGAATGACCCGAATATATACAAGAAAATTTATTTGTAAAAAAGTAAAAGTACATTTTTGCGTGCTTAATAAAAGTGAAATTTCCATTGAAAAATCCGGGTGCCTATATGGCAATTAGGAATTAAAGTTAGGTGATGCCATAACTGCATCACCGCCCTTCAAGGGGTTATAATAATGTACATTTCGTGAATTAAAAAAGAAAAAAATTACTATTAAAAATTTCTGCTGTGAACTCGAAATTTGTGAATAAAAAGCTCGCCAGATTTGGCAGTTTAAAATCGGACGTTTTGTACTTAATGACTGAACCAGGGCTGCTTATTGGTCCTATGGTATTATTAAAGAGGAATTGAAATATCCTTAAAAAAGTGAAGCTTCAACTGTAACGGCTTTTGTAAGGGATGTTTGCCTCCGGTCGAAACTTAGACCAATAAATTCATATAGCAGGGCACCCAAATGGTCCGCTAACTGAATACCAATATTATTTTAGAAAATTTTTCATTTTAGATTTTCTTTATAAACCGCCCCAGAATCACCTTTGAAAGTTAATTCTAGCGCAAACCTACGATACAATTTTCTGTTAAAATTTATTGGTATTCAGTTGGCGGACCATTTGGGAGCCCTGTTTTAGAAATTTTCTCCATATTTAAAGGCCTTATAATTGCAAAACTTCTGTCATAAATAATGGTAGAAGCAAATTTTCATTTTTACAGGTAGAAGTTTACTTTTGCGGTAGTCAGGCCCTGCGTGTCCGTCATGTTGTGACAACCTGTGAAACAAACTAGCTTGTTTAAAAATGGAATTATGAATAAAAAGGATATACTGTCTACCAGTTGCAAGTGATGCAACTGAGCAGGTGTTCACAAGATAGCGGCTACTTTTTTAAAATGGGATCTACAGTTTCTGAATACCGCTGGTGCAAACTTCCCACCAGTAAAATTGAATAGAAAATTTTGTCTTATTTAAGCATCTTATTTATGGAAATATTTTCTCACAAATATGGAAATATTTTCTCGCTGAATGTCAAGCCGTGAAACGCGGGAAAACGCTAAAAAATTGCAATAAAAAGCAGTTAAATAGCAAAAATCGCACTGGAGAAATGTTATTACATTAGGCTAAAAGTTTGAAGCCGAATTCCTTTTTTCTGTGTCTCAAAAAATCACCGAAAACTCTAAAACAAGAAAAAAAATCGCTAAAAAATTTAAATAAAAATCGCTACAGTCCAAAAATAACACAGCAGAATATTAACCATAATAGGCTAAGGGTATGAAACCAAATTCCTATTAGGCTAGAAGTTTGAAAAAGAATTCCTTTTTAAAAAGTCAAAAAATCATTGTGAAAGCCGAAAAATCGCATTAAACTTCTCAAAATATTAAAACATAGCTGGGATAAAAATTCACTATTAAGGGATAGAACATTGCTTCGAAAAATGTACTACATTAAGGAAAATGTTTGAAATCGAAATCAATTTCCCAATGTCAAAAAATCGCCACGGAATCATGAAAAAGAACTTTAAAAATCGCTAAGAATCGCATTGAAAATCGCTAAAATTGAAAAATCGCAGCTGACAAAATTTAGTTTAGACAAAAAGTTTGAAACAAAATTCGTTTTATCGATGTGGGAAAATAGCCGCAAAATGCGAAAGAAACAATAAATTCTAATTAAAAAAATTGCTAAAAATTAAAATATTTCTGTAGGAATTCCGAATAAAATTTATGGAAAATAGGACAAAATTTACTATGTTGGGTTAAAAGAATGAATCCGTATTCCTTTCACTAATGTGGAAAAATCGACTCGAAACATAAAAAAAGCTAAAAATCGCATAGAAAATTAAATAAAAAAAGTCTAATCAAAAAATCCAAAATAGGTCTTAGAGTTGCAAAACTACATACATAGTACATTCTCCAAAAATTTTGTATCTATACGTGTAGCGGTCTCTTCAGAACGCGGTCGACACACACACATACTCACAATTTTTTTCAGTATTATTATAGATTAGGTTTAGGATATTATTATTACTACAGTGAAATAATAACAAAACTAATGGTTAAGACAAAACAACACTCAATGACAAGACATGTTTTCTTAATAGGACCCTTGACACCGAATGGGTTAATTAATAATTCCAAGTTTCTATGAGATTGTGACAGCCTTCATAAAATGTTTCAGAATTTATACATGTGCCCACCTGTAACTAATCTTCCTTAATATGCGAGTTAATTTTACCTTTGTCTAATACGTATTGAACCAGATTTTGTTTTTAAAGAAATTAATTTAAGTAAGTTCTACGTATTGAAACCCGTAAATAAATAAATAAAAATTAATCAAATAAATTTCTATATTGGTTAACCTCAAACGTGGTTAAGCGCAAACAAATTAATCAACATGTTACGGAAGATTAGTGGAAGCTTGACAGCTATGAGAATACTTAAATTTCATAGTAGAAATATGCACTGAGAAATACCAGTATCCAGTCTGAACCCAGTATCTATATATTTAAAACGCTAAGCGTTTTCATTCGACAACTCGTGAGAAGAAACTACTGCATTAGACTACACCATTCTTTTTTTTTTTTAATGAAAGATATTTGGCCACAGATTTGTTATCGTACATTCGTTTATTCAAAAATGTATTAATTAGCCGTGATTTTAAATTAAAATCTACTTCTACGCATGCACAGTATACAAGTACAAATCTAACTTTTGAGTGACGGGCTGCACATGCGCATAAATGCTCGTTCGGTTGGATTATCAGTAACAGGAAGAACTCCGAATTATTTGCGATTAATTTGTTGCATTACCTGACGGTAAACAATCTTTCTTTTATAAAGTTAAAATTGTTTTTTTTTCTTTTTTTTTTGAGGAATAATAACAATGTAAAAATTTGTCGTAGCTATATTTATAGCTGGATACGGTTTATTTCGTGCGGTGTCATGTAATTATTTTAATACGCAATGTAAACACCGTGATTTCAGGCTAGAAACGTAAGTTTATTTATAAATAAATTAAACAGATACCTTATCCTTTTCAAAGCAGCAGCTATAATGTACTTTCCGGTTACCAAACAGAATCCTTACAGCGTTTTTACATTAACCGACACAATAACAAAAACTGAACCTAATTGCCGTTATATGCCATTTATTTTAAACAAAATTGGTAGAAAAGCAAGTTGTACATATGAATGCATTTTGCATGGAACTATGTCGGATAATGATAATTCTGTATGATATATCAGTGTTGTGTCAATTAATGGAAAGGCACTTTTAAAGAAGTATAACAGATATATACCAGACAGCAGTACCAGACAGTACATGCAACAAAATATACATATATCAAAATTTATTATCGCATAACATAAACTAAATGTATTTATATAAACAACCCAGATTTAAAAGGAGTGTTTTTTGTTATTTCAATGTAGTATAAAAGAAGGTAATTTTAGTATATGTATGTATACATGTAGCATGACTTGCCTGATGCATATCTGCATTTTCTTCAATTCAAAGAAATTTAGATCACTACTAGCCGACCTTGGCGACCAGTTTGTTCTCCCTTAAAATTTATTTTTGGGAAAGCATGCTAAACATTGTATCGTGCTACTTTTATTCATAATTTAATGGTACTTGTTAGTTATCCCGTCGAACAGAAACCTATGGTAATCCCCTTTATAGATATGCAGATGCGTTAACCCATTAAAGACTAGCATTACCATATGGTCGCAGCATAACTGTCAACCATTTTGCTGTTTGAATACCTGTAATTTACAACAAAAATTTTGATTTCCTTTAATGACAGAAATTCTGCTATAAAATAATATAAATTTTTCTTTTCCAAAAAAGTGGTGCCCAATGCAATTTTTGTATTTTAAAAAGAAAAAATAATACCGTCTCTAACGGGTTAAATGCTGTTCAATAAGCAATGACGTGCATGCCATCAAGGCATTCGGGCGTTGCCATTAAACAATTAACTAATAATTGCGATTTCTGTGCCACGTACGATAGCGTAATACATACATAGATTTAATTTACCAACACTATACTAAGAAAAAGTCATGCATGATTGTCAATGTCTGACTTCGGGGCGTGTGTGCTTTTCCACCTACCGAACTGATCATGATTTTAGGAAATTCAGATTTTTATGTTCCTATTTAGAACAATTCCTACTTATTTCAATTTTTCCTAAGAATTATTCTCTAAAAATTTCTAACATTTTAATGTTGTCAAGAAGTTTTTTTGGTGCGGCATAGTTATCCCGTCCACTAATTTCGGCAAATTATATAAATCACCAAACCACTCGCCAAATTATGCAAAATGACATGATTTTTATTTTAAATAACGAATGAACAAATATATTAGTATAACATTTATAAAAAGAAAAATAAAACGTCGAAATAAAAATCACTTTATGACGTAAACACGTGTAACTTGCTTAAAGTCAAGAATGCGACATTTATGATCAACCATTATTGGCATTTAGTCTATGATTGATTATATTATTATAGTTTGGTGAAGGATTTTTGGTCGACGGGATAATTAAGTAGTACCGTTTTTTTAAATATATTACTATCAAGTTGTTTGCCGTCAAGTTTTGACGTGTTCCATCTAGTTATACTATGAATATGCTAACGACACGTGAATATAACGGAATTGATTTTTTGTTACTATTGATGCACGCTGAAATCTAAACAGATCAGCATTTACTGGAATAGAGCCACTGAGAAAAAAGATCGATAAACAGTTTTCTTTTTTTATATTTATAAAATCAACAATATTAATTTTCCGGTATCAGTTTCGTAATATTTTCCTTTTTTAAAAAGTATTTCCTCAACATTTCAAACAATGCATGATTTTAATCCCCTAACTCTCCCCCCCCCCCCCACACACACACATTCCCCAAAAATATCCACTGACTTCATATATATCAGAAAAATTTCAAATACTAATAATTGTCCTGTATTTAAGCAAAGTTCAAATGTGTCAAATCAATAGATTTTAGATTAAACAATGTATAAACAGAAACTTTAATCACTCAAAATGTCGGAGGCTGCAGAGAGATCCTGTTAGATCATGTAGTAATGCGAGTCTTAACTTGTTGAAGGGAGCGGGATTGTTTTAATTCTCTTAATTTCAATAACGAAATCTACCAGAACATTTTTTTACTATTTTGAATTAAATAACTTGTGAAATTTCATTTTCTTATTTTCAAATATTGTTTTTCGAAAAATTTGTTTAAATTAAACATTACAAAAACGCAAATAACTCTGTACTCAAATGTAATGTTAGGCACTTATCCAATAGCTAAATATAATGTCACACAATAAATATCACGAATAACTTCAATTAAAATGTAAAACATTTTTTCTTAAAATTTAAACATCAGTTTGTTAAAAAAATATAGAAAAAATTATCTTCCACCACGAAAATCCAAATTATTATGCATATCAGCATTAAAGATTACGAACACATGCTTTCAGCAAAAGACATAATTAATCTCATTATTTGTATTAAAAATAATTTTTAATTTAGAGAGCAAACTCAAATCTTTTATTCTGTTTATCGTTGTGGAGAAAAAAAATATAAATAAACGAGTAATTTCCGCTTCAGTATCAATATAAATTATTAAGCACTTCTGGAACATTTCGTGTAACTTCTTTGTGATATAATTACAAAATTTTCAATTATGCTATTGTAAGTGAAGATTTTTATGAAAAAAAAATAGAAATTAGAAAAGAGATTTTATAGCAAAAATAAAATAAACATTTAAACACCCCGTATAAACTTGTGAAATATTAACCCTTTGCGCTCGTATGTCTAGTCTCATCAGACATAATCTTTTTTGCCGCTACTAAAAAAGGCAATAATATTTGCCTTATTTAACGCCTTTGCGACGATAGCTTTTTGCGTAATTTTTAATCTGTTACCACTGATTTATCCAATCAGAAAATTTTCTGTAATTAAAACGCGATCATGTACTGATTAAATAAGGTAAAATTTTCTAAAAAAAAAAAAAAATAACTGGTGGGAATAATGAAAGATTCTGAGCACCTGAACACTTAACCCTCTCGCTGCGTAATTGTTTTTTTAAAATAGCTTCAAAATAATTAAAATAGCTTCTTTTGCCACCAGTTTTTCAAAACAAAAATTTTTGTCTAACTTAATCGGGAAATTTTTGCGATTAAATAAGGCAAAATTTACAAAAAAAAAATAATAATAATAGTAACCGGTGGGGATAATCAAGGAGGATTAATTAGACGGGAAAATGCATGCCCGAGAAAATTTCTGGTTGCGCAGCGAGAGGGTTAACGGACGATCCATATTTCGAAAACGAGCACGACATTTATGTTTAAGAATATCACTACAAATTAAAACCTGCTCACAACCAATCGAAAAAAACTTGTTTGGATTACATATTTTTCTTTCTTCCTTACAAAATTTAAAGTACCAGTAATATTTTCTTCCTCCAATTCACAAAAACGTAAATTTACGTTACCCGTCCGTTAAGTGTTGTGTCACATATTGCGGTCGCTCGTCTCCACGGGGCTGATCAGAGCATTTTTAAAATGGTACTTGAAGTAAACTTCTTTTAAAAAAGTGGTGTCAACCGAATAAAGTTTGTGTAAGAGACGCCCGAGTCGGAAGGTTTAATAGAAAAGTAACTTTAGAAATTCGATAATTTGTATGGATAATTTATTTGTAATCCTTTAATTTGTAGAAATATAAGATCGGATGTCGCTATTTATCGTTATCCAATTGCTAATTACTCGAGGTATCCTTCCTAAATGAAAATGGCCCTTAAATATAGCTAAATAGCTTTACTTGATAATGTAATTATGTTGCAGGTACTCGAATATACAAAATAGCAATTTTTCATAAAAAATCTTTTTTTGACATCTCGAAATATTTCAGTTAATTTTGAAGATATTATAAAACTCCTAGCTCAGTGCACAGTTGAGTGTAATAGTAGTGCATGTAGTGCAAATTAAATTGGAATACATTTAGCTGAATTGAGTGTACCTGTCTGGTGTAAGCATGAAATTTTGCTAAAATATACTGCCAAAACACGTAAATTTTTAAAACGTTACGAAGATATTGTTGGGATTTTATATTTTTTCATTCTTCTGTATTGCAATTCACTGTAAAAAATTGCTGCTGTAATTTTACAGCAGCAGAGATTCCGGGGAAAGGGACATTAAAAAACCGGGCTTTGCTCCTGGATAAACGGGCTTTGCCTTTAGGTAAACGGATTACGTCCGCAAAATATGAAATTTACAGAATTTGACCGTTTATTTGGAAAAAGGTCGCATTTTCCGTAAATTTGTGGGAGCAATACGGTAAAGTACACGTAAATTTATAACTTTTTGACAGTGTTGAACTAAAAATTAGTGCATTTATTTAGTACTAGCTGAAAAACCTGGCGTTGCCCGGGGTTTTAAACATGTTTGATTAGAAAAATCAATTTTAAAATTGATTTGAACGGAATATGAATCCCGCTCAAATATGCTTTTTTTTTAATATATTGAAATCGTTGAGAAATTTTGCTTTTATACCAGTATTTAAAAAAATATATATATGTTTCCTAAGCCTGAAAAAAATATAGTCTTGATTCTTGAAAAAATAATTAAAAAGAAATGTAAATTCTTGAAAAGACCATCATGATATCACTTTCTCTCGTAAAAAGTATACGTTAACCGTATGTTCGTTTTAAATATGAGGTCATACGTGAATTAACCTATAATATTCACAATTCAAAAGAAATGGCGAATTCTGTATATGTCGAGAATTAATCCCTTAACGGTCGCTTTAAATTACGGTTTAAAAATTTAAATTGCTTATTAATACCACTTTTTTGAAAAAGAAGTATGCACCTTATTTAATGACAGGTAAAATGATGCCATAATAAAGCCAATTACGCTATTTTATAAAACTGGGGGGGGGGGGGGGGAATCAAACAATCTGAATAAAAGACAGTCCGTGACTGTCACAGTGCGTGAATATCATGGGAGTGAGAATTAAGAGGTTAAATAAAAATTATACACTTGTGACATCCATATGACTCGTACTGTACCACAGCCAGGGTACACGTCGGGACACAATGCAGTTATCGTTATCTTTTTACGTTATATGGTTTCGCTATGGTACCAGTGTTGCTAATGGGCTACTTTATTTAAATTCAGATTTCTTGATTGGCACAACTTTTTTGAAACAGTAAAATTCGTCTTATTTAATGACATGGTAATTAAAGCGAAAACAAGGGGAATTTTACCATTTTAGAAAAGTTGTGCTAATCAAGAAATCTCAATTTAAAAAAAAAGCAACCCAATGACAACACTGTATGGTTCTCTATTGTGAAATTTGGTAATTTTAAAAATTCAATATTTGAAAAATGACAAAATCATTAGATTTGAAATTTATATCAAGAAAAATACAATCTTTTAACTTTCTAATGTAGTTTGTCTAACAGTTTTCTGACAAATACGTTTCGAGCTATTAATTTTTGCAGTAACTTCAAATGTTTCATTTTCCGAGATTAATCTGTGGCAACTATTACAGAAAATGCCAGTCGTCAGCAACGCGTAGCTTTTTATTAAAGAAGATTATAGTTAATAAAAAAAAAACACTCCGAACACAGGCAGATACCTTAATCATGAACATACAATGGGACCAAAAAGATTTTTTTAAAAGTTTTTTTTTTTAATACCGTTTGAACTTTTAACACCTTCGCGACGGGAGCCTTTTACGAAATGTTTATTACTATGCTACCGGTTTTAAAAAACAGAAGTTTCTGCCTATTCAAATCGGGAAAATGCTCCACGGTCCGAAGAGACCTAAAAACTACTACCTTATGTACGGCCCAGGTTTTCCATAATTATGGACACTCAGTAACATCTGAGTTCTCCACGCTATATTTTGCCTCTTCTATTTTTTTCTTACCTTTTTATGTATTTTTCTTATAAAAAAAAACTCCCTATATACTATAGAGACCATAAAAATAGTAAAACTTAAAAAATAAAATGTATGGCCCTGATTAGTCCCTTTTTTGGTTGGATGTTGTGGTCTTTGCCACCCTAGCTTTTCTTGCCCATACTTGGTGAGTGTTTCTCTGAACAGCACTAACGTTAACTTTCTAAATTCCTTATAGGAGTTTTACAACTACAGTTTGACTTTACCTATTTTAAGATTTTTGTATTTTTTTAAGATTTATCGTTAACTTTCTTTCATCTTAAGTTTATACTTTAAAATTTAATTTTATTCCTTTTTTTCTTAAATTTCTTATTTTCTCTTGTTAACTTCTTTTACTCTTCTAGTAGCGTTGCTACAGTTTAACTTTTTCCCGATGGCTCATTAAAACATAAGACATTTCAATTTCCTAGTCTGGGTGTTAAGCTGTCATCAGCTAGGAAACCTCTCAATGCTGATTACCTGTTCAGTACCTGTTCGGATTAAATAAGGCAAATTTTACTGGTGAGGATAAACGAGGATCCTTAGGCCTGATTCCGGCACGTATACGTGTCGCTCGTCCCCAAGGGGTTAAGAATATCGAGCAGCTTGTCAATTAGAAAAATTTCTTAAACTGCAGTCTATTCAGTCGTTAACATTAAATCACGCATAACGAAATTACACGTGAAGGCAAAACTTAAAACTCAATTTTATCGAAACAATATTTCGAGCGGTTTTATCACGATAATGTTTGAACACGATAACGGATTTAGACGATTTTCTTTTTAACAAAGGAAATTAAATTCTATACAAGTTATACGTAAAAAACAAACAAATATAATTTTTTTTACCCAAGTTAGAATAAAAAATACGATCAATTTTTATGGGTTTTAATTTATATACAATAATTTCTTTTTACACAATTTTAATAATTTTATTTTGTTTAAGGTATAATTGAGACACAACGTATTAAGCAGTATAAAAAAAAAAAAAAAAAAAAAAAAAAAAAAAAAAAAACTTATAACTCAAAATGCATAGAACCTGTTTTTCAAAATCTTGACAAAAGAACTACCTAGTTTTTCAAGATTAATCATGTCGTACAATATTAAACCAAGAACGACCGCAAATACTTAAATTTCATAGTATCAATACAGTGTCTAAAAGTATACAATATGCACTGAGAAATACCAGTGTCCCATCGAAGCCAGTATTATACTATGAATATGTTAACAACACGCGAATATGATGCCATTGATTTTTTGATAATATTAACGGACGCTGAAATCTAAACAGACCAGCATTTACGGGAATAGAGCACTCTACAACAGCTCAGCACATTAGTTTAATAAAAAAAATTATATCCTTAAAAATCTACAATATGAATTTCCCGGTATCAGTGACAAAATATTTCCGTACAATTTTTTTTTCTTACCATTACAAACAATGAATGATTTTAATCCCCTACTTCCCCCCCCCCAGACATTCCCCAAAAATATCCAATGATTTCATATGTATCGGAAAAATTTCCAATACGGTCATTCAGAGTAACTTTGATTCGCATTTTCTGTATTTTCATGTGCCACACTCTCATTTTAAGAATATTGTCGCAACTAGGGGCAGAAAAGAGAAGAAATGATCCTGAATTATCAAAAATTAATGAATAATAAGGATAAAAGCAAAAAAAATGAATTTTTAGCCTGGTTCAAATTTAACCAGCCATTTAGGGTAACTTTGCACCATATGATAAATATTATCTAAAATAATTCATTATAAAAAAAAGTATTATAGTTAGGACAACTTTAAACCCCCAAAAATGTTTTCCGATACGTAAAGACTTCGAATTTACTTTTCCCAACATCACAAGATTTGTATAATTCATGATATTACAACAAATATCAGGCATCAGAAAAGTAGAAGAAGAGAACCATGAACATTTAGAAATAAAAAAAAACTGTTTATTGTTCATATAAAACATAAAAATGCAGTGGAAAACAATTTTCAATGTTTTATCTCAATAATATATCCATAGCTGCAGTAAAACATACTAGTACTAGTATTATTCAAACAAGAATAAAAGATGTCGAATGTATGAAATGTCAAATTTGAGTAGCTCCGTCCCGAAAAACGCCTTTAAATGAATTATGTATTTTACACATATTTGTGAAAATATTTATATGTTATATCTAATTTTCACTTTCGTCATTTATATAAAATATACGTGCAAATATGGGAAATTTTTGACAGTAGCACCTAGAATCAGTAAATTATAAACGTCAGTATAACTTTGAGCCGGCTCAAAGTTACCCTGAAAATGTGATAAAATGTTAGTGCCTTTTTATTTCACATTTTATTAACTATTAATAAATAAATAATCACAAAATATTATCACATTTACAACATTTAGACAATAATATGTCTGATTAATGAGTATATTGTTACTTACTATGAAAATTTAATTGGATTACAAGGACTTCAAAATCAGCTTGAAAACAGTACTTCACAAAAATGTTTGATGATGGAATTAATAGCGCATAATGTTGCTAATTTATTTTCTAAAATAAAGGGTAGAAATCCCAGTTTAGAACTTTGATAACAGAGCTCAGTTCTGGAGTTTATTTAGTCTTTTGGAGTCAAAAATATGGTGGTGCAATGTTAACCCCATGGTTCAAAGTTACCCTGAATGACTGTACTAACTGTTGTCCTTTATTTAAACAAAATTCAAATGTGTTAAATCATTAGATTTTAAATTAAACAGCATATAAACAGAAACTTTAATCACTCAAAATGTCGGGGGCTGCCGAGAGAACCTGTAAGATTATGTATCAATACGAATGCAATGTCTTAATTCGTGGTAGGGAGCGGGATTTTCTTTATTTCTCTTAATTTCAATAACGATATCTACGAGAACTTTTCAATTAATTTGGATTAAATAACTTTGGCGAATAAAGCTGTAAAATTTCGTTTTCTAATTTTCAAATATTGTTTTTCGAAACAATACTTGAAACTTTTTTCAGCATCACAGAAACGCAAATACTTGTGTACTCAAATGTAACGTTAGACATTTATCCAATAGTTAAAAAAAAATGTTACAGAATAAATTTCACGAATAATTACAATTAAAGAGTAAAAGATTTTTCCTTAAAATTTGAACATCAGTTTATTAAGAAAATAAAGTAAAAAATTAACTTCCACCATTAAAATTCCAATGACTATGCATATCAGCATTAAAAATTATGAATATTCCGCCTTCAGCATAAACGACATCATAATCTCATTACTTGTATGACAACCAAATTTTAATTTAGAGAGTAAACTGAAATCTTTTATTCTGTTTATAGATGTGGAAGAAAAAATATAAATAAACGTGTAATTTCCGCTTCAGTATCAATATAAATTATTTAGGACTTCTGTAATGTTTCGAGTAACTTCTTTGTGAAACAACTGCAAAATTTTCAATTATGTTTTTGTAAGTGAAGATTTTTATGAATTTAAAAATAAATAGAAATTAGAAACGTTATTTTTTTCCAAAAATAAAATAAAAAAATAAACACCCATTGAAACTTGTGAAATATTAACCCTTTGCATTCCTATGTCTAAGTCTGATTAGCCATCATCATTATTTGTAAAATTTGTTTTTGGCACTAGTAATAAAGGAAAATAAAATTTGCATTATTTAAACCATGCGCGACGAGAGCCCTTAACTTTATTTTTAAACTTTTACCACAGGTTTTTCAAAACAGAACTTTTCTGTAATTGAATCGCGAACATGTTCTGATTACATAAGGTAAACATTACAATAAAAACTGGTGGGAATAATGTAGGATTCTGAGCAGCTTACCCCTTTAGTGGACAGTGTCTACAAAAAGGACACCTAATTTTAATTCCAAAACTGACAATCGGAACGAAATACATTTATTTTTTTTTAATGTACGGGAAAATAAGGAATTTTTATTTTCTAATAAATTCGTTTGTAAATCCTGGCGTTAGTCCATAATTTCATAATTTTACAAACGGAATTTTTCCACGCATTAACCCTTTATCTACGGCATTATGATCTACTGCAATTTTTTTTCATGTAATATTTTTTTTCAGTTACTACAATGAAAATTAAAGGATAAACATAAAAAAAAACACTCACCCCTGAGAAATTTAATTATTTAGAGGTAATTAACTAAAGTGGTACTTTAAAGTACCGCAAGGTTCGCACACTCCTTGGAATTTCCAAGGACTCTGGCACCACTATTAATGATAAGAAAATTTACATTTAATTTTTAAAACGCAGAATTCGCAATCACCGCCTTTATTCACAGATTTTGCAATATTTTTCTGCAGTGAAATACTTTGAAAATGCTGTTAAAATTTAGTGGTAGAACTGTGCGAACCCTGGTACCGTCAGTACACTATGACTAAATTATCGTAACAGAAAACCCTCAAGTTATTTCAACTGGCACCAGAAAATATTTTCGGTTTAATAGGTATGTGAAATATATGCCTTTTTTCATCTCTGAAAATAAATCGTTCGGCAAATTCCGGTGCCAATCATTTATTTCAACACTTTAAAATTGAAAATGCTTTGCTCCTGAAAGGGTTAAAAAAAGTATTTTTTTTTAGGTTTCGATCTCGTTAGCAGTCCTTTAGTTTTGCGACGTCAATATTCCAGGGACAACATGTTCTCTCGCATCTCCACATATGCAATATATGAATTTACATATGCCATTTCTAGCATAGCAAAAACGAGCCGGTGGCACAGCTTTATCGATTTCTTATAAAAAATAACAATGAAACAGAAAAGAAATACCAGGAAAATCATTACTACACTACATTTTAGTAATTACATTTTAAAGCCGATGAAAATAATAGATAACTACACAGACGAAAAGTAAACAAGAAGTTTTCTCCAATACCCAGTGTACTGACGGTACTTACAAGTACCACTGAGTAATTCAACTGTTAAATCAAATACATACACCGTTCACCTAAAATAGCTAGTCATATTGTATTCTAAGAATATAATTAATACATAAAAAAAAATCCAACACTTATCTTATATCCTTTACTGTGTTTGCAGCAATGAAAAGACGAGCGTGGCAATCTGTACAAAAAGTCGTCTCAAAACACATCGACTGCTTCAAAGATAGCCTTATTTCTCTCTAAAATAACAAACCTAGAACTACTGCTGCAATGTATTCGGATAAAGTGGAGTTAAAAGAGCGTTTTTTGCAAAGTACCATTATAATATTAGTAATATTCACTGTGGTATAAAAGTGTAAAGTGAGTGGTACTTATAAGTACTGCCAGTAGATAAAGGGTTAAAGGGTTAAGTGGCAGGTATATCCATCGCTCGTCCGCAAGTGGTTAACTAGAGCATTTTTGAAACTGTGTACTTGAAGGAAACTTCTTTTTTAAAAAGTGGTGTTAACCGAACAAATTTGTGTAAGAGACACCCAAGTCGAAAGGGTTAATAGAAAAGCAACTTTAGAAATGTGACAATTTGTATGGATAATTTATTGGTAATCCTGTAATTTCAACGTATATAATTATCGAATGTCTCTGTTTATCGTTATCCAACTACCAATTACTCGAGGTATCTTCCTAAATTAAAATTGCTCTTTTGGTGAAAATTTTCGAAAAAAAACATTTTTTTTTGTTTTATTTTGCAGAACATTTTTTTACGATCCAAATCTGTTTTAATTCTTACGATTCCTAAAAAAAGATTTACGGCTAATTTTATGAAAAGGAAGTAATGAGTAAAATACCGGAAGTAAGCAAAATGGACAGGAGAAATGTGTTTCTATGCATGATTTTCTTACTTTTATTACATAATAAAGTATAAGCCTTAATTGATACTTCTTGATTAATTTCATAGGTAAGAAATAATAAAGATAAGAAATCTTTAATTGCGATTTCTGGAAAATATGTTTTCCAGTTATTTTGATGTACGATAAACTTCATTACATAAAATGTTATGACATATTTCAGTGAAATTTTTCACAATGCTTTCCATATTACTCACTGTGCTTTGAACTATAATCTCAGTTCTAAGTGATAATGGTAGGTTATAGGTACTCGAATATAATAAAATGGCATTTATCCATAAAATAAATATGTATCTCCATCTGTCTAAATATGCAAACTCCAAGCTCAGTGCGTAGTTGAGTTTAATCGTAATTTGTAGTGCAAAGGAAATTAAAATATATTTAGTTGAATTGAGTGTACGCTGTCTGACGTAAGCCTGAAATTTTGCTAAAAATAATTACCTGTACCACTATTTTTTATGTTACGAAAATATTGCTAGAATTTTATGTTTTTTCGTTATTCTGTGTTACAGTTGCATGTCTCTCAAATAGTCCGCCAAATGATATACCAATATTTTCTTAGAAAAGAAAAATCTTTTAGGCTTTTCTTACAAATTGAGCAGAAATCACATTTGGAGGCTAATTCTGGGACTAATGTTGCAGAATCCTACCATGAAATTTTCTGTTAAAAAACGTCGGTATTCAATTGGCGGGCCGTTTGAAGAGCTATGCAAATGAACAATATTATACATAAAAAACGCACTACAAAGGTAGGCAGGTTCCTTAATCCTTAACATTGTGGAACCAAAAAGGTTTGAAGAAAAAAGATTTTTTTTTAATATCGTTTGAACTTTTAAAAATATCGCAATGTTTGTCAATTAGGAAAATTTCTAAAATAGCGGTTCAATCAGTCGTTAACGTTAAACCACGCTAACCGAAATTACACGTGAAGGCAAAACTTTAACCCCTTAATTCTCGCTTCCGTGATGTTCACGTCCTATCTCTTTTACTCAGATTGTTTGATCCCCGCCAGTTTTATAAAATAGTGTAATTGGCTTTATCATGGTATAATTTTACCAGTCATTAAATAATCTGAATATTTCTTTTTCAAAAAAGTGGTGCCAATAATCAATTTTAATTTTTAAACAGTAATTTAACGCGACCGTTAAGGGATTAAACTCAGTTTTATCCAAACACTGTTTTTCAGCGGTTTTATCACGATAATATTTGAACACGCTAACGGCTTTACTTGATTCTTTATTTTTTATTAACAAAGGAAATTAAATTCTATACAAATTATGCCTGAAAAACAAACAAATATAAATTTTTCCCAGGTTAGAACAAAACATACGATGAATTTCTACGGGTTTTAAATTTAATATTATATAATTTTGTTACAATTTTAATAATTTTATTTTGTTTATGGCATAATTGACACTCAACGTAATGAACAGTATAAAAAAAACTAATAACTCAAAAAGTTTAGAACATAGGCTTCAAAATCGTGGCAAAAGAACTACCTAGTTTTTCCAAGATTAATTTTGTCATGCAATAAATAACCTAGAACGAGCACAAATTTTACTCAAGTGCTATGAAAATATTTTACACCAGAAGTTTCATTTGGTACTATTAAGTTATTAATTTACCTTATTTCTCCAAGATACATATTTAACTTATTTCGGAAAGAAATTTCTGGTTAGAATCGAAATATTTTTATTTGATAGCGGTCAAAATGACTGCTATGGTCATTCTAGTGTTAAAGTTATTCTTTGTGTTTTTTTATTCTTGAAAACATTAGTAAAAACATGCAAAACACAATAGTAGTATTTACATTAATTATAGGAATCTTAATCCAACAACAAACTTCAATCATTTTTCGCCATATCAAATTTTTCAGTCAAATTTAGAGATATAGTTCCTACTGTAAATAGTGTCTGCGATCCTAAATTTTCTAACATTACTATCAATATTTTACAGCAAATGTCATAGTAGTAAAGGTATTTAACATCTGTAATAGACAAGAAACCGGAACCGTGGACAACCCTTACAAAAATTTCTTCTAGAATTCTATAAAAAAACTTATAGAAAAAGTATTATAGAATTCTATAGAATTATGGCCCGTTTTTCTATAGGCTAGATTAACCGAAAGCTATAGAATTATGGCCCGTTTTTCTATAGGCTAGATTAACCGAAAGCTATAGAAATACCTATAAAAATATTCGAATTTATTCTATAAAATATTCTATAAAAACATTCGAATATATTCTATAAAAAATATTCGGATTTCGCCAACATGCTCCTGACCCTCTTAAGTACTAACCGCGCTCGATGCTGCCTGGGTTCCGTGATCGGACATAAATCGGTACTTTCAGCGAACGCTATGGCTGTTCGCAGATTTCCGCTACTTATTAGAGTATTTTAAGCTTCTTTTTTTTGCGATTTGCGTTCCCAATATTCAAACTCTTATATAAATCGTATACATTATATACGCTGTGTGAATTATGAAAACCAAAATCATCTGTAACTTAAAAAATCAGATTTAAGGTGAAAAAAAAAAAACGTCTGTAAAATAAAGAATTTATTTATTTATGATTTTCTTATTAATTGTTGGTGGTGTTGCTATATTATTTGCAGTTTAAAATGAGCTTCACAGTATAAATCCTGTTCAGATGTAAACTTCAGCTTTCTATTAAAATTCATTAATCTGACGGCGTCAGACGCGGAAATCTATTTTAATATACTATTAAAAAATATTTAAAAGTCTCAAAAATTATTATTTGTTAAACTTGAAACATAATTATTTAAATATTTTTTTTACTTCAAAATAAAATATTTGATTAAGATTTACAAATAATTAATAAACGTTATTAAATTAGATGACTGTTTTTATAAAATTAACAGCAAAATATTAAATGATTATAAAATTAAACAAGAAATTAATTTATCAAAAACAAACAAATTATCTAACCATAGTGTAAAACAATGTAGTTCGGTTGATATATTATTACATTAACAATTGAATCAAAATGTATTAGAATTATGAATTAAATTATAATCATATTATTCTATGGAATACTATTATATTAAAACTTATAAATTGCAATTTTTTAAATTTTAATATATAGGTATAAATAAATTAGTACACATAAATTTTTAAAGATCAAAACATATATTTAAAAATAAATCTACAGAATCATTAGTCTATGATATATAGGTATAAATAAATTAGTACGCATAAATTTAAAAAAAACCAAAACATATATTTTTTTATTAAAAATATCTATAGAAACATTGTTCTATAAAACTTCTATAGTTTTATTGTACTCTATAGAAAAACCGCTCTATAGAAGAAAATTTCTAAAACAGTCTATAGAAATATTTTCTTTAGAAAAAGTATTCTATAGAACTCTCTAAAACTCTATAGAACAGTATTTTATAGAAAGGCTATTCTATAAAACTTCTAAAGAATTCTATAGAATTCTATACAGCTCTATGAACTATTTTCGTAACGGAATCGTCGACAAAGTCTACGGTTTTAAAATAGTTGTAGCTAAGATAAAAATTTTAGGAAAGCTGTGAGTCTTGTATAAGTTTCCAATTTCGCTCTTCACCAAAAAAATACAGAGCTATTTATTATAATATAATTAATATTTTTTAATTATGCGACTAAAATTTTGATTAATAATAATCTTGAAGCCACCGCGGTCGTCCGATGCATTAAACGCCCTAGCACTACTCAACCGCTTGTCGATGTCTTATTATTATCAATTTTACCTTTTAAAATTGTGCAGTGATCAGGTTTACGGTTACAGTTCAAGACAAGTGTTGAAAATGTAAAAGGACCTCTGATGAGTGCGTAGCTACCTTTTCCGTGAAGTACTCCGAGCCATGAGTACTTCTGTTCTCTGAGCCATATCGACCAGTTATTGTGACACCTTTATATGTTTTATCTACAAATCTTATTCAACTAAAGCAATTTTTGCATTTATGTTGAAGAATTTCTAAATCCTACCCAAATTCCTAGTCTTCAAATCCGGATTTTAATACATAAATTTAAAATAATGTTAATAATTTAATGAATGTTTCTATAGACAAAGTATTCTTCTTTAAAATGTGATGAAATTAAGGGCTGGGTGTGGCCACTTTCTCACATTTTTGTGTCGCACTCATATACGCAGTGTTGCCAGTGGACTACTTTTTTTAAATTCAGATTTCTTGATTGCCATCCCTTTTTTGAAACGGTAAAATTACCTTTGTTTTCGCTTTAATTAATATATTATTAAGTAAGGCGCATTTTACCATTTCAAAAAGTAGGGTCAATCAAGAATCTAAATATAAAAAAAATAGCCCATCTGGCAACACTGCTCATACGAGGTGTTTAATTAAGAGTTGTCATCACATCTCCAGAAGTTCCGGGATTGCTATGTAATTGGGACTGTGTCACCCGATGTTCTGTTAGAAATTTCCGAATATGAATTGTTTAGTACAGTGTTTTTTAGGCGTCAGTGGTGACTATTTCCAACATTTCTTGTGATATCAGTACATTTTATGAAAGATTAAAAAATATATATATCTTGAAAATGTCATTTAAATATTTTCATAATCTTCTCGTTTTGTATTCCTTTTGAATGGCTCCATGCATTTGAATAGCAGAATTTTTTCAGGTATTTTTCTACAACTATATAAAGAAGGAAAGTTATTTTTGAAAACCCTAGTAGTATTCAAGTTCATAACATCACACAAAGTCTGAAAAAAAAATGCTATTTTTGAGTCAACACGTAGCAAGACTAGTTATCAGAAGTTTACTATTCTATTCTACACGCGCATAAGCATGCTAAACTCACAAATTACTAATTATTTTAACCCTTTCCGACGCAGTGTGCCCAGGTCGGGATACCTAATTTTAATTCCAAACTTACGATCTGCACCTAGAATATTTCAGTAAAATTTTGCTTTTAAAATCAAAGTAAAGTAACATATTTTAAATATCTCAAAAAGTCGTGTCGAATTTCCGGTGTCAGTCAATCATTTCTTCTTTTTACAACAAAAAATGTCTGTGCCGGAAAGGGTTAACTGATGCACGGACAAATCTCAATGGACGAGCATTTACTTGAATAAAACTGAAGACGTCAACATTACAAGTAAACGTCGTATTTTTTTATATCCTTAAGAAAAATCTGTAAGGCTGTCCTGATATTTTATTTTAAGGTGTTTTCTTAACACAATATTTAACATTTTTTATTCTTTAACTTTTTGAAGAATTATGTAATAGTTTTTAACCCAGCTAAATGTAAGGATGATTTGTATAAGAATTTTATTTGTGCAACTTTGTCAAAAAAAAAAAAAAAAAAAAAAAAAAAAAAAAAAAAAAAGAAGCAAAGGAGAAAGGCTATAAAAATTGCGTTTAATTGCCTATTATTTTTAAATATATTTTTTGGAAAATTCTGGTTTGAATTTAATGTTAGAGAAATGCAATTACTTTCTGCTCAAAGTGTAAGAAATGGTGTTAGATGATAAATCCATAAATAATTAAATTTAACACAGTAAAGCATTTTTTCTTAAAGTTGAAACATTACTTTGTTAACAAAAATAAATTAAAAAACCCAGCTTCTCTCGTCAAAATTCCTATCATTGTCTGTATTTAAGCGTAACAGTAATAATTAATCTCAGTATTTTTATTTAAAATATTTCTTAATACGGGAAACAAAGAAAAAAATTCTGTTCGATAAAATTTTTGAAGGTAAAAATAAATAAATTAACGAATATTTTACGCATTAATATCTATAAGAAGTGTAGCACTTCTGAATTTTTTGTAATAATGTTCTTGTTCAAAAACTTTGAATTAAGTTATTTAGCAAAAGAAGAAAATTTATTGAAATATGGAAAATAGAAATTAGAAACGCAATTTTTAAGAAATAATAATAAAAAATATATATTTCCTTGAAACTTGTGAAACAGTAGTGGTAAAAGCAGTAGTGTTGAAAGTGTAAGAGGGCCTCAGATTAGTGCGTGCTGCAAATTCCGTGAAGTAGAGGCGATTGTCTTGGCCACAAGGAATCTTTTTCAACTATTTCAATTTTTACCTTTTTGTTGACGAATTTCTAAATCATGCCCGAATTTCTAGTCTTCAAATCCGGATTTAGTACATAAATTTTAAATAATGCAGATATTTTAAAGTATGTCTCTATATACAAGCTTTTCTTCTTTAAAATGCGATGACATTAAGAGTTGGGGTGGGATCACCTTTACACATTTTCCTGTCGCACTCAAACGAGGTGTCTAATTAAGAGTTGTGATCACATCTCCAGAAGTTATGGGATTGCTATGTAATTGGGTGTGTGTCACTTTATGTTCTGTCAAAAAATTCCTAATATGAATTACTTAGTACACTGTTTTTTAGGAGACAGTTTTGGCTATTTCCATCATTTCTTATGATATCAGTTCATTTTAAGAAAGATTAAAAAAAAATATCTCTGGAAATGTCATTTAAATATTTTTATAATCTTCTCCTTTGTATTTCTTTTGAACGGCTCAATGCATTTGAATAGCAGAATTTTTTCAGGTATTTTTCTACAAATATATAAAGAGGGAAAATTATTTTTGAAAACTCTAGTAGTATTCAGGTTCATAACATCACGCAAAGTCAAAAAAAAAATGCTATTTTTGAGTTTTTATAGCAAGACTGGTTTACAGAGGTTTACGATTCTATTCTACACTGCCCCACTCGTATGTACACAAATAAATGTGCAAAAATATGCTATGCTCACAAATTACCAACGAATTACTTTACCAAACACACGCTCAAATCTCAATGGACGAGCATTTACTTGAATAAGCTTAACTAAGAAGGAACATTTTAAAATATAAGTGTATTTTTTTTATATCCTAAAGAAAAAGCTGTATGAATTTCCCGGTATCATTGTACTGATATTTATTTTTAAGTGTTTTCTTAACACAATATTGCATATTTTTTTTAATTAACTCTTTGAAGACTTGTGTAATATTAATCAACAAAGCTAATTGTACTTATAATTCGTATAAGAATTTTATTTGTGCAACTTTGTCGAAAAAAGGAAAAGCGATAAAATTGCATCTTATTATTTTTAAATATAATTTTTGAAAAATTCCGGTTTGTATTTAATGTTAGAGAAATGCAGTTACTATCAGCTCAAAGTGTACGAAATGGTGTTAGAAGATAAATCCATAAATTATTAGATGTAAAACAGTAAAACTTTTTTTCTTAATATTTAAGAATTACTTTGTTAATTTGTTAACAAAAAGTAAAAATAAAAACATCTCCTGCCATCTAAACCCTATCATTGGATATATTTCAGCACAACAGAAATAATTAATCTCATTATTTTTATTTAAAATATTCTTTAATACAGGGAACAAACAAAAACTTTCTGCGCGATATAACCTTTGTAGGTAAAAATAAATTAATCATTGAATATTTTACGCACTAACCCTCTCGCTGCGTAATTGTTTTATCAAAATAGATTCAAAAATTGCGTATTTAATTCTTTCGCGACGGCCGTCTTTTAAGAATTTTTATTATTTTGTATCGGTTTTTCAAAACAAAAATTTTCGCCTGATTTAATCGGGAAAATGCTCCGATTAGATACGGCAAAATTTACAATAAAAAGTTACTGGTGGGGATGATCAAGGAGGGTTAATTAGACGGAAAAAATGCATCCCGAAGGAATCTCGGGTTGAGCAAATTTTGCTACTTTTACGTTGCCCGATAAACTCTCGGGTTGCGCAGCGAGAGGGTTAATCTTTTCGACTCGGGCGTCTCTTACATTTTATTCAGTTGACACCACTTTTTGAAAAGAAGTTTCCTGCAAGTACACAATTTCAAAAAAACTCTAATGAAATAAGGCAAATTTGATTTTCCTTTGTTACTGGAGCCAAAAACTAATTTTGTAAAGTAAAATGCATACGAGTGCGAAGAGTTAATATTAGTGAAAGATGTTGCAGCAGGGATGAGACTTCCGCTTTTTCCACACCGGTATTTTCTTAGATAAGATGTTATTTCCTTAAATCGCAACAGTGTTCCGATCTCAGAGTAAATATTATATAGAGAGCTCATCCCCGTTACTTTCGCTTGTAAAAAGTGGGGCCAGGATGACCCACGTGACAGTTGGCATTTGGCGATGAAAGGTTACCAGTAGCAACGCTAGTTTTTCGCTTTATCGCAGCTCTTAGCAGGAGTGCAGTATTTTTATGCTGTGATTCAGAAATTTGAGAGTTGACAGAAATACAAATCAGTAGTAAAAGAAATCTGAATGTATACCGGATGTTTATCCTAATGTTTTCTTTATCATTCAAAGAATGGCTCATCAGTAATAAATAAATAATGAAATTATGAAACTCTTATTCAGATAAATATGTATGTATATATTTAATTAATAATTTAATCTGTTTTCAATCTTTGACATGGTTTTGTTTATATTTAATTTCATTAGACACTTATTTTTTTTATTGTTAATACAAAGTAAAAAATAGGACAGAAACAAATAAAGAAATTAGATAAGAAGTTTAACTTTGTGTGTTAGAAGTCCAAAAGGCAGAGGGAGAAAGGTGAAATTTCGAGGGAAGTGAAATTTAGGTGATGAATTATTTACCTATTATTACTATAATATTACAAACTTAACAAACAAGACTTTTTTTTTGTAAATTAAAAAAAATTAATAATTATTTTAATTGGAAAACGCTGATATTACATAAAGGACATTTTAACTGAAAAAAGAAAATGTCAGCTTTAAACTTTCTGAATTCATGAAATGTTTATTGTTTTTCTTTCCAAAAAAATACATCTATAACAACACATTCAATTAATTGAAATGTTTAACTGAGCTCAAACTTACACACATAATTTTATTTACAAATTTCGCTTCATGGATGCAAGTTTATAAATAACTTAGTACACAACTATAACAAACATACAGGAATTATTTTACAATACAAATTGCATAAATACACACAAAATAGTTAGAAATAGAAAAAGTCCAAAATGCAAAATTTCAATTTCAGAAATAATACAATTAAAAAAAAAAAAAGTTATTTGGCTCTGCTTAATTCATTTATATTAGCGGTTGCCAACTTCTGAACCTCACGGAACACTAAATTCAAAATTTGAAATCACACGCACTACTAATAAGAATTTTTTAACAATAAAAATGTATTTGTACAATAATTATCACAGAATGTTTATTCTATTAAAATGAAATGTACCTATTCAATAAAATAAAATTATAAATGTGGGGTGTCACTTTCTTGCCTATGTGATTGATACCACTATTTTTTAATAATAATCACCGTCTTATTTAATCATAACAAGAAGCTTCAAAAGTTTAATTGTATCAAAATTATTAAGGCTGTTCTCAAATCCAAAAGGGCAACTTTATGACATAAGTTTTAATTCATTTTTGTTCGGAAATGTATGAAAGTAGCAGGTTTGTTGTCGATGTAACTACTACGATGTAACTACTACGATGTAACTGTGATGACTATGTAATCGAGCTGTTTCTTCTGTTTTTTTGCAAACACAATAGATCTTTCAAAAAATAGTGTCAAAGTGAGCGTTTTGAACCGCTTTACCGTGCGAAAGAAAAAAAATCCACCCAAGAAAGAATGAAAAACATATTTGTCACGTGATCAAAATCACTTCTAACTCAATAGGCAATTTATGGATCAAAAAATGGAAAACACAGTTCGATTCCAAATCGCTTCCATGGTCAGACTTTCCAATTTTATATCTTTCCGTTAAAAAATGAATTTGTAAATGCGTAAAATCGTTTTGCACTTGTTGAGCAGAGCAGTTGAGAACAGCCTTAACGTTAATTTCAACCTTACAAAATAATTGAAGCTTATTTAAGAATCACGCATTTTGATGGGATATTTATTACTGTTTGTTTAAAATAAGTTCATATACGGAATCAACGACATCGTATGAACACAGAGAGCAGTTCTTATTTCACGCTGAGACCAGTAACGAGTTTTAATTGCTGTGACCCAATCATCAAAATATTTGTTTCGCACAAATATGTAGTTCAAAATTAAGCCAAAATTTTCGTTGTTTTTCCAGTCAATAATGCATATTCATATTTTCGGGAGAGTCCAAAATTAATACTTATCTGTGTTAATACAATTCAACAATTAAAGCATATACTAAATAATCTCTATTAATATAATTACCAATGCCCGCTATAATTTAAATTTTCAAAACTACACATCTAAATTTTTACAAATACGAGAATTTTTTAGAGTATTATCATGTTATCATTAATAGTTTTAATATTTAAAAAGTACAATTATTAATTTAACATTCAAAATCCAAATAATGTCCAAAATTTTCTGAGGAACACCGAAATTTTCTCAGGGACCACCGGTTGGCAACCTCTGATCTATATAACAATGAATCCTAACTATTCCGCAAAAAAATCCGTTAATAAATCAAATTATAATCCACAAACTAGTTTTATTAAATGATATATTTAGTTTAAATAAATAAATAAAGAAAACAGAGTAGTTATATATATATATATATATATATATATATATATATATATATATAAAGCGGATTAACTATATGATACCGCACTGCTAATTTTCCTTTTCGGTTAATTAACATCAGCTATATTAATATATTGATATATAAATATAGATTAGCATCAAGCTAAGTTACATTGGTTAAAAAGATACATTGCATTAAGAATATGCCCAGACTTGTATTTTAAGTTTATTATACAAGAAGGGGTTCTGCCCCCCCCCCTATCCCCGCACGACGAAGCCACTGTTTTCTTCTTTCATTCGTAATTCTGCGAAGTTTTGAATTTTAAATATTTTGTGTAAAATAATTAAAATACTGATTTCTTGATACTGGCATTATTAATAAGTTTGAGCGATTAATTAATTTTTCTTATAATTATTTTTTGCTAAAAGTTATGAGTGCATTAAATTTAGCTGCGTATCTTATTAGTATATTAAATTTAGGTAATATTTAAAGACCTACCTGTTAATACATTTAAAACGTACTTTAATAGCATACTTTATTTAAAGCATAAATTTAATCTAAAGCAAGATTAAAAAAAACAAAAACATAAGTATTTAGGTTTTAAAGCGACGAAAACAAGTTTCTTTTGGCGAAAAAAATGTATCGCCAAACACCTTAATACGAAATGTTCTTAAAATTCAAATTAATCAAACTCACAATTTTAATATTTAAACTGATAACACTAGATAACGGTATATCCTATTATTGCATACATTTATGTTATTAAAAGTAAAATATTTTGTATTTTCATCATAACAACGTGAATAAACGATATCATAGTTCCAATGATATCTTTTTAAGACCCTTTAAATATTAATAAAAATAAATAAATAATAAATACATAACAATGGAAGGTAACAGAAGTTGTTTTGTTTGATCTTTCTGTACATCCATAGACACAACAACTTGCTACTGTGATATTTTTGAATCGTAAACATGAAATTGTCTAACATCCTACGTAGAAATCAATGCTATTTGCAAGCTGACCGGGAAGCTTCTTGCCCCGAGTCACGTGATTTTATCCTGGCTGAAGAAACTGTCGGGGAATTCCCCCTCTAATATATGATTACTCTGAGGTTCCGATTAAATAATGTAACATTTTCTCTAACAAAATACTGGTGTGCAGAAAAATCGGAAATCTCATCCCTATGTTGCAGTTTTGGATTATTTAGAATAATGTCTCAGGTTATTCTAAGCAAAAGAAAAAAAAATTAATGAAAGAAAGAAAATAGAATTTAGAAAAGCAATTTTTAAGTAATGGTGGAAAATTTGTAAATAAATATTTCTTTGAAAACTGTGAAATATTCAAAGAAAAGTAATTTTGGAATTTTGTATGGATATAAATACTGGATGTTTCTCTTTGTCGTAGTGCAATAGCTAATTACTCAATCATCAGCTTTGTGGGATTGGAAAGATTTGAACTGGAGAATACAATGTATTTACTATTATTTTTTTTGTATAATGATGCTTGAACCTTTAAGAATGTCGTAAAGAATTGTGGATAATAAGATTATAGTCGCATGAGTCGCAGACATTAACCTGTACATTCAATTTCGAAACAGTTTTTGGGGGGTTTTGCCACGATAATTTTTGAACACGTTAATGGATTTACAAGTTACTTTCATTGAATAAATGACATTCAATTCTATATAAAAACAAAAAACAAAAACATTTTATTCAAATTATAATCAAACATATAATCAATTTTTATTGGTTTAATATTTTGTATTATAATTTTTACAGTTTTTATTTTCAATTATAATCAAGAAACAAAATAATAAGCAGTATAAAGAAAAATAACGAATCATAAATTCGGAACCAAGCCTTGAAAATCATGTAAAAAGAATTACACAAGATTGATTTTGCAGTAGAATATTACATTTTTTAAATTATTTTTTGTAATTTAAAATTTCTTTTTACTTCTATAAAACATAAATTAAAATAATGCAGAAAAAAGTATTAGTATTAGGTATAAACTATTTACATACTTATTAATCTTTTCAGGGGCAGGTATTTCTGAATTCACACTGGAATTTTCGAAAAATTTAATTTGAAAATAAGGAAATGCACTTTTACAGCTTTTTTCGCCAATGTTATAAATGTAAAATTTAGTTAAAAGATTATGTTCCAAATCTTGGTTAAAATTAACTTAGATATAATATAGCCCACCGCCTTCAAGAGGTTAATTGACGATGTGATTACGCATAATTTTCTCGTAAAATATTAAAATTTTTATTAATTTTTTTTACAATTTAATAAATATTTTAAAAAACTTTTTATGAAGCATAGGTAAAAAAAAAAAAAAATGCAAAAAGAAGTTATATTATAAACTAATTACAATCTTTCGAGTTATTGTTCCATTTGAATATATGTAGAGTTCCAACCGTTCCTGTATTCTTTTACATTTGCTAGTACTATTTTAGGACTAAAATCTTCCTGGTACTGTCGTGGAAAAAAAGTAAATACCTCCTACTAAATCTGCAAAAAAATATTTTCGAAGAAAGTTACTGGTACCAAACAATTGGAAATAAAGTCTACTTTTAAATCATGTATATAAAATCTGCTTAGGGTGCCATTACATATCAAAACGAACCCAAACTTTTTTTTAATACCAATACCCAAGATTGACAGCATAAATACTAAATAGATTCTGCACCCTTCAATTAGCTTACATCCAAATTTTCTTCAAATTCGTACCATTAGTTTTCGAGAAATTAATTATTTTAAAATGAGTCTATTTTAGGTGCTGTAAACCAAATTGACGTTCGGTACTCGACTGTTGAAATACCATAGGATAACAAAGTTATTTCTGTTAATGCATTATTTCTTGCAAACATAAACATCTCACTCGCTTAATGTGTTTCGACTATTGCCAACCCAAATTTTTCATTAAAATGAGTTATGCTTTTCTGGACATCATAGACGGCCCCTTAAGCCAGATTGGGGACTTTTTTGCAAAGCGATATAGGTAAGCGTCTTATCTTAAATGGGAGAGGTAACCGCAGGATTAAAGGCGAGGTCTCATCAATCAAGGTCGCACGCCACGTAGCGGATAGAGTGAACAACAGAAAGATGTCTAACTGTTTTCTTCTTTATGGATAATCTATTAATTGCACATCTATGAAATAACTGCGCAAGCGCCAACATCGTGTTTTCATTTGTTTGTAGCATTTATATTCTGACAGAAATAGAATGTTCTACTAATTTTTATTCGTGTTTTTTGACTTATTTATTATAGTTAATTATTTAAATAAAAACAGTTCTTTATTAGAACTAATATTATTTGTTAAAATGGCAAAATGTTGGCAATCGAATAACTCTAGTTTTCGAAATTGTAAGAAAATTCTTTTTCTTATAGAATTCATATGTCCTTTTCCAAAGAGCAAAACAAGTTAGTTACGTATTTTAACTTTAATTTATTAAAAAATTATTAAAAAAATATTATAAAATGTTGTTGATTTAGATACGCTCGATTTTAATTATTTTCTTTTAATGAAATATAAAATGACGCATAAAAAATAGTAAGTAATGTGTAAAGATTGAATTTTGTAGTCTTATTTTTTACTCAATTCTTGATGTGCTAAAGTTATAAAAAATGATATACACGGTTCTATTGCAGATGAAAATAGAATGTTTATCAAGGTTTAGAATATGTATAGAATTTAATAATAAATAAGATATTCAATTTTAAGTCCTTTTCTTCGTTTATCAAGCGCAGACGATACATCGAAAACTTATTCCAATATTCTTTTGATCGTATTCTATTCATGTTATTTAAATTACAAATAGTTCATTTATTTAATTTAAAATTCATTTTATTTTATATTCAGAATCACTTTAATTTAAAATGCATGCATTAAATGTTGTACCATTAAACGAGCAAGTATTTTTAATTTAGTATTTGTTTAAATATTTTGCGAGTCCAGACAATAACTGCAAAAAATTTCCTAAAATCGCCAGATTAGATTTTTTTTTTTTTTTTTGAAGCAGACAAATCCATTTAGAGAATCCCTGTTAAAAATTCTATTACGAATTTCAGATTGTTACTTACTCACAGACGATGAATCTTGTTTGCCAGATATATTGCAAAATATGCGGCTTGTTTTGATAAAAATATGTGTATTTTAAAAAAAGTCGCAATGTTATTTTAGTTTAAGTGCTAAAGGCAGTAATGCTTTCGTAGCATTAGTGCTTTTCTCCCGAAATTAAAATGATATTGCGATTATTATTATTTTTTTTAATGAGCGTAATTTTATCAAAACAAACTGTAAGAAAAATATTTTGGAATAAAACTGGGAAACTAGATTCATCTTCCATAAGTGAGTAAAGAATCAGAAAATATGCGCAAGAGATGTGCAGATAGTAGATATTCTGCCATATATGACGTCATACTGAAAACCCGCGTATTTGCATTATTCACTCCGTCCACCAGATGGCGCAGCTGTTTCAATATACTCCAAATTCCAGTATTGACATTGTAAGTTTACTTATATCGCTTTGCTTTTTTGTCCCCAGATTGTTGATTGTCACTGCTTTCTTGAAATAGAAATATTCAGTGTATTTAAATTTGATTAAAAATTCTGAGAAATAAGGTGAATTAAACTATTTTAAAAAAGCGATGACAGTCAAATAGTCTGAATTTAAAAAGTCGCCAATCTGTCAACACTGCCTTAAACCATCATATTGGCGTTTTTCATTCATAATTCAAAAACTACTTCAAAGAGAAATTTGAAATTGAGAATTGACTATAAAAAATTGTAGGTTGAGGTTCATATTTTTTTCATAATTCATAATTCATATTACAAATTTTTTTAAATTACAAATTCAATGTATTTATGATTTTGATTTTTGGTATTATAATTAAACAAAAAAAATTATCACATTAGGATTATAATTTCAGGTGGTATTAATAAAAGTATTAAAATGTAATTTAACATTAGAAACTCTAAATTTTAAACGTTTAGAATACAAAAACGCATCCAAATGACTTGAAATTTCATTTTTAGGCATAATTTGAACCGACTATTTAAAATATTTTGTCAAAATTGGGTTTTGTCATTGAAAATATAAACAAAGTTTGGTCTTGTTTTGATTTGTAGATGTCTCCCTAAACAAGTTTTATATACATAGACTGTATTTCCAATCCTTTGGCACCTGCAAATTTTTACTATTATAATTAGCTGCAGAGTTATAAAGGGTGTTTATTTTTTTCCACGACTGTATATTATTTTAAGAGAGGAGATCACATACAGCAGCTCGATACTGTTTGATTTAAACACAATATAAAAAGAAGTTTTGAAGGTATATCTATTTCTTCAAATTAAACAATTTTTTTACAATAAATTCTACGTATTTGCGCATTTTTAAAAATAATTTTAATGATATATAAATGGAATTTTGTTTAGTTAAGACATACTAATTAAGGATTTTCAATGGCATACATGTGTTGCACGCCGGATTATGAAAATATATATTCGATATATCCACATAATATTACATATATATTTTCTTACAATATCGTACTTTCACTTCAACCTAAAATAATAATCAAGTTTACAGATGAAAATATTTTTTTCAGGCAAATAAACCATAAAACTCAAATTCTATGATAAAATTTTAATTAAAATTAAAAAACAAATAAATATATTATAGGTACTTAATTAAAAATAGATAGAGGTTAAACATATAAGTAAAATACAATATAATATACAATTTTAAGTTTCTATGTTACTTAGTCTTTGAAATAGGATGCGCGTAATGTCAAAAATATCTGATTTGAGAAAAATGACTTTAAAGTTCGAATTTACCTTGATTTGGGCAGGTATTCCCCCATTTATATTTATCATAAAAGCAGTTTTAATTGGAGTAGCGTCATAATTATTTTTAAAGTTCAGTAACATGTTATTCTTTATAATAGACAATAGAAATTTGTTTGACTTTTTAAAAAGTTGAAGTTATCTACCCCTTTAACATTAACAATTGTAATGCAGAACAATGTCCACTGTTTTAAAAAAAGCGGATACAACTGTATAAAATTTTAGGATGGTTGCGAGCGCTGAATATGCTTCAAATATGATTCACGTGTTTCAATATTAATAGTATACAGGCCGCAAATAGTGTTGCTAAATCTGGCGAGTTTTTTATTTAGAAATTTCGAGTTAACTCCAGAAAATTTTTCATAGTAGTTTTGCTTTATTTTATTCACGAAATATAAATCATTATAATAATCAAATATAACTATTCAAACTTTCAAGGGAGAATTTAGAGTTTCTTAACAGTAGTTTTATAAATAACGCATAAAAGCGTCAGCTGACATGCGTAGTGTTATCACATTAAGGAAGGAAAACGAGAAAAATCGTTTCGATTTAAAAAAATATCATTGATTAATCGTGACACGATTGATTAATCGTGTTTCGTACGATTGAATAATCTTAACTGTATTGCATAACGTTACATTATACGTTAAAAAAACACCAATTGCAAAAAAAGAGATTCTGATGATGCGTTTTCATACTCTATAATATTCTTTATCGGAAAATTCCTAATTCATAGCTGCCAACTTGTACGGATTTTTCTTACCACTAAAATTTAATAGAAATTTTTGACTTATTTAAACGTTAAAATTGCTTGAATTTCGGTGATTCAATTAGCTCAATTTTTCTATTAAATTTTAGTGGTATGAAAAATCCGTACAAGTTGGCAGCTATGCTAATTTAACAACTGGAAAACATTTTTCGAACATACATCAAAAGTTGTTCTGAATATTACATTAACCCTTTCCGGCACACTGTGCCCGGGTCGGTTACCTAATCTTAATTTCAAACTTACGAACGGCATCAAGAATATTTTAGTAAAATTTTGCTCTTACAATGAACATTTAAAGTAACATGTTTTTTATTTCTAAAAAAGTCGTTTTTGAATTCCGGTGTCAGTCAATCATTTTATCATTTTACAACAAAAATCGCCTGTGCCGGAAAGGGTTAACATTATTTCTACCGGTCTCAAATTAAACCTTTTAAACAATTTCAATTTATTGCTTTTCATTTGTAATTTTTAGAATGAAACAATTACAAATCGTTTTTAATACACTGGAAACTTTTTTCATTCTTATTATATTCAAAAACTACGAGCAAACATGAACCAGAACATTAAAATGTGTCATTTGACACCGGTAGAAATATTGTTAAAATTCACCGCAGACAATGTTATGTGTAATGTAAAATAAAAACTTCAAAAACGTTATTATCTGATTAGATTAGATGAAAGATTTATATTTCCGTTAAAGATTTAAGTCATTGTCAGAGAAAAATATATTAAGATCTTATGGATACGCATGTGTTTTTCCTTTCCACAAAAGGAGCAGTTTAAACATAACTGCGAAAATAAAACGTTGAATAAAACACGAAAAAGTTAAGGATTTCGAAAACGTATCTTCAAATGAAAGACATCTCTGTTATTTAGTTGTATATTTCTTTCGGTACTTTTCCGTTATACAAACTCCATTTTAAAATGTATGCTAATGCGCCAATTATTTCAACCTTGATCGTGAAAATGATTTTTATTGTAAACCATGCGAAACATTGTGCTTTACTTCAAAATATTGAGAGATTATGGAGCATCGTAAGATGGCGCAGCAAAAGACATTGGGAACTCTTCGTCATCATATAGAGTCGTATATCATACAGTTCATGTGGCGACGCCTTCATTCAAAAAATGAAATATTTACCGCAATGCTAAAAGATATTTGTAATTTTATGCAATCAGTTTAATATGAGTTTTATTTTATTACTTAATCGTGTAACAGCTATTTGTTCATTTATTTTAAGTACATCTTTGTGATTTAACCTTCCGTCTACCAGACGGGTCCATTGGACCCGACATAAACATTCAAAATATTTATTCAAACCAGAAATTTCTTCAAAACAAACTAAATGTATAAATCAGACAATAATAAGTTAAATAAACAAATTAAATAGTTTTAAGTAAAAATTCTGGTGTAGAATGTTTTTATAAAACTTGAGTAAAATTTCCGGTAGTTCTAGGGTTAATAAAATAGTTCGCAAAAGTCTGTAATTTTAAAATCTTATATTTTTAAACTGCTCACTTTACTATCGACAATGTTTTTCTTTTATTTTTCAAATCTTTCAATTGACGTGATTTTCATTTTGCGCCAACTATTACGCTTGGCGACAATGTTGTCCGTATAACGGAAAAGTACCTTTCTTTTTCTATCCTTCCAAGATATTTCTCAATTCCTCCATTCATTCAAGAACTCGTCCATCTGCCTATAACTATCAGCATCTTTACATAGTTCTTTATTTGATGTTATCTAAAATGTTATTCACTCTGTTATTTTTGCATGTTTGACTGAAATTTCGATTCTAACTGGTTTTTTTTTCGGCTAAAATATTTTGGAAAATTCGTTTCTTCATAAAAAAAAACACCCAGTCAATCATATAAATGAAACATTAAATGGTTATTTATTATTATTTTATTTAACTTGAAATGTAAAGAATTTTCGCAAACCGGAAGAAAAAAATTATAAAAAATACCTTTCGCGCAAAAAAGAAGGAATATAGAGAAGAAATAATTAAAATCTTGGATAAGCCTAAAGGAATTTTATTGAATCCGTAACAAAAGTTACCCAACATTTTCAAAGTTGCTTTTCTGAGTAATATGATATAAAATACATCATAATGGATGGGTCACAGCGTCTTATATACACTCGTGTCCCAAAGTGAAGCGTAATTACTGTTTATGTGAAACTTAAGGAATTGTACATGAGAAGTGAAACAAACATGGTATGCGGGTATTAAAGGCTTATAGGAGAATGATTCACTGAAAAACAAATATAACAATGACTTTAGATAACGAAATAACAAAGTTGCAAGCAAAATAGTGAAATCAATAGTTTGAAATTGAGTGAAAAAAATTTAAAAAAAGAAATGATACAGTTTAATAAAGTTTAAGGTTACCTCTAACAGCCACACATGTCGCACAACGATCCCTCATACTTTTGGTGAGAGAATGGATGAGTTGTGGCCTGAAAGAGTGCCAAGTCTGATCGAGAACACTTTTAAATTCTCAAACAGAGCTTGGTGGGTTCTGACGGGCTGCAAGTTATCTCACGAGTCCCCACACGTAAATTTATTCTATAGGATTAAGATCAGGAGACATGGAAGGCAAGCGCATGCGCCTGACATCTTCACTATCATCTTCACTATATCTTCACATCAAGTCGTCGATGATGGCTGCACGAGGATGTGTAGTATCATACAGGACCTACAGCCTCTCGAAACAGGCGAACGTAAATCTCAAGTGTTTCATCTATGTATCTTACAGCAGTAACAGACACTGTGTCGAATATCTAGAGGTGTGTGCGGGCATCCAGCAATATTCCCTCACACACCTTGACTCCTCCTGAACAAAAATGATGCATTTCCGTTAAGTTTCCCGTGCTAAATAGTGTTCCACGCGTCCCCAGATTGCTATACGGAGAAGATCGGTTTGCAGACCAAATCTGGAAAGAAAATTTTAAAATAATAAATACATTAATATGCGTTAAAAGCCGTAAAAATAGGAAATTACGTCACAGTTAAAACGCCCAAATAATCATATTGCACACAGATTCAATGAAAAATGTATTTACATGACACTGATATTTTAAACAATTGTTGCCAATTCTAAGGCAGCTCAAATAAAAATATTTCCTTTGTAGCAACAAAAATATTTTCAAGTGAATATTAAAAAGAGAATTAAAACTTTAAAATTGTAAATTTAATATGCTTTAACCCTGTTGCTGCGTAAGTAATTCTTCGCGATGAGCGTCTCTTACAGAATTTTTAATCTTTTATCAACGGTTCTTTAAAGCAGAAAGTTTTGACTATCGTAATCGGGGAAAATGAACCGATTAAATCAGGCAAAGTTTTCGCTAAAAAATAACTGGTGGGAATAACCAAATAGTATTAATTAGACGGGAAAATGCATGCCCGAGTATTTCTCGGGTTGCGGAGCGAGAGGGTTAAAAGCAGTAAATAGGATAAATTACGTCATTTTAAAATGACCAAAAAATAACAATGAAAAACAGATTAAATTAAAAATAGTGCTTCATAAATCGTATAAATCTAGAAATTACTTAAGTATCATGCTCTCATAGATACAACAAATTCAATAACGGAGGTTTTTGAGTCAAGTCATCGGACGTTAATCTATGCAAAAAAAAAAAAAAAAAAAAAAAAAAAGGCGTTGGAGTAAAATACGAAGTTAATGAAGCCCTGTGCAATTGATTAACCCCTTAAGTCTCGATCCCATGATATTCACGGGCTGTGATTTGTATTCAGATTGTTTGATTCCCACAAGTTTTATGAAATAGTGTAATTGGCTTTATTATGGTATCATTTTACCTGTCATTAATTAAGGTGAATTTTTCTTTTTCAAAAGAGTGGTGCCAATAAGCAATTTGAATTTTTCAACCATACTTTAATGCAACTGTTAAGGGGTTAATCCTTAAAATTAAAGCGTATTTAAACCATTATCCGCTGGTGTTACATTCACGCAACAGTAAAAATAAATGCCCATGCTTAAATTTACTATGTGGCTACTACTATTTATAAATTAAAAAAAAATTATCTTATTTAACAAGAGAAACTTCGAACATTAAATAAAACTAAGATCTGCTTTGAAAATTTGTGGTGGCAAACGTTTTTCAGCAAACAAGTTGAAGATCCCTATGTGTTACTTTTGGCGGTTAATGGGTTAAAATAGCTGAAGCTCATAACCACAAATATAAAGTAAAAATATTTTTGAATAAAACTGATATTACATCTATATATTTTTTAGACATTACAGAATGTAGTAAAATATTGCATGGTTTCATTTTATCACGCTTTATTTCTTTTGGGTCCATTTTTGTCATTATGTCAATATCAAAATAAATTAAAATGTAGTAGAATTTTTTAAGTTAATGTTGCTATCATTCATATTTTCATTCTTTTAAGAATATAAAAAAAATAGTAGAACCACTCCGTTTTGCCTGTGTTAACCATTAGACATTAAGTCTTCTGAGTGTAAAATAATATAAAAATTCAACAATACGGCCATCTCAATAAAGGAGCTGTGTGAATTCGCATCCATAAATCGCTAAAACCATAATCAGAAAAAAAATAACTTACTTTGATGCAATCATTGCAGAATCTCCAATTTTTATAAACGAAAATGCAGGTTTTCTATGAAACGTATAACAGAAAATTCTGCAATCTTTCTGAGAAAAAAATGTATGGCATTTAGTGAAATTCTCTTTCGTAATTTATGGATAATGAATATTAATATCAGAAGAGCAGGCTCCACCCCTCTGGAGTGACAACTTTAAATTTAAATTAAAAAATAAGCAAACACACACATTTAATATTACTTGACCCATAATTTCTTAATAAAATCTTAATTCTGTAAATTTTCACATTTAAGACAATCACCTAATTTTAATAACATAAGTAAAAGAATTATTTAACAAAATCTTAATTAAATAACTTTGGCGCAGGTTTGCAAGTTTGGCCTCTAATTTTAACTCGAAATTTCCAATTAATACAGCACATTTCGAAAGAAAACTTTTTACTTTATGCTATAGCTAACTGTATTTCATTAAATAAAGCACAAAATACTATTCTGTATTTCTGCTATGAACTCGAAATTACTGAATAAAATTGGATGGCAAACTGGCAAAAGAAGCTGTAATGTTGCATTTTATCATTTTCAAATATAATTTTCCGAAATGTCTGGTGTGAATGCAACTTTATAGAAAAGCAATCACATCTGCCGCAAAGAGTTAACTCATTAACGCCAGTTGGTACGAAAATCTGCCATTTAAACAACAGGAAAATTTTAAATGTGGAAGCCAATATAGGAAATTTTCATGTTACTTAATCTCAAACTTTGAGAGATCAAATAAGTTAAAATTACAATATGGGAAAACTGGTGTCAACTGCTACCGAGGAATTAAAAATGTATAAAAGAAACTCGTCATTAATGGGTTAGATATGATTAAGCATTATTATTTTTTGGAGATACATAATGTAAGTAAAATATTGTAATCATAATTTTTTTTTAATTATTTGTGGGAATTTTTGAATATTCGCAAAAAAATTGTATTCAAATTCAAGGAACCGCACATACTCCTAGCCTAGGGCGACTAGGGAAGTACGACATCCTGAAGAATATATATTCGGAACACATTTTATTGATTTGGCTCTAGATTCGATCAATATGAGAGGAGATTTGCTTGTTGCAAATTCTGCACACGCCATGACAGATTTGGAATTTTGGCGATGTTGGACATTGGGAAACTTATCTGGAGAAGTTACTGACCAAATTCTATCTTTCTGAGGATTGTACGATTGTTCCACAAGAATAAGTTTTCGTCAGAAAACAGAATCTGCTCCCAGTGTGGAACTGCTGCTCGCTTCAGTAGCTTTTTGCATCTTTCAAGCCGTACTCGTTTGTTTTCATCGGTGAGAAGTTGCGCTTGTTTGAGCTGGTAAGGATGAAGGTTAAGGTCCGCTTCGGCCATAAGTCGAACCGAGTCGTGATCAATCCCTATCTGACTCGCTATGTTTCTCATCGACACTTCAGGGCTTCGGGTTACGCGTTTCTTAATCAATTGTGGGCTTCTGGAAGCTCACAGTCTTTTTCTGCTTATTTCTGTTCAGTCTCCTTCATGGTCAAGCTCCTTGAGTCCTTTGGAAATGGTTGGATGAGGTGCTTAAGCGCTGCCACCAAGTACACAAGGCCAGAGGACACAAGTTATGACGTCATCACTAACCGACCGACTTCTGAATGGTGTTGGAAATCACACCGGAAAATTTTGCATACCAATTATCTTTTATTTTATTTGAGGAATATCTATAATCTTATAAAACAATAATAACTATTTAAACTGACTGGTGACAATTTGGAACCCCCAATAAAATATCATCTATATGCGGCAACATTGTGGCATCCTGCATCTGGCTGAATTTTTATTGGGGTATACTAAATTCTCACAAGTAATTTTAATTAATTATTTTTGTTTTACAAGATGATAGATATTCCACAAATAAAATAAAAGGAAATTGCTATTCAAAATTTTCTGGTGTGAATTTCAACACTAGTGAGAATTCGGTCGATTAGTGATGACGTCACAACTCGTGTTCTCTGGTCTCGGATGGCAACCCAGGGAATCCCAGCAAATGCTTTAGAGTTTTAGTGCAGTCTCTGGGGGCGTGTCCTCTGGCCTTGTGTGTTTCGGAGACTGCCCGCTTAGAAAAATCGAGCAATTTCACAGACACGTTTTCCCTGATGATGAATCTCCAAAATAGCTTCCCTCTTGTTTTCCACCCTATTTAAAAAAATAGAGTTAAAAAAAATAAGTAAAACGAAACTCTGAAATTCGAATAATAAGAGGGATATAATATAACACAACGATACGCATATACAATGTTAAAGCCACGCATTACCGTATCAGCGATTTTACTTATATACGCTCTAATCCCAATGGACAAGAATTTACTCCAACGGACTTATAATAACCGTTGCTTGTGCATTTTTTTACAGCCTTAATAAGAGACCAAATAAATTTTCTGGTATCAGTGTTGTGATATTTTAATTTTAAAACGTGTTTCTTTAACGCTACAGTGCATGATTTTTATTTCCCTCAACTTTAACTGGGACAATAGAACTAGACAATATCTGCATATCAAACTAAACAATTTCCTGTGTTAACAGTTATCCATAATTTAATGAAAATTTAAATTGTATCAAATGCTGACAATTTTAAATTAAATAACATATAAATAGGACAAAATAACTGCATAATGGTCATTGCCGTCGAGAAAACCTGTTGAATCCTACAGTAACTGGAATATGCTTTCTCTTATTTCTTTCTTTAAGTGGGCCCGAGACACATTATAAAACTAGGCCTTCCCTCAGAGGGATTAGTCTGAGCGATATTGCTATAACATAGATTGACATAACATTGAACATAGATTTAATAATAACATGTGGTATCAAAGAAAATGAGATATTATCTTTAATTGTCCATGTACTGCGATAAATTGAAATGATGAAAATAAGAGAATCGTAGAATTACAAATTCTTATATATCAATTCGTATACGCTGTTTAAAAAAATGGGAAAGCAAAGCATGCAAGACAGCCATACATGGATATAAAATTGAAAGTACGCAATATATTAAAAGTAAAATAGAAAATAATGAAACACTAAATTATCTTATATTGGAATTGTAACTGTATAAAATGACGTCAAGAGCATAATCAGACGCTCCGCACCAATTTGAGTAACTTTAAATGGCAAATATATGACGTTTGAAAAGAATGGACTATACTTTATACGGTGTCCGCTCCCCCGGAATAGTTAATAATGTACAATATCTGTTTTCCACGGATGAAATGAGGTTGTCGATAAGAATTAAGGAATTCTCTCTTCAAAATCTGATGTAGTATGAAAGTACCAAACACATCAATAGTGGCATGCAATGCGTCGTTAGAGTGTGTTTTAGATATGCTTGATCGGATTTAAATGATGAATGTATGCTGGCCACTACACACGCTGTATTGTTTTGTTTTCAAACATATTCTGCACAAGTTGAGCTGTATTTAGCATGTATTAAATAAAAGAAATCGGCAATAATTCCAACATAAAGTATGACACAAGATCTGAATATATCGTCTGCATAACCTTTGAGCTGTCAAAGTGTCTTTTGAAGTAATTTACAAATCCATACATATTTTTTGAGCAAATCATGCAAGCTAAAATACGTCAAAATGAATCCGATTATGAAATTTCACCAGAATAAGATAATATATAAACAATCTACTAATGACAATTGAGAATGTGCCTTATGATAAAATATCTAGAAAAATGAATCAGAATAAAAATTGATACCACATTTAAAACGGCACTTCCCTCTGTTGGTGGCCTTGGCGAGAGAGAATAAAACCTAGAAAAGGAACACTTTAACAAGTACTTTCGGGCAACCTACTCACTGTTTCATACTGGTCTTTATTCAATGTGTACACAGTTTATTTAATGCTAGGTGGATATCTATCAGTTTTTTTGCATTTAAATTGCACGTTTCGTGGAGGAAATGCAGCATTATGAAATAGTTAAAGTTTCTATACCTAATAGTTCCAAATTAATGGTAATTGAGATCTCTTTCCGTTCATTTCATCTTTTTAAATTTTAAATTTTTTAGAAACCAGTCATAGAGACAATTTTATATTTTAAAACTAATTCGAAGCAAAATTTCAAGTTTTTGAGCTCAGCAGTAACACATAAATAGAAAACTTTCCAAAGTTTTTTGTTTCTGTAGTGTTTTATATAGTGACATTTTTAGAAATTGTTCTAATGCGAGAATTTACGTCATGATAAATGCAGCCATGTCAATTTCCATGCTTATATTCCTAACAATTCCATGTACATCGTTACTTAGATCATCTTTAGATCTTTTTCCGCTTTGTTTGGTCTTTCGATTTTTTAGAATTCGTTCTACAACGATCATTTACATGTTATAAATTACTGCCATGCCAAAGTTCTAGTTTCTAACCCCAACAGTATCCCAGAAATTTCAATATTCCAAATAAATCATAATTTAGAACCTTTGTAGAAATTTTTACGTTTATCTGTCAAATTGAATTTTCGAACCTTCTGGATAGCATTCATAACGAGTATTTACATCTTAAAAGTAACCACCACACCGAATTTAAAATTTCTAACCCAATCAATATCACAGAAATCGCAATTTTAGAACTTTTTTGCTCCTGCAGCGATGTAGGTTGTTGCACTGACATCAAATACAGTCTTTTTCTCGGAGCAGAGATGGCCACCAACATTTTTTTAAGTTGGCTATGTAGTTTCAGAGATAACACCTCACAAATGTACAAACATTAATAATATTGTACACTTTATAATATTATAATGCTTTATAATATTAGCCTTAGATATACAGATATAAAAGCCATTTATCTGTTGCAAACTAAAGTGCCCGGCGCTGCCCAGAATTTGAAGGATGTTTGTTCTGAAAAATCAATTTCAAAATTTATACATACAACATAAAACAAACATTAAAAAAAGCAGTCAAAGTGTTATATGCATGAATCAAATGAAAACACAATATAAAAATGTATAAATGTATATAACAGACGCAAAAGAATACAGCTATAAATGAACTTATTTCAGTTTATAATTGGGGCAATAATGTTAAAATACGCCAATATTTCCATAATCGGGTATTTATCATGCTTAAATACGTTTTTTTCACACTCATAGGACGTTATACTATATTCACCACGTCCTTTATATTTCCAATATCAGTTTTTCCTCTTTACGTGGAAACCTTGAAATAGAAAAGTTAAGAAGTTATATTCACTTTCATTTGAATTCGTCAAACTATTTATTTCATTTTCATTTATCATGTGAATATCTTGCAATAGAAAAGTTATGACGTAATATTCACCTTTTTTTAAATTCGGCAAACTATTTATTTCATTTTCATTTTTCACGTGGAAATCTTGCAGTAGAAAATTAATTGTTGTAGTAAGAATTTCATTGCGTATTTTAATTGTTGACAACTGCTATAACGAAATATGTTTAAATTTGATAAGAAATTGCTGTTAAATTGGAGGTTTTTTATTAATTAAAAATGAACTATAAATTATTTCGATTCCGGATTACTTTAGTTGACTCGGCCGTGATTTAATACACATGTACGTATCTTTTCAATATTTTGGCTTCCAAACTATTGATTTGTATAGAATTACATACAGACTGATAGACAAATTTTCATTTTTATATATTAGATTATATACAAACATAAATAGCTTATCTAATACGTGTTAGCAGATGCATTTTTAAATATATATATATATATATATATATATATATATATATATAAACTCGTATAATACTTATTCTGTTTTATTTTCATAGTCATTTGGCAAAAAATCTCACTTTCTTAACCCCGAATTGCGTGCTTTTTACAAAAACCTCAAAGTCCATATAACAGCGAAGTACCATGAAAAGCATTAAATGCATGGTAATAATAAGGTACTTAGAATGTGAAATTTACGTTCAACCATTATTGGCATTCAATCTTATAGTTTGGCGACAATCTTATATTTTTGGTCGACGGGATAACTAAGTAGTACCAAATACTGTACTGCAATTTAACTTTCATTTAACTTAATCTCCTCTATTCTACTATTTTCAATTTTTATATCGTCGTATTGGGAAGAAAAAGTACTTTTAAGTGCAATTTATTTGAAAACTGCATCTCAATTTATTTTTGAAATATTAATTTTTTTGTAGTTTTTAGCGGCATTTGTTTAATTTTGGTAACTCAAGTACTCCATTTCCGTAGAAAGTAAAGGGAAAATAGTTAGAAAATAGTAATTATACCTTTTTGTTGCCTTTTCCCCTTAACAACTTTAAAAAATGTAATTAAAATATGTGCTAATTTGAAAAAATATAAATGAATGATTTCTTTTTCAAAATTTAAGTATCTATATTAATATTACAAACAAATGAATAATGAGATAGCCGGTTTTTTTTGTAGAGTTTCTTGAATGACGACATCTTTTCTTTTTTTTTTTTTTTTTTTTTGATTTGTGTATTATTTAGCGATAGTGACGTCCTATGATTACTTTACTGTAGAAGTTGTTTGAGACTTTATCGTAAATGAAGAATTCTTCAGCTGGTGCGGATGACGTCATTCTGTACAAAATAAAAGCGTGTGTTTTAAGTCTTAAAACTGAAATATGTTTTGTACTCTCCATATTTATATTTTTAATTTTCATCGAGGGTGACACTAAATTCTGAAAAAAAAAAAAGACTTCCCGTTTTTTAGTTTTTTTCAATCTTTGTACAGTTTCGCCTCAAAAAGTGAGATTTGATGCAAAAAGATATAAATAGCTATGAAAACAAACCTGATGAACGTTTATGCTTATTTTTACAAGTAAATATGGCACAGATGTCATATACGCACCGAGGTACCTAATTGGCGCCAAAGTGGCGTTACTTTGCCTGACATGGTAACCAGTGGCGGCCCGTGACTGTCATATTTTGGGGCACTAAATGCATGGCGGACATTATTATTCTTTTCTTACCATTATTTTTTAAAGGAAAAGATTACCTTGTTTAATGGTCGAATATTCTGCAAGCAAATATGGCAAAGATTTCTTTTAAAGCAGTAGTGGTAAGAGAAGAATAAATTTGGCAGCTATGGATTTAGTGCCTTCCAAAGTGCCAGTCACCAGCCACCACTGATTGAATCATATACACTATGACGCAAAAGTTTAGACAATGAAGAAATTCTTACATACTTTGAAAAATATTTAATCAATTTTCAAATCACTGCTTGAAATTAATGTGCTGTACATATAAACAATATTTATAACAAAGGAAAGTGGAATTGTGCATATTGCAATAAATTAAATGGTAACAAAAATAAACTGCTGTCTCAAAAGTTTAGACACAAATTAAATAAAATCGAAATAAACAATTTTTAAAACCTGGTTGCGCATCCATGCTTATGTATTACGTCATATACACGAGATTGCATGGAAGAAACTAAATCTTGCATAGTTTGTGGATCGATATCGTACCATGCATTCTCAATAGATGTCTTAAGTTCCTTTTCAGAAGAGTATTGTCTAGCGTTGCTATAAACTTTGCGACACATGATGCTCCAAAGGTTTTCTATAGGGTTAAGATCTGGGCTACATGCTGGCCAGTCGAGAACTCTTATATTATGGGAATTAAACCAAGATTTTGAATGTTTTGCAGTGTGAATTGAAGCATTGTCTTGCTGAAATTCCCACTGAGGACCCCCTAGAAGCTCAGCAAATGGCAGTAGGTTTTCTTCTAATGTCTGTGTATAATGCTGTGAAGTTTGACGACCACTGGTGAAGGTCAGAGATACTTGTCCATTATAGCAAAAGGCTGCCCAAACCATCACCGAGCCCCCTCCTTGTCTGCGACTAAAAAAACGTCGAGGTTCCTTCCGCAAGTCATTCCAATACGATAAACAACCATCTGGACCATCCAGATTCCACTTTTTTTCATCGCTAAATATGACTGACTGCCATTTCTCTCCATATGACATATGCTTTCGAGCCCACATAAGTCTTTGTAACTTATGATGTGGTTTCAGAGCTGGTTTCTTCTGCATTTTGCTATAAACGATTGTTCCTTTTTCCAAAATTCGTCTACGAATCATATCCTTTGATACAGAGAGTCCCGATGAGCTTTGAACTCCACGTACACTCATTTGTTGAGTACTCTCTAGTCTTTGTATCAGGCGATCCTCTCGTACATTTGTCATACGTGGCCTCCCAGACCGACATTTTGCTTTATATTCGGAACCACTCGATAAAACTCGATAAATAGATTTTTTTGACCTATTAATAATAGCAGAAATTTCAGAAACGCTCTTCCCTTCACCTTTCAACTGCCAAATCCTTGAAACCTCATTCACTTGAATTTCTTTAGCTCTAGGCATGTCGACTATGAAGCGCAATCGTTTGCAGAACTTAAGTACTCCAAATTTGTGACATCATCGATTCTAAATTTGCATATGCCAGCGAATATTCAAAGAAATTTAGAATAGTGTCTAAACTTTTGCGACAAGCACATTTGAATTTTTATGAAAAAAAATTAGTATTATAGTAAATAAAACGACTGTCTTTTGTACATAGCATTTTAAATCAGTTTTTGAATATATTTACAGGTTTTTGTAATTCTGACGTCATAATTCTACATTTTAAAGCTGAATGACGTCATTGTCTAAACTTTTGCGTCATAGTGTATAACGCTATTATAAATTGTTTTGTTCTATAATTATATCATTTATTGATTGTTATATCCTTTTAAAAATAATAGAAAATGCTTTGTTTATCACTTTATTTTGTTTTCATACTGAAATAAAAAATAACGTACTATTATAGCACGCTGGCATTACGTAACTGGTTTTCGAAAACGACGTTTTCGCCAAATTGGCATAAAAAATCACGTCAAACCCGGTGCGTTTATGGCATCTGTGCCATAAATATAAACATTTTATTTGTATATATATAAAATATCATTGCATTTCATATACAATTTACTTTTGTTTGTATATAAAAATAGGTAAGTGGCTTGTTAACACAAAATAAATTGCGAAAATCTTTAAAAAATTTCTTGAATATATGAAAAAATGAATCATTTGCACGAAAATACACGTAAAAAGCTTACTTGTCACGCCAAACCCATTTTCTCTACCTCGCCAAGGCCCTTATACAGGAAAAGTACCAATTTCATTTTCAAAGACTAAAAAGAAATTAATATAAATGGAAATTGTTTTTTTGAAAATCATGCTTTCATTAAAATTCACAAAAATTTAGAAAATATATATGTTTTTTAAATGTACTAAATATTAGAAAAGTTAAAAAAAAACCCTTAAATGCACGGAGTTTAAATTTAATTCGGTGAGTTCAATTATGGAAGATAAATGGATTTAAATGGGAATTTTGCCAAGTTAGCCAGCTATCTCCAAGTTGAATTCTATATAGAAACTTTTTTGTCGCCAAAAGTTGGCGATATTTTGCCCCGTTGGACAAAGTTTGGGGCGATATCGTGGTAAACATGTCATTAGTACTTTTCAACAAATACTCATTGTTGAAGCTATAACTGATTTCAACGTAACCATTAAGTAATTACCCCCCCCCCTACCGTTTACCCCTTAGGGATCGAATAAAAAAAAAACTCAATGTCCAATTCACATATGGCCCTGAAGAATACATATATATTTCAAATTTCAAAACTCTATGTCAACAGGAAGTGGGTGAAAAATGAATCACAAGATTTGAGTGCCACAGACAAATATAATTATAAGTGAAAAGAAAGTATGTAAAAAAAAAGAAGAAATGATGCTATAAAGCAAAATATTTTATTACACATCATATAATTGTTTCTAATTTTCACACGCGAAGTATAAAATATGCTTTTGGCGATTAAAAAATGCTATTGAGCAAAAATCTCGAAATCTCAAATCAAAGTTTTTATGCCTTTTTCTCTTTTAAATTGAAAAACAAACAGATTTATTTTCCTGTTTGATTAAATTTAAATGTGTTTTATGGCACTTCAATATTACTGCGTGCGTATTTTTTTTTATTTGCTCCATTTGTTCAAACCAGTTGTCTACGAAAACATCAACGAGTGAAAGTGACGCACACCAAATTTCTGTGACGTATGCAAATAAATTGTGCTTTTTTTATCAGTTTTTTCTATATAATTTTTAAACTGATTTTTCATAATAGGTGCATTCAGTTGGCGACCCTCATAGGTACCTTCTGGTACAATCAGAAACGAAATCCGACAAATATTTTTTGAGTTATGCTTGACGACAGGTTTTTATCAGGCTTTTTATTTAGAAGGACATGGCGTTAATATCCATCGTAGCTGCATGTGTCACTGAGTATTAGCCTTCGCTTCGCTCAGACAATAATTTTTGTTTATTGAAATAAAATTTTGAATTTTTTTGTGATGGTTAACCATATTATTTGTAAACAAATTCACATGATAAAACTTCTCATAATGTTTTTTTTATTTAAATTTAAAATTTACTAAAATTTATTTAAAATATAAAATTAATTATTTTAATTATAGAAAACATCTTTTACATGTAAATATTTGTGACAGTTATTGTAATACATAAATGTTGAACATATAAATGCTGCGAACACCTGCTAATCCAAAAGCAGACGAATTCTTTGCGTGAGGTTTAATAAAATTGCTGCTAGAAAATGAATTATGAATTAGTAAGTTCTTATCAAATGCCATATTGAGGTTCAAAAAATTTTTTTGGAGATTTTAGAAATATTTATTTATTCAAATAAGTGCAACCGATTTATTTAACCCCTTAATTCTCGCTCCCGTCATATTCTCGGACTGTGTCTTTTACTCAAATTGTATGATTCCCACCAGTTTTATAAAATAGTGAAATTGGCTATATTTTAGTATCGTTTTTACTGTCACTAAGTAAGGTGAATATTTCTTTTTCACAAAAGTGGTGCCAATAAGCAATTTGAATTATTAAACCGTAATTTAATTCGAGCGTTAGGGGGTTAAATTATTTAAGTGAATTCAGTAAGCGTGAACAAAAAATAAATTTAACCCGGAAAAGTTTTAAGGCAAATATTTAGTGTAATTGAATGCATTATGATTTCAATTTCGTTGAATACATTATGCATTACTGATAGTGTAATGCAGTGGTTCCCAACGTGGGCCTTATCACCCACAGGGGGGCAATATCAGATTTCTTGTTATCAAATTTTCTTTTTTCTGAAAGTAGTGTCTTAGTCTAAAAATAGAAATAATATATGAAAAAAAAATAACTGAATAAAAATTAATTTTCGAAACGATCCCATTTAAAAGTTCAAAATTACACTGACATTATTATAGAAAATTTCTGAAAAATTGCCGTAAGTTCTAAAATACAAACTTTTAGTCGCAGAAAAAAATTTCGTCTGCCATAAGTCTTGACCATAATCCAGTTAATGTGGATTCCAAATTTCATTAAATCGGTCTGGTAGTTTCCGAGGAAACTGATCTTAAATCTTGCATATTTCCCATAGGCTAATTGCATGCGTACTTGTAGTGTAAGTGACATAGGTGCAAGGTGCTACGATTTTTGACTACAAGTATTTTAAAACGAAAAAATGTGATATATTTAATAGGGGATATCTCATTAATTGAATAAGGCGAAGAAAAGTTTTCGGAAATAACAGTGGCCAAAATGCGTAGCAGCTATCAACTATGTGACTTACAGTTCGAAAACCCATGGAATTAGCCCATAGGATTGCAACCAATACTGACTTCCTATAAGTGGCGAAAGGAGATTTATTTTACGAAGGTACACTCAAATCCAAATGGACGAGCATTTACTTGAACATACTCGGATAAACCATCCAGCCCCAAAATACCATTTGTTTTTATATATCCTTAATAAGAGACTGTATAAATTTTCTGGTATTATTGTTCTGATATTTTCTTTTTTAAGACATGTTTCTTTAGCCCCTTGGGGACGAGCGACACCTATACGTGCCGCATCAAGCGCTCAGAAACCTTGCTTTTCCTCACCAGTAAAATTTTACTATAAAATTTGCCTTATTTAATCAGCGCATTTTCTCAATTCAAGAAGGCACAAATTTCTGTTTTTAAAAAAACGGTGACAAAAGATTAAAAATTTCGTAAAAGGCTCCCGTCCCAAAGGGGTTAACGCTACAATGCATAATGTATATTTCCCTCACCTCCAACTGGGAAACAAAAGTACAATAACTGCATATCTAACTAAACAATTTCTTATGTTAACAGTTGTTCATAATTTAAAAAAAAACTAAATTGCGTCAAATGCTGACATTTCAAATTAAACAACATATAAAAAGGAACTACACTACAGCAACATGTCCATAGCCGTCGAAAAAACTTGCTGAATCCTGCAGTATCTCGAATGCTGTCCTTATTTCGTTAACCCTCTCGGGGGTAAGTAATTGTGTTACTGTAATGTTGAATTCCAGCCGGAATTTTCGAATAAAAAATTGTTTCAAAACAAGGGAATGATAATATTTTTTTTTGTCCATCAAATTTATAAAGGTAAAATTTTATTAAATATTTCTGGTGCAACTCTTAATTTAAAGTAGGTGGGATACAATATGTATTCCACCGCCCCTGAAGCGGTTAAATGGTTGTGGCACATGTTTTATCCCATAATTTTTTAACAAAATCTTTATTCTATAATTTTGCCTGGAGAATGTGCAAAATTCCATTTTCATATTTCCAAATATAATATTTCGAAATTTCTGGGGAGAATTCAATTCAACATTACAGAAATGCAATTATTTCTGCTTCCAATGCATAAATGAAGGGCTCACAACCATAGTAGATCAAATCCATTTTGAAAACAAAAAATATGAGATAGTCAATTCAGAAGGTGCATAAAATCTTTTTATCTACTCCCATAGTGAAAAAAGCCTGTTTTCACATACTTTATCGTATACCGGATGAGCAAAAAGTCCGTATAAACTTTAAAAATTTATAAAAACCGAAAAAAATAACCGAAATGAAAAACTGTGTGCAGGATTAGCATCTATATGTCACAGGTTTTTTTAAAGACACAAATAAAAAATAACTCAAAAAACAGACGACAGATGCCGCTTGTTTGTGCGATTTCGTAGAAATATGCAAATGAAAGGGATATAAGAAATTACGGTCTTAATCCAGAACTAGTTCACCGTTGTGAGCCGTGTACTTGATCAAGGATGCTGAGTATGAAGGAAAAAAGCTTTGTTGAAGTTATTTTACATGATCTAGTTCTGGTTTAAGAGCGCAAGTTCTTATAGCCGTTTCATTTGCACATTTCCACCAAAATCGCACGAACCAGTGCCATTTGTCGACTGTTTTTTGAGTTATTTTTTATTTCTGTCTTAAAAAAATTCCCGTGACCTATAGATCCTAATCCTGCAAACAGTTTTTCATTTCGGATATTTTTACGGTTTTTATGAATTTTTAAAGTTTATACGGACTTGTTACTCACCCTGTATGTCATCTTTTTACAGACTTGGTTTACTGTGAAAGTGCATAAGTCAGAATTTATGCACTTTCTAAACTGACTTTCTCTCTTTTTTTTTTTTTTTTTTTTTTTTTTTTAATGAACTTGGCCTACTATGTTTGTGAGACCTTCAAATACGGTGCTACAAAATAAACTTTAAGAATAATTAAATTTAAAAATGTAAAACATTTTTGCTTAAAATTTAAACACATTTTATAGCAAAATAATAATAATGCAACAAATAATAATAAATGATTCCGCCATCAAAATCACTATGATTAAGCTTATTTGAGTATAAAACTAATCATTAATCTCATAATTCTTATTACAAATAATTTTAAATACACTGACAAACTGAAAACTTTTGTTCGATTTAATCGTTTTTAGGAAAAAATAAATTAATTAACGAATTATTTCCGCATCAATATCGATGTAAGAACTTGTACATTTCTGTATTATTTCGATTAATTTTTTGTAAAAAATTACAAATTTTTTCATGTTATTCTAAGGGAAAATAAAACATTTCAACAAAATGAAGCCGTTAAAACAGGGTTCGTACGGGTACCGTTCCTTCAAGGACTAATATCAGAAATTTTATGTAGAAAAATGAATCTACTTTAAACGGACGAAATTTCGTCTTATTTCAGATTTTCCATAAGGAAATACTGGTAGCGAAGAATTTCTTAATCATGAAATTCAAGCACCCGTACGAACACCGTTAAAAAAAAATAGAAACATGATATTTAACCAATTAAAGACCGGTGTTGCGCTTTCACAGCATTATATGTGTGATTTTTGCACTGTTTGATACCAGTAAAAGAGAAAATTAAAATTTGCTTTATTCAATTTACACATTTCAGTGATTCACAAAGTATAATTAAGTGTTTAACACAAAGTGGTGTGAACAAAATAAAACTCCTATAAAACATGCTGATCCGTAATGGGTTAAGTAAGAATTTAATTAATAGTTAAATATCCCCTTTGAATTTGAAAATATTAAAAGAAAACTAATTTTGGAATCGCATATGTATAAATCTACATGATGTCTCTTTTTGTCGTTTTCCAATAAGATACTTAACCCTTGAATGCCTGATTTTTCAAAAATCATTGTAATAATGTTTCTCGGCTTTCATTTTTTAAATAAATCATGGAAAAATACTTAAAAAAATCATACTTTATTTTAAGTGTGGTTTACGGCTAAAAAACAGTTTGTTATTAATCGGCAATACTGGTCTTTAATTGAAAAAATACTTTACCTTGATAAAATTCTGTACTATTAAACACACAAGAATTATAAGAACTATGATAAAAAATAAATTTTACTTGCTTACTGCAGAACAAAATAGGGTATTTCGCAAGCTTCCAAACAAAACAAAAAGAACAAGTAGCAACAGTTGAAAAAATAAATGTATCTTTATTCTTAAACAGCACAAGTGTTGCCATTTACATGTTGAAAATCAATTTAATAATATTTTCAGAATGCATTTTACTGGCAACATTAGGCATTATAGCTGCAATATTATTTTAATAGTATTTTAGAACCTAAATTGGGTATGTTGCCGAAAAGCAACACCAGGCATTTAAGGGATAATCATTTGATTTAGGGGATTAGAAAGTCTGAAATGACGAAAAAATGTGTTTATTATTTTTAAAATAAAGTTTGAATATTTTACAATGTCGAAGACTTGTTCCTGTAAGATAAACTCTAAAATTACAGTCGTGTGTTAGGAACATTACGTATTTTGCTTACATAAACGCTGAGCCACGCAGTTCGGCCGTTATCTGTCACGGCAAAAAAAAAAAAAAAAAAAAAAAAAAAAAGTTTATGTTATCTCTAAGCATTGTTTTCCGTAGTTTTGCCGCAGTACCTTTTGAACACCTTAACGGATTAATATTTTTTAAAATTATTATTATTAAAATAAATGAAATTCTTAACAAATTACAGTAGAACTTCTTTTATCCCAAACTCTTTTAACCGAAATCCATTTTTAAAGCTTGCTCTCTCTCTCTCTCTCTCTCTTTTTTTTTTTTACTATCACATTCCTTGTGTGCAAAACCCATTTTTAAAGCAATTTTTTGTACTATCACGCTGATCAAAGGGAAGACGACGACAACGATGCGGGTGACGAAAACGAACAAATTAGCAATTCTGAAGCTTTTGAATGTTTTGCAAAAGGTTTTGGCTGGAGCAGCAGAAAGACTGTGATACTAGTGAACTAGAGAGAACTAGAGAACTAGAGAGATAATATTTAAAACATACTTCGTGATAGAGCAATGCAATCGAAACTGCGACAATCAAATCTTTTTTTCAAACCCTTGTGAAATATGTAAAAAATACTCAATTTCAAAATTAAAATTCAGGCAATTTATTCTAGTTTCTACTTTGCTATTGCTATATTTTTGTTAAGCACTTGTTACCATTAAGATTTAACGCATACATTTGTCCTTAATCTTAAAATTGAAGCATTCTCGATTATCCTAAAATTTCGATTTTTCCGAAAGAGGGTCGGTACCAACTACTTCGGACATTCGAGGTTCTACAGTATTCTTGAAAAATAAACAAGCAATTTTTTTTCAAGTTACAACAAAAATATCATAATTAATTATGTATTTTGAATTTTGAATTTTTGTTACATATTTTTCATTTTTTAATTTTTTTCGGCTATAATTGAGAAACAATTTAATAAGCAGTATAAAGAAAAAACAACGACTCAAAAGTATACTTAATATTCCCTAGCTTCACAATAATGCAAAACTAATTTTTCAAGATTCATTTTGTCATACGATATATATTTTTTTCTCTTTTCTTTTCATAATTACCTTTTTTTTTAATTTATTTTTTTTTAATTTATTTTTTTTAAAGGAACAAAGAAACAAAAAAAAAAAAAAATTGAAAAAATCGAAAAGAAGTAGCAATCGAAACTAAATACAGGCTTTTTAATCAACTATCAAATTTTAGTCAATTTTTGTACTTTCAAACTTCCCTGGTATGATTATTTCGAGATATAATTTCAATTTCAACTATGCTAAGATTTCAGCGTTCCTAAATTTTTATACCTTTGTTACCAATATTTTAACCCTTTGAGCGGCAAGCAATAATGTCTCTGTAATATTAAATTCTTATCCTCTATTTTAACCCTTTTAGGGGCAAAGCAGTTCCATTGCTAAAGTGTTGAAATTAATGATTGACACCGGAATTTGAAAACAAATTTATTTGTAAATAAGAGAAAGCTATATTTCGCTCGCATGATAAACCGAATTCTTTTTTACCAAAATTCTGGTGTCAACGCGGAATTTGGGAATTAAAATTAAGTGGTTTCACAAACATACCACCGCCCCTCAAAGGGTTAAAATAAGGAAAAGCAATATTTCAAAATATTTTCCCCAAAGTTAAAAGTATAAAATTTAGTTAAAAGATTCTGGTGCGCCTAGTAGCAGAAACTGTCCAGCATGGCAGCGGGCGCTGCAGATTATTTTAAACCTTGCAGATTAATGCACCAGCTTAAAAAGAAAGGCTGGGCTTTAAAAAAAGTTGAAATTTACATTAAGTCTCTAGATTATAGTATTTGCTTCATAATTTTATTTCCATTTAAAAACGTAGATTTTTCTTATTTTATGCGATATTTTTGTTTTAGTAGGCTTAGTCTAGCACTGTTAGGTCGCAGATAAATTTTAGTATGCTGCAGACTTAGACAAAAAATTCTCCTTCTGGGCTGGTGCGAGTCTCGTTGAAATTAGGTGGGGTAAAATATATTCCACCGTTCTTCAAGGGGATTTAAACAAAAATCTCCGTGATAGGTTCCATTAACATTTGTAAAGCAAAGTCTACAATGATATAATGGTGGTACCAAACGTAAAAAGGTTTAAAAGGTGTCAGGGCCTGAATCAGTGTTGCCAGTGGGTTATTTTTTTAAATTCAGATTTCTTGTTTGACACCATTTTTTTGAAATGGTAAAATTCGCGTTATTTAGTGACATATTAATTAAAGCGAAAAAAAAGGGGAATTTTACCATTTCAGAAAAGTGGTGCCAATAGAAAAAATCTGAATTTAAAAAATGTAGCCAACTGGCAACTGAGCTGAATATGTTTCAAATCACGCTCTTTATGAAATAGAAAACCATTTACTTCAAAATATAATAATTTTTGTAAAAGATTTTGTAAGGTCACTCAGTCATGTAACTCATATCTGAAAAATCTTTTTAAAATTTTTAACACATATAATAATGAATATTTCTTTTTGCAGAATCAAAACTCAACAAAATTATAAAATTATAAAAATTCAGAATTTTCAAACATTGACAGTGAAGAAAGTTGCTTTTCGTGCGGAAAATACCGGAAATACGTAAAATTCAAAATATCATTTCTTGGTCGTACAAAGATGAAATGTTTATTTTTTCCACGCGAGAGCATGTGGAAAGTTTTAGAAAAATAACTTACAACGTATATGGCATAAAAATATCAACTGTGGAATCTTTTTCGAATAATGCAGAAAAATCATGCTTCAGGCATCGATTACAAAACACTTTCTAACACGAATAGAGTGATATCCTGATATTTCATTTTATAGTACAATAAAATGATAAAGAATTTAAATAAAACGCACAGCAAACGATTTTTCCCAAAAGATAATAATATGACAGATTTCTTTTGCGTGTTCGTGTAAAAGAACTATAAGTGATAAACACTTCATTTTCTATTGATAAAATTCAATAGAAAACTTCAATAAGACACTCACCTTGCTTCAAAAGTGCCATAACTCAAAAAACTTCGTTTTTCAGGAAATGCGAAAAACTGTTTCCGTGCGATAAGAGGTTCGGTGACCTTCTTACAAACACAACTACTACCTGATGGCTGGATTCTCAATGTACTATCTGGTACTTTAGGTGATTCGTAGAGACGTAAAAAACAAAGTAGAATAGCAGCCACAACTCAAAAAACCCAATTTTTAAGTTGTGGTACTTTTGAAGCAAGGGCAGTTTTGGAAAATTGGCGCAGAGTAGGAGCCTATTGACACCACTAAAATTTTATAGTATTCTTCACCTTAATAAAAATGCAGAAATTCTGTCATTAGATAAGGCGAAAAATACTGCTAAAATTTAGTGGTATCAATAGGCTCCTCCTCTCCGTCAATTTTCCACCACTCCAAGGGTGCGATATATAAACTACATTCGAATACGAATATTTTTATGTGAGCTAAAACACAGACGACGGTCAGACAGACAGAAAAACAGAATTCATAAACATTTTTCTTCTATATTCGAAAGTGTTAAACACTTTCCAACAAAGTTGAAAACTATTAAAAATGACAATTTTGTCATACATGAATTTTCCCAAAATGCAGCGAAATTTTTTTTGCAAATGAAAATTTAGTTTTATAACAAACACTTTTAAAAATTAGCTATTATTGTACGATAAAACAGGACAACCTATGTAAGTTTCAAACTGTAATATTAGATCAAATGTTTCGTATAATTGAATAACCTTAACTGCTTTGCGTTACATTACACGTTCAAAAGAAAAACCAATTATAAAAAAATAAAATATGCTGATAATACGTTTTCATACGCTTTAATATTCTTTATCGGAAATTTTCTATTTTAACAACTTGAAAACATTTTTCGAGCAGATTTTGGAAGTATATCTGAACATCACATTAAATTACACCACAGAAAATGTTACGTGCAAAATAAAAAAAATTAAAACTTTATTCACTAAATTGATCAAAGTAAAACTTTTACATTAAAGGTTTATTCACAAAAATAGCAATTAAAAATGCCGAAAAACACATGTAAAGTAATTTTAAATACCCGTGATGTTTCTGCTTTTGAAGAAAAAAAAAAAAAAAAAGATAACTTTCAAAGTAAAATTGTTAGAACAACAGCAGCAAAAAACGTAACTAAAAATATACTAATGCTGTCTGCTTTAAACATTTGTATTAAACTAAATAAAACTACCAGTTTTAATGGAAAATGGGACAATCCTCTATTTTAATACTGTTAATTTCACTTTAAATAACTCACCGACACTTCTTCCACCTACCCACAACGAAGACTAAACAGAGACAATAAAAAAGTACTTACGTGAGTAGCCGGCATTGTTCTTCGATAAGAAATAATGAACACGAACAGTCACAAATAAAATATCCCAAACGGTCACATATTCGAACATTTTGTATTAACTACTATTTAGTTTACACTACAAAGGGGACTTACACAAAACTTCACCCCAAAACATAGTTCTTTTGGAACAGATGTCATAAGTTCCCACGGCCGCCATCTTGGAATTCTTCTTGGCGTGAAAACCCCTTTTCCGCCAAGTAGTAAATGTCGCCAAGCACCGGTTTATACGCATGTTTGGCTTAACGAAAATAAAATGTAAATAATAAACAAAATTCGCTAAACTGGCAATCAGTAATCGTGTATGAGCGCTTCGCGCACATTTACCGAAAAAAAAAATCGCCGAATTCAGCATTTCTCGCGGTATGACATTCTCAAAATTCAGCAGTTCTCGTTTTGTAGCAATCTCAAAATGTAAAAAACTCTTACAGCAAAATATACATAAAAAAGGAAACTCGCTAAAGTGGTAATCAGCAATAGTTAAACGAGCTCTTCGCGGACATTTACCGAAAAAAAAACATCGCCGAATTCAGCATTTCTCGCGGTATAGCATTCTCAAAATTCATCAGTTCTCGTTTTGTAGCAATCTCAAAATGTAAAAAATTCTTAAAGCAGCAAAATATACATAAAATTATCAACATACCTTAACAGACATCTGCTTTCTTGAAAACTCCAGCACGAAATATCTCTCATAACATCGCCGTCATTTTCCAAAATAAGCTTAATACGCATTGACACGCTATAAACAAACCTCCCTTTCTTGTCAAAATTTCCTCATATTTCTTAATTACTTCAGCAACAGCGTTTAAACGGACTACAGAAACTATAGTCAATGAAATACATCCAATAAATTTATAGACACAATAGATAGAACACGATGTCAAAATACATCCACAAAATTCTAAGCTTCTCAGAGGTTTCCAGAACACGATACGTCACAACACACACGTCAGACGGGGTTTACATATCGAGTTTGTCATATCCGTAAACACCGCCAACACGCCAACAAAAAATCGCCAAACAATTCAAAACAACAACGGCTGAGGGAAGATACGGCATCTAAGCCGTTCTTTCTTCCGGTTTACATTTATCAACAAACTTTTCAGAACAGCAAGCTTACTACAAAAAACCGCGATCCGGCAATATTCCGGTATATTCATAAAACATGATTTCTGGGCTTGTCATGCCATCTATCGGCGGGAATCAAAATAATATATCAAATAATAACATAATTAATTAATATCAAGAAATAAATTAACGGAATATTAATAATTACTAAATTCACACTGATAACAGAAATTAAGAAACCTTAATAATACAATTTACACACATATTCAAGAGATATAAAGAAAGATATGAGAAATAGATAAGAAATAAATAAACTCAAAATTGAAAGATTTGCAAAATATAGTTTTAATCAGTTTTAGTGCTGCCATCTTTTGGCAATATGCGAAAAACAAAGAAAAGAGAGTCATTTCACAACACTCCCACTTTTTGATTTGGTGAGAGTCCAATCAAAAACTAATTTTTGTATCTCTAGTACAGGAGCACACTTCTAAAGGATAAAACTTGCGCACAGGCCACACTAATGTGCCATTTTTTGTCTTAACTTTGGAAACTCTTACACGCCCATCTCGGCCCGTACACAGTACCTGTACCCGAGCGATTAGCCAGTTGATGTGTTTGATGTTCTCTGAACCGATGAGCACAATGTCACCTTCCTTGATATCACAGTCCAAGTGCCAAGAAAAGAAAGTCATTTCACAACAAAAATATTAAAAAAAACCCCTAGAATTTAAGCATATCGTCACGAATCTTCAAACACGAGAATAAGAGATTTCTCTAGCTGTATATTTCTTTCTTTGACTATCAATATAAATTTCTTTTCCTCCACTTATTTAAGCATTCGTCCATCTATATACATATATATCTCTTATATACATATATATCTCTTATACATATATATCTATATACATATATATCTCTTATTCCTTACGTTTCTAATTCTGCCAGCTTTCTATATTTAAATGAACTTTTGATTATAAATGCTTTTTATTAATTTCCGCAAAAATACCTTCAAAAATACGTCTTTTTATAAAACTACAAACCTCAAATCAGTTTAAAATTTTGAAAATGAAATTAAAGTATTTTTTAAATCGAAAGAATTTTCATAAATCTTGAAAACAAAATTATATAAAAAATCACACAGCAAATACATAATAAAAATCGAGGATGTGCCAGAAGGTATTTTACAAAAAAAAAAAAATTATTAGTTTTAAATATCAAAACTTAAAAAGAAAAAAATCAGATTAAAATATAACTGTAATGCAGAAATACACTTTATTTTAAAATACATGGATTTAGAAATAAAAATCAAAACACTTTTATAATTGACTGCGGCTGGAAGTTACTGGAAATTCACAGTTCCAGATATTAGAACGTGTAATATAACCGGAAAACGTTTTTAAAAAGCGTTATAAAAATCTTTTAAGATTATCGTGAGAGAATGTACCGCGGGAAATGTTATGTGTAAAATGGTAACTCTTATTCCCTAAGTAAATGAAAGTGAAACTTTTCCGCTAGAGATATATTCAGAGTCACTGCCAGAGGAACACATATAAAGAAATTTTAGATCGGTATGATGTTTTTTCTCTGCACAAAAAGAGAGCATTTTATACATAATTGTTAAAAGCAAAAATTGAAGAAAAATTGCAGATGTCAACAAACCTGGAGGCGGTTGCACTGACCTTATCGAGAATTCCCTCTGTATAAATCGGAAAAATCTGGAAATTACGCCATGTATCTCACAGATACAAAGAAAGTAATAATGTAAGTTTTTAAGTCTAGTAATCGAGCGTTCAACTGTGGAAAAAAATCATAGAATTATCAATAAAAAGGAATTGACATATTCTGAAAATGGTGAAGCTTTAACTGTAGCCGGTTTTGTAATGGCTCATTACCGCCGGGGCATACTTCCACCAGTAAATTTGAATTGAGATTTTCTCCTTATTTAAACGCCTTATTAATGAAAAAAAGAATTACAGTCCTATTTATGGACATAAACAGTTATTTATTTTTACCGGTAGATGTTTTTTTCTGCGGTAGTCAGGACCTGAGTTTCCACCGTATTGTGACAACTTAAACAACTTCCTGCCAGTGTCAGTGAATGAGATTATAATACAAGGCCAAATTCCATCAGTAAAAACGAATATTCATTTTTACCACATTTGTGAGATAAATTGTGCATGAATAAGGCGATAATAATATGCAAAGTAAGGCGAATTTTTTTTATTCAAAATTTGTTGATGGAAGTTTGTTCCGGCGGTAATCAGAAACTGTGCATCAGATGTAAAAAAAAAAAAAAAAAAAAAAAAAAAATACAGCCTTTACCTTCTGACAACATCCTCAGTTACATCACTCATAACAGGTAGACTACACACTATATGTCGCCTACTCTTTATTCGTAACTCCCTTAAAAAATGCTGGCACAAAAAAAAACGATGTGGAATACAAAGTTAACCAACTAAGGAGCATCAGAATGTTTCTTTCTATTCCTTACAAATAAAGTGGATTTAAAATATTTGTAGCTTATAACCGCAAATATAAAGTAAAAACATTTTTGAAAGATAGAGGAACTATATATTTAATCCTTTAGATATTAAAACAGGTTTAAGGGGACCGGGTAAGCTCTATCTCGGCCATTTTAAAATACACCAGCTTTATGTACCTTTTTCTCAGAAATGATGAAAGATAGAGGTCTAGATTTTTTAGAGTAGTTTGAATAACATGCTTTACGTATTTTAACATACCACTTTCTTTCTAAGTGAAACTGAAAATTAATTATTAATTATTTATTAAATTAGCATTTTTGGTAAGATTTCACTGCCTAAAATAAACAATTTTCAACAAATCATTAAATCTCTGTGTTAAAGTATGCACTATACCATAATATAAGTACTTAGAAAAATCTTCCTAAGTTTAATAGATATTGAAATAAAGGAACACAAACTGGAAAATCGAAGTTTTGAGAAAAAGTCAATTAAAGCTGTGAAGCAGTGTTAACAGTGAACTACTTTTTTAAATTAGGATTTCTTGATTGGCACCACTTTTTTGAAACAGTAAAATTCGCCTTATTTAATAATATATTAATTAAGGCGAAAACAATGGAAATTTTACCACTTCAGAAAAGTGGTGCCAATCAATAAATCTGAATTTAACAAAAATAGCCCACTGCTGTGAAATGCTCTTAGAAAGAATAAAAAAATCCAGCAATTTTTTTTTTATATATATAAACATGTGTAATGCATCGTTGAAAAGATCAAAGTTTAAAGTATCTAATGATATAAAAAAGCAAAAATTGACTTTTTGGTTGAATTTCGCTTACCCTGTCCCCTTAAATTGTTTAGAATTTATAATGGCAATTAATTATCGTATGTAACGTGTTTTGCATGTAACGCATGTAACATTTCTTAGGTAATATGAAGGTAATTTTTTAAAGTAATCTGAAATGCTTAAAACATACAACAAGAAAATGCGTAAAATATAATGAATTATAAAAGATTTTCTTTCAAATATTTTTTAATTTTAGAAAATAATTATGCATATTTCAAGTTAATATTTGTAATTTGATAAGCAAATACTATAGTATATATTTTTATTCTATCAACTTTTGTTAGCAGTATTAAAATAAATTAAAATGTAATATTTATTTTTAAGTAAACTTTGCTGCATACTATGTGAGCTTATTTTAAAGAAAATAAGTAACTTTTTAAAATTCTTCAATTTTTAAAAATATTAAAATTATTGCCGAATTTTTAAAATATATCAAATCAATAAATTAAGTTAATTAAGTAATAGTGAGCATGGGACTATTAATGAAGAGTAACTGACATATCGTTAAAATACTGAAGCTTCAACTATAACCGCTTTCGCTGCGGTTGATTGCCGCCGGCACCATCTTCTACCAGTAAATTTAACTAAAGATTTTCGCCTTATTAACGCAAAATTTCAGTCATTAAATAATGGCAGAAACAGATATGCATTTTTACTAGTGGATGTTTACTTCGGTGGTAGTTAGGCCCTGCGTTTCCACCACATTTATGAAAACCTAGATAACCTCCTCTCAGTGTCAATGGAAAAGATTATATTACCTCAGCAAACTACCACCAGTAAAAACAAATATTAAACTTAATAATATTTATGAGAAATTGTGACAACTTCCTCAGTTATCTCATTCGCAAGTGTATATCAACATTTAATCGTTTGGTTACGGGGCTTGGCGATATACCGGGTGATTCAAAAGTCCGGTGCTAAAGTAAAACGCGATAACAAAAAAAAAAAAAAAAAAAAAAACTATGAGCAGGAGAGACAGACAATTGGCAGATAAAGATTCAGCTTGGTACGGGATTTTTTATGACTCCAACAAAAACATAGGTTCAAAATCTCTATAGTAGAGGTCGCTATTGTGACAACTTCTTCAGTTACCTCATTCGCAAGTGTATATCAACATTTAACCGTTTGGTTACGGGGCTTGGCGATATACCGGGTGATTCAAAAGTCCGGTGCGAAAGTAAAACGCGATAACAAAAAAAAAAAAAAAAACTATGAGTCGGAGAGACATACAATTGGCAGATAAAGATTCAGCGTGGTACGAGATTTTGTATGGCTCCAACAAAGAAATTGGTTCAAAATCTCGATAATAGAGGTCGCTATTACAGACATTTCCATGGAAAATTTTCCATATGGCTCACAGTTTTGGATACACTACACAGTTCAACGTTTGGATACAAAAAAGTGTATATGCAGTATTCCCTAATATTTTTGTATCCAAATCGTGCGATGTGTAAGCAATATGGAATTATTCCATGCAATTATCGGTAATAGCGCCCTCATTATCGAGATTTCGAACTATTTTTTTCTTGGTTGCCATAAAAATCCCGTACCACGCTAAATCTTTATCTGCAAACCGCATGCCTCTCCGACCCATTGATCTTTTTTCTATCGCGTTTTACTTTTGCATCGGACTTTTGAATCAGCCGGTACATCTGTTATTGCTAGGTGTCCCGCGTAAATTGGGACTGCAAATGTTGTGGACACCGCTAGCTTCGTGCAGTTTATTTCACCATCTTTAACCGCAAATAATTCAGCCATTAGATAAGGCGAAGAAAATTACACGAACATACTGGTGTCAGGAGCATCTTGTGCCCTGATTTACGCGGGACACCTAGCAACACTATATAGGTCTGAAGGACTATTTTTAATTCTATTCGTTCCACCTACAGGAAAGTAATATATGTGTTACACACTTATACACTTATTGCTATTATAAGCTAATTTCCTAAAGAAATGTACCGTAAACTGATTTTTTTGCAGATTGTGGTACGAAGGAATATAAAAAAAATTGGCCTCTCCCGGGAATGGAGCTATAAATAAAGAAGAGAAGTCATACACCGTAGAGTCTACCAATTGCAAGAGAATTAACTGAGGAGATTGCCACGAGATGGCGGCTGATTTTTTTTTTTTTTTTTTTTTTTTTTTGCATACGATCAACAGATTCTGATGATCAATTAAGCAAACTTCAACCAGCAAATTTCAAATAGAAAATTTCAGTATATGCTTAGCGGCTTATTCCTGAAAAATGTCTCTCAAATATATGGTAAAATTTCCATTCGTTTTTACTGGTGGAAGTCAGCCCGGGTATTTTAATCTCTTTTACCGAAGCTGACAGGAGGTTGTTTAGGTTGTCATAATATGGAAGAAACACTGGCCTGACTACAGTAAAATTTAACATACGAGTACAAAAGGAAAAATAAATATCCATTCATAGTGATAATTATGACTAAAATTATGCATCAAGAAGGAGTTTAAATAAGAAGAAAATTCCTATTCATATTTACTGATTGAAGTTTGCGCCGGCTGTAATGAGCCTATGCGAAACCGGTTTTTTTCGAAGATATATCATTTCCTGTTTATTCATAGTTCCATGGTCCTGGCCGGCAATCAAAGAGTTCACTAAATAGTTCAATTTAAATTTTACGATAACTGAAATCAATTAAAATGATCAATATGAACATATTTAATGGTGTCAATTCGAGAGACGGCTGGCTGAAAGAAATAAAAACACCCAGTACATTTTTAAATTAGCTTACAAATATATTTTTTAAGATTTCAAAAGTTATAATAATTTACTTCAACCTTTTCAGGGGCAAGCAATTGCATTTCTGTAATGTTGAATTCACACCGGAATTTACGAAAAGTTTTGTTTCAAAATAAGGAAAAACAAATATTCATTTTTTTTTTTTCCACCGAAGTTATGAAAGTAAAAATTAATCAAAAATTTCTGATGCGAAAATGTATTAAAAATATGAGTGATATAATATATCCCGCCGTCCCTCAAGTGAATAAAACGTACTTCAGATACATACATTTCGTAGATTGAAACACAGTGGACATCTTCTCAAGATTAAACGACTGACCCAAATAACCGGAATCTACTGTATACATTAACTTTAGATTAGATTTCTTCTACTTATGCTCGTTACGGTGCAATAACACCACATTTTGCGTATAGTTTACATATATTTTATTTAATCCTACAAACTTATGTGAAAAAAATTACAGGAAATTACTGGTGGAAATGTGACTTTGGTTTAGCGAAGAAATAAACAGGAAGAATTCTTATCGAAAATGTTGCTGCTCAATTTCAAAGGACCGTGGAAACAAAGAAAAAATCCGCTTTTTCTGTTAACTTTTCGAACAACGTAAACTACCACACACTTAAACGTAACGGTTTGTCAGTTTGGGATCCATTTTTTTTTCAGAATTTCAAATTCACACCACAAATTTAGAAAGAAGTATATTTATTTTAAGATTGCACGAAAGGTCTTTGGTTAAATAAAGCAAAAAATACTATTTTTGATTTATGGTATGAAGTCGGATTGCCTATTTAAAAATGGAGGCCAAATTGGCAAGTCTGTAAATCCATGAAAAAGACACGTGTTACGGACCAGTGTTGCCAGATGGGCTACTTTTTTTAAAATCAGATTCTTGATTGACACCACTTTTTTGAAATATTAAAATGTGCCTTTTTTAATTACATATTTATTAAGGGAAAAAACAAAGTTAATTTTACCGTTTCAAATAAGTGGTGCCAATCAAGAAATCTGGATTTAAGAATAGTAGCCCACTGGCAACACTTTTACGGACTACGTGATTTTACTAATACATGCTCTATCACAAGTGGATGAACAGAGCATTTACTTGATCAAGGTATCACACCAGAAAAGGCACATTCTAAAATTGTATTTTTTATATCTTTAAAAAAGTTCTATATGAATTTTCTGGTGTCGTGTTATAATATTTTCTTGTTTAACAGATGTCGGCTTTAAGTTCTTTTGAAATCCAAACTATAATTTTTTAACTGACAATTTTTTTAAATTCATTTTTGTTCGCAAATGTACCGAATTGGAAGATGCTTTTATCGATGAATAATTTAATCGGACTGTTTTTTTCCATATTTATGATAAAAGCGTAAGATTTTCAGAAAATGCTGTCAAAATTAGAATTTTGAACCGAACTTCCGGGCGCATCAAAGCTGGAAACAAAAATAATTCCAGCCTGAGTAAACAATTTGTTATAACTAAAAATTTAATTTCTTTATTTTTTGAAAAAACTGTTCAGTTACAAATCATTTAAACAGTCATTCCTCCAATTATCTTGCTTTTTATTATTATTATTATTATTATTAGTCTGAAAATATGCCAAATATTTCACGTTATTGAGCGGGGAAATATTTTTTTGAGAATCTCGTTAACCCTACAATGCATGATTTTTCAATTCCTACTATTAGCTCACACTCTCCCTATATTTATTTATTTATTTATTTATTTATTTATCTTGTTCAAATTTTCAATCATTAATAAAACTAGGGGATCGTACCCGGGCTTCCCGGGTTAAAGAATATAGGTGAAATAATTATTTTTAATTGAAAACTAATAAATGTTTTATATGCAATATTTTTTTTAGTTTGACCACTTACATTAAAAAAGCATTTTTCATATGGAAAATACGAATTAGGTAATCAAATAATTTTTTTTAATTTATCAAAAGCGATATTTTCTTATTAGCCGCATACTAAGAGCTATTTGCCAAGATTTTGCTACTTATGGCATCCGTTTATATTCTGATAAATTCAGACCTTATACATGTCTGGTAAATTTGTGTTTTATTTATATTATTTTATTCATTATTCATAGGGAATTTTTTTAATGGATATTAGCCGTATGAAAATGATGAACTCTTTATTTTGTTTTAAGGTCAGACGGATTTATCTTTCGTAATCGAGCTCCGCGCGACACAGATAAATTAAAAAATATTTCATGCTTTAAAATTCTTTTTTAAACCACAGACAATCAGTAAACTGAAATGAACTTTGTAAACAAATTCCATTTGAAAAAATAAATCCTATTTGGTGATCTAAAAATTTAAATTGTACGATTACAAATAAATTAGATTTGTGTTTTTTCAATATTATTCTTTTATTTGTTTATAAAAGAAGTATTAATTTCGTTAATTTGTCTTTCACAAATATGTTAGATTGGTGGTTTTTTAATATTATTCTGTTATTTGTTTATAAAGGAAGTATTAATTTCTTTATGCGAAATAGGCAGAAACAAATGCTGAAAAACGTTTGTTGCTTTATGTGCAAATTGTTTATTATTATTATGTATTCAAACCGGCACGTGATAAGATAAACTTAAAAAAATTCAAGCTTAAAAATTGTTTTCGGAAATATAACACATCAGTCACTGAATACTGTTTTAAACAAATTGCATTTGAAAGTAAATTTTTCCCCTATGCGACGAAAATTGAAAATGCACGATGCTCAGAAGATTAAAAAATTGCGGTACCGAAAATTTCAAAACCGAAATTTGATCGTGAAGTGTTGCCATTCGCAATATGACGTCAGCATTACGCACATTTGTTCTTTATAATATAGATACTTAATCAGTAAAATATAATAAAGATACTTAATCAGTAAAATATAATAAAGATCAATTATTAGGATGTGGTTATCAATTGAGGCTCTTATGCATGGATTTCCGGAATGAAAACAGCAATTTTCACCTTCTCAAAATTTGCATACGCACTTCTCATATCCATATTCATCATTTTTTTTTTAAATTGTATTTTGTTTGATCATTTAAAAATAATTTTAACTTAAAACTTGAAGTCAGGATTGTCAGCAACATATTTTATGTGAACAGACGTACTCATTATCTCAATTCCAGAGAGTAAAAATTTCCGTAATTTATGTTTTTTAGACGCATTTGTGTTAAAAAGTTTAGTTTTATGTAAGAAAATGTCAATTTTCTTTTAAATATGACTTCATTTTCACTTAAATAAGCATTTCGCCTAATGTCTGAAACTTAGTATCGGTACACATGCAGAAGGAAAAACATTATAGAAAGTTTATGAGGAAAAATGCGTGTTTTCAAAAGCAGTATGTCATTTTCCGTTATTATGTCCCTAATATAATATTCTGCTTCTAATGGGATTTTTCGCAAATAAACCCTATACAACAATTTTTATCAACAATTATGAATTTTTATCAGAAAATAGCATGAATAAAATTAGAAATACCTCATTATTTCTCTCTTGTCTGCAATAATGAAAGCTATCTAATTTTCATCATTTTGAAGAATTTTCATAAAAAGCTTTTAAAATTAAAATATAAAAGTGAGGATATTAAAAAAAAAAAAAAAAATCAGATAGTGCGATCACATCTACAAAGGAAGAGCTTTCAGTTTAAAAAATATATTAGTAAAACTGGTTCAGCAAAAAGATCAGGGCAGATGACAAAAAAACACACCTGTGTTTTAAATATATAGATTATACAAAATTAGGAAAAATTAAATAAAGCAAATTATGTTATTTTGATAAAATTGTAGTAGAATGTCCTAAAGAATAGCATTAAAATTTTATTATTCGAGAGAATTTTCGACAAAAATTTCAGGAACACGATATTATTTTAAACCAAGAATTATTTGTTTGCTTGTCAAACTCGGTGAAGCAAATCCATCCAGGCGAGAATCATCAATTTCTGTAATATAAATCTCTTTTATTTGCATGTCACCTCTCTTTTATAAACACACTCTAAATTTGTGTAAAACATTGCGTTTTATCAGTGTGTGATTTCGATTACATTGTTTTCAAAAGTGAAGCATTTTCACCTGTGAAGAATTTCAAAGCAGCTGGGCTGTGAAAATGAGGCACTTCTACAAAAAATAATTCAGGTTTAAGAATTAAAATCCACGCTTTTTTATAAAATGACGTCATTTGCATCCGCTAAAGCAATCTACTTTTACAACCCAGTCTTAAACTTCGTCTAGAGAAAAGTGCGCATATGACGTCATTATCATGGAATAACAGACAATATTCTTGACATAGCCCATATTTCAAATTCAACTGTTTTTTTTTTCAGGTTTTATGAGAAAATGGCAACAAAAAGATACATTATCTCCTATTGTCAACTATTTTCCGTTTATTTTCAATGATTTTCAATAGAAATGAGGTACTTTTGTTGCCACGATAAGAAAAACGGTGTTAAAAACTACAAAAAATTAATATCTCAAAAATAAATGGAGATAGAGCTTTCAAACAAATTGCATTTAAAAGAGTATTTTTTTCCTTATACGACGGTGTAAAAATTTAAAATGTGCGATGTTTAGAAGTTTAAAAATTTGCAGTAGAGAAAATTGCAAAACCAAAATATTATTTCAAATTTCAAAGTGTTGCCATTCGCAAAATGACGTATGCGTTACGCACAGATATGTTTGTCCTTTATAATATAGATACTCACTATTCATCCTATCAAGTTGAAGTAAATTTTTTTAAAGTTGTACTGGATGACAATTGATGTTAATACAGTTTTTTCAAATATTAATTAATTAAATTTTAATTAATTAATTATAGTTTTGCATGGGAAACAAAATGGCGGCCATTGGTTATTGAAGTTCAATGAAATTATTTTCAATAAGGGGTTACCATAGGGGGGGGACCATGTTCTGTCGCCAAATACTGCCAAGTTTCTCGCCAACTTGGCGATATATCGCCAAAAGTGACGCCTACTTGGCGATATCTTTAATATTTCGCCAAATTCCTATAGAGTTCCATTGTAAACCTACTTCCATATGGAAAATCAACAAATTGAGATATTTTAATGCAACAAAAATTAATATTAGCTTAATGGATTATATTATTTTTTTTATGGCCTAAGTAGGAATTGACTTTAAAAACAAAATTTTTATGTTATTTGTTATTCTGTACTCCTAAAAAATTGTGCAATTACCGGATATGTAACTGGAAAAATATTTATGAAATTCCCATGTTAACCCTTTCCGGCACAGAAAAATTTTGTTGTAAAATGATGAAATGCTTGACTGACACCGGAATTTACAAACGACTGTTTTAGAAATAAAAAAATTGTTGCTTTACATATTCATTACAAAAGCAAATTTTTTTTTAAATATTCTTGGCGTCGTTTGTAAGTTTGGAATTAAAATTAGGTGTCCCAGACTAGGACCACTGCGTCGAAAAGGGTTAAATGGTGTCATCATTTTTGAAAAAATTGCAACTTGCTAAAATTTTACATCGTAAAATATACAACATATAAACAAAAACTCAAAATATTCAAAATTCAAAAGTATTTAGATAAGTGGTGGGATACCGCAATGTTTCGAAAGCGGTTTTTTAAGTCTGATATATTTTATGACATCTAATTTAATCGTGAGTTGTACCAAACATTTTTGCGTAAAATTTAAACATATCTCAAAATAAAAAAAACAATTAACTTCCGACGTCAGAAGTCAATGGTTATGTATATTTCAGAATAAAATAATTTACTATTCTCATTATATAAAAAAATAATTTTTAATACACTGAGCAAACTTAAAACGATTTATACGTTGTAAGGAAAAATATAAATAAGTTAACGAATAATTTCTAAAGAAATATGTATGCAAACATTTCTGTATTTCTGGATCGTTTCAAATAACTTCATTGTAGTACAATCCAAATATTATCTATTAGGTTATTGCAAATGATCCCAGAACATTTGAGAAAAATAGAAAGAAAATGAATATGATATGAAAGAAAGGAGCAATTACAAAACGCGATTTTTACGTAATAATTTAAAAACAATTAAATATCACATTGAAACATGCAAACTATTAAAAGAAAAAAAAAATTGGAAACTTTTATAGATAACTTTTTAATTATGGATCAAAACTGGCGACGATTTTTAAATTCAACAAATATACTAAAATTTTCTTTGTGGTAGATATCTGTTAAAAATATCCTAATATAAGTGTACGACAGAAATTATTTTTCAGAAAGTGGTACGAATAGAATGAAAGAATAATTTACCTCTGTGTAATGGTTATAGAATATTTATGACTTCCTCGTGTCAGATCATAGTTGGGGTTTACATAGCTAATTCCCCTTGAGTGACACATAATGGGTATTTTAAACATATATAGTGAATTCTTATTTACGACAGTAAAAATTAAATATGAAAATCCTTGAGATTTTGAATCTCAATTTCCGAAATCACTCAATTATCCATTAAGTGGATTCTTCACGCACTTGAAAACAAACGCTTCGTAATGTTAATCCTATGGGCAGGTTATTTTCGAATTTCTCGTTTCAATTTGAATATTTTTAAAAGACTTTTTTTGTTGCATAGGATAACTGAGATCAATCTTTAATATGACTTTTTTTTACTTTTTCGATTTTGGTTGCACATTTTTTTAAAGACACTTTCCCTTTCGAAACCAGTTTCGAAACTACAATTACCTTTTTAACACGTTCGCTGCCAAGACTATAAAGAAAGAATTTTCAAATTTCTTCTTGAAATTCGTTTGCCACCACAAAGTCAGAAATAGCCCAGTAAATTTAGACCAAAAAGGGGGTCGATAGCTAAGAAATTCACAATGAGCTAAAATTTTCAGGATTAGCTCCTGGATATGTATAGAATGGATTCTGAAAAGTCGCAAAAAATTCGATATCGGCTTCCATCCAAAATGGCGGATCAACTGTGGTCGCCAAATAATTGCGCCTTGTGAGATGTTTTTCTGCATATTTACGTCAGAAGTGAATATTTTTCACTTCTAAGGAAACCAATGCAGTCAGCAAGTATGCTAATTTGAATATGAGCTTAGGTTTATAAAATAAAGAAATTATAAATGTACGGTAATACGATTTATTAAAACTGAAATTATTTAAAAAAAAAAATAAATATCGTTTTTTCCTTTGGCGTTTTCACCTGCATTTTCACACACAAGCATTTTTTCAACAAAAAATGCAGATAAGAATAAGAATAAAAGGTACTGAATCAAGGAATTTCCTACGCATGCGCTCCATACAGACATGGGAGGGGGTTGGAGAGGAATGTGAGTTTGCTGACGCCGGCTACTGCTAATAAGAATAAAAGGTAGTGAATGAAGAAATCTCCCCCATTGAGGAAAATGTGCCCATTTATATATTCAGCAAATGGAAGAATTGATGGAGAAAATGGAAAGCTATTAATTAAAAAAAATTGTTGATGGTTATTTTACTATTCGCAGAAAAGACAGGGCATGGAGTGGAGTTGCACCAGACATGATAATAGAGCAGAGTCTCATGAAATCCATAAAAGTAGCAGGATGCTTAACACATGGCCGAGGAATGGAAGATTTTACTTTGTCCAGATGGATTGCTTCTTGCCCAATGAACATGAAAGTATCGGAAGTATTAGAAGATTTTTGTGAAAAAACGTATGTATGCTCAGAACAACACGTTGAATTTCGGCCTTCCAGGCAATCAAGGGATGATTCTGATTTGAATAAGCTATCCGAATGGCTATTGCGTCACACTCCTTCCGATAATCAATGTCCTAAACATTTGTTGATGAATATAGCTAGTGGATTGGTTGTTGATGATAAAACAAACTGTAACAATGCAAAGAAAGTTGGTGAAAATTTATTGTCTTCAATTATAGGATGTTCATTTGGGGAAATTAAACTTCAACAGAAAAAGAGAGTTACACCAATATCGGCAACAAATAACACATTGATAATAAGGAATTCAACTGTGATATTGAATCCTCTACAGTTGTTTACCAGGATTGCTGGTGTACTCAAGTCAAATGAAAATCTACGAGTTTACCTCAAATACGAATTGGCTCCTCAACCTCCCTCCCTCTTTGATGAAGTTTCAATGAGGAAGAATATTAAATCAACTTTAGCTGCTATCATTGAAACAACTGAGCCTTGTGTTGAACCTCCACCAACTTGCTCGTTTATTGTAGATGGAGGGTTTCTTTTGCATGCATTGGTTTGGAATGAGTCCGACACCTACAGAGCTATATGCCTAAAATATGTTATATTTGTCCAGAAATACTTCTCTCCATGTGAAGCAGTTGTCTTTGATGGGTACACTTGTGTCTTATCAACTAAAAGTGTGGAGAGGAAAAGAAGGTTGATGTTTAAAATGTCTGCAACTATTGCTTTTGACGAAAACATGGTGGCCACAACCAAACAAGCTGTTTTTTTACGGAACTCCCAGAACAAGGCTAGTCTTATTCAAATGGTCATGGGCTGCTTCCAGGCCGAAGGAATAACTGCCCTACAGGCGGATGATGAAGCTAATGCACTAATCTGTACAATAGCAATTAATTCAAGTAAGACCAATTCTAGATTAGTCACAGTAGTTGGTACTGACACAGATCAGCTGACCATTCTCATCGCACGAGGTAACCCAATAAAAACACTCTTCTTTCTACGATCTCGCAAACAAAAATGCTATAACATATTTAAAATTCAAAAATCACTTGGCCCAATGAAGGATTCCATGCTCTTCCTACATGCAGCCACTGGATGTGATACCACATCAGCATTTTTTAGGAAGGGGAAATACTCAGCTTTTAAATTGATAAAGAGAAACCATGAGCTGCTTTCTTTGACTTCCTTATTCAACAGTCCTCAACTTAAACCCCAAAAGGTAATTGAAATTGGGGAGATATTCATGAAAAACCTTTTCGGGGGAGAGAAAGTTGACTCCCTAGATGAGCTGCGATATATCTGTTACAATAAGGAAGTAATCAAAAATCTCTCATCAAAATTTAACGCGGCCGTTCTTTCACCAACAAGTGCAGCAACTTCGCAGTATTCACTTCGGGTTTATCTTCAAGTCCAATAGTGGCTGGGAAACAACCTAGATCCTACTGAATGGGTTTGGTTCATGAAAGAAGGCAGATTAAACCCATTACCTTCAACACTTCCCGCAGCGCCCGAAGATCTTCTGCAGCTTATCTCTTGTGATTGCAAAATAACTGCTGCAAGGGACTGTGATGAAAGGTGTCAGTGCAAGAAGGCAGCTCTCCATTGTTCTAGGTTTTGTACCACTTGCTTGGGAGAACCATGCACAAATTCAGTTCGTCGTATTAACGTATTTGAAGACTACGATAACGGTTACGACGTTGAATGAATGGCATTCTGGTAATTTTGTTTTAAGTTTATTTACCACAAGATTATTATTAGCTTATTTATTACAAGCATTACTATAATGTTTTATTGTACTTTTACTTTGGATTTAAATTTTTGTGCCTTGTAATATATAATTTAAACTTGCTCTAACTTTCTTTCTTTTTTTTCCATCGCAGTCCTCTGACAAACATTTCTATATAGAAAAATGGAATATCTGTCATTTTTTAAAACAAAATTTTAAAAATAATCCTCACAAACAGGATTACAAACATACAGATGACTTGTCAATAGTTTCTTAAGTACGAGGCAAAACAGGCTAAGGGAAATGAAATTCTATTAATTTGACGACAAATAAATGAATGTACAACTCATTCGTAGCTTTTATTTTGATAAAAACTAGGTACAGGGCTCAAATAACCGACTGAGGCCTGGGCAGGCATCTCTTTGCGGGACCCCTACACCTTAAGGTTCTTTTACAAGACCATTAAAAAACTTCAACAGAGAATTTTTTTATAAGCAATTCTTTCTTTTAAATTTTTGAGGCCTTTTCTGGCACAGGGGCTCGAGGCACATGCCCCGTGTGCCCCTGCTTTAGTCAGGCACTATGTATACATTAAAACAGGATATACGTAGAGGTCACAGAATTTTTCAGAAGTAGAAAAATATTGATATATGACTTAGAAATGAAAAAAACAAAACATTGGACGATGCAAAAAGGTCTTAGCGGCCATCTTTGATCGGCCATTTTGGATAGAAGCACACATGAGAACTTCTGAGACTTTTAAGGGTTTTTTTTACTTGTCATAAAATTCTGAAATTTTCAGCTCATTATGAATTACTTAGCTATCAAACCATAAATTTACTGGGCTAAAAAGTAAATTTCGCTATACTAATACAGCAAAATGTCTTGCAATAAATAAGGCATTTTTTTTTATTCTAAAATAATGTTGACAAAGTAATTAATAAATTAAAGCCACGAATATCAAAGCTACGAGTATATTCGTAGTTGGCAGACAACGTGATAAAAAAAAAAATCTGCAACCAAAATCGAAAAAGTAAACAGACTCATACTAAAAATTTAGCTCAGTTATCCTATACAAAAAAAAAAAAAAAAAAAAAAAAAAAAAAAAATCTTTAAAAATATTCAACTTGAACCGAAAAATTTGAAAATAAGCCGCCCATAGTGCGTGAAGAATCCCCTTAATTGTGTTGAATGAGTCCCCTTAATTGAATGTTGTAGTTAGTTTATAGTTCCAACTTTTATAAACTTAAAGTATGTTAAAGGTGGAAATTGTATTATAAAGTCCCACCAGTAAAGTATTACTAGTAAATCTGCAGATCAGGAGCCTCAACGTTATCTTTGCGAGTCATTGTTTTTTAACACTCATTGCGTAATATTCATCTTACTACAAATTGCTTTTTAAAGTTTTCAAATTACATAAATATTTATAAGAATACAAAATACTTCGTAAAGTTTCAAAAATTAAATGTATTAAACAAGTGGTTATACACTGATGTTCTGAAATTCTGATGAGCTGCTTTTTCTGGTAACTTTTTAAATCAAAAATTGCATTTCTTCAGGGGGGGGCTCAGCCTCCCTGAACCGCCCGTAGCCGATTTAAATTTAAATTCATAATTTTTTATTGATTGTGCGGATGGTTATAGTATTTTTTTACGCTGTGATTTATAAGGATAAGCATAAGTTTTTTTAATAAATTAATAAATTTAAAATTTAAAATAAAATCCTCATGTTAACCGTACGCAAACAATAAATCTTGAAGTGACGCCAAAAATGTAACCTTAAAATCCGCTACATTCGACCCAAACACAACGGCGTGCTTAAAAAAAGAAAGAAAGAAAAGAAAAATATTTTTAGTAATACAGTTTTTAATTCATAATACGACGAAATGCTACTTTAGAATGCTTAAATATAAGCAGATCATTTTCATTTTACAGAAAAAATGCACGGATGAAGTCAAAGAATTCGGTCCCTGTTTCACGTGCTTGTTTTGTTTGCGCCGAATGAGGGCATTTAAATCTGAGCGATAACGCACATCATATTGCAAACTGTTTTTACGGCATACTGCATCTCCATCTATCTCTTTCCTCCGTGAATAATAGTTAATTTTATTTTAGCCAAGATCTTTTTATTCCAACATCTTTTTTTTTTTTTTTTTTTTTTTCCTTTAAATGACATCTAATTCACCTGCTCTTCGTACTTACTCAAAACCTTTCATCTTGTTATATTAAGAAATACTTGAGAGTTTTATTTCTATTCCCAATATGTCGCCATATTAATTTTTTTATTCTTATTTTTTTTTTTTTCATTTTCCTGTTTCCGTCAAAATCTTTCAATTGAAAATTGTTTAAGAGAAAATATTATTCAGGGTTTTGATTTTTTTTGGCAACGATTAAAGAAACATTCATAAATTTTATGAAAAAATGTCACATTATTTTTCTATGAAAATAATGAACTTTTGTATTTTTAAGCAAAATATTTGAATAAAATAAATAAAAAATTGCCTATTTTTATTTATGGGGCTAAAATTCATCTATATGCAAAAATACAAATGCATTAATTCATCCGTTTTGACGTTGGCTTTACTGAAACATTATAGGCGCATTTATACTAATATTATTAAGACCAAATACGTTGCTAGGCAACTGATGAAATAAAAGGTAAAAAATGAAATATGTATTATGTCAAACTGATAAAACAAAATGCTTTATATTATTGGAAAACATGCATAAAGTTCCCCCAAAAATTATAAGCCTAATTTAACAAATCTCGCAAATATATTGACATAATTTCAAACTAATTGGAATAATTTAATAATCTTATTTAAAAATTTCAGCATCCAAAATTTACCATTTAAGTCCATTTTTTATATGAGCCATTTCTTTCAACAAATGAAAATTTGAAAATCGTCTGACTTGCCATAGAAAAGCATTACAGAGCAAAATAAAATGTTCTATATTTCCCGAACGAATGAACCTAATTTAACCAAAAACTATACAGCTAAGTCCGAGTACCTCATCAACATGCCCAATTAATTTCAAGCCGATCGGATGCTTTTTGCGGCAGTTATCGCGGAACAGACAGACAGACAAACGGAAATCAAAACTTTTCGTGTCTCCACAGTGAGCCTTCACTGACGTTTCGGCAATGAAGCACACAATATGAAAAACAGGGCTCCCAAATGGTCCGCCAACTGAATACCAGTAATTTTTTAGAAAAATTTTCTTTTTAGATTTTTCTTACAAACCGTCCCGAAAGCAACTTTGAAAGTTATTTTTAGCGCAAACATACCATAAAGTTTTCTGTTAAAATTTATTGGTATTCAGTTGACGGACCATTTGGGAGCCCTGGAAAAATACAAAAAATGTAATGAAATTTAAAAGATTTTTTTATAATAATTTCTTATTTCAGAAAAAAGCTATGCAGATTTGTAGTTAAAATTTGTAATTTGATAGGCAAATGCTGCAATATGCGTTTCTATGTTATCAATTTTTGCCAGCAGTATTAAAATAAATTGAAATGTATTATATTTACATTTAAGTAAATATTTCTGCATCCTATCTGCGCTTTTCTTTATAGAATATAAGTAATTTTTTAACATTCTTCAATTTTAAAAATATTAAATTTAATGCAGATTTTTTTTAAATTATCAAATCAATACCAATCTACCACAAACTGATTTTTTGCGGATAGTGGAAGATAAAATATATCAAAAATTGTATAGGAGGAGACATATACAGTAGAATCCACCAGTTGCGAGTAAAGTAACTAACAGGGTTCGCGCGAGTACCGTTATTTTCAAGGCCAAATATTAGTATTTTTTTTTTATAGTAAAATAAATCCAGTTAAAAACGCGCGAAATTTCGCCTGTTTGAGGATATATTTTCTGTAAGAAATAACTGGTACCAAAGAATCTTTTAGTCTGAAAGTTCAAGGACCCGTACGAACCATGACTGAGGTGTGAGTAACTGAAAAACACGAGATGGCAACTGATTTTTTTTTTTTTATGTAGGATCAACGTATTCTGAGGACCACCAAAGCAAACTTCCACCAGTAAATTTTGAATAGAAAATTTCAGCTCTTCTTAGCGACTTATTCCTGCAAGTTTTCTCTCACAAATATGGTAAAAATTTCTATTCGTTTTTACTGGTGGGAGTCAGCCCGGGTATTTTATTTTTGTTCACCGACGCTGACACGAGGTTGTTTAGGATGTCACAATATAGCGAAACGCAGGGCCTGACTACAGGAAAAGTAAACTTCCACCAGAAAAAATAAATATCCGTTTTTGATTATAATTTGGGCTAAAATTCTGCATTAATAAGGAGTTTAAATAAGAAGGAAATTTGCATTCATATTTACTCGTGGAAGCTTGCTCCGGCAGTAATGAACATTGCAAAACCGGTTGCAGTTGAATCTTCAACATTTTGAGGATATATCATTTCCTCTCTGTTAATAGTTCCATGGTCTTGGCAGATAATCAAAGAGTTCTCTAAATAGTTGCATGTTAAATTTTACGTTAATTGAAATCAATTAAAATGAATAATATGAACATATTTAATAGTATCAATTCCGAGAGACGGCTGTCTGAAAGAAATAAAAACAGCAAATACATTTTTATATTAGCTTACAAATATCTTTTTTAAGATTTCAAATGTTACAATAGTTTACTTTAATCTCTTAATTCTCCCTCCCGTGATATTCACGGGCTGTGTCTTTTATTCAGATTGTTTGATTCCCAACAGTTTTATAAAATAGTGTAATTGGCTTTATTATGGTATGCTTTTACCTGTCCTTTAATAAGGTGAATATTGCTTTTTCAAAAAAGTGGTGCCAATAAGCAATTTCAATTTTTAAACCGTAATTTAATGCGTCTGTTAAGGGGTTAAAACGTATATGAGATACATACACTTCGTAGATTGAAACACAGTTGACATCTTTCAAAGATTAAACGACTGACCCAAATAAACGGCGTCTCAAATAACCGGAATCTATTGTATGCATCAACTCCAGATTAGATTTAGTCTACCTAAGCTTGTTACGATGCAATAATACCACATTTTGCGTATAGTTTACATATTTTTATTTACTCCTACAAACTTATGTGGAAAAAAATTACAGGAAATTACTGGTGGAAAAGTGACTTTGATTTAACGAAGAAATAAAAATGAAGAATTCTTTTCGAAAATGTTGATGCTCAACTCCAGGGACCGCGCAAACAAAGAAAAAAATGCTCTTTTTTTTATTAACTTTTAGGTCTAGTATTAACAACGTAAATTGTCACACACTAAATGGTTTTCCAGTTTGGAATCCATTTTTGTTTCAGAATTTCAAATTCACACCACAAATTTAGAAAGAAGAATATTTACTTTAAGAATCTACGAAAGGTGTCGCGTTAAATAAAGTAAAAAATAGTATTTTTAATTTCCGGTATGAATTCGTATTCCCTATTCAACACTAGAATGCAGGGATGGAGTCGATTCGAATCCGACCATATGATTAAATGTCAATTACAACCAGAAATTCTTTCACAAAATAAGTTAAATTTAAAAAATGCAGATTAACGCCAAATAATTTTAAATAAAAATTCTTTTGTAAAATATTTTATATGGAACTTGAGAAAAATTTCCGTGCGTTCTAGTGTTAAAAATGGAGGCCAAACTGGCAAGCCTGTATGAAAAAGATACACGTTACGGACTACTTGATCTAACACATGCTCTGTCACAAACAAACGAACAGAGCATTTACCTGATCAACTCATCACACTGGAAGAGGTTCATTCTGATGTTATATTTTTCATATCTTTTAAAAAGTACTATTTGAATTATCTGGTGTAATTGTTATAATATTTTCTTTTTTAACAGATTTTGGCTTATAAACACATAAAGTTAAAAAATGCTATAAAAAGTGATAGAAAATCTTTATTTAGATTGACGATCGTTTTGTTGCACAAACGAAGACATTTTCAAAATCATTCAATGATAGAAAATATTTTCACATAATTTAAAAACAATAAACATAGTAAACAATGTCACGCGACATGATGCATAATGAAAAACATTGTAAACATAAAATTAATTTAAAAGATTAGATTAGCTATTGGTGAGCGTGGATTAATTTTCAAAACAATAACATGGTAAACAATGTCACGAGACAACATGCATAATGAAAAGCATTGCAAAATATAAAATAAAAATAAAAATAAAATCATATTGGCTATTTGCGAGCGTGGATTAATTTTTATTATTGTTACTAAAATTACATTAAACTCTTTCCAAATTTTAGGTAATTCTATGGACACTGAATCATTGCAAATATTCTTGTTGCGTAAAAATATCTCTATTGATTCTCGGATTATGGATGGTAAATAAAATCTTGATGTATAAATTAACTTGCTATTTTTAAAATCGATCTGTAAAGGTTCTTCGCTGTATAATCTGGCCAAAACTGTGGTTCTTCTGTTGTATTTGATGTCTGCTACATGTTCTTTGATTCTAGTTTTAAGTTTTCTAGTTGTCATACCTATATAAAACTGCTTGGTTCCATCTTCTTTGGTGAAAGGTATTACGTATACTCCCGATTTTTGGCTTTATGCTCTTTTCAAATCCAAACTGTCTATAATCTGACATTTTATAAAATTCATTTTTGTCCGCATATGTACCGAAATGGTAGATGGTTTTATTGATGAATAATTTAATCGGACTGTTTTTTCCATTTTTATGATAAAAACATAAGATTTTCTGAAAATACTGCCAAATTTACAGTTTTAAACCAAATTTCCGGACGCATCAGAGCAGGAAAGAAAAACCGTTACAGCCTGAGAAAACAATCTGTTAAAACTTAAAATTTAGTTCCTTTATCTTTTCAAAAAAACTGTTGAGTTAAAAATAACTTCAATAGTCATTCCTCCGAGTACCTTGCTTTTATAAAAAAAAAAAAAAAAAAAAAAAAAAAAAAAAAAATCAGAAAATGTGCCAAGTATTTTACGTTGTTCAGCGGGGGGAAATATTTTTTTGAGAATTGAGTTAAGACTACAATGCATGCTTTTTATTCTCTACACCTAAAAATATGTAACCGGAAAAATATTTATGAAATTCCCATGTTACCCGTTCCGGAAAAGAACAATTTTGTTGTTAAATGATGAAATGCTTGACTGACACCGGAATTTACAAACGACTGCTTTAGAAATTAAAAATGTGGTACTTTAAACATTCACTATAAAAGCAAAATTTTATTAAAATATTCTTGGTGCCGTTTGTAAGTTTGGAATTAAAATTAGGTGTCCCAGACCAGGACCACTGCGTCGGAAAGGGTTAAATGATGCCATCATATTTGAAAAATTTGTAACTTGCTGAAATTTTACATCGTAAAATATACAACATATAAGGAAAAACTCAAAATATTCAAAATTCAAAAGTCTTGAGGTAAGTGGTGGGATACCGTAATGTTTCGAAACCGGATTTTTAAGTTTGCTATATGTTATGACGTCTAATTTAACCATGACTTGTACCAAAATTAAAATATAGTGCCAGTAAATAAACTTCATGAATAATTACGTGAAAAAAGATATAACATTTTTGCGTAAAATTTAAACATCTCTCAAAATATAAAAACAATTAACTTTCGCTGTCAGAAGTCAATGGTTATGTCTATTTCAGAATAAAATAATTTACTATTATTATAAAAAAAAATAATAATTTTTAATACACAGAGCAAACTTAAAACTTTTGTTCGAATTATGCGTTGTAAGGGAAAATATAAATAAGTTAACGAATAATTTCGAAAGAAATATGAATGCAAACATTTCTGTATTTCTGGATCATTTCAAATAACTTCATTGTGATACAATTATACCGTTTTTATATCGTGTTTTCATTTGATTTAAGCGTACAACACTTCGACTGCTTTTTTTAATGTTTGTTTTAAGTTGTATGTTAAATTTTGAAATTGATTTTTCTGAACAAACATCATTCAAATTCTGGACAAAGCCGGTCACTTTAGTTTGTAACAGATAAATGGCTTTTGTATCTGTATATCTAATGCTAATATTATAAAGCGTTATAATATTATAAAGTGTACAATATTATTAATGTTTGTACGTTTGTTAGGTGTTATCTCTGAAACTACATAGCCAACTTTAAAAAATGTTGGTGGCCATTTCTGCTGCGAAAAAAAGACTGTATTTTATGTCAGTGCAACAACCTACATCGCTGCAGGAGCAAAAAAGTTCTAAAAATGCGATTTCTGTGATATTGATTGGGTTAGAAACTTTAAACTTGGTGTGGCTGTTACTTTTAAGATGTAAATACTTGTTATAACGGCTTTACCGTTATATATTCATTATTCCTCCTTTCCCCTCAAACAAAATCAACTTTTAACTTTACTGGTTTATTATAAATTGTCATTATTCCCCCCCCCCTTTCAAATAAAATATTTAGTTTAAATTTGACATTTTAGAGTTAATTTCTTATGTCTTTATTCATTCTCTCCCCCCCCCTCTCACCACTGTAAGTTTCGCTTTTACTTTTTAAAGTTCTTTTCAAATGCGGACATCATTTATCTCGGTTCCTTTTTCTGTCTTTCAAATTCACACGATAGAAAAAGATCTTAACCGCAGTTATTTTCCATTGAAATAATGTAAAAGAATAAAATACAAATGAATGTCCTTTCGCTTTGCAGCCGACGATATTTGATGCATATTTTCCCAGCCTCTGGGCTTGCATTAGTATTCAATTCTCACCTTTTTACTTTGTCGGATAAAAGCCATATGCCCCCTTGCTGACTAATTCAGCTGTCATTAAAATCTATAACGAGCATGTAATATCACGTGTTTGCTATTTCTTTAACCACGTTCCTTTACCGCAAGAATGTTAAGATACGTGTAACCATTTAGCCGCGCCATGGCGTAAGTTTGAATTCTATGTAATACTTCGGGATGCTTCTGATTCCTTTGTCCACGCCACCAATATTCATCGCCAATTTAGTACATATGTTGCTATTCATCTCGCCAATGAGTGAGTGATTGTAATGAATTTTTTTCAGACTACTCCCTCTGATCTTGAAGGTGACGGATCTCAGCGCTGCCCTTCGGGGTCGCCCCCGTCGGGCAGCCTTTCGTTTGACTTCTCCCGTCCCACTGTACTATCATGGCCCTCCTTTTAAAAAGTTTCATAATAAAGAAGTAAGTCCTCGAAATCTTCGTGTTGGAGTTCTTTTGCATTTATTCATGAATCTGGAAATCTACAACATCTCCTCTATATAAAATTGGCGCCGTTGCCCAGATTTTTTCTCCAACAGTAATAAAAAAAAAATACGAGGAGAAGTTTCATTCCGTTTTCCCACGGGAGTTACGGCTGCCTCTTCATACTCTCTGTTCGTTCGCCGAAGTCAACTTCAGGGGATTTCCCTTGCCTGCTCTCGCTACCCCAAGGGATTTGGAGAGTGCCTCTTTCTTCCGGACTTTACACTGGCCTAACGAGAAGCAAGATTTAGACTGCGGTGCTCCAACGGGGTCATCGAACGACGTCGCCTCCTGCAGCGGTTCTTTTTTCCTACGAGACATCACACCTGCATCACTTATTTCCCTGCGTGAAGTTGTGTCTTCATACTCCTACTCATTATTATCGGAAAAATCTGTCAGTACTCCAATCCAAAACAAAAATCACGACAGTTTCTTTTTTGTGCGCGATATTCAACCTGCAAACAAACATGTTCGTGCTACCAGTGTGAGTGCGAAAGGTTTTGTGAAAAGAAAAAGTGCCATCTTAACGTACATCCACTCCAGATAGTTTCCTAAAAGGAAATGTTTTGTGAAAAAGTCCTCACCTAGCTGTGGTATGAATTATCCGCACAAGTAACACACATTTTAAACAAAGTTCTCAGTGAAACAAGTCCAGGAAAAGCTGCGCCGTTTCGCTTTGTTTGTGATCTTGTGATTAATATTTGCAGTGCAAAGTGTCCAGGAATCCCACAGATTTGGTGAAAAGATAATGAAATATGCTAAAAAGATATATAATTTCGCGTAAGTGTCATCTTGTGTTAGGTATAACAAATTGTGTCCGAAGCAATAGTCAAAAAATTTCGATTTACTTTGTGCTTCTTTGTGGTGATATCTTCAATTTTTCAAAAAAAAAAAATATAGAATGCACTAAGTATACCATAAATTAGAGGAATAATGTTTTCCTTTTGTGGTGTGTTATCAAGATATAAAAAAAATTACCCTAGTGTGTGCAAATGCTTCAGTTTAAAAAAAAAAAGAAACCACTCTGCATTAAAAAAAAAGAGTGTACTAAATCACACTTCACAGGTTGTGTCATCTATCATTCAACATTTTTATAGCATTCAGAGTACGAAAATAGGACGTTAATGATATTTTTGTTTTAATTTTTTTCCGTTGCAAATTGTCACTAAAATCTTTTTATTTTAACTCTTTTTTCTAAGCAAACAGGCGTTGTTTCCTCCTCGCTATGTTTTCGTGCTCCAAATGAACGCTCTCTACAAAAAAAGACATACCTAGTTTATCGAATTCAATGAAAACACCTGTGTCACAATACTTTATACAAAAAAAAAAAAAAAAAAAAAAAAAAAAAAAAAAAAAAGAAACACAGTTTGCATGTAAGTATGAACTGGGAATACTTTTACATTAAATTATTTACTCTAAATTGTTGTAACCTTTTTTTTTCTTTCTTTTCAATATCAGTAAATTATTAGTTTCTATCCATGTTATGGTTCCCTATTCATACTTGTACTTTTACCATTTGGATTTTCATAAGTTTGTTGATTTGTCAGCTTGAACGGAGAAATCACTTCTGAACTATTTTTTTCTTACAATATTTTTAACAGTGATAGCATATTTGCTCCTTATTATCTTCTTCCAAGCTGCGTTTGTTTGTTTTTTTAAGTACTTTTTGCAGTTAAAATGATAAAATTATTATACTTTTATTAATATTTCACTTATAATGTTTTTATGGTTAAATCATGACATACTTCTCATATTTTTTTCTCTTACGTGAATTTACATAAACATGCTATGTTTCCTTTTTCGTAAAAATGTTTTTTTATGCATTCAAAAATCTAGAGTTTAACCCTTTAGCCCCACTGGCATACTTTGAAAGTATACTTATTCTGCCGATAGGCAAGAAAAAATTCTCTGCTCCAAGTTTTGCTGTATTTGATATTTTTATATAAATATGTACATATTTCGCTCACAACATTTGCACATTTTCACTTGTGTGTGACATTTGCACAATTGTTCTCAGCATGTGTTGCTCGACTCTGACCTTGTTTGTTTTTTTGCTGTATTCTAAACCAGAATTACAATTTAGTTACCTGTTTTTTTTTTTTAATTTTATTGAATTTCGGACACTTTAATCCAAGTGGATGTAGACAGAAATTTAACTTTCAGAAATCTTGTGATTGATACACTCATATTTTTTTTCACTTCCACCCCCCCTTCAGTTTTCTTTTGTGTATAATTTATTTATGCAACTTATTGTATTTTATTTTATGCGCATGCATTTCATTTCTGATAACTAGAGTTTTTGCATACTTACACCTTTTTGAAATACTCGTATTATTTATTTTGCTTTATTTGTGTTGCTCTCTCAAAAAAATAAGAATTCCTTCCTTTTTTTCCATTTTAGCTGTCAAAAAAAAGTAAACAACAGAAATTAAATAAACACGAGATAAAAAAAGGATTTTGGAGATAACAGACACTTCACCAGTTTATTTTTACAATATGGCAGCAAATGATGAAAATTCTATTAGTGATTTTAATCACCCCATTTCTGTATCTCCATGGGTAGATTATTTCGAGGAGATATTATTAAGATATTCGGATTCCATTAATATGGAAGCCACATCTATTCCAAATTCACTTAAAACCGAAAATGCTGCATCCTTGTCTGAAAATGTCCTGGATTTCCTTCAGATCATTAAATTCAATTTTCATGTGCTTAAACTAAATTTTAATGTTCTAAAAGAGGATTATTCCAAATTAAAACAGGATAAAGATAATTTATTTCTTGTAAATCAGAAACTTATAGAGAGATTACATGAAATCACAGGCAAACAGAAATGTAAGAAGAAGCGTGCTGAATGTGGTAAGACTATGGTTGATCAGGTGGTAGATGTCAACAACAAACTCCCTCCATCTGCCCTAGATAAATCTACACAAACTATCCCCTCTTATATGTGTAAACAAGAAAAGTTACCACAACTGGAAATTGATAAAAAAGACACATATCTTAGCTCCGACCTGCACACTCAAGGTAAGCACAATGAAATATTTACAGCTATTAGCGATTCCTCTCTAAAGTCCTTATCCCCTGCTAAACTTAATGTACCTAAGCCTAGTCGTGTTATTATTTTTAACCACCCTGAAAATTTAAATATTCCTGATATCTTGTTTGGTATCTCAGATTTAATCCATATACCTGAACCTGATTTTCACTTTGTTAAAAAGTACAAGCTCCTACATATTAAGTCCTTTAATTGGATCTTTGAGCTTGCACCACAGGATGCTAGGCAATTATTAATGCATAGGGAAATTATCATACAATCAAAACCGTACCCTGTTAAACCATATATAAATGTTAAACGTTGTTTTAAGTGTCAGGTATACAATGATCATCTTGCAATTTCATGTTATAATGACATTAGATGCTCTGTGTGTGCCTTGTCACACATTGACCCTCAGTGTAGAAATCCTCCAAAATGCATTAATTGCATTAGAAATAATGATAGCAATAACACCAACTTTGACATTTTCCACAGTGCTTTTGCACCTTATTGTCCATCATTAAAAAAATTCATCAAGCAAATGCGAGAAAAAGTATACAACTGCAATACATTCCCATAAACATCTCATACAGCTTCCTTAAAAAAAAAAAAAAAAAAAAAAAAAAAAAAAAAAATGTAACATACATTTTACATTTTTCGTTTTTTTTTTTTTTAACACACATTACTGTGAAGGAGTTCCTATCTACAGCATTCCTTTTAAAGTTTCTTATTTTCCTATACATTTACATACATCTGTCAGTTTTCGACAGCATTATTTATACTGATTTGAAGTTTGAAATTAACTTAATTCTTTCAAGATTTTTTTTATAAACACAAGTGTACAGTGAGTTGCTTTTTCATTTGAGTATTTAGCTGGCAAATAGTTAAATGAATCTCGAAATGGAACATTAGTGAAAATTTTTCTGATGCGGGTCATCAGACATTGGGATTTTCACATTTGAGGTAGATGTTACTGAAAGAGTACACATTAATTCAACTTTAAAAATTCATCATTACACTAGTTACATTTTTAGATTTATTTTTTTTTTAGAAATTTGGATATAATTTCACTTGTTAAGTTTATTTAGTTACATTTCATCACACAAGTAGCATTTCCTGGTTACATTTTATCCTTTTTCACTTTCCTTTACTTAAAAGCACAATTTTTTTTTGGTTTATTTGTTTTAACTTTAGGCGATGCATTTTTGTACTTGTGATACAATGCTCTTGGTTCCATATGTACACACTGAGTTTGTGTTCATAGGTCATACAACTGAGTTCATATGTTACACAACTGAGTTCATAGGTTACACAACTGAGTTCATAGTTCACTGAGTTCATAGTTCATTGAGTTCATAGAAAATACACTTTACACGAGTTCATAGAAAATACACTTTACACGAGTTCATAGTTCATTGAGTTCATAGAAAAAAAACACTTTACACGAGTTCATAGCATTTTCAATTCTTTGTGTACTTCAGGGACCAATTGCACGATCATTTTTCTTTCATGACAATACTTAGTTCATAGAATTTTTCCTTACACATATTAGTTCATAGTTTTTCTTTCTTGTGATTTGTTTTGCATATTAATTCATACCAATTTTTGTTTTGGTAGACGCTTTAGTTCATTGGAATATTTTTTTTTGTTAGACACATGAGTTCATAGTATGTTTCATTTTTTTACACACATTTGAGTTCATCGTATTACTTTTACACTTTGAGTCAGTGAAATACTTGCTCAGACTTTGTTCATTGAGGTACTTAGACTGCTGTGTTCACAAACATACATCTAAGTCGTTGAAATTTTCCTTTTCTTTCACTGACATACACTGTTTTAGTTCATAGCGAAATACTTTTTCTTTGCTTCGTTCATTAAAATACACACTTTTTCTTTGGTTCATAGACATACACTTACAATTTAGTTCACTGATATTACAACTTAGTTCATTGTTATTACAATTGAGTTCATTAATATTTTGTTTGGTAAAAAAAAAAAAACACATTATACACAATTGAAAATATTTTGTTTCTAGGTTTCAACGTTACACATTAAGATATTTCTTTTTTGTTTTCATTATACCAGGAACTACTTTTGACCTCACATGATATGCACAAATTAAACATGTATTAAAAGGTTAAGTTTTAACACATTCTTAATTTTTCCATTATTATTATATTTCTTTTATGCCATGACATTTCATGTCACCATCACTTTGTTTCACAACAAAGAATGCCCAGTTTACAGGATGCTACCCCTTCACATGCATTTTCTTTAAATTTCAAACTTATGATGTTTTTATTGTTTTCAGCACACTTGTTTTGGTTTTCTACATGTACATAATTACACGTTTTCTTTTAAATTTGGAGATTAAATAAAATCTCTGGTTAAGCTTCACTTAGACAATACACACGTCTAAGATATTATGTCGTTCTTGTAATAACATAACTTCACAATAACAAAAAAAGTTTTTTTTTCGTTTGTAGCATTAGTAACCTAGTGCAGTTACACTAAATGTTTAAAACATTAGTTAAGGTCATATAATACACATACAGTTCATATCCTGCTCGATACATTGTAAGGAATACAAAGGTAGAATTTACTTTTAAAAAAATTGTGGTTGTTATACTTACCCGATCATGTCACCAGTCTCTCCACACACTCGGATTGTCCTTTTACCGTTGATATGTGAGATATTTATCTCAGTGTTTTTTATTATTTTTAATTTATCCCCCCTGAAGTTTTGTTCCCGTTCAAAATTTTTGCCCTAAGGGTCCAAACTTCATTGTGTAGAGAGATAAAACCCTTGAATTGTTGTTTCAATTCAATAAACATAACTTTTTATATGGTACATTGACGCATGCTCCTTTGAAGATCAATGTGATCTTTGGGGAGCAGGGACCTAGGTATCACTTGGTGTCTGGGTCTCATAACTCCCTCCCCCCCTAGGGCTGTTGTTTTAAACTGACGCCATCACACTTGTTTCTTAACAAGATTAAGGGCTACACCAATTCATAGGCATGCTATATGCATCCCGTTCTTTAGTAGTCCTGTGCGGTGTGCACGAAAAACATTTTTCTGCCTTTTTATTTTTTATATTACTTCATTTAGCTTTTATTCACAGACATGCATATGTCATTTATTTTCTATTTCATTTTAAAGTAGTATCTGTGTATTTTGTTGCTTGCATTTATATTATATTATTTTTATGTTTAGAAGATAATATAACAAGTTACTAAAAAAATTTTACTTCTCTTATTTTGGTCATGAAAAATGCTGGTACCAGCCTCTTAATCAAATACTAAAAAGATATTTAAGAAGGATCCTGTTAAAAAAAAAAATAGTATTTGCACTTTCTTGGTGACTGACTAATGAATACCAAGAACAGAATAATAAAAAGGCGCCATTTATCATGACCTGAAAAGTTTTGCTTTATGCAAACATTTAAAGAATTGCAAGCACACAGTTATATGTTATATATATATATATGGAGGCTTATCTTTCTTATTATGTTATATCTGTTTTAAATACTTATATGTATGGGGTGGACAAAGTAATCTTCAAATATAAAAAAAAAACTGTTCTACAAGATTCACAGTTTTTTTTTCTGGTGGTAATGGGTGATATATATAACGGCTTTACCGTTATATATTCATTATTCCTCCTGTCCCCTCAAACAAAATCAACTTTTAACTTTACTGGTTTATTATAAATTGTCATTATTCTTCCCCCCCCCCACCCTTCAAATAAAATATTTAGTTTAAATTTGACATTTTAGAGTTAATTTCTTATGTCTTTATTCATTCTCTCCCCCCCCCCCTCTCACCACTGTAAGTTTCGCTTTTACTTTTTTAAGTTCTTTTCAAATGCAGACATCATTTATCTCGGTTCCTTTTTCTGTCTTTCAAATTCACACGATAGAAAAAGATCTTAACCGCAGTTATTTTCCATTGAAATAATGTAAAAGAATAAAATACAAATGAATGTCTTTTCGCTTTGCAGCCGACGATATTTGATGCATATTTTCCCAGCCTCTGGGCTTGCATTAGTATTCAATTCTCACCCTTGTACTTTGTCGGATAAAAGCCATATGCCCCCTTGCTGACTAATTCAGCTGTCATTAAAATCTATAACGAGCATGTAATATCACGTGTTTGCTATTTCTTTAACCACGTTCCCTTACCGCAAGAATGTTAAGATACGTGTAACCATTTAGCCGCGCCATGGCGTAAGTTTGAATTCTATGTAATACTTCGGGATGCTTCTGATTCCTTTGTCCACGCCACCAATATTCATCGCCAATTTAGTACATATGTTGCTATTCATCTCGCCAATGAGTGAGTGATTGTAATGAATTTTTTTCAGACTACTCCCTCTGATCTTGAAGGTGACGGATCTCTGCGCTACCCTTCGGGGTCGCCCCCGTCGGGCAGCCTTTCGTTTGACTTCTCCCGTCCCACTGTACTATCATGGCCCTCCTTTTAAAAAGTTTCATAATAAAGAAGTAAGTCCTCGAAATCTTCGTGTTGGAGTTCTTTTGCATTTATTCATGAATCTCGAAATCTACAACATCTCCTCTATACTTGTTATGAACTCTCTCTAAAAGGTTCGAAAATTCAATTTGACAGATAAACATAAAAATTTCTAGAAAGGTTCTAAATTATGATTTATTTGGAATACTGAAATTTCTGGGTTATTGTTGGGGTTAGAAACTAGAATTTTAGCATAGCTGTAATTTATAAGATGTAAATGCTCGTTGTAGAACGAATTCTAAAAAATCGAAAGACTAAACAAAGCTGGAAAAGATCTAAAGATGATCTAAGTAACGAAGAACATGGAACTGTTAGTAATATAAACATGAAAATTGACATGACTCTATTTATCATGACGTAAATTCTCGCAATAGAACAATTTCTAAAAATGTCGCCATATAAAATACTGCAGAAACAAAAAAATTTCGAAAATTTTCTATTTCTGTGTTACTGCTGAGCCCAAAATCTTGACATTTTGCTTCGGGTTAATTTTAAAATATAAAATTGTCTCTATGAATGGTTTATAAAATATTTAAAATTTAAAAAGATGAAATGAACGGAAAGCGATCTCAATTACCATTAATTTGGAATTATTAGGTATAGTAACTATAAATATTTCATAAAGCTGCATTTCCTCCGCAAAACATGCAATTTAAATGCAACAAAACTAACAGATACCCACCTAGCATTAAATAAATTGTGTAAATATCGAATAAAAACCTGTATGAAACAGTGAGTAGGTTGCTCGAAAGTACATGTTAAAGTGTTCCTTCTCTAGGCTTTTCTCTCTCTCGCCAAGGCCACTAACAGAGTGAAGTGCCGTTTTAAATATGATATGAGTTTTTTTTTCTAATTCATTTTCTAGACATTTAATCATAAGGTCATATTCTCAATTGCATTAGTAGATTTTTTATATATTAACTTATTCTGGTGAAATTTCATAATCGGGTTCATATTGGCATATTTTAGCTTGCATGATTTGCTGAAAAAATATGTATGGGTTTGTAAATTACTCCAAAAGACACTTTGACAGCTGAAAGGTTATGCAGACGATATATTCAGATCTTGTGTCATACTTTATGTTGCAATCATTGCCGATTTTTTTATTTAATACATGCTAAATACAGCTGAACTTGTGCAGAATATGTTTGAAAACAAAACAATACAACGTATGTAGTGGCCAGCATACACTCATCATTTAAATCCGATTGAGCAAATCTAAAACACACTCTAACGGCGTATTGCATGCCACTGCTGATGTGTTCGGTACTTTGATACTATATCAGATTTTCAAGAGAGAATTCCTTATCTCTTATCGACAATCTCATTGCCTCCATGTAAAACAGATATTGTACAATATTAACTATTCCGGGGGAGCACACACCGTATAAAGTATAGTTCATTGTTTTTCAACATCATATATTTATCATTTAAAGTTACTCAAATTGGTGCGGAGCGTCTGATTATGCTCTTGATATACTTTTATACAGTTAAAATTACGAAATAAGATAAATGGTGTTTTATTTTCTATTTTACTTTTAATATATTGCGTACTTTTAATTTTATATCCATGCATGGCTATCTTGCATTGTTTAATTTCTCATTTTTTTAAACAGTGTATACGGATTTATATGTAAGATTTTGTAATTCTACAATTCGTTTATTTTCATCATTTCAATTTATCGCAGCATATGGACAGTTAAAGATAATATCTCATTTTCTTTGCTTCCACATGTTATTATTAAATCTATGTTCTCAGCAATATCGCTCAGACTAATCCCTCTGAGGGAAGTCCTAGTTTAATTAAGTGATAGTGAGTTTCTATATATCCAAATTTAACTCTTTGGTTACGGAGCCTGCAGATAAAGATCTATTGTTGCCAGGTGTCAGCGTAATTTGGGGCTCCAAATGTTATGGACACCACTAATTTCGTACAGTTTATTTCTCCATCTTTATCTGCAGATAATTCAACCATTAGATATGGCCTTAGAAAATTACTTGAAGATACTGGTGTACAGAGCATTTGGAGCCCATATTTACGTTGAACACCTGGCAACACTATTTACTTATCAGCGATTATTTATAATTCTATTCGTTCCATCTATTTGAAAATAATATGTGTCATACACTTATACCCTTATTATTATTATTATACAATTATTTCCTCGTGAAATCTACCGCAAACTGATTTTTTTTGCAGATTGTGGTACGATGGAATATAACAAAAATTCGTTTGTTCTGGCAATAGAATTATCAATAAAGAGGAGGAAACATATACAGTAAAATCTACCAGTTGAGAGTGAAGTAACAGATGAGGTTGTCACAAGATGGCGTTTTTTTCTTCTTTTTACGTAGGATCAACAGTTTCTTATGACCACCGAAGCCATCTTCCACCATTAAATTTTGAACAGAAAATTTCATATTATGCTTAACGGCTTTTTCCTGAAAAATGTCTCTCACAAATATGCTAAAAAAATTTTTAGTTTTTACTAGCGGGAGTCAGCCCGGGTATTTTAATCTCTTTCACCGACGCTGGCAGGAGTTTGTTTAGGTTATCACAATATGGCGAAACGAAGGCCCTGACTGCAGCAGAGGTAAACTTACATCACTAAAAATAAATATCTGATTTTGGCCATAATTATGACTGAAATTCTTCATTAATAAGGAGTTTAAATAAGAAGAAAATTTCTATTCATGGTATTGTGGAAGTTTGCCCTGGCTGTAATGAGCCATTGCGAAACCGGTTACAGTTAAATTGTTACTATTTTGAGGATATATCATTTCCTCTTTATTCATTGTTCCATGTTCCTGGCCGAACAAAGAATTCACTAAATATTTGCAGGTTAAATTATACGTCAATTGAAATTAACTAAAATTATTGACATTATCATTTGAGTTTATATTACAATACACATAAATTACATACAGTCAGTCGGACCTGTATTTAAGGAAGTCGCTAAATCCTCAAAAAATGTTCGTTATATGGAAAATTCGTTAAATAGAGAGTCACATTTTAGAACACTTTTAACTACATAAAACATGTCCATAAACACTAAATGTAATTTAAAAAAGTAACTAATCACACGTTTTTTATAAATTATATCTATTTGTTTTATATATTTTACCCATCAAAAAGAAATCTGCTACGGAAATAAGAATGAAACAAAACATTGTCTGAAAATACATTGTATTTTCAATTAAAAAAATGATCTTACATTAAAATCACGATTTTTTATTATGGTTGATAAGCTGTTTGGAGAAATATCAAATTTTAAAGCATTCTTTTTTTTCCCGCCTTTATCCTCCTCACCATTAGTATTTTTTTTTCTTTATGCTCTAACACTTTCGCTTTGACATTATCGATCTACAAGAACCGAAATTACCAACATGACTGATCATGATCAACAATCTAGAAAACGGGAGACTAGACTCGGGGCAGCTCTCTTGAGGGTTAAAAGAGGATATTGAAAGTTTGTACTTCTCGGATGAAAAGCAAAGAATGACGGTGATTTTACTGTTCTCGGTGACTTAAGTGCCTGGTAAGACCTGATCTTGGTCACTGATCATCATAAAATGTGTTAAAAGAAAGAATAAGTTTGAAATGTCCAGTAATATTTTGCGAAATAGGAAGAAAAAAAATCTACATCCCAAGAAAAAGTTCGTTAAATAGAGAATGCACTTCGCTATTTGGGTTATTGTACGAAAAAATTTGCAAAAAGTTCTTTGTTACAAATAAAAGTTCTCAAAATAGAGAAATTCACAAAATAAAGGTTCGTTATAGAGGTCCGACTGTATTTAATTTTCATAACAATATGAACATATTGAATAGTGGGAATTTCGAGAGACAGGCTGCCTAATCATTAAAAAAACACATTTTTCGTTGCGTTTGAAATTATATAAATACGTGGCACCTATAGTCGTCGTTCGGTCCGTCTGTCTGTCCGTTCGCATATAACAGAGCAAAAAATTCCCAACCGAATAGTCGGAAATTTTACATATGTAATTGTTGCAAACTTTTGTGGGGTCATTTCAGATTTTATGAAAATCGGTTTTATAGTTTAATGACAGGGACTGTCAAATTTTTTCAGTTACATTACGGCCAATGGTAAAAATATTTTAAATGCACTTGAATGGCGTTACAAACTTTCAAGCAGAATGAAATCGATATGCACGTATGACGTACACTAAAATATACATTCAGTACAACATGCGGTGCAAAAGATATTTATAAAACTAGTTATAGTACAAACGTATCTCATTTCCAAGCTTGACATGCAATATCCAACTTGTTAAATTAGTTTAGAAACATATTTTATAAGATTTCACAAACTGCTATTGCTATCTAGTGACGGCCAAGGGGAGAATTTACTGTTCTTTCCTTAAAGTACCATTGCAAATGCATTCAATAAGTGTGTTTTAATTGCGAAAGAAAACAGTGGTATTTTAAAGTTCTGTCGGGCATAAAGTGTTAAAACGTACTTCAGATAAATACACTAGATTGTAACACAGTTGACATTTTGTCACGATTAAACGGCATATCAAATAACCAGAATCTACTGTATACATTAATTCCAGATTAGAATTTTTGTACCTACGCTTATTAGGGCCACATTTACCACGACATTTTGCGTATAGTTTGCCTATCTTTATTTATTCTTACAAACTTCCTATAAAACTTATCAGGAAAAATAATTTCTTTATGCAAAGAAAGAAAACAGTTGGTTTTTTGTGTTAACTTTTAGCTCTAGTATTAGCAGCGTAAAACATGGCTCCCAAATGGTCCGCCAACTGAATACCAATAAATTTCAACAGAAAATTTTATGGTAGGTTTGCACTAGAATTAACTTTCAAAGGTGATTCCGGGACGGTTTGTAAGAAAAATCTAAAAAGAAAATTTTTCTAAAAAAATATTGGTATTCAGTTGACGGACCATTTGGGAGCCCTGTAAAACTACCGCACAATAAACGCATCCTAAACACACATTTCCCACCAAGGTTGCCAGTTTTCCTCAACTTTTATTTAAAAAAAAAAATCGAATTCATACCAGAAAATGCAAAATATATTTTCAGATTTATTTAATGTCAGAGTTATTTTATTACTTAATCCCTTGAGGGGCACCGGTATATATTACATACCATCTAAGATTAATGAAGTTTTACACGAGAAAAATTTTATTAAATTTTACTTTTCGAATTTTGGTGGGAAAAAGCCATAAAGCTGTCTTTACTTATTTTGAAATAGAATTTTTCAAAGATTCCGGTGGAAATTCAGCATTTCACAAACGTAATTCATTGCCCTTCAAAGGTTTAAAGTAAAAACTCTTCTTCCAAAAGTACCGGTCAGAAGTCGAATTTACGTGGTAAAAATGGATGCCAAACCGGCAACACTTTTACCCACTACTTGATTTAACTTACGTACGCTCAATCAGAAACAGATGAGCATTTACTTGATTGATTGCAAATGCAGAAAGACAACGCTCACATTTGGAATTTTTTATATCTTTAAAAAAGTACTATATGAATTTTCTGGGATCAGTTTTGTAATATTTTCTTGTTTAAAAAATGTCGGCTTTATGCTGTTCTCAAATCGAAATTGGTTATTTGCTGACATTTTTTTTTATTCATATTTGTTGTAAAATGCACCAAATTGGCAGATGCTTGCATCAAAGAACAATTTAATCGGACTGTTTTTTTTTTCATTTTTTGATAAAGCAGCATAAGATTTTTTAAAAAATAGTCAAAATTGGAGTTTTCAATCGAATTTTCAGACGCGTAAGGGCAGGAAAAGAAAACATTCCAGCCTGAAACAACAATAACATATAACTTAAAATTTAATTCCTTTATCGGGGTGGAAACAGTTCGATTATAAGTCACTTCAATGAACATTCCTCCAAGTATCTTGTTTCTATTTAATAAAAAATTAGTCAGGAATTTGCAAAAAGTTTAACGTTGTCAAATGTAGATTCTTCTTCTTTTTTTTTTTTTTTTTTTTTTTTTTCGTTAACGCTACAATGCTTGATTTTTATTCCTCTATACCTAAAAAAATCTGCTATACTGCATATGTAAAATTCCCGTGTTAAATGTTGTCATCATTTTTGAAAACTTTACAACATATAAACAAAAACGCTAAATATTCAAAAGTCTTCTGATAGCGGTCGGATCCCGTAATGTTTCGAAATTGGTTTCTTAAGTCTGATATACTTTGTGACCTGTTGTTTAATCATGACTTATATCTAAAGTTAAATATGGTGTCAGTAAATTAACTTCAAGGATATTTACATGTAAAAAGATAAAATATTTTGGCGTAAAATTAAAACATCACGCAAAATATAAAAACAATTAACTTCCGTCGTCAGTGTTCAATGTTGACTAAAAGAACACCACTGCAGCTGCAAGGCAATTTGCACAAGCCTTCTGCCAATGGATAAATAAATTAATATCATTTTTTGAAATATGACTGTGAGCAGCTGGCATGTGTTTGTAATGATGTAAATATAGACAATGGTGTTTCTGTATATTGCAATGAAAGAAATGTACTGATGAGATGAAATGTTATGCATGTGGAACACGGATAAAGGTTGCTATGTTTACCAGTTTTGGCTATTAGTGTGAAACATACTTGTCTCACATATCTGAAGCTTGGAATTTCAATTCATAGTAACGGCTTTTGAAAAGCATATCAGCGCATGTTTCAAATGCAAGAGCAGAGATTTCGTTGTGCGCCAAATGATGCAATTTTGTTATAACTTCCCTTGTAGTCAATTCATGTCCCACATAGGTGAGTTTTGGAATCGTTTTGACTATAAGTTTGTAGTCATGCTACGTTTCAACATGAAGAGACTGTATGTTATTCCTTGTACATCCAGGCAGAGGTGTAAAAATCTAGGCGCCAGCGGGCTAATGTCACCACAAAATTTTATTCGTTATTTTTCGTCTAATATTCCATCTAAATTTTTTGCAAGAATGCTAATAAAACTTAAGTGAAGAAATCTAATAAAATTTAGTGGTGAGAGACTTCCCACTGGCTCCTTGATTTTTAAAGCCCCGCATCCAGGTATAATCATGACTCCGATGTTTTCCCTCAATTTTTGCTGAATTTCGGGATCTACATTGCCTGCCCACTAATCGACGACGAGGATGCTCTTCTCCTCAGGTGTAGACTATTTTAAAGTTTCGAAATACAATTCAGTCAGCTGTTTTGATGTATTCCCTGGAATGGAACTGTTTAGTAGGACTTTGGACAATGCTGCTGATGTAGACGTTTTTCCACTAAGGGCCCAAAATTGCATTGAAGTTCCTACGATATTACTTTCGGACATGTAATAGTTCCATTGGATTTTCTTTTTCTCGCTACAAGACGTTTCCATCGATACCACTCATATTAAAATCGACAACTAGCATCTCAGGTAGTTCCCTTGCAAGATTCACACTTAATCTAGTTTTATAGGTAAACAGGTATACGGTTCCAATGGATTCCTGGTTACAAAGCAACTACACGCCATGTAGATCAGTATTTGTAAAGCAGATCATGAAAGAAATGTGATAAAAATAGAATTATAGTGTATTATGCGATTGCTTAAAAAGGAATGTGTAGAATGTTGAATGCATAGCAATGATAGAATAGAATGCGTCATTCTACTATAGAGTAGAATGTTTCGACAACTCACATAATCGCTGACTACCGAAAGAACGCCGGAAACAGACAATACCTGTCTTTAAATACACCCTCTGTAGCGAAGAACACTCAAACGGTATCGTAAGGAAGAGCTATTTTCAACTTGCGAAATGTCATCCATTTCATCTGCTAAGGCTTAATATATAATGTCTTTAGCTTTTACTTAATTTCAAATACATTTGTTTCAAAAATGGGTAAGAAATAAATTGCAAAAGAATTAACAGTATAAACAAATTGCCGGCTTCGAAATACACTATCGATCTTTGGTGAATTTGCGTCATTTCAAACCGTTCTAGCCCTCTTAAAAGCTGTTACTACTTGGGTGTTTTAGTATAGATGCCAACATCTCTTAATTATTCCGGAGTCTGATCAAAAATTTGCATGCTCAAACCGGAAAAAATATATAAGAAAATGCGTCTTGTTTCTATGAACTAAATCTGCGACTTCATTTTGAAATTTTTGGTTAAATAAAAATTCCGGTGGAAAACGTATTCTTCTTGGATCAGACTCCGGAATAATTAAGAGATGTTGGCATCTATGGTTTTAGTAATAACTAAAAGGAATCATAATCCGTGTTACAAGTGGCAGAAATTTATCCTCACTTACCAAGGTTCAATTAAATGCTTATAGTCTAACGTTTCATTAAAAATACACTAAACACTTACCGAAAAACTTATTTTAAAGAAATATTTATTTTGTTTCAAGAATATTTTGATTATTCGTACTACATGTCATTTAATGATTTCTTTTATTATAGATCAATATCTTTACTGCATAGAATTCCAGAATGGTATCATGGTACATAGGTATTTTCTTAATCAATTTTGTTTTCTCTTTCATGTCATGTACAAGATTTTATACGGAAAAAATATTTTTTCTTAATTACAGTATGTTACACTATAGGTTGCTCTTATTATTAATAATTTCTACATATTTGTTTTCATTAAAGAACACAGCACTTTAAACATTATGCCGATATTCCTAAGTTACTTTGAATGCATTTTTAATTATTGGATCTCTAAAAATATATTAAAAAATATATTTCTTTCGATTATTGCGCATAAATATATTTATCAAAAAAAGTTCTTTTTAAATGTTTTTCATAAAGCATTCAACAGGATACATTTGTTATGTTATTAAAAATGAAATACCTTCTATTTTATCTACGTGTTTTTTAGCTGCAATATTTATGAATGTTCCTCGAATGAGTTTGAATGGAAAAATTTTCTTCCTGCGTGTATAGTTTAATTTATATGCTTGACTTTATATATGGATCATTTTTACAATATATTCATGTTACTATTCGGAAAATGTAATGCAACAAATTTAAAAGCACTCCTGCAACAGAATCTTTAAAAATAAATTATTACTATTTATTTTTTTTGTATATCTATAAATCCATGTACAATAGTTTCCCACTTAACCGGCCTAAACGGGACCGAGGGTTAGCCGGTTAAGAGAAAAATCGGTTAAAGCGGAGAAGCAAAAATAAAATAAATAAGTATCTGCGTAATTTAATTAAAACCGTACGATGCATTTAGTTTTCAATTTGTGTACTTTTAAAAAATCACATGATTTCTATATTTTGTGAAATGAATACTAGTTATAATTAGCTGAATTGGAAGAAAAATTATCACTCACAACAAATAATAAAAAATATTTAACACAAATTAAATTGTTGGAAATCGTGTCACACACCTTTATAAGAAGTTGAAATTGTTCTACATTATGTATATTTAAGTTAATCAACCGTAAAGAAATCAGTGACCTTCTTCTTTTGAAGGCAAGATGCCCGACATTTTGCAGCATAATCCCTCCATCTCTTTAACATCATAAGTCCTAGGAAGCAGTTAGCTGCTGCTCAACATAGTGTAGCTCCAACTCTAAAGTTTTTACAGCTTCAGTATAAGGAATTTGAGCAGTGTCAACATCAACTGGATCATCATCAGGATCGTCTTCGTATTGAACAACATCAGTTATAGTCCTAATTATACACCCGTCAAATAATGTTTTGTGCTTGACCTCTTCATCAGACTCAAACAACTCAAACAACTCAAACAACTATACAACTTCTACGGTGATCTGTTCGCATCCCTCAAGCTTTTTAAATTTCTGTACAAAACAGTTTGCAGATACATCAGACATTATAGAGTTCCGGGTGGGGGGGGGGGGTTGCACTTTTGAACATTAAAAACACAAAATCTTAAATCTTCCGGAGGGACATTTCATTGTTTCGGAGGGGGGGGGGGTAAGCCCCCCGCCTCCGGACAACACCCTGATTTCAACACTGGTGAAGGTCTACGCGTATCCAAACCGATATTCTCCTTTCTGAATTTTGCCTTCTTCCCCTCGGGATTGCACTTCAACTCGAAAGCGTAAAGTGAATTCCCGAGGTCATGATCACTGAATTTTGCCTGATGTTGTGGAAAAAAGTCGCCCGGTTAAAGCGGAGTTCCGGTTAAGATGAGACCGGTTAAGAGGGATGCTACGGTATTTGTAAATAAATGCTGAATTCTTGATTAATGTATATTTTATTACATGCTTTTAACAGTATTTGATACACTGGCATCCAAAAGATAAGGTAAAACCAGTTTTTTTTTCCTCAAGTGAATGGGGTTTGTTTTGTTTGAATGTGCCTCTAGTTTGAGAATTTGCTAATTTCTTTTTCTATTTAAATTTCTGGCTGAAGAGAGTATAAAAATGATTTTTAGCGTTTGAATGCGCTTCTGCTATTATTATCACTCAATATCAAGAGAGGAACAAGAGATACATATTTGTACTGGGTCCTGAACTTAAAAGGGTCGTATCAGCGGCCAATTTCGTATTATGTATATGTTTATAGATGCGCAATTCCATACCTAAATCATGTCCATATTGGATATAATATCTAAAATATACACATAAATGCGAGCTGGCATTTGCCACAAAGAACAGCGGTTTTTTGACTCGGAATTCCGAGTTTCCTCCAGAGACCAGTGTTGACAGTGGGCTACTTTTTTAGAATTCAGATTTCATGATTGGCACCACTTTTTGAAATGGTAATATTACCCTTGTTTTCGCCTTAATTAATTTGTCATTAAATAAGGTGTATCTTGCTATTCCAAAAAAGTAGTGCCAATCAAGAAATCTGAATTTTAAAAAAGTAGCACACTGGCAACACTGCCAGAGACTGTTGATTTTGTTTGATAAAAGAATAGACATTTCATAAATACGATTTAAGAAAATTACTCGAAATTTACTGGTACAAATGTGGAATTACCGAATTAAAAAAACGCCAGATTTGTCAACACTAATTACCACCTCTAATATTTTCATGCTCAATTAATTAAATCAATTAATTAATCAATAAATTGTATTTTAAACAATGAGAAAAAAATAAACTAAGGTTTTTAGTGTGGGGGCACTGCCGTCGACTTCCCTGAAAAACAATATTCAGTAATTTTATTTAACCATGTGCACAGAATTTATTTTAAACTGGGGATTTTGGCGGGGGGGGGGGGGGGCAGTGACTCCTGGCAAAAAAGATAATTAACTGTTTATTTCTTCTATTTAAAAAAGCACTTACGAGTTTCATTTTGATTTGTAAATATTTCTTATAATTCGCCGTATTTTATTTCGAAAAAAGACATTGCAAATTTTATTATTAATCACTGAAATTTTTAATACAGTGGTGGTCAAAATTATAAGGACAAGGCAAAAATCGTCAAATCTTGGCTACATTTCGCCGAAACCTATGAAAATTTAATGGATGGAAACAAAAAAAAAATGAAGAATATTTTAATAAGTTTTTATGGAAATATGTGGAAAATTTATATTCATAAAATGTATTATGGATTTATACAGCCATCTGATATGGGCAAAATTATAAGAACAACTGTATTTGTGTGTTCTAAAAAGTAAAATTTGCATGTTTTTTGCTCTGCACACGGAATTCAGCGACGATATAAATGCGTAGAAAGCGTTTGGGATCGTCATATTCCGTTTTTCAGTCATGCCGCTGGGTAAAAAGATTTCGGAGTTTGAGAAAGGGAAAGTGGATGCATTTAAAAGTTCAGGACTTTCTGTACGCCAAATTGTGACAAAGCTTAATAGATCAAGAACGGTTATTTACAATTATCTTAAAAATCCCGGTAAATATGGACGGCAAAGACATACAGGTAGGCCATCTTCTGTTTCCGTAAGGGAGAAAAGAATGATAATAAGGCGAGCTTGCTCCAAAAAACAAATGTCAACAGAAATAAAACGTGAATTGAACATAGAATCAGTGCTCGAACTTTTCGACGTGTTTTACAAAAAGAAAAAAAAAGGTTCGCTATGGTAAACATATGTCACAACCGCCTCTTTCAAAAGTTCATAAGAGACTGAGGATGGAGTTTGCCAAAAAATGCATTACTATGCAAAAAAAGTGGGATGATGTTGTCTTTTCAGATGAGAAAAAGTTTAATTTGGATGGATCAGATGGTTTTCGCTACTTCTGGTATGATATCCGTAGAGAAAAAGAAATTTTCTCAAAGCGTGCATTTGGATGTGGCTGAGTAATGGTCTGGGGAGGTTTTCACAACTGGTGGAACTACTCCAATAGTTTTTGTGCAGGGTAGAATGAATTCTGAGAGTTATGTTGATGTATTGGGCGATAATCTTTTACCGGAAGCACCGTTAATAACGAGTGGAGACCATTTTTTCCAGCAGGACAATGCCTCAGTACATGTTTCCCAAACTTCAAAATCGTGGTTTGATGCTAATTTCGTGAAACTACTTCATTGGCCGGCCAGAAGCCCTGATCTGAATCCAATGGAAAATCTGTGGGGTATTCTGGCACACGAAGTATACAAAAATGGTATACAATATGAAAACAAGCAAGAGCTCATGTCCTCCATCGAAAAAGCCTGGTCAAAAATTTCCAAGAACGTTCTTAAGGAACTGTCAAACTCCATGACTTCAAGACTGATCAAAATGATTGAGAATAAGTGAGAGATTATTAATTATTAGTGTGTTTCAGGCAAAAACATTCATTGTCCTTATAATTTTGTCCAATTTTTACAATGGCATATTTTGTTAATTATGGCAAAACATTCATGTTTTGCATTTTCCAATGTTTTGCATTCTACAATGATTTCTAGCATAAAAAAGCATTTTATGTATAAATTTCACTTTATTTACTTCAGAAATAAATTTTTTCTGTGCAATTTTCAATTGTTCTTATAATTCTGACCACCACGGTATGACAAAAAAAAGAGGGGGAAGAGATTTCTTTAAAAAAATAGCGGTGTCCACACCTTTCATTATGTTTGTAACTGTTGTTGCTCGTATATAGATAATATATAGCGCGATAATTTTATTTTTTGTCAGAAATTTATTAAGAATTTTCTGTGTAACCAACAATATGAGTCACTATATCAACAAAGGTTGTTTAATTAACAGTATATTAATGCCGTATTTACTACTTTAATATTTATTTCCATTTATATTAGTTTAAAAATTTTGTCATGGATTACTTTACTACTTTCTTGTCTCAAATATTATCTATACGAATATTTATCTATCTGTCTCCATCTTCATTTATTGATCTTCTTCCTATCAGTCTTTTCTTTGATTATCCATCTGTCAATCTATCCATCAATATAACAATCCGACAATTTATTTCTCTGCTTATTTAGCGATATATTTATTTTTTATCTATAGTCCGTTAAGAAATTATAACACCACTAACGAATTGGTGCACTTCTGAAGAAGAAGACACAATATGAAAATTTTTAGCGTGTTTATTTAAAATTGATCGTAGAGCGTTTTCTGTTATAATTGCTACATTAAAATTTAAGTTACATTTTATTAAAATCTTCTAATTTATCTAATACGGTGAGTTAAGAAATTATGCGACCATCAGAGGAAATTAGCATAGTACACGTCACATCGGAATCATAATAAAACGTGCGCGTTTGTAGAAAGTGGAAGTATTCCCGAAAAGCAAAGGTGCAGCTTTAGATACAGTTATTAACGATATATTTGGAGATGCGTCGGGTTAAAGTGTTGTCTGCTAACGAAGTAGAAAAAATGTGATTTTATAAGTGTGCTGGTAAATCTGAACGAATAGTAGCTTGATTAATGAAGCTTTCTAAAACTGCCATTCAGAATGAAATAATTAGAAAAAGGGATGCAAATAAAACCAAACGATCTGGAAGAAAAAGAATTTTGACAGCTTGGGGTGATCAACAAATATTTCGGTTATCAACTGAAAAAGGTCTTTCATCTCGGGAAATATTATAGCATTAGAGCTAAAGAACCTCACACGTAACAATTTAGATGAGTTTGAAATCAAATTGTATTGCAAAATGCATGAAACCGTTGAAAAAACTGAGGTTAATGAAACCTAATAAAAAATAAAAAAAATGGAATGGGCTAAAAATGTCATGTCATGGGACAAGAAATGGAAACAAGTGATATTTTCAGATAAAAAATTTTTAATCTTTACGGTTCGGAAAGTTATAAACACTATTGGCATGATTTGTGGAATGAACCGAAACAATGCTTCTGTTGACAAATGGAAGGATCTTCAGTAATGATTTGGGCAGCTTTTAGTCATAATGGATTATGGGATGTAACCCGAATTTCGGGACGTGTGAACTCAGGGTACCGCTCAATATCAGACTATGTTATACGACCATTTGATACCGTTTGGACCTTTTTTAGGCGGTACTAACTGGATATTTCAGCAGGACAATGCTTCTGGCCATGTGTCTAAACCCACCCAGCAATGAAAAAAATCATGTTTTGTCATGGCGAAGTCAATATAAAGACTTGAACCCTGTGGAAAATATTTGGGGAGTATTAAATCTCAAAGTTTATGCTAATAATAAACAGTTTTTAACTGTCATTGAGCTAGAAGTAGCCCTTGAAAAATAATGGCACAACATTTCTGAATCTGTACGTAATCACCAGGTCACTTCTATGAAAAATATAGTTTTTGAGCTTATAAGGAAAAATGGATGTCCAATATCGTATTAATTTACATATTATTTTTGTTTTTAGACAAGTGGTCTTATAATTTGTGCACAGTGTATTTTTCAATCATTGCTTATATTTTTGTTAACATACTTATTTATTGCATTATTCAAAATTGTTGTAAACTAATTTTAATAAATATGTTACATTTTAATATCTCATGTGTTTTAACTATATTTAGAACTTTTATTAACTTCATAATTTTCAAATTCAAAGTGGACTTATAATTTCTTAACGCACTGTATTTATCTATCAAAATATATGTCCAATCATACATTCATTCACGCATTCATCCATCTATCTGCCTCATAACTACCAACATCTTACGATTTATTTACGACTAAAAAATTATATAATACATTTTACCTTTTTAAATCGTAGTAATCTGCCGATTAAATAAGGCAACAAAAAAGTTGGAGAGTTGGTAGCTATGATCTACTTTACATATACAGGGTGTCCGAAAAGTCTGGAAACGGTCGAATAACTCGAGAAGTACAAAGCAGATTGAAAAACGAAAATATACGTGTTAAATATTTTTTAAAAAGCTACTCATCATACCAAATTTGATCCCCGCAACCCCGGGGGTCAGAGGGGGGTCCAACTTTGAAATCTTGAATGATAACCCCCCATTTTTTATTGCAGATTCGGATTCTACGGACAAAAATACGTAACTTTTGTTTTTAACATTTTTTTCTAATCCTCGTTGATCACGGTGTAATTGAGCAAATAAAACAGATACATAATTTGGTTTTCCCAACCAGGTTTTGACATTTCGAAATCTGATTGGCCAGAACTTTTAACGTCGTCTTTTGCGGAAATAATGTCTCTCAAAAACCATCAGTGGAGATTGTTTTCATGGCGCTTTATATGCTTTTTCCATAAAAACTAATAGAAATATATTAAATTAGTTTTCTATTTGCATGTCTTTTTATCAAGTCGAACATTTTTAAATAATAAACTGCGTATTTTGATATTTTAACGAGTAAATAAGCACCTGACCTCCCGAACAGAAAAATGATAGTATTCATTATTTGGGGGCGGAGTGTGTTGATATTCTGTGTTTCGATGTCTTCTGCTGTAAAAAAAAATCACTTAATTCGGTGCCGGATGGGAGTGTATACGTTTTTTTTTAATTATTACTATAGAACAACATAAAGGAGCAAAAAAAAAAAAAAAAAAAAAAAAAAAAACATATAAAATATTTTTGTGCTGGCTGATCAAAGGATGGGAAGTTGCGTAAATTTCAGGTGGAGGGGGTGGGATTATAGGTTTTGATGAATGATTAGTTACTGCAACTACTGACTATCAAGCAGGGCAGAAAATATTCAAAAATTCTAATAAATGTAATACTTTTTTGTAAATTAATATTTTTTTTCCTTTTTAACATTTTTTTCCTAATTTTAAATTTACAAGGGGTGATCAAATGAAAAGGTACGAAACGACGTAAAAACGTAACAGTTAAATATTTGCATATTCCGCCATGGGAGAACGTAGCCAGACATCTCAGGATGCGATTGGAGTCTCTGACTGGGATCGGAGCATGCGCGGGTGCCCGCATGCGCAGTAGAGAGCAGAGGCTCTTATCAAAAGCGGCGTCCAAATGATGCGGCAGTCCGTATGCGGACAGGATGGCGTTCGCGTTGCAAAATTCGACGATTGAGGAGCAGAGAGGTGTTATCCGATTTCTGACAGCGGAAGGTGAAAAACCGGCAGCTATTCATCGCCGGATGGTGACAGTTTACGGGGAGAAATATGTCCCTGACAAGTCTGTCAGAAAATGGAGGGCCCATTTTCGTGCACGCCGTGAGAGTCTGGGTGATGACCCGAGACCAGTTCAAGTGGGAGACGTTGGACCATCCGCCCTACAGTCCGAACATGTCGCCTGCGATTTCCATGTGATTGGTCCACTGAAGAAACACCTGAAAGGAAAGCCCTTCAACTCGGACGACGTACTCAAGGACGCTGTGAAGGACTGGGTCTCGTCACGGCGACAGGAATTCTAGGAACAAGGAATCCTGCTGCTTGTTCATCAGTGGGATCGTTGTGCTCAGACCTATGGTGAATATTTTGAATAAAGTTTACATTTGTACCCACCATGTCGTTTCGTACCTTTTCATTTGATCACCACTTGTATTATTGGGTTGTTCGGGATGTCGTGACCGTTTAGGAAAATCAATTCGCACCGGAAAATCCTGCCCGGTAAATATTAGACTTTAGATATGGGAATCGATGTCTAATTATTAAATGATAGAATTTTTCGGTAAAAATTGATTTTTCCAAACGGACACGACTTTCCGAACGACCCAATAATTTTAAACAATTGAAAATTTTTGATCTTTTAAATTTTTGAATTTAAAATATAATTTAACACTTTAAGCACTGTTAATTATTTCCTGAGGGAGAAGACTGTTTTAATTTTCACGGAGGGAGGATAATGTAGAAAAAAGTTTAATTATTTATTAATTATTACAATAATATAACAAATGTGAAAAATATATATAAACAAAAACGTTATTTGCAGAACAAATTAAAAACAAATCAGTTTTTTTCCTACATTTTTTAAGCCCGAGAAGGGACATTTATTCATATATTTCATTCAGTTACTTCGATGTTTAATGTTAAAGTTTCGTAACAAAAAAGTTAGAGCTTTTGCGGACAGTGTCCTTAAAGAAGGACTCATAATTTTTATTTTACTGGCACCAGAATATTTAATTAAAATTTTTCATTTATAAAGTACTTGAAAATAAGAAAGTTTGTATTTTCCAATAAACTCGTTTATAAATTCTGTCAGTCTATCATTTCATCAGTTTATAAACAGAGTTACTCCGCGCCGGTAAGGGTTAAACCAAATGAACATTAAAAAAATAAAAGTAAAATTTAAACAATATGATAATTTAAATACCCTAAAAATTCCTAAAATTTCCCTTCAAATTAAATCGAAATAAATCTTAGACTTTTAAAAATGTTTTTTTTTTTTGTATTTTACATGTGCCTTATCATTTTGTGCACACTCATCATAAGCATAATACAAAATCTGCAATACAAATATTTGCAAATTAAAAAGGAAAAAAGTTTAAAATTTATTTAGATTTCTTTTTAACGGGACCTAAGTTTTTAATGGGTTTTATGTATCATATTGTTTGATATTTTTTAAATTGCTCAATTGGTTTAACTTATTTGTTATAAAAATTTAAGAACGTAGAACCAGGTTTCGCACAGTGTTACCACTAAATTTTAACAGTAATTTCAAAGTATTTCTCTGCCGAAAAGTATTGCAAAATCTGTGAATAAGGACTGTGTTTGCGAATTCAGTATTTGAAAAATTAAATGTAAATTTTCTTATCATTAATAGTGGTGCCAGAGTCCTTGGAGATTCCAAGGAGTGTGCGAACTTAGCGTAGAACTAACTGAATGAAATATATTAATGAATGGCCCTTCTAAGGCTTAAAAAATGAAGAAAATAGACTGATCTGTTTTTAATTTTTTCTGCCAATTATGTTTTAGATTATACTTTTGTCACTTAAGTTATTTTATTGTAATAATAAACAAACAATTTTCTACATTATTCTTCTGTTATGAAAATTAACACGTCGTCTACCCCAGCAAATAATCATTACACTTTAATCCTTTCGAGACCGCATCGCGTACACAAATTTTATTTGGAATACACCGTGTTTTTTCAACTGTCCTCTTTACTTGTGAAATACCAAAAAATCCTTTAATTAAAAAATTAAATAATATTATTCATTTATTAACGGTGCCCAAAACAAATTCCACATGCACCTTTTGACGATGAATATATGTGCCTCACAAATCCCGACAGAGTTAAAGATTTAAATTATTTTTTAAATTAAAAATTTTCAAATATCAAAATTTTTCTATTGTTTAAATTTATGAAAAAAAAAATGTTAAATTGAAAAAATATATTAATTTACAAAAAATTATTACATTTATTAGAATTATGGAAAATATTTTTGCACTACTTGTTATTTTCTGGTTGCAGTAACTAATCAATGATCTAAATCTCCAATCCGACCATCACTTGAATTTTACACTACTTCCCCAATCTTTGCTCCGCCCGCACACAAAAAAATTATAGGTACTTCTTTTTATTTTGTCCTATATGTTGCTCTATAGTAATAGTAAAAAAATCCCATGCACCCACCTCCTGACCACGATTTAGAGTATAAAAGAAAAAAGAATAGCAGAAGACGTCGAAATGTCGAATATCCACGCCTACCTCTACCAAATAACGAAGATTATCTTTTTTTTCTGTTCGGAAGAGGAGAGGCATGTTTACACATCAAAATATAAAAAAACCCCGCAGGTTAATTAATTAGAATGGACTGAATGGATAAAATAAAAACATAAATAGAAATCTAATTCAATGTATTTCTGTTAATTTGCATGCCAAAAGCATATAAAGCACTTTTGCCATCGAAACAACCTCCATTGATAGTTTTCGACAAACACAATTCCAGCTAAGGCGACCCACTTTGGCAACGAAAGCTTTGGCCCATCACATTTCGTGATTAGAAAGCATGGTTGAGAAAACAAAGTATGTATCTGACACAGTTGACAGTACCGTCATCTACAAAAATTCGAAAAAAAAAAATGTTAAAAGCAAAAGTTGCGCATTTTCCCCCCGTAGAATCCGAATCTGAAATAAAAAATGAGTATTATCATAAACAATTTTAAAGTTGGAACGCCTCTGACCCCCAGGTGGTCAGGGTCGGGTGCCAACTTTGTTATCAAGGAATAGCTTTTAAAAAAATGTTTAACACGTATTTTTTTGTTTTTCAATCTTATGTGAATTCCTTGAGTTATTCCAAACTTTTCAGACACCCTGTATTTTGTCCCATTTGATATTTTATTATAATAATTAATAAATAATTAAACAATTTTCTACATCGTCCTTTCCCTATGAAAATTAAAGCGTCGTCTTTCCCAGAAATAATCAAGAAACTTAAAAAGTTTAATTAATTTTTAAATGAACATTTTTAAAGATCAAAATTTTTCAATTGTATAAAATTATTAATTTTAAAATTATGAAAAAAATGTTAAATTGAAAACTATTTTGAATTGCAATAAATTATTACGTTTATAAGAATTACTGTAGATGTGTCTGCCTGACTTGATATTTTGGAGTTACAGTAACTAATCAATCATCAAAATATGTAACTCCACCCCCACTGAAATTTACGCTACTTCCCCATCCTTTGCTCAGACAGCATAAAAAGTTTTTATATCTTTTTAAAAATATATTTTGTCCTATATTTTGTTCTATAGTAATAATTTTAAAAAACTGTACACCAGCACCAGCCTCCTGACTTAGATGATATTTAAAAAAAACACAGCAGAAGCCATCGAAACGCAGAATATCTGTACACTCCGCCCCCCAAATAATGAAGATTATCCTTTTTCTGTCCGGGAGGGAAGGTGTATATTTACACGTTAAAAAAAATCAAAATACGCAGGTTATTATTTTGAAACGATTGACTGGATAAAAAAAAAAATATGCAAATACAGTACTAATTTAATATAATTTTAATGGAAAAAGCATATAAAGCGTCATCGGAACAACCACCACTGATAGTTTTCAAGAAACACTATTTCCGCAAAAGACGGCAACTTTGACGTTAAAAGTTCTGGCCAATCAGATTTCGAAATGTCAAAACCTGGTTGGGAAAACCAAATTATGTATCTGTTTTATTTGCTCGATTACACCGTGATCAACGAGGATTAGGAAAAAATGTTAAGTACAAAAGTTACGTATTTTTGTCCGTTGAATCCGAATATGCAATAAAAAATGGGGCTATCATTCAAGATTTCAAAGTTGGACCCCCTCTGACCCCCGGGGGGTCGGTTGCGAGGGTCAAATTTGGTATCACTGAGTAGCTTTTTTAAAAATATTTAACATGTATATTTTCGTTTTTCAATCTGCTTTGTATTTCTTGAGTTATTTGACCGTTTCCAGACTTTTCGGACACCCTTTATATGAATCATTTTCTGAAAAGTGGCAATTTTATGCCCCAGGGGTCTTGAAGGCATTTTTTAAAATTACAAAAAGAAAAAGTGATTTAAACTATCAATATTAATCAGTTATGCATATAAACTGTAATAATTTGCTTATTGAAATTGAAACATGATAAATTAAATGCATTTTTTAATGCAAATATCATTCCCTCACTATGTCACCAGTCACACATGTAGGAAAGAAAATGCTTTCTCTGCCATTGCAGCAAGTATGTTTATATTTATTTTTTTCTCAATCCATTAAACATACTTAAATAAACATTTAGCGATTTAATTATATTTATCCTCTATGTAATGAAATAATTAGGGCACTTTTTAATGATGTCCCTAGTATTCGTCATCGTTCCGACACATAACTATAAATTTTCCCTCATTTACTTAGTAGAAAGCAGCACTCGCTCTCTCTCTATATAGGACAGTTTGTACAGGATCTAAAGTGAAGCAGCAATTTTGTTGTTTGCTCAAAAACATTCCTGAATAGCTAGCACATGGCTTTCAAGTACTAGATAAAAGTAAGTATTTTTATTATCCGTCATTCCCTCATCTATTATAAATTTAATAAAAACTAATGAAATAGCTTTTTTATTTTGTTATATTATTAGAAATTTGTTTCAAAAGATATTTAGTAACTGAAAATACTCATTAGACCAATCATTTTTGCATAAAATGTTTTTCAGAAGTATTTCATCATTCCCTCATAATTTTAATATATGAGGGAATGATCTAAAGCCATTTATATATGTACTAAACGGTAAAATAAGAAAATCTAATGCAATAAAACACACAAATAATAATAAAAAATGTTATTTATGACAGTACGACTTCTAATTATAATTTCATTTGTTTTTTAACACTTTCAAGGGTGGTGGTATGTTTATGAAACCATTTAATTATAATTCCCAAGCGCCACAATGGCACCAGACTTTTTAGAAAATTTTCTCCATTTAACATAAATATAAAATATAGCAATTTTCTTATTTATAAATAAATTTGTTCTTAAATTACGGTGCCAAACATTTATCTGAACATTTTAGCAATGAAAGTGCTTTGAAAGTAACATCGCAGAAGATCTATCATGTACAGTTTGGTTCATATTATTTTTTGAAAAATATAGCAATAAGGCACTTGTAGGCTAAATTTTGAGATTTTTAAAGCAATTTTATTTGGCGACAATTTTTTTTAAACAGCCACTTTTCATAGAATGACCCTTATCTGCCTTTTATCACACCTTCTTATGTAATTCACTCTTTGCGCTTTGTATGTTTAACATAACTTCTCATCATAATTTCTTTTTTAAATTTCAGTTAAAATATTTTTAAAAATATATTCAAACATTAAATGTATTATACCTTTTGTTTTAAATTGGAAATGTAAAGAATTTTCACGAAACCGGAAAAAAAAATATTAAAAAAATGTCTTTCGAACTGAAGAGAAAAAATTTGGAGAAGAAACAATGAAGATCGAGGATGAGCCTGAAGGAATTTCAAATATTTAACTAGTTTTAAATCTCAAAAGTTAAATAGAAAAAGAAAATACTTCCAGATTCCGCACGTCAGATAGTTAAAGTATAATTAGTATGTAAACACACACTTTGTTTTAAAATACATGAATTTGCTTAGAACAAAACATTTTTAGTTACTTCCTGTGACTGGAAAATTCTGGAAATTCCCAATAGCATGCGCTAAAACCTGTAAATGTATTATACACATATTGCTGCCACTAGCAACTATTTTTTAATTCTGTCTGACACAAGATTCTCAAAACTAAAACTTTTACATACACTTTGACAAAATATACATTACAAAATATACATTTTAAAAATACTGGGGCAAAGAGAGTATAAAAATAGTCGCAGTTGCAGCCCGGTTTAATGTAAATGAAAAGGTCTAAATTGCCTTTCTGAGTAACATGATTAGATCATTGTAACTTGATTTAGAATAGATCGTAATTCAGGGGTCTCGGTGTCCTTTTTTTAAAAAAAAATTATTTAGCACCACTGTTTAAAAATAATAATAACAATGTTTTGTTTGCTTGCCATTCCACGTAATTAAAAAAATACATCACGAATAAAATGATTTGAAAAGACTGATAACATGCACATAAAAAAAACATATACAGGAAGCTGTGAGCCCTGATTATTTATCTCCCATGAAATACATGTAATGCAATTATGTATTACATTTCAGTTACAGCTACCGGCTGTTTTGATTAGTAGCAAAGGGATATTGTCCAATATTATTTATAATGCCCGCAATTTTTTTCAATATTCTCAAAATTGGCATGAAATAATTTTGTGTATTCACATTTTGCCAGAACTACAAACACAAATATAATTCTCCCATTTCATTGCATATATTCCCAATGTAAATTCAAAAGAAAAATTTTTCCTCTTTGAAAACGAAACTTTCGTATTTTTTATTATTATGAAAAATATTTATAAACATTATTTCAAAAGGGATTGTATTTTATTTTTAAGGGATTAATAAACATTTTAATAGCAGCAAAACAATTACCCCGTATTCAGTTATTCATAAAAAGAGGAAAGAATAAAAACTTGCGAGTGGTACACCAAATTATTGAACTTAAGTGCACGAGAATATTTTTGTTTAACCTCTAAAATTAAAATGCCTCTAAAATGTCTGAAGCTTATTACCCTAATAATATATAAAAACTTTTAGAATAAAAGAAAACTTACAAGTATAATACTGCAGTAAATTATTGCACGTTACATTTTATGAACCTTTATAGCTTTTAGATATACTTAAAGTTAAGTAACATGAAATGCCTGAAAAAAAACAAGAAAACACGAAAAATATAATGAATTGTAAATTTTGGTTTTTCAAAACTTTCTTAACACATTCGCGATCGCTGAAGTAAATTCATGTGTTTTGAATATTTGTAACCCCGCCTACGACCGTTCTTTTGGTATTATATTTTCCCCAGAAATATGTACACTATTTGCATTTTACCATCAACATACTACACATATAAATACATCGATGAGAAATAGTATAATTATGACATAATTTCCAATTGTAATAGACACATGTATGCATAGAAATGTTTTGTTAATTAACCCCTTAATTCTCGCTCCCGTGATATGCACGGGCTGTGGCTTTTATTGATATTGTTTGATTACCACAAGTTTTATAAAATAGTGCAATTGGCTTTATTGTGGTATCATTTAACCTCTCATTATATAAGATGAGTAATTCTTTTTCAAAAAAATTGTGGAAATAAGCAATTTGAATTTGAAAACCGTAATTTAATGCGACCGTTAAAGAGTTAATATTTTGATAGTCACGTAATTGCATTTCTGTAATGTCGAATTCACACCGGAATCTGCAAAAAAAAAAAAAAAAAAAAAAAAAAAAAAAATTGCAAAATAAGGAAAAGCAATTTTGAGTCAATTTCCAACCAAAGTTTGAAACTTAAAACTTAAAAAAAAAATTCTGGTGCAAATCTTCATTAATCGTAGGTGAGATAAAATGTATCCCGACGCCTCTCAAGGGGTTAAAGCAATAGGTACGGGTAACATTTATAGGCTGGTCTTACTGTTAAAAAGACGAAAACTTGAATGTGTTAATTCTGAAAATTTATGCATAGTTGAAAGAAACATTTGTAATTGCATACGGTCATACTAGACCATATTTTCGTTTAATTATGTTTTTCAGTAATATTAAAATAAATTAGAATGAAGTAGAACATTTGTAAGTAAATATTGCGTCATTCATATTTGTTTTCTCTTTTTTAAGGATAAAAATAACTAGTGGAACGACTCGGCACTGTCCCTGTTAATAATGAGGGCCTTCTAAATAAAATAAATAAAAATTCAGTAATACAGCCATCACATTAATGTTGCTCTGTGAATTCGCATCCATAAATCGTTAGAACTCTATCAGGTATAAAATTGCATTGCTTTGATGCAATCAAAGTAAAATTTCTCACCTTTATAAAAGAAAAAACAGGTTTACGTTGGATCATACAACAGAAAATCATACAATTTTCCTGACAAAACGAAAGCAAATGCAAAAATTACAATCGATTGCCATAATAGTTGGTGAAACTCTCTTTCTTACTTTATATATGTTACTGTGAAAGACCGAAATCTGGAGAATGTCGACTTTCACCGGTGAATCTCAGCATTCACATAATCGCTTGGTGTATGTCCGAAATATTTACTAAATATCCTTATTTCTGACTTACACCGGCAAATGTCGACAATCAACATGCACTAACCCCATAACTGTTTTGCCCGAACGCCGTTCGGACAAAAGGAGTTTGCTATCTTCGATACAAAAAGCTTTTGGAAACCACTTAATTTTAACTGTAATCTTTGGTTTGTTAAATGGCATAACTTTTTCGATTGTACAAAGCCAAGTATTTTAGTAAACGAAAAGTTGTGGCGAGTCCTTATTTTTAATTTAGTGTGTCAAAAAAATATAACCAGCTAAAGGGCTAAGGGTGAATGTTTAATATGTCGGAAATTTGCATTTACTTCTCCGAGTTTCACACGCAATCATTGATTTTTAACTCATAAAAATGTTTTAATCGCCTGCAATTCAAAGGTGTGCTGCACGCATACTTACTGAAAATAGGTTTGATTTTTATAAGTTTTATTTTATATCCTAGAAACAAATAAAATATGTAAATTTTATGAACTTAAGCAAAAATTTTGCCCATTGGGAAAAAAATGGATGTTATGGATAAGGAATTCAAAGGCATTTAATCATTTGTTTAATGTTGGCTTCAGCCATACCTTTCCACACTTTCACATATTACTAGAATTAGAATACTATCATTACTACGTGGTGATAATAACAAAACTAATGGTTAAGGCAAAATAATACTAAATGAAAAGACGTGTTCTCTTAACCGCTCGAGGCGCGGTGGAATATATTATATATCACCTAATTTTTAAGATTTGCACCAGAAACATGTAATTACAGTTTTATTTTATAACTTTGGTGGAAAGAAGTTGCAAAATAGCTTTTCCTTATTTTGAAATTATTTTGTATATTCCGGTGTAAAATCAACGTTACGGAAGCACAATTATTTGCCTCTGAAAGGGTTAATGGGACAGTTCACCCCGAACCAGTCAAACAACAATTTCATGATTCCATGATTAGCAATCGGCTTCATATCATAACTACTTCAGAATATTCAATATTTAACCCTCTCGCTGCGCAACCTGAGAGATTCTCGGGTATGCATTTTCCCGTCTAATTAATACTATTTGGTTATTCCCAACAGTTATTTTTTAGCGAAAACTTTGTCTGATTTAATCAGGTTATTTTCCCCTATTACGATAGTCAAAATTTTCTGCTTTGAAGAACCGGTGACAAAAGATTAAAAATTCTGTAAAAGACGCTCATCGTGAAGAATTACTTACGCAGCGAGAGGATTAATACCAGTAAAATAAATTGAAAAATTCCTGTATCCAATCCGAACCGAGGATGTATTGTGAACATGCGTGCTGCACTTAGTTTTAGCAGAAAACACTTCAGAAAGTATTTTAGAGTACTGTTCTAGAAAAAATATAAACCTTTGTTTTCTCGTTTACTCTAAATTAATATATTTATTTTTTCAAAAAAAAAAAAAAGATCACGACTCACTACATTCCTTTAATATAAATTAGGATATTGAATAAAAATATAAAATTTAAGAAAACATTGCGCGCACCATCAAACCTTGCATAAAACTGACAAAATTGACTGACTCGCAGTAGAAGAAAGAATTTGGCGACAGACAGTAGCCCCTATGTTAAACACCGCATCTCTTTTCGACCTACACCAGAGCATATTTGTGCTTGTCGACATTAACCAGTGATGATCCGAATGTACAAAATTATAATCAAATATTCGGCCTTTCACTGACGTTTTTGGTATGTGTTGACATTCACCGGTGAAAGTTTACATTCTCCAATTTCGGTCTTTCACGGTAACATATATACAGTTAAACATGATAAAGCATAATAACTTTCCAGTCGCATATAGTGTAAGGGGATTATTGTAATCATTAAAAATAAATATGGAAATTACTGGACATTTAGAAAAAGCTGGTATTCAAAATTAAGGGGCCAAAGAAATACTGAAAAATATCCACGTACCAAAACTGCCTTTTACGAGTCAGCACGAAGAACTTGTATTCAGGGGGATATGATATAACACTCCCGCACGCACATACGTATGCTAAAACCAAACACGGGTCGTACTTGTCCAGAAATTTAAAGACCAGGAAATTCTTCGGTAGTAGTTATTTTTGTAGAAAATCTGTTCTTAAATAAGGCAATATTTCGCTCGCATTACCTCCATTTATTTTTCTATAAAAAATACTGATATTTGTCCTGAAAATTTTCTTTAAGTGTACGACCCCTGCAAACATTATCGGCTTACAAGGAAGGTCTCCATAAGGACAAACTGCGAAAAATCTGAAGAAATTATAGAATGTTTTTCTCATGAGGATAGATGTGTTTATAAAAAAAAAAAAAAAAAAAAAAAAAAAAAATCGGCAGAAACTCGATAGAGTGTCCGTAAAAAAATGATGAACATTTCGTCGTTTGTCGATTTATCACTGATTGGCGATGGAATGAAATTTAAAAAAATACTTTTTTATGTCAAATATTCTTTAAGGTAAAAAATGTTTCATGTTGAACTTTTTAAAAATAAATTTAATTTAAATAACTTTAGTTTTCTCAATTTTAGTTATTTTTAATTATAGTTTTGTCATATATATATATTTATATTAAAAGTTAACTATGGAATTTTATGAATTAAAACAAAATTTAAATTAATTAAAATTCTTTCAATCTAAAAATTAAGTTCAATTGAGCAGTTTGAGCACTGTCGATTCAATTTTGTTGCTATGCAAACAAAAACTTCTCCGATATTGAAATGTCTAAATACAGCATTCTTCATCTGGCCTTTATTTTGTAATTCGCTTAAACATATGAAAATATTTTTTATATATGAAATAGTTTTTACAGTGATAAAATTAGCACTAGAACGGCGGCGAGGGGTCATTTTGACCCTTGCCAAATGAATACTTGTCGATTCGAACCAGAAATCTTTTTATATTATAAGATTAATATATTCTCCCCAAAAGTAACTTAAATAAATAAGTTAAATATTTCTACGTAAACATTCTGATGTGAAATATTTTTATAAAACCTGAGTAAAATTTCCCGCCGTTCTAGTGTTAAATAACTGCAGAAACAAACAACATAAGTATGTAATACAAAAAAAAAACGCTCTCATTGTATAAGATTAAATTCATTAAATCTTAGCTGCCAACCTTCCACTAATCTTCAGTAATGTCTGGATTAATTTAACCAGGTTAACCACATTTCGAACTAGAAAATTTATTTCATGAATGCTTATTTACTTAATTGCAGGTTTCTACGTGGAGCATATTTATTTTCATTTCTTAAAATTTTTTCTAGTTGAAACGCATTAAACCAGGGTCAAAATAATACAAGTATTACAAAAGATTAGTTTGAGGTTGGCAGCAATGTTAAATACTATTTACACGAATTCTAAAAATCAATTAACAAGCGATTTTCAGATGCATTAAAATCGTTTCCTTTTGGCGAGGAAAAATGCTGCTGACAGGAAAAGCTGCGAGGAAAAGATCGCGTGACACTTTCGTCTTTTCGCGCCAAATGCTCGAAAGTATTTTGTTGTTTTACAGACTTTCCACTGTAACCCCGCCGCTAAACTTGACTGATCCTTTATTACATACATACATGCGTAGTTTAATAAGTATATTTTTCAAAATATTTTGAGTATGCCCAATAACGAGACCGTCCTTGTTAGTGATATTTTTAATATATGCTCAAATCTTAATAAATGAGCATTTACTTGAACAAAGCATCAGGTGCGAATACTACCCCTTAATGCTTAAATTTTTTATAATATTCAAAACAAACTGTATGAATTTTCTGGTATCAATGTCGTGCTATTTTCTTTTTAAAAGCGTATTTACTTAAAGATAGAATGCGTCATATTTTTTCCCTTAACCTGCATCTTCAAAATCCAATTCCAATAACTGCATATCTAGCTTAAAATTTCCTATATTAACAACTAGCTGTTACCCGTGACTGCGTTCACGTAACATTTAAAGAAGAAGAAATTCACCAATTAAGCAAAAAATTTCGATAATTAAAAGCATATATAATTAGCCTTTTATCACATTTTATAGTAGAAAGGCTTCTGATGATCCCGATTTGCTTATTTTTATTTATATATACAGGATCATTTAAATTTCTTTCGTGAGCATGAAATTTCATACACCTTTTCTATGATTAAATGAAGAATAAATTTATACCTCTGTTCTATTTTATTATTTATATTTATTCTATTTTATATTTATTCCGCTCAAGGACATTGATTTAATTTATGTTTTCGAGACAACGAATATTATTTAAAGAACTATGTTAGTAAATATTTTTAAAGGAAAGGGTTTATTAACAGGTCACTTCAGACGTGACATTGATAAGGTTAGAATAATCGAAAAATCAACATGCAACATTATGTTTATATTCCAAAAAATCACATCTTGGAAGAAAAAAAAGATAAATGGTATTAAAAAGTAATAATCAAACGTGGTGAACCATCAAATTTCAAAAATTAATAATAAGAGTACGAGAAATATCTTTAACTTTCAAATATTTATTACACTTTAATTTCACGGTACCACACTTTTATTAACTGTAGATCGACCAATAATATCAAAATATTTATCATGCTCTGAAGACTCTTGAGCCTAAATACTTATTATTTAAGCAATAGAGTTGCTTATTGCTTTCGCGGAATAAATCTATTTATGGAAAAGCACCCCAATTATGAATTAACATTTTCATATCTAACGTTGTGCTGTAATTTTGGCTTTTGAAAGCTTTGAAATTTGCAGGAATATGCTCGAATGGGGGACAGAGATTGTGTTTCAGAGAGATTTTTAACTATAGATTTTGATATTTTAAAATCGAAAGAAAATTTCCCTACTTCCTTTGCCCTTTTCGATAATCACGATGCCTTTAAAAATTAGAGGGATCTGAGGCAAAAGACAAATTTATTGCTTTATTAATGGTTTTGGTTCTTTTTTACACGTAAATGATGTCACATGTAAAGCCTAATCTCAAATTAAAATTACTTGCTAAACTTTTTAAAGTCGACTTTGATGTGCCATTTATTAAATTTTATTGAAACCAATGTTCCTGGAGATTGTACGGTAAAAGGGTGTTAAACTTATGTATTTGCTATTGTTAAGTTCTTAGCAAATTGCGTCATTTTGTATAGCTGCTATAAAATGCTAACATTTTCTGAAAGAAAAGCAGCTAATGATGTAAATATAACGACGCTTTCACTATTTCACTATGTTAGTTTATCTTACGGAATGATACTTGTCGAAATATAAAAAAATATATATTCTTTCATTTCATGATTCATTTAAAACTATGCATTTATCAATTTGCTTAAAACATAGAATCGATTAATGAAATCCAATATTATTGTACATTTAGAAAAACATTGAAGCATTATTTTTATTAAATATACTAAATTTCAAGTAATAAAATATATTTAAAATGTAAGCTAAAATTTCATTTTGAAATAACGCGACTTTTGGTGCAAAATTTTATTTCTAAAAGGTATATTATTATTTTAAGATTTCGTTTTAACTTTCGAAGTTGGTGTAACGAAAACGACATCACTTTGACGAAATTGAAATAAATATATGTTAATGTTGTCGTATTAAAATTAATGCTTTCCATGAAAAAATATTACATCATTTTTACCCGATAAAGCTTTTACTAAAATCGCCTTTGTGACATGTTTTAAATGCCATCTTTAAAAATAATTAATTAAAATAGTATATGATTTTTTAAAACTTAATTCTTATGAATAGTGGGCAATAACTATTCACTTAAATATACAGAAGATATATTTACATCCGCAGACGATTTTAGCTTCTGTGGAATAAATTCATTCATGAAGCTTCGATGTGTGTAAATATGTTTTCAGTTTTGGGAAATTTACTTTAATCATGTTTTTGTACCATTTATACTAATTGAAATTCAATTCTTTTTAATTTTAATGAGGAAATAGCGTCAAAAAATATATTAATCCGTTTTAATTCCCCTTTCTTCCACCAAAAATATCTTCTCCTTATAACCATAGCGTGAATTGTGAAAGAAAACTCTCATTTGTTTGTAACTTGTATTCAAACTCTTTAATCAGTATGGATAGTATTCTTTTGACGTCACAATTTAGTAAAATGATTGTTTTATAGCCTCGAACTGAAAGCGAGAATAGAGTCCATTAGTAAAAAATATTTCTGTTATTCGTTTTAATATGACGTCATTATTTATCTATTTTCATTATTTACTGATGTTCATGTCCCTTGCATTTTTAACGAATACATGGAAATATCTGTTTTATTTCAAATATGACGTCATATTTTTCCAAGCGAATAACTTTATTAATAATACGATTCTTTTTCATTCTTTTCCCTTCTAATTATGACTCCATTTTTTGCAGAAAACCCCTTATTAACGTAACTGATATTCATCCTTCATGTATAATAAAAAATACATATTTTTCGTTTCAAATATGACGTCATAAATATTTTCTTTTGAATTCTTTTTATTTTAATTTTTAATTAATTGTAGAGGAAAAATTATTATTCCAGATTTAGAATTTCTTGGCAACGGGAAAGAAAAATGGTCAAATTTTATCGGGAAAATGTCAATTGATTCTGTATGAAAAAGTATGAAATTTTGAATTATTAAGTGAAATATTTGGATAAAATAAATGAAACATAGCCTATGTTCTTTTCCGTTTCATAATCTATCTATATGCAAAGATACAAAAGCATTAATTCATCCCTTTTGATGTTCACTTCATTCAAACATTCGGACACACATTGACATTTATAATATTATAAGGATTGTCTATAATTTAAACCCTTTGCGACAAGCATTTTTTTACAGAATTTTACAGGTTTCAAGAGCAAATCAAATGTCAAATAAATTGCTTAAAAGGCGCAAAGGCCATCCTAGTGAAAAAGATTCCATGCCGGGACTCGACCCCGGGCCATCAGTATAGCGCACTGACATTCTACCGACTAAACCACATGGAACGATACCCAGCTTGGAACTTCTCACTAATACATGTTGGTAAGACTACAAACGCAGCACAAGATATAATATGTTGCGTGAGCCACCGACATGTGGCAAACACAAACTCTTAATTAAATCCAGCATCGATTGAATCTATACTAAAAATTGGAAAATTTTCCAGAGAGAAATATTTCCTTTTCATACAAAAAATACTCTAAACCGTGCCATCAGTATAGCGCACTGACGTTCTACCGAATAAACCACATGGAATCGAGTCCCGGCATGGAATCTTTTTCACTAGGTTAGCCTTTGCGCCTTAATTAAATATTAAATGCTTAATTAATAAATTAAATGCTTAATTAAATGCTTAAAATTAAATGCTTAATTAATAATTAAGCAATTAATTTGAAATTTGATTTTCATTTGAAATATTATTTGCAAGGCGAATGCTTCTCTCTGGAAGAATTTCCAATTACTAATATAAATTGTCTAGGCCCTGCGAAAAAATATGTTGGATCCTATAGTAAATAGAACACGCCCTGTAATTTCTTTGAAGGGTAGTGGGATATTTTTTTATCGCACCTAATTTCAACATAATTCGCACCTGAATTTTTTACAGAAGCTTAATTCTATAATTTTGACGAAAGAAAGTGTAACATTCATCTTTGTATTTTCAAAAATATTTTTCAATACTTCTGGCATGAAATCAACATTACAGAAATGCTTTTACTTCTGCCTCAAAGAGGCGATAGAAAATAAACTTTATGTATCATTAAATTTCAAATAGTTAAACGTTTTTGCTAAAAATTTAAGCATCACTTTGAAATATAGAAAAGAAATTCAATTCTGCTGTCAAAATCCCTATTATTGCACGTATTTTAGTGTAAAATAAATCAATTATCTCATTATTCTTATTACAAATACAGTAGCCTCCCTCTTAACCGGCCTAAACGGGACCGAGGGTTAGCCGGTTAAGCAAAAAACCGGTTAAACCGGAGAAGCAAAAACATTTAAATAAATAACTGCATATTTAATTAATTAAATGCGTAGGATGCATTTAGTTATTTTTATTTGCGTAGTTTTTAAAAAGTACATATTTATTTATTTTGTGAAATGAATACTAGTTGTAATTAACTGAATTGAAATAAAATTATCACTAATAACAAATAATGAACAATATTTAATACAAATTAAATTATTGAAAATTGCGTCACATACCTTTATAAGAAGTTGAAATTATTCTACATTATGAAAATTTGGGTTAATTAACCCTAAAGAAATCATAACCGAAATCTTCCTTTCTGAATTTCGCCTGATGTTGGGAAAAAAAGTCGGCCGGTTAAAGCGGAGTTCCGGTTAAGAGGAAGGCTACTGTATTTTTTATTACAGTTACCAGTTACAACAAAAGTTACCAGTTGTTCTCTGCAGAGAGCAACTGGTAACTTTTGTTCGATTTAATCAATCATTGTCAGGAAAACAAAATTAACGAACAAATTTTGCATCACTATTGTTGTTCTAAATAAGCAAAGAACTTTTTAATAAAAATAAATAAATAAACGTGATTTTTTAAGTAAGAAGTTAAATAACAATTAATTATCCCCTTTGAACTTGTAAATTGTTAAAAGAAAAGTAATTTTGGCATCGTGAATGGATACATCTAAAATATGGTTCTTTTATTGTTATTCAATAGGTAGAAAAAAATAACGACTCAAAAGTATGGTTACCGGAATTCATAATAAAAGCAAAACTAGTTTTGCAAGATTTATTTTGTCATACAATTTGAATTTTTTTTAAAAATAATTTTACGTTTAAAAAAAGCAGTAGTAGTTTGAACTAAACACAAACTTCTTAATCTACGATTCAATCCTCAGTCAATTTTTGTCCTTTCAAACATTTCTGGTGCTCCTTAGAGATATAGGTTCAATTTTAAATATTCAAAAGTCTGAGTGCTCTTATTTTTTTACCCTTTATTATTATTATTTTCTAACAGAAATCTTCGCTGTAAATTCCTTTAAAATCTGTAATTGATATACGCAACAAAATCCAAATAATAGTTTAGGTCATTAACACAAGAACAGCCGGAAATTTAACTCATGTTTTATAAAATCGTTTCACACAATAATTTTTATTTAAAACTATTTAACTCATTTAATTAGCCTATTCTTCTATTGTATATATTTTAGATATCATAAAGAAATTTCTTGTTCGAATTAATTTCGAATGTGTCAAAATGACCTTTGTTGGGGGCAGTGTTGCCAGATTGGGGACATTTTAAATTTAGATTATTTGACTATCACCACTTTTTAAAAGTAATACAATTCGCCTTGATTTGCAGAATTTTTAATCTATTTTTAAATAGGACGAATTTTTCTATTTCAAAAAAGCGTTGTCAATCAACAATCTGGGGACAAAAAATCCCCAATCTGGCAACAGTGTTGGCGGTTCTAGCATTAAAGGAAGACACGACTGGGACGCTACGCTCACTCATATCAATTTTACCCTAACATTTTATACTCATTTATTATGTGTAACTACATTTTATCCAGGTGTTTATATATACTTTAATTCAAGTGTTTGATAAAACTGTGCAAGAAATTCACACAAGTTAGAAATGTCTAAGTTTTTTTGCTCTCCGAAAAATTGCACTTTTCAGCTAAAACCTCAATTATCTCATAAGGTATTCAAACGATTTTGATATTTTTTTTGGTGGTAGAGTATAATGATACAAAATCATATGTGGCAGACAGTTTTTAAAAAATGTATTTAGTTTCAGAAAAAACAATTTTTGAAAAAAAAAATTGTGAAAAATTGCCATTGCTCTGAAATGAAACGCTTTAGTAGCACAAAGAAAACTGTCTGCCATAAGTCATATTGCAGTGAATATGGATTCCAAATTTCATCAAAATCGATCGGGTAGTTTCCGAGGAGCAAGTCTTAAATCTCGCATATTTTCCATAGTATTGCACCCAGTGTTGTCTTCCCTTAAGTATGAAATGTCCGATTTGAAACGCCACATCTGGCTTGTTTTTATTCAGAAATTCCGAATTCTGTCAAGAATATTTTAACAGATATTTTTATTATTAAAGTGGTAGAAATTTCGTGAATTTAAAAAAAAAAAAAAATTACTATTAAAACATTTCTGGCCTGAACTCGAAATATATTGATTAAAACTTCGCAAGATTTGGCAGTTTCAAATCGAACGTTTCACTTACAAGGAGAGGGCCAACCTTGTTAATCACAGATTTTGATTATTTTAATATATGTTGTAGGGTAGACACCCCTTAGTGTCAGGTTCAACGGATTTTATCCAATGCCCCTTAGTTCTTGAAAAATCGGGGGGCTAATATTAGTACACAACTTAAGTACTTACTTCGCAACCGAAATGATAGGTTGGTCGTAGCTCAGTTGGCATGGCGTTTGCCGGCAGATCCGAGGGCCCGGGTTCGATACCTGAATTCGCTACATTTGTTTTTCTCATTTTTTGTTTTATAAATATAGTTGTAGTTATAATTTAATAATTTCAATTAAAAATTTTAACATCATACATTAATTATAATGTTAACAAACTAAAATTTATCATTTCTTATTTGTAAACTATTATTTCTCATCCATTAAAGAGGTTTAAAAAGAAATTGGATCTATTATTGAATGATAAAAATTCCAAAATTGTGACAAATTCTGTTGTGGTGTCATCTAGTTATGATAAAAAAAAGGAATATTCAAATAAAATCAAAATAAAAGCAGAAAGAAGATAAAGGTGAAAGCAAAATAATTGAAAGCGCAAGCATACTTATTACAAATTTAAAAATCTTTAATATGCAAAAAATCGGTTGTAATTTAATTCTGATGCTAATTTTTAATATAATTATGCTTGTTACTTTAAAAACAGAATAATAGTATTATCGCATTGACTTCCTTTGTTAAAGCAATGCGTAAATGATGTTTCTTTAAAATCACGAATTGACACAATTGCTCAATATCATTGCATGGATAAAGAATATATGAAATAATTTTAAAAGTCATTTAAAAAAATAACAGTTTTATGATGTTTTATTACAACTATTTAGTTAAAAGTAAAAAATTAAATAGGTTAAAATTATAATTGATATACAATATTAAAAATTTTAATTGATAATGAGATTATTAAGTTATACTTACAAGTAAATTTATAAAACAAAAAATGAGAAAAACAAATGTAGCGCATTCAGCTATCGAACCCGGGCCCGCGAATCAGTCGGTAACCACCATACCAACTGAGCTACGACTAACCTATTATTCCTGTGAAGAACTAAGGAGCATTGGATAAAATCCGTTGAACCTGACACTAAGGGCCTCTACCCTACAACATATATTAAAATAATCAAGATCTGTGATTAACAAGGTTGGCCCTCTCCTTGTTAGACTGAGAGACAACTGCACAAACCGGAACAGATGTCATATTCGCCCCATATTGGCGCGATTTTTTTCTGTCGCCAATATCATATAGGCAACAGGTACTTAACTTGCGCCAAAGTGTCGTTATTTTGCTTGATGTGGTAATCCGGATCATGTTGTTTATGCTGTTGATGTTTTCGCCAAATTGGCAACCGAAAAATATCGCGCCAATATGGGGCGAACATGACATCTGTACCCACAAACCATCACTTCATCGAGTTGACGTCTGAAATTCCAGGATTAGTTAAAAATCGATTAGCATATTGAAATGCAACGGTTCTGCCACGTCATATCTTTGTGGAAATCACCTGTAGACTCGGTTGTAGTGGTTGGTCGTTAGGTTTACCATTATGTTTAACTGCACAAAGCCCTTCGTGTTCTCATACCTTTGGGTTTAGGAAAACTCAATAATAAACCTACCGATCAGCCACTAAAATCGGGTATATTGAAGGTTTACACACCAAGATATGACTTAGCAGACCAGTTTATTTTCAATATGCTAATCGAGTTCTGTGTAATCCTGGAATTTCAGCCGTCAACCTGATAAGGTTGACAGTCCGTGCAGTCGCCTCCCGGTTCAATACTTAATGACATAACAGTAGCAAAACCAGATTATTTAGGAACGTTGCGGACCTTCAATAAATCTCAAATTTCACGAAAAGAGGTGTGTGGGTTCAGCACTCCCATCCCAAAGTCAATCTCCAAGACGACGTGGAGACCTATCTCAACACGCTGACGGCATTCTTCTATGAAGCGGATATTGGAAAACTCGTCTTCCGGTGTGACAAATGTCTCAATCTGCACAGTGACTACGTCGGAAAGTAACTTTTGTCGTACTTCACTCCTGGTTATAAGACCATTTTGTTATTCACACTTGTCTTTATTTTACGCCTCACCGGACGTCAGTATTGAATTCAGACACTTTTCTCCGGGAGGGATTTCTGTGGTTCCGGTTGGGACATTATATAGTTCCGGGAGGGGGGAAATTGCACTATGGTGACCATCGGAAATGCAAAATCGCAAATCTTTCGGGGAAAATCTCATTGCTTCGGGGGAGGATGTCCATCACCGGGACCCCCCCCCCCCCCGAATTCAACACTACGGACGTTAAAAAGAAAAGAAAAAAAAAACCTTGCACCAATATTCGTAAAATATAGGGTTTACATTGACATTTTTTGTAATGAAACGTAAATACTAAAAAAAATATTGCTATACATTCTAATTATCTTAAACAGAACGACAATACTTCAAAACTATTTACTTTGTTTTGGAAAAATGAATTGTGAAATTGCAAACTATTTTCTAGCAATATTGCGTAAATATGTGCAAAATTTAAATGAGAAAAATATATTTCTCAGAATTTATAAGACGAATATTATTTTAGTATGAAATTGTGGTTTTATAAAAAAAGGAAACCCAATTACTCAATTACTCTGGTTTTACACATTAGGTATGCTTTAATCCCTTCAAGGGCGGTAATTCATTTTTGGACCACCTAAATTTAATTCATAAATGTCACATTGGCCCCATAATATTGAAATGAAATTTTTTTTATGAGGTACTTGAACAAAAGCTTTTGCTTCTTTTGAAATAAATTTGTTTTCAAATTCCAGTGTAAATCACTCTTTTCAGCATTTTATGAATAGAACTACATTGCCCCTGTTACGGTTAAGAAACTTTACATTGCTGTATCAATTATTACTGTAAGATGAAATAAATATTTGTATTTTCACATGCCACGGTATTGATAACGCAATAGAATATTCATTGTTATATATAATTGAAAGTAGGATTTATTTTCATAACTTTTATTCTATATATCACAAACAAATAAAATATATTAATTTTAAAAACGTAAGTGAAAATTTTGCACATTGGAAAAAAAATGAATATATTGAATAATGTGTAGAAAAGTTTTAATGTTGAATACACCTAAATATTTTCACACTATCACGTTTATAATTTTATTAGGATTAGGATACTACTACAGTGAAATAATAACAAAACTTAAGACAAAATAATACTCAATGACAAGACATGTTTTCTTAATATGACTCTTGACACCAAATAGGCTAAATAATAATTACATTATTCTATGAGATTATGGCAGCCTTCATAAGTGTTTCAGAATTTACGTTTGTGCCAACCTGCTATTAATTTTTCTTAATCCCTTAATTCTCGCTCCCGTCATATTCACGGGCTGTGTCTTTTTTTAGATTTATTCAGATTTGTTTGGTTCCCACCAGTTTTATAAACTAGTGTAATTAGCTTTATTATGGTATATTTTTAACTGTCGTTAAATGAGGTCAATATTTCTTTTTCAAAAAAAGTGGCACCAATTAGCAAATTGAATTTTTAAACCGTAATTTAATGCGACCGTTAAAGGGTTAATATTCGAGTTAATTTGACCTTTGTTTAATGCGTTTCAATCCATAACTTTTTTTTAAAGAAATGAAATTAAAAAATTATTAAAGCACATAAATTAACGTCTGAATTCCATTTTTTAATTATTAAAGGTATATATATATAATATATGTGTACCTTTAATTATTATAGAAATTAAAAAAGTTCCACCTGTAATTAAATAAATAAATATTAAGCAAATTAATTTCTGTATTAAAACGTTCTTAACCTCGGAAACATTAATCAACATATTACAGAAGATTAGTGGGAGCTTTGCAGCTAAGAGAATACTTAAATTTCATAGTGGCAATATGCAGTGAGAAGAACCAGTGTCCAGTTTGAACCCTGTACTACACTATGAATATGCTGACGACACGTGAATATGATGATATTGATATTTAGATATTATTTATGCACACTGAAATCTAAACAGACCAGCATTTACTTGAACAGAAAAACTGATGTTGGCACGAAAGTACAATTTGTAACATTTTTTTATATCATTAAAAATCAACTATATAAATTTTCCGGCATCAGTGACAAATATTTCCCTTTAAAAAGTGTTTTCTTAACATTATAATCAATGCGTGATTTTAATCCTTAGATTTTAAATTAAACAACATGTAAACAGAAACTTTAATCACTCGAAATGTCGGGGGCTACCGAGAGAACGTCCAAGATTATGTAGTAATACGAATGCAATGTCTTAACTCGTTGAAGGGAGTAGGATTTTTTTTATTTCTCTTAATTTCAGTAACGCTATCTACCAGAACTTTTTAACTAATTTGAATTAAATAACTATGCAAATAAAGCTGTAAAATTTAATTTATTATTTTCAAATATCGTTTTTCGAAAATTTTGGATTAAATTCAACATTACGGAATCGCAAATGATTGTGCACTTAAATGTAATGTTAGGTATTTATCCAATAGTTAAATATAATGTTTCAAAATAATTTTCACGAATAATTACAATTAAAAAGTAAAACATTTTTTCTTAAAATTTAAACAGCCGTTTGTTAACAAAATATAGAGAAAAAATATCTTCCACCTGCAAAATCCCAATTATTATGTATATCAGCATTAAAGATTATGAACATATGCTTTCAGCATAAAATACATCATTAATCTCATTATTTGTATTAAAATTAATTTTTAATTTAGAGAGCAAACTGAAATATTTTACTCGGCTTATCGTTGTGGAGGAAAAAAATAAATAAACGTGTAATTTCTGCTTCAGTATCAATATAAATTATTTAGCACTTCTGGATCATTTCGTGTAACTTCTTTGTGATACAATTACAAAATTTTCAATTATGCTATTGTAAGAGAAGATTTTTATGAAAAAATAGAAATTAAAAAAGTGATTTTATAGCAAAAATAAAATAGACATTTAAACACCCCTTGAAACTTGTGAAATATTAACACCTTGCACTCGTATGTCTAGTCTGACTAGACATCATCTTTTTTTGAAAAATTTGTTTTTACCACAGTAATAAAGGAATAAAATTTACCTTATTTAACCCTAGATCTACCGGGAATTTTATTCAAGTTTTAATAAAACGTTCTACACCAGAATTTTTATTTAAAACTATTTAACTTATTTATTTACCTTATTTTTGTCTGGTTTATATACTTAGTTTATTTTAAAGAAATTTCTGGTTTGAATGAATATTTTGTATGTACCTGTCGGGTCCAATGGACCCGTCTGGTAGACGGAGGGTTAAACCTTTGCGACGAAAACCCGTTGCGTAATTTTTAATCTTTTTAAACCGGTTTAACAAAACAGAAAATTTTCTGTAATTAAATCGTTAACTTCTTAATGCACATGGTAAACTTTTTAATAAAATATAATTGGTGGGATTAATGAAGGATTCTGAGCACCTTAACACTTAACGGAAGGTCCTTTTTTTCGAACACGAGCACGAAATTTACTTTTACGAATATCACAACAAATTAAAACCTGCTCACAACCAATCTGAAACAATGGAACATTGTAACAATGTTAGCAGGTTCATGGATTTCCTAGTTGCGGGGCAACTTAACATCCAGTATAGAGGTAATGCGTGTTACTTGCAATGCGAGCCATGAAAAAAAGATGTTTAGACGCGGCTGGTGGACACGAAAGTAGAAGAATTAAAGTTTCAGAGTAAGAGAATAAAGATGCTAGTATAACAATAAGACAAAAAAAGTTCCATATGATCCAAAAACTATCAATCCGTAGACAGGCGAAAAATCTACCAAAGGGAAGCCCCAACATAAAAAAAAGACTTTTTACAGATATCATGCAAAGATTAACTTAAAAAAATAATGCAAAACACAGTGCAAACAACTTTGGAAAAGAATAAAAAGTAAATACATATTTACAAAAAGAATATTAATGCACAAGTTAAAATAATCAAAAGCGATAATAAAAAAACATAACTGAGAAGAGTTCAGATTAACTGAGCAGAAAAAAGCAGAATTTTAAGGGGAACACGGGAAAGAGAGAGGACGGCGCCCTCCCAGTCTGGTAACTCGATGGAAAATGATGATAAAAAGATACCATCATAATAGAACAAAGGGATAGTAAGGTAATATAATTTAAATACGTGAAAAAAGCAAACTGTAACAGCAAAAAGTGTTTTTTTTTATATATACAAAACTGACAAAACAAGACAAGGAAAAAAGGCAAAAAGTTTAACTGGGGAAGAAATTACTCTTCATTTACGTTAAGAAGGTTAGCAAGTTTGTCGAACTCGTTGATAATAACTATCATTTTTTGCATGGGGTTATCATATTTTTTGGTTTGAGTTGAAATATTTTTGATGCAGCTTAAGAATTTGGTGATTTGAATGACTTCTTTGAGTTCATTAAAAGTACATTTAGGTTTAATTCTGCCCTTGTATTCGCAGGCAGTGCTCAAGTGTAATTCACCGAATTTAACACATTTGGCATCAAAGCCACATACCTCTGAGGCATTCCCGTACCCTTGACACCTGTAGCATTGTTTTACCATGTATTTGGAAGTAAAAGATTCGATTTTGATTGAAATGTGATGCATCTCATTTATTTTGTATATGTCCTCAAAGTTACTACGTGGAATAACATTAAGCATATAGAGTGGCATAGGATTTCCTGTTTTTCTATTTTTAAGCATGGAAGCCCTCGTGACTGCAAACCCATGCTCTTTAAGGATATCTTCAACAACATCAGTGTAACAGGGGAGGCCTCCTAATGCATATTTTCTTAGGTCTCAACTGCCGAGGGTGAAGAGTTGTATATTTTTTCTTATTTTGATCTAACCATCTTTGTGTTAATCTATAGTTATTAACTGAAGTACATTGTATAACTAAACGTTCACCTTTTAGAGTAGGGATGCACAACCTGTGGCCCGCGGGCCAAAAAGATCCCGCGATGAGTTAATATGTGGCCCTCGAATTTCGTCAATTTATAGCTGAAAAAGATTGCAGTTTCTGTCCATACGGTTGCATGAAAAAATCGCGTCAGTTAAGAATCCCAAATTTTTTGATCGGGTGCGGAAAAATCTCGTTTTTTGTTGATGAGGCGCAGAAAAATCGCAATTTTCGACGTTCGGATACGGAAAATGGCGAGTTTTGTCTATCGGGATCTGAAAAATAGAGAATTTCATTGGTCGGTCAATGAACTATCGCAATTTTTGTCGATGAGTCGCGAAAAAAATCGCAATTTTAGCCGATCGGACATGGAAAAATCGCGAGTTTTGTCGATCAGACGCGGAAGAATTGCAAAGTCCGTTGATCGGACACAGAAAAATCGTCAATTTTGTTGATGATGCGCGGAAAAATTGAAAATTTTGTTCATCGGCTGCGAAATAATCGTGAGTTTTTTCAGTCGCGAGAAAAAATCGCGAATTTCGTCAATTTGCCAAGGGAGAAAATTGCATATTTTGTGAGTCAGTTAATAATCGCGATTTTCGTCGATCAGGTACGGAAAAATCGCGAATTTTGTCGAAGAGGAACAAAAAAAAATCTCAAGTTTCGTTGATCGGCTTCGGAAAAATCGCATATTTTGTCTGTTTATAGCGAGAAAAAAATCGTGAATTTCGTTGTTTGGGCGCGGAAAAATCACAACTTTCGTCCATCAGGCACGTAATAATCGCAAAATTCGTCGATCGTGATCCGAAAAATCGCGAATTTCGTTAGTCGGGTACGATAAAAGCGCGAATTTTGTCGATCAGGTACGGAAAAATCGCAAATTTCGTTGATTGGGCACGGAAAAAATCGCGAATTTTTCCGATGATGCACGGAAAAATAGAAGTTTATCGCGAGAAAAAATGCGAATTTCGTGAATTTGCCACGGGATAGAAATACAAATTTCGGCAGAGTCAGTTAAGAATCGCGAATTCCGTTGATCGGGCACGGAAAAATCGCGAATTTTGTCGATCAGCGGCTGAAAAAACGCAAATTCCGTCGATCGATCACGGAAAAATCGCAAATTTCATTGGTCGGACACGAAAAAAAACGCAAATTTTGTCGAGCAAGCACGAAAAAAACTGCAAATTTCGTCGATCGGGTGCGGAAAATAGCTAATTTCGATCGACTTCGGAAGAATTGTGAATTTTGTCGATCAGGAATTAAATTTCGTTGATTGGGCGCGGAAAAATATTAAATTTCGTTGATTTGTCTCCTCCTATTTCCTTCGTTCATAAAGCTCACACTTTTTTGGCACTAGCTACTTTCATGCCTATATTTGTTTTTTAACACTTTAAATAAAGCAAAATTTACTCCCCCGAATAAAGTCAAGGAATATTAACACTCCTTGAAAATAATCCTTGCTATATCTCTGTTATGTATGCAAATGGACTGAATTGGATATGTTGACTGGGTAGATGAATCTAGAGGGGTAAAAATCCCTCTCCTCACTGAAACTATATTTTTTTATCTGATTATATGCCACAGATCCCCTCCCCGAAACAGAAATTTCTTCGTGTTACTGATGTGGCCCTCGACAACCCAGATATTTTTGTAAGTGGCCCTTCTCTTAAAAAGGTTGTGCACCCCTATTTTAGGGTTATCTTAGGTTTTTCAGTATTAAACTCGGTAATTTGACAGGCTAGCGTAGCCCAATTTTTGTCGACTTCTATGTAGAAAGGGTTGGTAGTTTTTTTCGAGTTACCGGTTTCCTGAGAGGTGTTAACACTATTATTATGTTTCTCCATGTCAACATTTTCACTTAGATTAATTTCGGTCTCAATATTCTTGAATTTATTACTAAGAGGGATAGCAGAATTCTCCTCACTTACTGGACGTTTAATTCCCTTTTTAACTGCGTTAAAAAGTTCGTTTCTTAGGTTATTAGCAGTGATAATTAGATTTGGGGCTTTTTTATATTTAATAGAACAGAAAAAACTAAAGATAGCAGAATTTAACAAATTTTCAATAGTTAGCTCCCTTAGCAAAGAGCAGAGAGCTTCATAGCAAGTTTTTCTTACCTCCTCTTGGTCGGTTGAAGAAGTAGAGTAACCATCTTTGGCTTTCAGATCCAAAATGTATTGGTCAATGAAGACGTAAAAATCGGTCAGAACATTTTTAGCAATGTCCTCAAAATTTGATGAAATACTAGCAAATTGTTCCGTGAAATTGCTGTTTAGCGAACCGTTTGAGATATTATTAATAATATCCTCAATATATCCAGAGTTTTCCATAGACGCCATACTGCAGCTCAAACAGCGATAAAGTTATTCATACGAACTACCCCGCCGCTCAACACTGCGAAAATGTAACACACGAAGGAGCTAATACTTCAGACGACCTTCTCCCACCAAAGCTCCAACGCAACTAAGGGAAAAACATCAAATCTGAAACAAACTTGTTTGGACTACGCCTTTTTCTATCTTCCTTACAAATTATAAACTGATGAAATAATGGACTGACACCACAATTTATAAACGAATTTATTAGAAAATACAAACTTTCTTATTTTCATGTGCATTATAATAGGAAAATTTTAGTTAAATATTCTTGGTGTCGTTTGTCAGTTTTGGAATTACAATTAGGTGTCCATTTTTAAGGACACCGCGCCGGTAAGAGCTAAGTGGCACGCACACCGGTCGCTTTTACAGAAAGGCTCACGTTTTCAACACCAGCCTTGGGGAGTTGACGAAAACGAGAAAGTTCAGTCAGCCCTGTCGCCAAACGCCAATCGTCGTCTTGTTTTTTTTTTTTGTTTTGATCTGAAATGGCGCAGACGAACTAACATATTTTAGAATTACAATCTTTATCAAAGGCCCTCATTACTTTTGATGATACAGAGTAAAATTTTGATTATTTGATACCTCAAAAATCTTTATTTTCATTCAATTGAGTATTATTTATTCCATACTTCTTAAACAAAAACTCATTTTCTTCATAAATCTAGATGTTGGGTTACACATAAAGGTAGATTTATGGGGATGATGAATTAATGCAATTTCAGTGCATTTTCATGTACATAAACACAGATTTATATGGATAGCTGTTGCGAGGGAATGATATAACTAATTTAATAACAAATCATTCTGCAGAAACAGTCCCCAAAGTCTAATGAATATAGGCCAAACCGAAAAACAAAAACCTTAACATATTGCCACACCCGCAACTAGCATGTTTAGAAATTGCCTTTTGAAGGTGAGATGAATTTCTTAACCATCTCGCTGCGCAACCCGAGATTTCATCGGGATGCATTTTTTCCGTCTATTTAACCGTCCTTGATCATTCCCACCAGTAACTTTATATTGTAAATTTCGCCTTATCTAATCGAAGCATTTTCCCGATTAAATCAGGCGGAAATTTTTGTTTTAAAAAACCGGTGACAAAAGAATAAAAATTCTTAAAATACGCTCGTCGCTTAGTAATTAAGTACACAATTTTTGAAGCTATTTTGATAAAACAATTACGCAGCGAGAGGATTAGGGGGAGGGGGAAAATATGGAATGACTATTTTTTGTTACTTCAAAGTAAAAAATAAAATCACTAGAAAAATGTTTGAGTTGTATATGATAGTGAGGGGTTGTAAATTTAAATACTTAAATGTATTAATTAAGCAAATTAACAAATAGAAAAAAAAATCACCTCACATATTAAAAAAAAAATTAACATTTAACGTTTGGGAGGGGATGAAACCGAAACAACCTTTTTATTGGGGGGGGGGGTGGAGAGACTTAGAATAAGTGGTCATTTATTTATAGTTACCTCAAAGTATAGATAGGGCAGACAATTGTAAAAAATGTAAAGTAATTAAAGAAAAAATGAAAGTGGGTGCACAAAAGGTTAATTCTGATTTTTTATATTTCATTCTATTTCTTTCCTTTCCTTTTTCTATGGTATATAATTTATTTATTATTTAAAAATCCGAAGATAGAGCAAAACAGTAAACTTTATGCACTGTTATCAGGGCTGCCACAAACGACTACTTTTATATTATGTTCGTACCAATATTTTTCTAATATACATTTTGAAGTATATTTCTCTTGCAAATGCTGTCAAAGGGTGTGTTAGGTATTTCTGTTCTGTGAAAGTAGTGCCAATTTGAATTAAAAAATAGTCGTACGTGGCAGCCTTGTGTTATGGATAAGCGAAGGGATAGTGAACATTTCAGACATAATTTTAACTAATCTTTTCTGCAAGCCAACAAACAATTTTAAATGGTCCAAAAATCGTGTATTGGAGTGTGTTTGGGGGGGGGGGGAGAGAAAATTCGGGGGTTTGTCTCAGACGATTAAACATTTTTTTTTTTTTTTTTTTTTTATTAACACTTCAACTTAATAAATAGGATTTTTTTTTCAAATGAGAGTTGCACTTTTGGATTGTGTGCAGAATGACGAAAAATGGAACGTGTGTGTGGGAGTTGGGGGGGGGGGGGGAGGGGGGTTGGGAGGATTTCATTGGAGAGAAGAATTTAGATGATTTATTAAAATATAATGAAATACTATTTCAAAATAACAAATAAAACAATCACGACGAAATAACATTAAAAAATAGAGCAAAAAACTTAAATAAAAGACGAGAGAATTTTAAAATTTTGAAATTTTGTGCATTAGGGGGAGACCAATGTTTTCTTCATAAAAACACAAATAATATTAAAGATTTAACAGCATTAAAATGTAATTGAAATTGATTTAATTTCCTGCTTCAACCTGCAATTAATTTAACCGATTGATTTAATTGCAGGATACAGCTGAGTAATTTATGATTTATCGTTCAATCTAATTATACTCGAATTAATTTTAGTTTCAACTTGCTAGTAACTTCTAATCTCAATTTAAAAAAAAAAAACAATTAATTTTTAATGAATTATTTCAGTGAAAATATGTTTTATTAATGCGCCCAGCATGTCACACAATTATGCTGTTAAAAAAAATCTAAATTAATTTAGCAGAAATGCTAATAAAACTATACTGAATTCAATTGTGTCATAAAGACATGACCACAAGAATTATATTTATTACAAGAAAATCCTTACTCCCGTTTTTATTTTTCTTAAAAATTAAATAAGTTCTAAATTTTTTCGAACATGGCGAATTCATGAAATAAAAGATTATTTTTGAACTGATAATATATAACTTATGTTTGAATTATATGTATTGTGAAATTGAAAGCGCATTTAAATCTGAAAAATCTGGTTGTTTTAAGACAATGTTTTAATTGTAAACCACGGTGAAATAACATTTCGTCATACTATATTCTCTGCTTAATAACATTTCCGGAAAAGCAAACGAACAAAAGCACTATCTCTTCGCTCTCAGCAAAGGAATGAGGTTACTGTTCACTACGCGTATGAAGTCACAAACAACAAAGGGTGCGTAACATTGAATTCATTTGCACGTCAACAGTTACTCTGGCGATAATGTCTTGAAAACGCGAGCCTTTCCGAAAAGCATGCCGGTCGCTCGTCCCCAGGGCTTATTTAATTTTGAAATTCCGTACCTCAAGGAAACTTCTTTTAAAAAACTGGTGTAAACCGGATAAAGTTTGTGTAACAGACACCTGAGTCGGATGGATTAATAAGAAAGCAACTTCAGAAATTCGGTAATCTGCATGGATAGTTTATTGGTAATCCTTTAATTTGCATGGCTATAGGATCGGATGTCTCTATTTATCATTATGTAACTGCCAATTATTCGTAGTATCCTTCCTAGATTAAAATAGCCCTTAAATATAGCTAAAAAGCTTTATTTCATACCGTAATTATGTTATAGGCACTCGCATATAAAAAATAGCAATTTCTCATAAAAAATCTTTTTTTGACATATTTTGAAATATTTCAGTTAATTTTGAAGATATTATAAAACTCCTACTTCAGTGCACAGTTGAGTGTAATAGTAGTACATGTAGTGCAAATGAAATTTAAATACATTTAGTTGAATTGGATGTACCCTGTCTTGTGTAAGCATGAAATTTTCCTAAAATATTTTGTCAAAACCCGTAAATTTTTAAAATGTTACCAAGATATTGTTAGGATTTTCTGTTTTTTCACTATTCTGTATTGTAATTGAAGTAAAAATAATGTGTATTTATTCCGTACTAGCTGAAATACCTGGCGTTGTCCGGGGTTTTAAAGATGTTTAATTAAGAAAATCAATTTTAAAATTGATTTCAACGGACTATGAATCTCGCGCAAATATGCTCTTTTTTAAAAATATATTGAAAGCGTTGAGAAATTCTGCTTTTATACCAGTATTTAAAAAAAATATGTTTCCTAAGCCTAGTTAAATATAGTTTTTTTTCTTGAAAAAAAATTGAAAAAGAAATGTAATTCTTGAAAAGCCCTTCATGATATCACTTTCTATTGTAAAAACTATGCATTAACCGTATATTCGCTTTAAATATCAGGTCATACGTGAATTAACCTATAATATTCACAACTCAAAAGAAATGGTGAATTTAGCATTTGTCGAGAATTAATCCCTTAACGGTCGCTTTAAATTACGGTTTAAAAAGTCAGATTGCTTATTAGCACCACTATTTTGAAAAAGAAATATTCACCTTATTTAATGACAGGTAAAATGATCCCATAATAAAGCACACTATTTTATAAAACTGGTGGGAATCAAACAATCTGAATAGAAAACTCAGTCTGTGAATATCACGGGAGCGAGAATTAAGGGTTAACATAAAAATCATTCACTCGTGACATCATAATTCACTTTTATATTTTAACAGAATAATAAGGCTACTGTAATTTGTGACTCGTGCTATAGGCAGTCTACACGTCAGGACACATAGTCCAGGGGAATTGTACATTTTACCTTCCAAAAGGTCAGGTAGAAGTTTTTTTTCTGAATTGTTTATAATGATACCAACATGGAAAATCTAAGTTTTCTAACAAAATTTCTTAAGGCTAAGTTTTCTGTGGCCAAAAAACAACCAAATTTTTGGACCTTTTTTGATTTTTAAAAAATATAACGAGACCCGTTGCCGTAGCATATTATTTGTCAGTTACAATATTACAGAGGATAAAATTCTCTACAACTTTCATACTTTCAACTTTTTTATACACTCAATAGCAAGCGCAGTACGCCAATTCAAAAATAAGACAATTTTTTCAATTTTCTTAAAAACCGTGAAGAACGTAAGTTTTGCATCGATTATTCAAATGTTCCCCGCGGAATTAATCGTGTGTATGTCGACTTCTAAAAATTGGTAGCAGTAAATTATCTATTATTTGCACATTCGCGTCTTTATTTTCATCTCAACAGACATTTTATATTCAATAAATCTATATAATTTTATAAGTAGGGCAGAGTGTAGATGAATGAGACAATTTTCATATTTAGACAGTAACTTTAAGTGTATACAATGTTAACTTCAAAATATTGTTTGGAAGAATAATTCAATATTTAGTAACTTATTGACACTATAGTTTCAATTAATCAAGAATTCTTGTTTAATTTTAATATTTTTATAATTTTTATAATGCATACATATTTTCCCAGGTATCAATGGGACAGGTATGAAATTTTTCGAAAAGCATATTTTTTTCCACACTACAATGGTATATTTTTGTTACCAATTATTGATAACATATGTTTTAATGTTGTACCGTTTTAACGATAGCAAACATTGGTTTGCAGTTCCATATAAAAGGGGAAAGGACTCAAAAAATAAATATCTATTATTTAAGAAATACTTTTACATTATACAATAGCTACAATAAAAATGACAACAGATTATTTCGCTAACTAATGTTATAAATTTATCTCTTGTAAAATTTAAAAATTCTGCCAATAAAATATTTGCGATCACTAGTTTCATAAAAATATTTAAAAGGTTAGTTATAAAAAACATTGTCAAATTTTTTTCCCACTACAATAAATATAACAAGAGATTATATCATTTTAGCATGCAAAAATATATAAAACTTTAAGATTATCTATTAATTGCTTTAAAGCTCAAACAGAAAAACTTACTTTAGATGATGAAAAATATACTTTGTAAAATACTTCTGTAATACGTACTGTTTTGAAAAATATCTGTTTGATGATCTCAGTGATACCATTTATCAAATGAAATATCATAGAATGAAATACCACCGTAGACCATATAAGCATTTTTCAGAATTCATGCTTGAATTTCGATATTTAATTTTAATTTTTCTTATATGATATCTGAGGTAGATATCTAACGTTGTGCGATTTTGATTGCATTTTTTTAATGACGATACTTCAAATTTCGGAACGGATTCAAAACAGTTTTCAAAAAATGAAACCGTCCAAATATTAAAAAAACAAATACAACCAAACCCGAAAACAAATAAAAGCACAACATTAGATATTGATCTCAGGTATCCCATGAAAAAAAAATTATTTAAAAGTAATAAAATGCAAGCGAGATATTAGTCATGAACGCTCCCATAGGTTTAATATTACCTTGCGAACTTCTTCGTGTGACTAATTTAGTTTCATAATTCATATAACTGTAACTTTAAACACATCAATACTACAACTACCGTAAAATCTTTAAGAATGAAGTCTGTATATGCGGAATTTGATCTTTAAAGAAAAAAATACATATTTTAAAGAGAAAGATTATGAACAATGATACTTGCTAAGATGGAAAACTGCTTAAAGCGGCATATATTTCGGTTTTCAAGGTTTTAGTGAATCAATATTTGACAAAGCTGATTACGCAGTTCAGCATCACGTATTTAATGATTACACACTTAAAAATTTCAAAATCAGGCTATTAGAGATTTATTAAAATTCTCGAGGTAAATAATATTTTTATTGGGGGAAGGGGGGGGGGGGCGCCAAAATCCATGTTTGCACCGGGTGCAAAAAAGGCTAGTTTTGACCCTGAAACACATAATTTACTGTTACCAATAGATAAAGGTAGACATACACGATTAAATCCGTGGGAAACATTTGAATAATCGGCGCAAAACTACGTTTTTCACGGTTTTTAAAAAAATTGAAAAAATCGTCCTATTTGTGAAATGGCGTACTACGCTTGCTATTTAGTGTATAAAAAAGTCATAAGCATGTAAGTTGTAGAGAATTTTATCCTCTTTAACATTGTAATTAACAAATAATATGCTACGGCAAAGGGGTCTCGAGATATTTCAAAAAAATAAAAAAAAAGCCCAAAATTTTGTTGTGTTTTGGCCACAGAAAATTTAGCCTTAAGAATGTTTTTTTAGAAAACTTGGTTTTTCCATGTTAGCATCATTATAAACAAGTCAGAAAAAAATCTTCTACCCCACCTTTTGCAAGGTAGACCGCTTTATTTGGTACATTTTCCCCTGGACTAACATTGCAGTTATCATTATTTTTTTACGCGTGAAGGTTTCGCTATGGTACCAGTGTTGCTAATGCGCTACTTTATTTAAATTCAGATTTCTTGATTGGCACAACTTTTTTGAAACAGTAAAATTTGTCTTATTTTATGACAGATTAATTAAGGCGAAAAGAAGTGGAGTTTTACCATTTTAGAAAAGTGGTGCTAATCAAGAAATCACAATATTAAAAAAAGCAGCCCAATGGCAACACTGTATGATACTCCATTGTGAAATTTGGTAGTTTTAGAAATTCAATATATGAAAAATAGCAAAATCATTAGATTTGAAATTTATATCAAGAAAAATACAATCTTTTACATTTCTAACGTAGTTTGTCTAACTGTTTTCTGACAAATACTTTTCGAGCTATTAATTTTTGCAGTAACTTCAAATGTTTCATTTTCCGAGATTAATCTGTGGCAACGATTACAGAAAATGCCAGTCCTCAGCAACACGTAGCTTTTTATTAAAGAAGATTATATATATTTTTTAAAAAGCACTCAGAACGAAGGCAGATACATTAATCCTTAACATACTGTGGGACCAAAAGGATTTAAAAAAAAGTTTTTTTTTAAATACCGTTTGAACTTTTAAGAATATCGAACAGTTTGTCAATTAGAAAAATTTCTTAACCCTCTGTCTACCAGAAGGGTCCAATGGACCCGACATGTACATTCAAAATATTTATTCAAACCAGAAATTTCTTCAAAACAAACTAAATTTATAAATCAGACAATAATAAGTTAAATAAACAAATTAAATAGTTTTAAGTAAAAATTCTGGTGTAGAATGTTTTTATAAAACTTGAGTAAAATTTTCGGTAGTTCTAGGGTTAAACTGCAGTCCATTCAGTCGTTAACATTAACACTAGAACGGCGGCGAGGGGTCATTTTGACTCTTTCTGAATGAATACATGTCGACTCGAACCAGAAATTTCTTTGTAATATAAGATTAATTTATGCTGCACTAAAATAACTTAAATAAATAAGTTAAATAATTTTAAGTAAAAATTCTGATGTGAAATATTTTTTTAAAATCTTGAGTAAAAATTCCCGCCGTTCTAGTGTTAAACTACGCAAAACGAAATTACACGTGAAGGCAAAACTTAAAACTCAGTTTTATCGAAACAATGTTTCCAGCGGTTTTATCACGATAATGTTTGAATACGATAACGGATTTAGACGATTCTTTATTTTTCTTAAACAAAGGAGATTAAATTCTATACAATTTATACGTAAAAAACAAACAAATATAATTTTTTTTACCTAAGTCAGAATGAAAAATACGATAATTTTTTTTGGTTTTTAATTTTTATATTATATTTTTTTTCTACATAATTTTAATAATTTTATTTTTTAAGGCATGATTGAGACACAACGTATTGAGCAGTATAAAAAAATCTAATAACTCAAAAAGCATAGAACCTGGTTTTCAAAATCTTGGCAAAAGAACTACCTACTTTTTCAAGATTAATCGTGTCGTACAATATTAAACCTAGAACGACCGCAAATACTTAAATTTCATAGTAGCAATATTCATTGAGAAATACCAGTGTCTCGTTTGAACCCAGTATTGTAACAACACGTGACCATGACGCAATTGATTTATTGATATTATTAATGCACGCTGAAATCTAATCAAACCAGCATTTACTTGAATAGAGGAATTTACAACAGCAGACCGATTAAATTAAAATATATATATATATATCTTTAAAAGTCAACAATATGAATTTTCCGGTATCAGTGACATAATATTTCCCTTTAAAAAGTGTTTTCTTAACATTACAAGCAGTACATGATTTTAATCCCCTAGTTCTCCCCCCTCCCCAGACACTCCCCAAAAATATCCAATGACTTCATATGCATAAGAAAAATTTCAAATACTAACTATTGTCCTTTATTTAAGCAAAATTTAAATGTGTCAAATAATTAGATTTTAAACTAAACAACATATAAAGAGAAACTTTAATCACTCAAAATGTAGGGAGCTGCCCAGAGAACTTGTAAGATCATGTAGTAATACGAATGCAATGTCTTAACTCGTTGTAGGGAGCGGGATTTTTTTAAAATTTCTCTTAATTTCAATTACGATATCTACCAGAACTTTTTAACTAATTTGAATTAAATAACTTTGGCGAATAAAGCTGTAAAATTTCATTTTCTTGCTTTCAAATATTGTTTTTCGAAACAATATTTGAAACTTTTTTCAACATTACAGAAACGCAAATACTTGTGTACTCAAATGTAACGTTAGATATTTATCCAATAGTTAAATATAATGTTACACTATAAATTTCCCGAATAATTACAATTAAAGAGTAAAATATTTTTCTTAAAATTTGAACATCAGTTTTTTAACAAAATAAATTAAAAAATTAACTTCCGCCATCAAAATCCCAATTACTATGCATATCAGAATTAAAAATTGTGAACGTATGACTTCAGCATAAAAGACATCATAATCTCATTATATGTATGAAAACCAAATTTTAATTTAGAGAGTGAACTGAAATCTTTTATTCAGTTTATCGTTGTGGAAGAAAAAATATAAATAAACGTGTAATTTCCGGTTCAGTATCAATATAAATTTTTTAACACTTCTGTACTATTTCGAGTAACTTCTTTGTGATACCATTGCAAAATTTTAATTATGCTATTGTAAGTGAAGATTCTTATGAATTTAAAAATAAGTAGAAGTTATAAACGTGATTTTTTAGCAGAAGTTTAAACAATTAAACGCCCCTTGAAACTCGTGAAATATTAACCCTTTGCACTCCTATGTCTAGTCTGATTAGCCATCATTATTCTTTCCAAAATTTGTTTTTGGCACCAGTGATAAAGGAATAAAATTTGCGTTAATTAACCCCTTCGCGACGAGAGCCCTTAGCTTAATTTTTAATCTTTTACCACCGGTTTTTCAAAACAGAAAGTTTTCTGTAATTGAATCGCGAACATGTTCTGATTACATAAGGTAAATTTTACAATAAAAATTGGTTGGAATAATGTAATATTCTGAGCACCTTAAACCCTTAGTCGTCGGTTTCCACAAAAAAGGACACTTAATTTAAATTCCAAAACTGACAATCGGCACCAAGAATATTTAGTTAAACTTTTTCTTCTATAAAGTACGGGAAAGTAAGTTCCTAATAAATTCTGGTGTCAGTCCATCATTTCATCATTTTATAAACGGACTTACTCCGCGCTGGAAAGGGTTAAGTGGCAGGTATACCCTTCGCTCGTCCACAAGTGGTTATCTAGAGCATTTTTGAAACTGTGTACTTGAAGGAAACTTCTTTTTAAAAAGCGATGTTAACCGAAGAGACGCCCAAGTCTAAAGGGTTAATAGAAAAGCAACTTTAGAAATTCTGTAATTTGTATGGATTATTTATTGGTAATCTTGTAATTTGCACGGATATAATGATCATATATCTCTGTTTATCATTATCCAACTTCCAATTACTCGAATTATTTTCCTGAATTAAAATGGCTCTTTTGGTGAAAATTTTAGGAAAAAAGCTTTTTTTTTTAATTTAATTAATTTTTTTTTAAGAGTAATTTTTTACGATTCCAAATCTATTTCAATTCCTACGATTCCTAAAAGAGGATTTACGGTCAATTTTTTGAACAGGAAGTAATGAGTCAAATAACGGAAATGAGCAGAATGGACAGGAGAAATATAAAAGTGTTTCTAATCGTGATTGTCTTACTTTTATTACATGACAAAATAATAAACTTTAATTGATACGTCTAGATTAATTTCATAGGTAAGAAATAATATAGTTAAGAAATCTTTAAATGCATATTCTGGAAAATACGTTTCCCCGTTATTTTCATGTACGATAAACATCATTTGATAAAATGTTATGACATATTTTAGTGAAATTTTTTCACAATGCATTCCATATTACTCACTATGCTTTGAACTAGAATCTCAGCTCTAAGTTATAATTTAATTATATTAAAGGTACTCGAATATAATAAAATTACAGTTTTGCGTAAAAAAATGTGTATTTTTGGACATATTTTAAAATATTTCATATAACTTTGAAGATATTGTAAAACTCCTATTCAGTTCACAGTTGAGTGTAATAGTAGTATGTAGTGCAAATGAAATTGAAATGCATTTAGTTGAATTGAGTATGCGACGTCTAGCGTAAGCATGAAAATTTTTCTAAAAATAATTGCCCATACCTCCATTTTTTTAATATTACGCGGATATTGCTAACCAACCTTCGGCTTTTTTAAAATAAAACAATTATACTTCGACCCAGAAATTTATTTAAGTAAATCTCAAATAATTAACACATAAATTGTCAGACACTTCACTTAACCCTTACCGGCGCGGGGTAGTTCTGTTTATAAACTGATGAAATAATGGACTGACACCGCAATTTATAAACGAATTTATTAGAAAATACGAACTTGCTTAATTTGATGTACATTATATTAGGAAAATTTTAGTTAAATATTCTTGGTGCCGTTTGTCAGTTTTGGAATTAAAATTAGATATCCTTTTTTAAGGACACCGCGCCGGTAAGGGTTAAACATTTTTTCTGGTTCAAAGTGTGCTTTCTTAATAAAAAAAAAGGCCGGAGGTTGGCAACTATGTGCTAGGATTTTATGTTATTTCATTATTCTATGTAACAACCTTGGAACTATTAATAAAGAGGAACTGACATATCCTTGATATAGTGAAGCTTCAACTGTAACCGCGTTTTCAGAGTTTGATTACCGCCGGAACAAACTTCCACCAGTAAATTTAAGTAGAAATTATCTCTTTATTTAAACGCTTTAATAATGCGAAATACAAGTCATAAATAATGGCAAAAACAGATTTTCATTTTTATTGGTGGGAATTTATTTCGGTCGCAGCCAGGCCTTGTATTTCCGCCAAATTGAGACAACATAGGGAACCTCTTCTTAGTGTCAGTGAAAAAAATTATATTACCTGGCAAAACTTCCACTACTAAAAACAAAAAGAAATTTTAACAATATTTGTGACAGAAATTTTCCGTGAAAAATGGTCGCTAAAATAAGACAAAATTTTCTATTTAAAATTTACTGGTCGAAGTTTGCGCCTGTTGTAATCAGAAACTGCTGATCACATATAAAAAATCAGCCGCCATCTTGTGACTACCTTCTCAGTTACTTCACTCGCAACTGATACACAATACATTATATGCCACCTCCTCGTTATCTCAAATGATCCGCAATTGAACACAAAAATGTTCTTAGAAAAAATTTCTTTCAGACTTTTCTTGCAAATTGAGCAGAAATCAATTTTGGGGGTTATTTCTGGCACAAATGTAGTAGAAACATACCATAAAATTTTCCATTAAAAATTTTTGGTATACAGTTAGCGGACTATATAGAAGTCGTGCAATTGAGCAAAAAATATGTGTATTTATTCAATATTGTACATTAAAAAAAACTCTTCAAACGTAGTGAGATACCTTAATCCTTAACATTGTGGGACTAAAAAGGTTTGGAAAAAATAGATTTTTCTTATACCATTTAAACTTTTAAAAATATGGTGCTGTTTCTTAAGGGGACAGTGGAGCTTAAAATCTTTAAAATTATTTTTTTTTTTATTTTAGTAAATTTCAACTTAAATATTATTCAAGAGTACATTATATACATTATGGCATGCATTTATCACAAAAAAATTTAAAAAAAAATATTTTTGAGAAAAAATGGAATTTTACGTGTTGTGTTAGAAATCTTCGAAATGCCCCATGCGTCTTCCATATCAATGAAAATCCCCAATATTTTTTATAAAAGTTTGGTTTATATATATAAATAAAATAGAGCATCGAATTTTATATATTTGAATTTAAAGGTAAAAAAAAAAAAAAAAAAATCAAAATTTCAAAATTTTTCAAAAAAAAATTTCTTTTAACCTTTAAATTCAAATATATAAAATTCGATGCTCTATTTTATTTATATATATAAACCAAACTTTTATAAAAAATATTGGGGATTTTCATTGATATGGAACGCGCAGGGCGCACTTCGAAGATTTCTAAGACGACGCGTAAAATTCCATTTTTTTCTCAAAAATAAAAATTTTTTTAATTTTTTTTTGTGATAAATGCATGCTATAATGCATATAATGTACCCTTGAATAATATTTAAGATAAAATTTACAAAAAATAAAAAAAATTGAAAAAATTTGAAATTTTGAAAATTTTTCGAAAAATTTTCAAAATTTTTCATTTTTTTTTTTTTTAAATTCAAATATTTAAAATTCGATGCTCTATTTTATTTATATATATAAACCAAACTTTTATAAAAAATATTGGGGATTTTCATTGATATGGAAGACGCATGGGGCATTTCGAAGATTTCTAACACGATGTGTAAAATTCCATTTTTTTTCTCAAAAATAGAATTTTTTTTAGATTTTTTTGTGATAAATGTATGTTATAATGTATATAATGTACCCTTGAATAATATTTAAGTGGAAATTTACAAAAAAAAAAAAATATTTTTAAGGATTTTAAACTCTACCGTCCGCTTAAGTAGAAAAATTTCTAAAACTGCGGTCCAATCAGTCGTTAACGCAAACCGAAATTACAACGTGAAGGCAAAACTTAAAACTCAGTTTTATCGAAACTCTATTTTTCAGCGGTTTTATCAGGATAATGTTTGAACACGCTAACGGATTTACATGATTCTTTATTTTTTTTCTTTTATCAAATGGAATTAAATCCTATGCAAATTATGCCTGAAAATCAAACAAATATAATTTTTTCCCAAGTTAGAACAAAACATACGATTAATTTTTATGGGTTATAATTTTTATATTATAGTTTTTTTTTTTTTTACAATTTACATAATTTTATTTTTAAGGCATAATTAAGACACAACATAATGAGCAGTATTAAAAAAACTAATAACACAAAAAGCACAGAACCTGATCTTCAAAATCGTGGCAAAACGACATAGAATTTTAACAGTAGAACTACCGAAATTTTGTAAATTAACAAGTTTAAAAAAAAATATTTCATACCAGAATTTTTAATTTAAAACGGTTTAACTTTATTATTTAACGTTTTTTTTTTCGTTTTGTTTTTTGCATCTTTTAAACTTATTTCATAATCAAATTTCTCGTTTGTACCGAAACATATTTATATGGAAGCCGTAAAAATGACAGATCACGGTAGTTCTAGTGTTAAGATTAATTATGTCGTAAATTATTAAACCTAGAACGACCGCGAATGTTACACAAAGTCTATGAAATAGTGTTGCACCAGAATTTTTATTTGAAACTATTTAACTTATTTATTTACCTTATTTCTCCTTGATGCATATTTAACTTATTTTGGAAAAAGATTCTGGTTCGAGATCGAAATATTTTTATTTGGTAGCGGTCAAAATGAAAGCTATGATCATTCAAGTGTTAAAATTATGGTTTGTTTTTGTTTATTCTAGAAAACATAAATAAAAATATGGAAAAGCCAATTGTAGTATTTAATAGAGTCAAAATACTGTATTAAACACTAGTGCCGTGAAGGAAATATTCACCTTGTTATTAATAAACTTTATAATATAGTTATAACTACTTAAAAGGTGACACAAACATATAAAAATATTATTTTATGCAACCATGAGATCTTTCAAACACACACGCGTTCATTTTCAAAGGGAAAAAGATGACTGATTGAATAGAAATACATTTTTAAAACAAAAACAAAATAGTACGCATGCGCAAGCGGAGTTCAGTCCATTTCTCTTCAGAGGGGTGAAAAGAGCAGTTCATATTATCAGAAGGTTTTGAAATATTTAGGTTATTATACCAAATTGCGCGAATATTATAAGAAAGGACATCGTTACAAATATTATCACTTCTGAGTAAAATTTCAATGGATTTACGGATTATTGAAGATTAATGGTTAGACGTTGAAATGATCATTTTAGCTTTTTCGAAGTTTATCTTAATATTTTCTTTTTGATGCATTCTGGATAAAGCTGTACTTGGTTTGTTAAACGTGATATCAGAAAAGTGCTCTTTTAATCTTTCCTTAAATTTTCGAGGTGTCATGCCAATATAAAATAAAATCATATGTTGTTCTGTGCTGAATGGGATTATGTAAAACCCGGAGACTGGTTTTCAGTGCTTTACGATTCTATTCTATACTGCAGCCCGCTCATATGAATGCTAAACTCACAAGCTACAACTAATTACTTTAACTAATGCGCGCTCAAATCTCAATGACCGAGCATTCACTTGAAAAACATCAGAGAAATTGTAATATCTGACGTGAAAGCCTTATTTTTTAGTCCCGGTACAGTATGCTATTTCTTTCCCCAGCTTATTTTGTATCCAAAAAATAACGTTAGCTTACGGACGCTACCAATAAACAAAGTAGATGTATCATTGTACAATTAAATGCTCTATAGCATTTTTTTAAATTTCTAAACATCGCACATTTTCAGTTTTTATACCATCGCAACTCAAGTACGCCATTTCTGCGGAAAGTAAAGAAAAAATTGCTGAAAAATAGCAATTATATCTTTTTGTTGTCATTTTCTTATAAAATGGGAAAAAAAATTAATTAAAAAAAATTAAATTGAAAAAAAATTAATTAAAAAAAATTTAATTGAAAAAAAAATTAAGATACGTGCTACTTTGAGAAAAATATAAATGAAGGATTTATGATAAAACAGGGAGCTATTATAAACTATATTTAATTTTAAGTTTCTATATTAATGCAAATGACGTCATTTTACATAAAATAAAAGCGTGTGCTTTAAGTCTTAAAACTGAAATATGTTTTGCAGTAAAGTCCCGATTATCAGAGTTATTTTCTTCTGATGGACTGGTGGCTTCTATTATTATGAAACAGCCGTTATAAATGAAGCGTTAGGTGAAGATGAAAGAGCTGCCGTAAAAAGTTAGAACTCTGATTTTCTGGTCAGAATGGAAAAAAAAATGGCCATAATTTTTTTTTAACGCTTCGTTTATAATGGCTGTTTCATAATAAGAGAAGTCACCAGTCCACCAGAAGAAAATGAAGAAATGGAAATGCAGGGGCGACACTAAATTCTGAAAAAGCAGAATTCCTGTACTCTACTTTATATATTTAAGAGAAAACTATATTAATTTTCTGGTATGAATATCGTGATATTTTATTTTTGTTTAATTCACGTAACACTGCATGATTTTTATACTTTAACTCTTTAAAGACTTGTGTAATATTCCCCAACCAAGCAAATTGTAATCATGATTTGTATACAAGAATTTTATCTATGAAACATAGTCCAAATAAGCTATAAAGTTGCGTCTTATTATTTTTAAATTTAATTTTTGGATAATTCTGGTTTGAATTTAATGTTAGATAAATGCAATTAATTTCAGGTCAAAGTGTCAGAAATAGTGTTAAAAGATTAATCCATATAATTGCATATAAAACAGTAAAACATTTTTTCTTAACCCCTTCGGGACGAGCGGCACGTATACGTGCCGCATGAAGCGCTCAGAATCCTTGTTTTTCCTCACCAGTAAAATTTTACTGTAAAATTTGCCTTATTTAATCAGCGCATTTTCTCGATTCAAGAAGACACAAATTTCTGTTTTTAAAAAACGGTGACGAAAGAATAAAAATTCCGTAAAAGGCTCCCGTCCCGAAGGGGTTAAAGATTAAACATTACTTTGTTAACAAATAAATAAATAAATAAATAAATAAACAGCTTCCTATTATCTATACTAATATTATAAAGAAGTAAAAATTGATTGTTTGTGTGTTTGTTCGAGGTAATCTCACGAGCTACCGAAACGATATCAAAAGTATTGGTATCAAAATGATTGTGTTAGTCCCGCTTTAGGACATAGGCTAAATCTTATGCCCATCCCACTAACCCAAAGGGGTTGCAGGAGCAAAAAGCGTTCTAAAAATGCAATTTTTGTGTTATTGAAGGGCCTAGAAACATTAAATTTGGAATGGTAGTTACTTATAAGATATAAATGATCTCTAAGATCATTTCTTAAAACATTCGACATTTAAAGGGGTTGAAAATGTGAAAAAAGCGTTCTAAATGGTGATTTCTACGCAATCTCAGGAAGTAACGAATCGATTAAAAAAATAATAGTGTCAAAAAGATGGTGATTTTTTTTCGTAAAACATTCGACATTTAACCCTTTCAGGGGCAAGGTACTTGTATTCGTAAAATGTTCAAATAATGACACCAGTATTAACAAGAGATTTTATTTGTAAACAAGTAAAAGTAAATTTTCGTGTACTTAATAAAGAAGACATTTTCATCATAAAATTCTGGTGCCAATGTGGCAATTTGGGATTAAAATTATGTGATGCCGTGACGGCATCACCGACTTTAGAGGGGTTAAAGAGGGTGGAAATGCGCAAAAAGAGTTCTAAAAAAAGTTTTTCTCAAACGTTCTGAAACTTTTTTTTAGAACGTGAACCCTTTCTCCAACATAGGCTACATTATTTATCGATGCCACTACCGCAAATGGGGTACAGGAGCAAAAAACGTCCTAAAAGGCAATTTTTGTGTTACTGAAGGGCCTAGAAATATGAAGTTTGGGATGGTAGTTACTTATAAGATATAAATGATCGCTAAAAATATTTATTAAAACATTCGAAATTTAAAGGGGGGGGGGGAATCGCAAAAAGCTTTCTAAAAAACGTTGTAAATGGCGATTTCTACGCAATCTCAGGAAGTAATGAACCATTGTAAAAAATAATGGTGTCAAAATGATGGTGATAGCCCTTGCTGCAATATAGGCTTATTTTAAGTCGGTGCCATTACACCAAAGGCGGTGCAGGAGCGAAAATCGTTCTAAAAATGCGATTTTTGTGCTACTGATAGGCATAGAAGCATGAAATTTGGAATGGTAGATATAAGACACAAATGGTCTTTAAGAACATTTCTTTAAAAAATCGAAATTTACGAAGGGTGGAATGCGCGAAAAGCATTCTAAAAACGTTCTAAATGGCGATTTCTACGCAATCTCAGAAAGTAGCAAACCGATTTCAAAAGTAGCGGTTGGAAACTGATGATGACAGCCTTTGCTTCAACATAGGCTCTATTGCATATTGGTGTCACTACCACCTGGAATTTACAGGAGCAAAAAACGTTCTAAATGGCGATTTTTGTGATACTGAAGAGGCTAGGAACTTTAAATATGACATGGTTGTTACTTGTAACATATAAATTACATCTAAGAACTTTTGAAAATAAATTCGAAATTTAAAAGAGGTGAAGCGAAGGAAGGGCATAAAGCGTGCTAAAAAAAATCTTAAGTTACTATTTCTGTGCAATCTTAGAAAATAGTAAACCGATTACAACAGTAATGGTTGTGAATCAATGGTGACAGTATCTGATTCCACAGAGGTTATATTTTATGGCAGTGCCACTATCACATCGGGTGGGCCGGAGGAACAACAAATGTTCTAAAAAAAGCCTTTAAAAACTTTCTGAATTACCATTTCTAAAAAATATTAGTAAATACCAAGCCGATTTCAAAATTAATGGTGATAGTTTGTGTTTCAACATAGGCATTTTACGTTAGTACCACTGAGACCAGAGAGGTAGTAGACAAGAAGCTTGGAATCTGAGATGATGGTTATTTTTTAGGTGTAAATGCGTACTAAGAACGGTTTATTCAAAACTTCAAATGAACACTGAAATGAGCGTATGAAATAGGCATAAAATCTTCAAAATATTTTCTCAATTCACATTTATTTAGTTTTAGTTCTTTTTATTAATTAAAATCACATTTCTGCCTAATGCAATGTAATAATGAGGTTTAGTTAAACTGTTTTTTAAATAGTAATATTTGAATTATTCTTAATATATATATATATATATATATAAAAGTTAGACATACGAATATCGCTTGGAATATTTCCGCTGTTACGCGAGCAAAGCGCGGGTTTGCTAGTTGTATATATTTAAGCATAACAGAAATAATTAATCTCTTTATTTTTTATTTAAAATATTTTTAATACAAGGAACGAACAAAAAATTTATGTTAGGTATAATCTTTATAGGAAAAAATTAATTAATTATCGAATGCATTACGCATTAACCTTTCGACTCTGGCGTCTCTTACACAAATTTTATGTGGTTTACACAACTTTTTAAAAGAAATTTCCTGCAAGTACACACTTTCAATTTACTTAATACGTTCACGTTTAATTAAATAAGGCAAATTTGATTTTATTATTCAAGAGACTCGACAAAAAGAAAAACAAAATCGGCTGTCTATTGATTCATATGTCTTCATTTGTTTGTAATATAGATAATTAAACAAATTGCATTAAAAAGTACATTTTTTCCCAATACAACGGTATAAAAATTGGAAATATGGGATGCTTAGAAGTTTAAAAAATTACATTAGAGTATTTAACAGTACAATGATACATCTGCTTTGTTTTACAGCTGGCTTATACAACGGAACGTTATCTTTTGGAGACGACACTTTATTTGCTGGGAGAAAGAACAGCATACCGGAGGCTAAAATCTTTTCTGAATATCGTGATACAATATACCGCGGGAAATGATATGTGTAAAATGACAACTTCAAAACATTTATTCTCTAAGTAGATGAAAGTGAAACTTTTCCGCTAAAGATGTATTCAGAGTCATTGCCAGCGGAATACATGTAAAGAACTTTTAGATTGGTGTGATGTTTTTTCTTTGCACAAAAAGAGAGCATTTTAAACATAATTGTGTAAAGCACAAGTTGAAGAAAAACTGCAGGTGTCAACAAACCTGGAGACTGCTGCAGAAACTTCATCGAGAATTCCCTCTGTATAAATTGCAAAAATCTGAAATTACGCCATGCATCTCACAGATACAAGGAAAGCAATAATGTAAGTCTTTTAAGTCTAGAGCGTTAAACTGTGGAAAAAAAAATCATAGAATTATCAGTAAAAAGGAATTGACATAGCCTCAAAATGGAGAAGCTTGAACTGCCTATTTACTTTCGCCAGTAAATCTTAATTGAAATTTTCTCCTTATTTAAACGTCTTATAAATGAAGAAAGAATTACAGTCATAATTTTGGACAAAAACAAATATTTATTTTTACTGGTAAATGTTTTCTTCTTCGGTAGTCAGGACCTGCGTTTCCACCGTATTGTGACGACATAAACAACTTCCTGTCAGTACGCATGAGACTTTTCCGCGTTTTTGCACACCAGTATAATCTTAGAGAAATTGTTATTTTATTTAATCGGAAAATTCTGCGATTTAAGAGAACAACATTTTCTCTGATATTATACTGGTTTGCAAAAACGCGAAAAAGCCTCATGCCTGTGTCAGTGAATGAGATTATAATACAAGGCCGAATTGTACCAGTAAAAACGAATAATAATTTTTACCACTTTTGTGAGAGAAATTTTGCATGAATCGCCAAAATAAGGCAACATTTTTTTATTTGAAATTTGTTGATGGAAGTTATCAAAGCGATATAAGTAAGCGTCCTATCTTAAATGGGAGAAATAACCGCAAGATTAAAAGCGAGGTCACATCAATCAAGGTCATGCGCCACCTAGCGGATGGAGTGTGAACTACAGGAACTACCTAACTATTTTCTTACTCACACCACTAAAATTGTAAAGTTTTTGTCATCTTGATTAATAACTGAAGTATTTTTAATAAGGCGAAGAAAACTTCGTGATGTCAAGTGCATCTGGAGTGCGCTACGCCAGATGCACTACGCTATTATTTTGCAATAAATGTGGCAAACACAATTCATTTCCATGAATGGCTAAAGATTTAGAAAATACGTGCCACACTAAAAGCCCGCGTATGTGAATTATCACTCCGTCCACTAGGTGGCGCAACTGTGTTAATTTACGCCTGATTCCAGCATTAAGTTTGTTCGCTTACTTATAACGCTTTGGGAAGTTATCTTCGGTGGTAATCAGAATCTGTTGATCAGAGGGAAAAAAAAATCTGTTGTTTTCTGACAACATCGTCAGTTACGTCACTCTCAGCTGGTACACCACCCCCAGCTCACTAGGCCTGACCGCTGACACAAAAATGGCGGCAGCCGAAGGCGGATTTTTTTCAGCGTGCTTACGATCCCTTAACCCCTTGGGGACGAGCGACACGTATACGTGCCGGAAATAGGCCTAAGTATCCTCGTTTATCCTCAGCAGTAAAATTTTACTGTAAAATTTGCCTTATTTAATCCGAGCATTTTCCCGATTTGAATAGGCACAAACTTCTGTTCTTTAAAACCGGTAGCAAAGTAATAAACATTTCGTAAAAGGCTCCCGTCGCGAAGGGGTTAAATTTTGCTACCTATAAATTTTAAAAGTTTTTCCGCTTCGTTTTCCGGAGACTAAACAACTCAAAAATATTTTTAATAAAATACTGGTGTCAAAATTTAGGGGACCGTACATACATTTAAAAGAATCCGCCTTCGGCAGCCGTTTTTTTTTTGTGTTAGCTCTCAGGCCTACTATTCAGGGGGCGGTGGCTGGTAGTCTATACACTATATGTCGCCTACTCTTTATTCATAACTCCATTAAAAAATGCTGGCAGAAAAAAACCGGAGAGGAATACAAAGTTAACAAACTCCGGAGCATCAGAATATTTCTTTCTATTCCTTACAAATAAAGTGGATTTAAAAAGGGGATAAACTCTACCTCGGCCATGTTAAAATACACCAACTTTATGTACCTTTTTCTTAGAAATGGTCAAAGATAGAGGTCTAGATTTTTTAGAGTAGTTTGAGTAACATGCTTTACGTATTTAAACTGACCATTTTCTTTCTAAGTGAAACTGAAAATTAATTATAAATTATTTATTGAAAGACATTTTTAAATTAACATTTCTGGTAAGATTTCACTGCCTAAAATAAATACTTCTCAACAAATCATTAAATCTCTGTGTTAAAGTATGCACGATAACATAATATAAAAGTTTAGAAAAATCTGAGTTCCTAAGTTTAATAGATATTGAAAAAAAGGAACACAAACTGGAAAATCGAAGTTTTGAGAAAATGTCACTTACAGCCGTGAAGCAGTGTTGCCAGTGAACTACTTTCTAAAATTATGATTTCTTGATTGGCACCGCTTTTTTAAAACAGTAAAATTCGCCTTATTTAGTAAAATATTAATTAAGGCGAAAACAACGGAAATTTTACCACTTCAGAAAAGTGGTGCCAATCAAGAAATCTGAATTTAACAAAGGTAGCCCACCGCTGTGAAGTGCTCTTAGAAAGAATGAAAAAATCCAACACTTTTTTTTTTAAATATATATAAACATGTGTAATACATCGTTGAAAAGATCAAAGTTTAAACTATCTAATGATATAAAAAAGTAAAAATCGATTTTTTGGTTAAATTTCGCTTACCCGGTCCCCTTAAATTGTTTAGAATTTATAATGGCGATTAATTATCGTATGTAGAGTTTTTTGTATGTAAAGCATGTAACATTTTTTAGGTACACTAAAAGTAAACTAATATCAAACGCTTAAAAGATAAAACAAGAAATAGCGTAAAATATAATGAATTATAAAAGATTTTTTCAAATCATTTTTAACTTTAGAAAATAATTATGCAAACTTCAACCAGTAAATTTCGAATGGAAAATTTCAGCTTATGCTTAACGACTTATTCCTGAAAAATTTCTCTTACAAATATGGTAAAACTTTCCATTCGTTTTTACTGGTGAGAGTCAACCCGTGTATTTTAATCTCTTTCACCGACGCTGATAGGAGGTTGTTTAGGTTGTCACAATATGGAGGAAACACCGGGCCTGACTATAGCAAAAGTAAATATATAAAAGTAAAAATAAGTATCCGTTTTTAGCGATAATTATGACAAAAATTCTGCATCAAGAAGGAGTTTAAGTAAGAAGAAAATTTCTATTCATATTTACTGGTGGAAGCTTGCCCCGGCTGTAATGAGCCTATGTGAAAACGGTTACAGTTGAAGCTTCACTATTTTGAAGATATGTCATTTCCTCTTTATTCATAGTTCCATGACCTTGGCCGGTAAGGGTTCACTAAATAGTTGCAATTTAAATTTTACGTTAATTGAAATGAATTAAAATGAACAATATGAACATATTTTATAATGTAATTTCTGAGAGACGGCTAGCTGAAAGAAATAAAAACACCAAATACACTTTTAAATTAGCTTACAAATATATTTTTTAAGATTTCAGAAGTTATAATAGTTTACTTCAACCTTTTCAGGGACAAGCAATTGCGTTTGTGTAATGTTGAATCCACACCGGAATTTACAAAAAATTTTGTCTCAAAATTAGGAAAAGCAATTATTCAACTTTTTTTTCCACCAAAGTTATAAAAGTAAAAATTAATCAAAATTTTCTGGTGCAAAACTTTATTAAAATTAGGTGGGATATAATACAAGGTAGCCCTAATTAAACTGACAGTACTTAGAGTGTTCTGTAGCGACATCCAATTGAAAGAATAACGCCAAATTTTGTAAGAAGATTAAACAAGACGGGGGACGAAGACTTCCGTGAAAAAAAAAAAAAATAGTTTCAAAAGTCACCGCTATGGGAATAGGTGGCACTCTGTAACAGAAAATAGAGTTTTAAAAAAGCAGAATCAAAACTAAAATCGTTAAATGTGCTAAATAAAAGGTAATTTTATTTCAGTATTGATTCTGCATTTTTTAAAACTCTCTTTTCTGTAACACATCTCCCCTAGCATTGATTTTTGGAACAAATTTTTTTCTCTGAATCTTTCGTTCCCCATCTTGTTTAATCTTATTGCAGAATTTGGCGTCAATCTCTCAATTGATCGGGCTACAGAACACTCTGAGTACCGTCAGCTTAATTATGGCCACATTGTATATCCCGCCGCCCCTCAAGGGGCTAAAACGTACTTGAGATACATACACATCGTATATTGATACACAGTTGACATTTTGTCACGATTAATCGGCTGATCCAACTCCGGCTCAAATAACCGGAACTTATGGTATACTTTAACTCCAGATTAGATTTTCTTACCTACGCTTGTCAGGGTGCTGTACCACCATATTTTGCGTATAGTTTGCATAGTTTTATTTGTTCCTGCAAACTTTCTACAAAACGTATGAGGAATAAATTACTGGTGGAAAAGTGACTTTGATTTAGGAAAGAAATAAAGAGGAAGAATTCTTTTCGAAAATTTTGCTGCTCAAGTTTAAGGGACCGCGTCAACAAAGAAAACAATCCGCTTTTTCTGTTAAATTTTAAGTCTAGTATTAACAACGTAAACTGCCACAAACTAAACGTACAGGTTTGCCAGTTTGGAAATCCATTTTTTTTTTCAGAACTTCAAATTCACACCACAAATTTAGAATGAAGAATATTTACTTTATGAATTTACGAAAGGTCTCTGGTTAAATAAAGCAAAACATACTATTTTAATTTCTTGTATGAATTCAGATTTCCTATTTAAAAATGGAGGCCAAACTGGAAGGACTGTAAATATATGGGAACGTCCATTCGTTACTCTTGTGATAATTAGAGCAAATTTTCATACATAATTCCAATTATTTTATTACAAAATATAAATAAGATAAAAATTAATGTAACCAGCTAAATACCACTGTGTTCCACACACAAACATATATATAATTTATAACTAAAAAAAAATTACTTATGTATATATTAAATGACTCTTGTGACACTCTGGTCACAAGAATAACAAAATTTTGATTGATTATATAGACAAGGGATATGCTTTTTTGCTACAAGTTAGATATATATTAAATGAGTGGAGCACAATAGTATTTTACTGGTTATATCACTTTTTATCTTAATTATATTTTATAGTAAAATAATTGCAAGTATTTGTAACTGCACGTATGGTCACAATAGTAACAGCGGACGTTCCCATATGCCCCCATAAGAGACACGTTACTGCCTACTTGATTTTACTAACACAAGCTCTATCACATACGGGTGAAGAGGCATTCACTCGACCAACGGACAAGAATAAGAAAATGCTTGAAAGTTTTATTTTTTACATGTTTAAAAAAGTACTACATATATTTTCTGGTGTCAGTGATAATATTTTCTTGTTTAACAGATGTCGGCTCTGTGCTCATTTCAAATCCAAACTGACTATTTTCTGATAATTTTTTAATCAGTTTTTGTTCGCAAATATACTGAATTGGCAGATGCTTATACTGATGAACAATTTAATTGGACTGTTTTTTCCTTTTTTGTTTTTATAAAAGCATATGATTTTCAGAAAATTCTGTCAAAATTAGAGTTTTGAACCGAATTTCCAGACGCATCAGAGCAAGAAAGGAAAAACATTCCACCCTGAGAAAACAATGTTATAACTTAAAATTTAATTCCTTTATCTTTTGAAAAAACTGTTGAGTTACAAATCACTTCAATAGTCGTTCCTCCAAGTATCTTGCTTTTATTTAAAAAAAAAAAAATAGTCAGAAAATGTGTTAAATATTTCACGTTGTTGAGCGGGGGGAAATGTTTTTTAAGAATCGCGTTAACACTGCATGATTTTTATTCTCTACACCTAAATAATGTGTAATTACCGGATATGTAATCGGGAAAATATTTATGAAATTCCCATGTTAAATGATGTCATCATTTTTGAAAAATTTGCAACTAGGTAAAATTTTACATCGTAAAATATACAACATGTAAACAAAAAATCTAAATATTCAAAAGTCTTGGGATAAGTAGTGGGATCCCGTAATGTTTCGAAAGCGGTTTCTTAAGTTTGATATATTTTATGAAATCTAATGACTTGCACAAAAGTTAATCCATTTATAGCTGAATTTTGGTTTTCTCAAATTTGATGGTAAAATCAGATTAAAATGTTGCAAAATGAACTAGAAAAATACTAAAAAGAATTACGTTAAAATATTTTTGTATTTGATTTAATGTAAACATTCTAAATATGGGAATATGTTTTATATTTATAATAGTAGTAATACGTATAAGTATATATTTTGTCAAATTTTATATAATATATGCTTTTAAATTGCATATTATATACTATAATTAGTACTTTTATGAATTGTTAAAAAAATATACGTTGTTGTCACTACCAGCTGGGGGTTACAGGAGCAAAAAATGTTCTAATTTTTTTTTTTTTTTTTTTTGCGTTAAAGAGGGGGTCTAACATTTTAAATTTGGAATGGTGATTACTTCAATGATGCAAATACTTTCTAAGGATTGTCGAAAGAAATTTCCAAATTTAAAAGGATGAAGTGAGCGAAAAGCGTTTTATAAGCGTTCTAAATTACGATTTGTATGCAATCGTACGAAATACGAAACCGATTTTAAACATAATGGTTGCAGATTGATGGTGATAGAACCTGCTTAAACATAAGCTATATTTTATGTCGGTGCCACAATCCCTATAGGGTTGCAGGAGCAAACAAATGTCTAAATTGCTATTTCTGCGGTACTGAAGTGGCTAGAAACTCTAAATATAGCACGGTAGTTATTTATAAAATATAATCGTCCTCTACGAACAGTCGAAACTAAATTCGAAATTAAAAAGCGGTGAAGCAAAGGGAAGGAGCGACAAACATTCTAAAAGAGTCCTAAATTACGATTTCAATGGAATCTCAGGAAATTATAAACCGATTACAGAAGGTAATGGTTGCGAATCAAGAGTGATAGTCCCTGATCCTATACGGGCTATATTTTATGCCAGTGTCACTACCACCTAGTCGGCAGGAACAACAAGAAAGCCTTTCAAAACATCTAAATTCTGTTTTCTATAGAATATTAGGAAATACCAACCGATATCAAGGTTAATCTTGGAAAATTAATGGTGACAGTCTGTGTTTCAACATTTTTCGAGACATTCTATTCAACTCTGTTTCGGCATTTTATGTTGGTACCACTGACACCAGAGAGGTGGTAGACTGTTAGACAAGAAGTTTGGAATTTAACATGATGTTTAATTTTAAGATGTAAATGTGTTAAGATGGTTTCTAAAAAATTCAAAACTTCAAAGGAATACTGAAATGAGCGTATGAAATAAGCATAAAAGTCTCAGAATTCTTTCTAAATTATCATTCATTTGGAACTAGCAAACCCCGCGGCATTGCTCGCGTAATATTTGAAATATGCCAAGTGATATTTATATGTCTAATTTTTATTAAAAGGTACTAACTAATTTTTTTTTTTATTAAAAGGTAATATTTTATTTTATTAAAAGGTTTTTTTATTAAAAGGTACTTATTCCTTTTAGGAATAATTCAAAAATTACTATTTAAAACTCAGTTTGATTAAACATCATTATTACACTGCATTAGGTAGAAATGAGACTTAAATTAATAAAATGAAATAAAACAAAATAAATGATAATTTAGAAAATATTTTGAAACTTTTATGCTCAATTAATACGCTCATTTCAGTATTCATTTGAAGTTTTGAATTTTTTAGAAACTATCTTCTTACATCTTAAAATTAACCATCACGTCAAATTCCAAGTCCTACCACCTCTCTCAACATATAGGGCTATGATGAAACAGGAACTGTCACCATTAATTTGCCAACATTAATTTTGAAATCGGTTTGTTATTTCCTAATATTCCACAGAAATGTAATTTAAAAAGCTTTTAAAGTCCCTTTTTAGAACGTTTGTTGTTCCTGTGAACCCCAGGTTGTAGAATCACCGGCATGAAATATAGCCTGTGTAGGATTAGAGACTGTTACCATTGATTCGCAATTATTACTTTTATAATCGGTTTATATTCCCTGAAATTGCATAGAATCGTAATTTAGAACTTTTTTAGAATGCTTTTAGCACCTCCCATTCGCTTCACCCTTTTTTAATTCGAATTTATTTTCGACGTTCCTTCGAGGGCATTAATATTTTATAACTACCATGTCATATGTAAAGTTTCTAGCCTTTTCCGTATCACAGAAATCACAATTTAGAAAGTTTTTAGCTCCTGCAACCCTCTGGTGGTAGTGGAACTGACATAAAACATAGCTTATGTTTGAGCAGGTTCTATCACCAAAATTTGTCATCATTATTTTCTTAATCGGTTTGGTAATTTATAAGTTTGCTTAAAAATTGTAATTTATAACGCTTTTCACTCACTTCATATTTTTAAATTTGGAATTTTCTTTCGATTGTTCTTAGAAAGCAGTTGCATCTTGTAAGTAAATACCATGCCATACTTCAAAGTGTTAGACCCCTCAGTTATGCAAAAAACGCAAATTAGAACATGTTTTGCTTTTGCAACCCTCAGATGGTAGTGACAGCAACATAAAATATAACCTATGTTATAGCAGGGACTGTCACCATTGATTTGCAACCGTTACTTTTGAAATAGCTTTGGTATTTCCTTAGATTGAGTGGAAATCGCAATTTAGAACATTTTTAGGACGCTTTTCGCGCATTTTCACCCCTTTTTAAATTTCCAATTTTTTCGAAACTGTTCTTAAAGATCATTTATATATAATAAATATGTACCTTGCCTAATTTTAAGTTGCTAGCCCCTACCGATCACAAAATCGAAATTTAGAACGTTTTTTGCTCCTGCAACATCTTGGTGATAGTGATACCGACATAAAATAGCGTTTATGTTAGAGCAGGGGCTGTCAGCATCAATTTCCTACCATTACGCTTGGAATCAGATTCATTCTTCCTGAGATATTGCCGACAAATCGGCATTTAGAAAGTTTTTAGAACGCTTTTCGCGCATTTTGCTCCTGCATCTCCTCTGGGGTAGTGGAAACAGATATAAAATGAAGCCTACCTTGGAGCAAGATCTGTCACCATCATTTTTACTCCATTATACTTGAAATCGGTTCAGTACTTCCTGAGATTACATAGAAATCGCAAATTAGAAAGTTTTTTACAACGCTTTTTGCGCATTTTGACCCCCTTTTAAATTTCGATTTTTTTTAGGAAAATGCCCTTAGAGATCATTGCTATCTTATAACTAACTACCATTCCAAATTTCACGATTCTAGGCCCTTCCGTAACGCAAAAGCCGCAATTTAGAACGTTTTTCTCCTGCACCCACTTTGGGGTAGTGGCACCGACATAAAACATCACTTATGTTGGAGCAAGTGTTGTCATCATCATTTTGACGCCATTATTTTTTAGATCGGTTTGGTATTTCCTGAGATTGTGTAGAAACCACTATTAGAACGTTTTTTAGAACGCTTTTCGCGCATTTTCACCCCTTTTAAATTTCGAACTGTTTAAGAACTGTTTTTAGAAATCCTTTATATCTAATAAGTAGCTAATATTTCAAATTTCATATTTCTAGCCCCTTCGGTAACGCAAAAATCGCATTTTTAGAACGTTTTTTGCTCTTGCACCCCCTTTCGGGTAGTGCCATACCGACATAAAACATAGCCTATGTTGGAGCAAGGGTTGTTACCGTCTTTTTGACACCATTATTTTTTTAATCGGTTTGGTATTTCCTGAGATTGTGTAGAAACCACCATTTAGAAAGTTTTTTAGAACGATTTTCGCGCATTTTCACCCCTTTCAAATTTCGAATTGTTTAAGAACTGTTCTTAGAAATCCTTTATATCTTATAAGTAACTAATATTCAAAATTTCATATTTCTAGTTCCTTCAGTAACGCTAAAATCGCATTTTTAGAACTTTTTTGCTCCTACACCTCCTTTGGGGTAGTGGCACCGACATAAAATATAGCCTATCTTGGAGCAAGCGTTGTCACCATCATTTTGACACCAAAATTTTTAAAATCGGTTTGGTATTTCCTGAGATTGTGTAGAAACTACCATTTAGAACGTTTTTTAGAACGCTTTTTGCGCATTTTGACCCCTTTCAAATTTCGAATTGTTTAAGAACTGTTCTTAGAAATCCTTTATATCTAATAAGTAGCTAATATTTCAAATTTCATATTTCTATGCCCTTCGGTAACGCAAAAATCACATTTTGAGAACGTCTTTTGCTCTTGCACTCCCTTTCGGGTAGTGGCACGAACATAAAACATAGCCTATGTTGGAGCAAGAGTTGTCACCGTCATTTTGATACCCTTATTTTTTTAATCGGTTTGGTATTTCCTGAGATTGTGTAGAAACCACCATTTAGAATGTTTTTTAGAACGATTTTCGCGCATTTTCACCCCTTTCAAATTTCGAATTGTTTAAGAACTGTTCTTAGAAATCCTTTATATCTAATAAGTAGCTAATATTTCAAATTTCATATTTCTAGGCCCTTCAGTAACACATAAATCGCATTTTTAGAACGTTTTTTGCTCTTGCACTCCCTTTCGGGTAGTGGCACCAACATAAAACATAGCCTATGTTGGAGCAAGAGTTGTCACCGTCATTTTGATACCCTTATTTTTTAAATCGGTTTGGTATTTCCTGAGATTGTGTAGAAACTACCATTTAGAACGTTTTTTAGAACGTTTTTTGTGCATTTTCACCCCTTTTAAATTTCGAATTGTTTAAGAACTGTTCTTAGAAATCCTTTATATCTAATAAGTAGCTAATATAGCAAATTTCATATGTCTAGCCCCTTCAGTAACACATAAATCGCATTTTTAGAACGTTTTTTGTTCCTGCATCCCCTTTAGGGTAGTGACACTGACATAAAACATAGCCTATCTTCGAGCAAGTGTTGTCACCATCATTTGGACACCAATATTTTTTAAATCGGTTTGGTATTTCCTGAGATTGTGTAGAAACTACAATTTAGAACGTCTTTTAGAACGCTTTTTGCGCATTTTGACCCCCTTTTAAATTTCGATCTTTTTAGGAAAATGCCCTTAGAGATCATTGATAACTTATAACTAACTACCATTCCAAATTTCACGATTCTAGGCCCTTCCATAACGCAAAAGCCGCAATTTAGAACGTTTTTCTCCTGCACCCTTTTTGGGGTAGTGGCACCGACATAAAACATCCCCTATGTTGGAGCAAGGTTTCTCACCATCATTTTGACGCCATTATTTTTTAGATCGGTTTGGTATTTCCTGAGATTGTGTAGAAACCACCATTAGAACGTTTTTTAGAACGCTTTTCGCGCATTTTCACCACTTTTAAATTTCGAACTGTTTAAGAACTGTTCTTAGAAAACCTTTATATCTAATACGTAGCTAATATTTCAAATTTCATATTTATAGGCCCTTCGGTAACGCAAAAATCACATTTTTAGAACGTCTTTTGCTCTTGCACTCCCTTTCGGGTAGTGGCACCAACATAAAACATAGCCTATGTTGGAGCAAGAGTTGTCACCGTCATTTTGATACCCTTATTTTTTTAATCGGTTTGGTATTTCCTGAGATTGTGTAGAAACCACCATTTAGAATGTTTTTTAGAACGATTTTCGCGCATTTTCACCCCTTTCAAATTTCGAATTGTTTAACCACTTCACCGTTTGCCCCGAGATAACTCGGGGGAAAAATCACTTTTTTCCCATACCTGTCGCCGGTGAAGTGGTTAAGAACTGTTCTTAGAAATCCTTTATATCTAATAAGTAGCTAATATTTCAAATTTCATATTTCTAGGCCCTTCCGTAACACATAAATCGCATTTTTAGAACGTTTTTTGCTCCTGCACCCTCTTTGGGGTAGTGACACCGACATAAAACATAGCCCATCTTGGAGCAAGCGTTGTCATTATCATTTTGACACCAATATTTTTTAAATCGGTTTGGTATTTCCTGAGATTGTGTAGAAACTACCATTTAGAACGTTTTTTAGAACTTTTTTGTGCATTTTCACCCCTTTTAAATTTCGAATTGTTTAAGAACTGTTCTTAGAAATCCTTTATATCTAATAAGTAGCTAATATAGCAAATTTCATATGTCTAGCCCCTTCAGTAACACATAAATCGCATTTTTAGAACGTTTTTTGTTCCTGCATCCCCTTTAGGGTAGTGACACTGACATAAAACATAGCCTATCTTCGAGCAAGTGTTGTCACCATCATTTGGACACCAATATTTTTTAAATCGGTTTGGTATTTCCTGAGATTGTGTAGAAACTACCATTTAGAACGTTTTTTAGAACGCTTTTTGCGCATTTTGACCCCCTTTTAAATTTCGATTTTTTTAGGAAAATGCCCTTAGAGATCATTGATAACTTATAACTAACTACCATTCCAAATTTCACGATTCTAGGCCCTTCCATAACGCAAAAGCCGCAATTTAGAACGTTTTTCTCCTGCACCCTTTTTGGGGTAGTGGCACCGACATAAAACATCACCTATGTTGGAGCAAGGTTTCTCACCATCATTTTGACGCCATTATTTTTTAGATCGGTTTGGTATTTCCTGAGATTGTGTAGAAACCACCATTAGAACGTTTTTTAGAACGCTTTTCGCGCATTTTCACCACTTTTAAATTTCGAACTGTTTAAGAACTGTTCTTAGAAAACCTTTATATCTAATACGTAGCTAATATTTCAAATTTCATATTTCTAGGCCCTTCGGTAACGCAAAAATCACATTTTTAGAACGTCTTTTGCTCTTGCACTCCCTTTCGGGTAGTGGCACCAACATAAAACATAGCCTATGTTGGAGCAAGAGTTGTCACCGTCATTTTGATACCCTTATTTTTTTAATCGGTTTGGTATTTCCTGAGATTGTGTAGAAACCACCATTTAGAATGTTTTTTAGAACGATTTTCGCGCATTTTCACCCCTTTCAAATTTCGAATTGTTTAAGAACTGTTCTTAGAAATCCTTTATATCTAATAAGTAGCTAATATTTCAAATTTCATATTTCTAGGCCCCTCAGTAGCACATAAATCGCATTTTTAGAACGTTTTTTGCTCCTGCACCCTCTTTGGGGTAGTGACACCGACATAAAACATAGCCTATCTTGGAGCAAGCGTTGTCATTATCATTTTGACACCAATATTTTTTAAATCGGTTTGGTATTTCCTGAGATTGTGTAGAAACTACCATTTAGAACGTTTTTTAGAACGCTTTTTGTGCATTTTCACCCCTTTTAAATTTCGAATTGTTTAAGAACTGTTCTTAGAAATCCTTTACATCTAATAAGTAGCTAATATAGCAAATTTCATATGTCTAGCCCCTTCAGTAACACATAAATCGCATTTTTAGAACGTTTTTTGTTCCTGCATCCCCTTTAGGGTAGTGACACTGACATAAAACATAGCCTATCTTCGAGCAAGCGTTGTCACCATCATTTGGACACCAATATTTTTTAAATCGGTTTGGTATTTCCTGAGATTGTGTAGAAACTACCATTTAGAACGTTTTTTAGAACGCTTTTTGCGCATTTTGACCCCCTTTAAATTTCGATTTTTTTAGGAAAATGCCCTTAGAGATCATTGATAACTTATAACTAACTACCATTCCAAATTTCACGATTCTAGGCCCTTCCATAACGCAAAAGCCGCAATTTAGAACGTTTTTCTCCTGCACCCTTTTTGGGGTAGTGGCACCGACATAAAACATCACCTATGTTGGAGCAAGGTTTCTCACCATCATTTTGACGCCATTATTTTTTAGATCGATTTGGTATTTCCTGAGATTGTGTAGAAACCACCATTAGAACGTTTTTTAGAACGCTTTTCGCGCATTTTCACCACTTTTAAATTTTGAACTGTTTAAGAACTGTTCTTAGGAAACCTTTATATCTAATAAGTAGCTAATATTTCAAATTTCATATTTCTAGGCCCTTCGGTAACGCAAAAATCACATTTTTAGAACGTCTTTTGCTCTTGCACTCCCTTTCGGGTAGTGGCACCAACATAAAACATAGCCTATGTTGGAGCAAGAGTTGTCACCGTCATTTTGATACCCTTATTTTTTTAATCGGTTTCGTATTTCCTGAGATTGTGTAGAAACCACCATTTAGAATGTTTTTTAGAACGATTTTCGCGCATTTTCACCCCTTTCAAATTTCTAATTGTTTAAGAACTGTTCTTAGAAATCCTTTATATCTAATAAGTAGCTAATATTTCAAATTTCATATTTCTAGGCCCTTCAGTAACACATAAATCGCATTTTTAGAACGTTTTTTGCTCCTGCACCCACTTTGGGGTAGTGACACCGACATAAAACATAGCCTATCTTGGAGCAAGCGTTGTCATTATCATTTTGACACCAATATTTTTTAAATCGGTTTGGTATTTCCTGAGATTGTGTAGAAACTATTATTTAGAACGTTTTTTAGAACGCTTTTTGTGCATTTTCACCCCTTTCAAATTTCGAATTGTTTAAGAACTGTTCTTAGAAATCGTTTATATCTAATAAGTAACTAATATTCAAAATTTCATATTTCTAGGCCCTTCAGTAACGCTAAAATCGCATTTTTAGAACGTTTTTTGCTCCTACACCCCCTTTGGGGTAGTGGCACCGACATAAGATATAGCCTATGTTCTAAGTTGGACTAACACCATCATTTTGATACCATTACTTTTGGAATCGGTTCGGTAGTTCCAGAGCTTACCTCCTACAAATAAACAATTTTTTCCTCTTTATAATAGGAAGTATAGATTAGTTTTAGATCTTCTTATTAATTAAAATCTCATTTCTGTCTATTGCACATTTATAATGAAGTTTAGTCAAACTATGGCTTAATTTGTAATTTTTGAATTATTCCAAAAAGTGCTCTTCTAATAAACAATACTCATGCAAATTTCACTTGGCATATTTCAACTATTTCGCGAGCAAAGCCGCTGGTTTTGCTAGTATACTATAAATAGTATTTTTATGAACTGCTAAAAAATATATATATTTATTTCTTTACAGAGACAAATAACATTACAAGTATTATTAATAATAATTTAAGAATCACCGTATTTGAGCCTCAAAAATATTTATTTCATAATTATCTTCAAAAGGACTGTACATGAATAACTGTCCTCTAAATGGCTAATAAAAATATGTATCCGTTTGTGCCTAGTGTCCTATATTTTCCACGTTACAAAAATGTATAAAAAATAGGCTTGAACTATAATTTCACAATTTTAAAAATTACGTATTTCAAAGAAGACTACAAGCTAAGATTACTACTTATTTATTTAGATCCTTAACAGAAGAAAATCTTACTTTTTACATTTCACCATCATAAAAATTTAAAAATCTACTAACACCGAAAAAAGCCTTAATTTACGTAAATACCTATCCATCTTATGCTGTCATCTCTCGGTAACAAATAAAGACAAGTATAAATAATTATTTCATACAGTTTTCATGTTATAAAGAAGAAAATGGGACGCTAGGCATAAATGGGTCAGTATAGTGTCAGTAAATAAACTTCATGAATAATTACATGTAAAAGATAAACTTTAAGCATCACTCAAAATATAAAAACAATGAACTTCCGCCGTCAGAGGTCAATGGTTATGTATATTTCAGTATGAAATAATTTACTAATATCGTTATAAAAAATAATTTTTAATACACAGAGCAAACTTAAAACTTTGTTCGATGTAATCGTTGTGAGGGAAAATATAAATGAATTAACGAATTATTAGGTCTATCGGAAAATTCTGTCCAATAATGTTATTTCACGCCTACTTTTTTCAAAATTCAGCTTTCTTTATTGGCACCACTTTTCGAAATGGTAAAATTCCCATTATTTTTACATTTCTCATTAAGGTAAAAAGACTGGGAATTTTTCCATTTCGAAAAAGTGGCGCCAATAAAGAAATCAAAATTTAAAGAAAAGTAGGCGTGAAATAACAATAAATATATTAACAAATTATTTAAATAAATATCAATGCAAACATTTCTGTACTTCTGGATCATTTCATATAACTTCTTTGTGATACAATTAAAAAGTTGTCTGTTACGTTGTTGCAAGTGAGGCAAGAACATTTGAAGGAAATATAAAGAAAATGGTGATGGAACGAAAGAAAACAGAAATTAGAAACGGGATTTTTACGTAAGAATTTAAAGACAATTAAATACATCATCGAAACATGCAAAGTATCAAAAGAAAAGTAATTTTGGAAACTTGGATACTATAATTAATTTTTAATTACGGACCGAAACTGGCGACTATTTTTATATTCTACAATTTACAAAAATTTTCTTAGTGGTAGATCTCTGTTTAAAATATCCCAATATAAGTGTATGGCAGAAATTATTTTTCTGAAAGTGGCATGAATAGAATGAAAAATTAATTGCTGGGATAGCACGTGTCCCAAACAGGTGATCAAACAGTTTCAAATAATCATTAGCTTTAGAGGATTCAAAAGGTTTGAAAAATCAGCGTAAGACATTATATATATATATATATTATATATATGTTATAGTGCTTTGTTTTAAAAATGTCCTACATATTTTCCAATAGAAAACTTCCGAAACAGTGGTCGTACTAATCGTAAACACTCAGTCGCGTAGACTAGCGCTATATGTGGGAATAGAACTAAATCCTTTAATGCGCAGCTTTGCATATATGTAAAGAACACTGTTTTGAATTTAATAGATTTTTTAATTCACATATACCTAATTCACACCAGAATGGAAAATAGCAATGTATGCTTTATTTAAAAAACAGACATTCTGTATTTAAATTAACCCTAGAACTACCGAAAATTTTACTCAAGTTTTATAAAAATATTACACATCAGAATTCTTATTTAAAACTATTGAACTTATTTACTTAACTCATTATTGTCTGGTTTACATATTTAGTTTATTTTAAAGAAATTTCTGGTTAGAATAAATATTTCGAATGTACCCATCGGGTCCATTGGACCCGTCTGGTAGACGGAGGGTTAAGCGAAATTAACCATTGAAACTTTCTGGAGTAAAGTCAGATTCTCTGAATGACCTAATTTCTAGAACATATTCTATTAAGGGAATTAAACGGTTTAAAGTTAAGTTTTATAAAATAAATAATTATTTAAAATAATGTATTTGGAGACATATTTATTAAAGTATTTACTAATCTGCATTATTTAAGCAAAAAACAGTCGCATGACAGTAGTTTTTACTTATATTGCAGATGTGCAATAGAAAAAAAGATTGATGTATTATATAAAAAATATATCTCAGATTTTTTTCATTATTTTTCCTGTGTTATAAACCTTTATTAACTTTTATATATAATTTTTTCGAAACAAAAATAAAAATCGCGCATTTAAGAGTTAAACTCAGTTATCGCGAAACACTGTTTTTTTTTTTGACAGTTTTTTCACGATAACTTTTCAACTTGGTATCGGATTACCACGTTTTTTTTTTTATTATTATTATTTTTTTTTAATAAAGCAAATTAAATCCTTTACAACTGTAGAAAAAAAGGAATTACAGTTAGATTGGCGCTACTAGCTATGTAATTTCGACTACTACTTCCACTCCTAGAACACCTTTTAGTTTTGTAAACAGAACGCAACCGGATGTTGCTTTTAGAATAGAATGATTTGTCATGACATAAAGATGTGACGTTTTACCGTCAATAAATGAAATATGAACGTGGAGCATTGTGTCTCTCAATAACATGATTTAAAGTTTGGTAAATATGTGTTATAATTGTAAATAGTTTCTTCTCATTAAAATGTTTCGTTAAAAAGAATATTCGTCGCCAAGACTTATTGAGTTTTATTTAAGACAGTGATATGCAGTTATTTTTGTTTATCTGCCAGATATATTATATGCTTAAGTATAATGTTTGATTCGAATTGGAAGATTGCCGATTGGAAGATTAAGATTTGAGATTTAGATTTGGTCTGAACTTTTTTTTTCTATTTTTTTTTCTTTTTTAACAACATACACCTGAATAACAAGGAAAGAACATTTTTTCAAGTTTTAACGAAATATATGCTATATTTTATGGATTTTAAAATTCTTAATATAACTTTTTAATTTAATTTTTTTTTGTCTATTTCACTTATCATTGAGAAACGAAGTAATAAGTTATGTAAAGAAAAATAATGAGTAGAAAGAATATAACCTAGCCTTCAGCCCTAGCAACTTGTTTTTTAATATTCATTGTGTCAATAATATTAAAAATTTTTGTTATTGTTTTTTCTATAATTTATCAGATATTTTTTTCTAAAATAGACAAATACAAAAATGCAAAAAGCGGCACTAGTATAAACTTGTTTACTAGCTCCGTAATCAAGGATGGAACATCAATAAGTATCCGCCATTTTAAGATTTCCTGTTCAATTTAGAGATACAGTTCCAAATGTAAATATGCAGAGATCACAGCGTTACTATTTTTTTTATCCTTTTCTACAACTATTTTAAAACAAAAATCGTCAAAATAAAAAATTTAAAAAACCTCGAATCGGAGTATACAATAAAATTTACTGTTTTATGACATAATTAGCACATGTTACAAAACGTTATAGGAAAGCTGCCTGCAATGAATTGGAAATTTCGCTCTTCTTAAAAAGAAAAAGAAAAAAAACGAAGCTATTTACTTTAATATAATATTTCTAAAAATTACCCAATAATCATAAATCATTTATAGGGCTATTTTCCTGCGAACTTATCATGTCTGTCACACAGCTGAAAATCGCTAAGCTTATTGGCTACCTTTATTTTCGAAAAGTTTGCTTCGCCTTATTCAACTGATGAGATTCTCCGATAAGAAAAAATTCACATTTTCCTTTCTAAAATAGTGGTAGCGTTAAATCGTAGTATGTGACAGACATGACAAGTTCGCATGGAAATATCCATTGGTAATCTGAGTGACCTCTATCATTTCTCGTGATGGCTTTACATCTTACACCATGAAAGTTTTGTCAACTATTTCAAAATTTGCAGTTTTGTTCCTGAATTTTTAAATCTTATCGAAATTTATAACTCCAAATCTGAATTTTTGTATACAAATTGAACAACAATACAGATATTTTAATCCCTTGGGGACGAGCGACTGGTATGCATGCCACTTAAGGGGCTCAGAATCCATCATTATTCTCACCAGTTGTTTTTTGTTGTAAAGGTTTCTTTATTTAATCAGAGCAGTTTCACGATTCAATTACAGAAAATTTTCTGTTTTGAAAAATGGTGGTAAAAGATTAAAAATTAAGCAAATGAATGTTTCTACAGACAAGCTTTTCTACTCTAAAATGTGATGATATCGCGAGACGTGGTGTCATCAATTTTCAAGTTTTCTAAAGCACTCAAGCGCTGTTTTTAAGTAAAAATTTTTGTCACATCACTAGAAGTGCTAAGAGTGCAATGTGTTTCGGTCAGTGTCACCATATATCCTGTCACAAACGTTACTGAAAATGAACACTTTAGTAAAGTACTTTTTGGAGTGAATGGTGCACACTTCCGACATTTCTTGTGATATCAGTACATTTTAATTAAAAAAAAAAAAAAAAAAAAAAAAAAAAAAACTTTTTGGAAACGTAATTTAAATAATATCATCAATCTTTCCTTTTGCAGTTCTTTTGTACAGCTCCTTGAATTTGAATACCAGAATTTTTTTAAGGGTATTTCTAAAAAAAAAGGTTTTTGAAAAGTTTGTGGTAGAGTTCAAATTCAAGGGATCATACAATCGTAGGAAAAAATTCCCAATCTTTGAATGAAATCGTTGTTAGCCGAGCGTTCTTTGGACTATGATGCACAGACCCACGCGAATAATGGAGTTGTGAATAAAGAGGAGGGGACATGTATAGTCTTACAGAGGCGTAGCTGTGTGTGTGTGGGAGGGGTTATGAGGGGATCCTTCTCCCCACCCAATATATGTGAACTTGGGAAATTTGAGCTTAGAGTTAGGAAATTGTAGATTTTTGAAACACTTTTTCTTTTTTTTTAATAAAAAGTAAAAAAAAAAAAAAAAAAAAAAAAAAAAATTATTGTTTTGCTCATTATTTTCTGAGTTCTGTTTTAGTAAAATACTTAAACTTTCAAAAGAAACACAAAAAGCAGCCAGACTAAATTTCTCATTATGTTTCTCTGTGCCACGAGAATATCATACATCTACCACACCTGAATTTCTCTACTGTTGTCCACTAACAGTGTATCTAATACATTTCCTCCAAAATTTTGTTCCTTTCTCAGAAATCTAAAAATATAAGGCTATTTTCATATGAAGTACGATTATGACTCGAATACAATTGAAAACAAAAACTTTCATTAAATGAACCAATAATTATAAATTTATGTTTTTAGTTTCAGCATTTTACTTTGGAAAGAAATTTTTGGCGTATAAGTATCATTGATATTAAACACACATTTAACATATCATTTTAGTTGGAAAATAGAGACATTTGTTTCCCATTGGAAACTTTTTGAATAATAAGTTGGGAAGATTTTGAACTCTTCCCCCCCCACGAAAAAGATTTTGTGGCTACGCCCCCGAGAGTATACCAGCTACGAGCGAAGTAACTGGGGACGTTGTCGGAAGATTTGGGATATTTTTTTACATCGCTTCAATAGTTTCTTACTACCGCCGAAGCAGACTTCCACCAGTAAATTTTGAGTTGAAAATATCACCTTATTTTAGCTGCTTATTCCTCCAAAATTTCTCTTACAAATATGGCAAAATTTTCTAATCGTTTTTACTGGTGGGACTTAGCCCGGGTATTATAATCTCTTTCACTGACACTAACAATAGGTTATTTAGGTTGTCACGATATAGCGGCAATGCATGGTCTGACTACAGCAGAAGTAAACTTCTGCTGTGGTCGCTGTGTAGCTAGTAGAAATAAATGTTTGTTTTTGGTCATAATTATGACTAAAATTCTGCATTAATAAGGCGTTTAAATAAGGAGAAAATTTCTATTAAAATGTATTTGTGGAAACTTTCCTGGAGTGTAATGAGCTACTGCGAAACTGGTTACAGTTGAAATTGAACTATTTTCAAGATATATCAATCTCTATTTATTCATAGTTCCATCCAGAGTTCCCAGTGGGCTACTTTTTAAAAATTAAGATCTCTTGATTGGCACAGCATATTTTAAATGGTAAAATTAGACTTACTCAACCCTTAAATGCGCGATTTTTTATTTTGTCTCGAAAAAATTATATATGATACTCTGAAAGGTTTATAACACAGGAAAAATAATGAAAAGAAAATCAGTTATATATTTTTCATATAATACGTCAATCTTTTCTTCTGTTGCACATCTGCAATACTGTTTTACGCTAAAATAATGTAAATTAGTAAATACTTTAATAAGTATGTCTCCAAATACCTTATTTTGTATAATTATTTATTTTATAAAAATTAACCTTTAATCCTTTAATTCCCATAATAGAATACGTTTTAGAAATTACGTAGTTCAGAGAATCTGACTTTACACCAGAAAGTTTCGATGATTAAATTCGATTTATATTTATATAATGTCTGTTTTTTTAATTAAAGAAAATATTGCTATTTTAATTTTCTGGTGTGAATTAGGTATGTGCGAATAAAAAAAAAAATCTATTAAATTCAAAACAGTGTTGTTTGCATCTATGCAAAGGTGCGCACTAAAGGGTTAATGGCATATTAATTAAGGCGAAACAATGGGAATAGTACCATTTCAAAAAAAATGGTACAAACCAAGAAATCTGAATTAAAAAAAGGAAAAATTCCTGCCGGCTTGGCCTACAGGCGTAGGTAAATTTCAAAGTTAAGTTCTGATTTCACCAACAAAAACTAAATCAAGATTAGAGATAAACCCATTTTAAGAATGTTATCTGGCCGCTTTTCACGAATCTTTAATTTAATTTTTCTGTAAGAGCTCGTTTTATCAAAATCATGTTAAGTCGGTATTAAAAAAAATATTTCTCCCGTTCAACAACTCGAAATTTTCTGGCACATTTTAAAAAGTAAAAACAAGAAACTTGCTGACGTGATTTTTTGAAGAGATATATAAGCGACCTGTGTTTTTATTTTCCGTTCATTTAATTAGAACTTGATTTACAGATATTTTCTCAGTAAGATCATTTTTTTCGTTTCCAACACTATTACTTCGAGAAATTCGGTTCAAAATGCCCATTTGACAGCATTTTTTGAAATATATTCAGCATTTATAAAAAAAATTGACAAATACAGCACTTTATATAGTTTCTAAATAAGAGAACCTGCGAATTGGATGCATTTGAGAGTGAAAATGAATTTAAAAATGAGTCAGAAAATAAGCCGTTTTGGTTTAAGTACACTCTTAATATGATATTTTTTTTTTCGTTAACTCCTATTTGTGTTTAATTTTTTTGCTGTAAGCGTTCATCCTATCAAAAATTTGTCAACATGAAAGTTGTAGATAATATGTATAAGATGAATAATAAATTTAAGCGGATTGGGTATCTTGTGAATTTACGAAGTTATGAATTGTTTTCCTCTTCATACCCCCCCCCCCCCCCATTTTTTTCGTTTTTATTATTTTTTTCAGTGAGAGTTGGTCCTATCAAAAACTTGTCATTATAAAAGTTGTAGATAATATTAAGAAGATTTATAATAAGTTTAAGTGAATTTGATTTCTTAATAATTGACGAAATTATGATTTTTTTTCTCCTTAAAACCCTATTTTTCGCGCCCCTTGAACCCATTTTTAATTTTATCAAAAATCTGTGATACGTTAATTTTTAGCCCTTTTCCTAGAAGTAATAATAACTTTAAACTGATTTGATGTGTATAAAAATTAAGAAGTTATGGGGGTTGTTCGGTTTTCACAAACCCCCTCTCTATTTGTACCCCTTTGGTCCGATTTTGTCCATAAACGAACTTGACCGAGCTTTTCTACCTCTTGATTTTATGTATCAGCTTGGAAGAAATTTGTGTAGAATTACGAAAGTTATCGTGCCCATAAAAAAGTGATATAGATAGATAGATAGATAGATAAAGATTTTTCTGAGAGTGGTTTTGTGATCTAGGAGTCATGATCGGTGTAGATCGGCAAACAATTTTCACAAATTTCAACATAAAAGCGGTCGCAATAGGTAGTATTTCATACGAAATCTACCTAAAAAGTAGCCCACTGGCAACCCTGGTTCATCACGCGAACACGCATGTACTGTTTAAAGTTTTTGTAAAAACACAGAAAAAAAACGAGACTCTCGGTAAATTTACACTAGTTCTCGGGTAAACGCTTTCGATTGAGTTTCTCGGTCAAGACTCTCTGTAAATTTACACTAATTTTCGGTTAAATGCATTCGATTGAGTTTGTCGGTCAAGACTCTTTGTAAATTTTCACTAGTTCTCGGCTGAGTGCATTTTATTGAGCTTCTCGGTCATCGTTTTACAGACAGTTTCCTTATCTTGTATTAATTCCCTGTAGGGATTTCCATGTCTTTATTTAAAGATATTTTTAGCTTTGTTAAAACTTGTAATTCAAATACACACTTTTAAAATTCTTTTGCAATTTTATTAGAAATATCAAAATTTTTATCGATCATCACTTTGTAGTTTTTTCCTTCACCATATGCCAGAAGCTTGGTAATATGGTAACATTAAATGCAAATTTTGTAGTATTATTATTATGCAAGTATTATTATTATTATGCTATTATTGCTATTATTATTATGCAAGTATTATTATTATTATTATTATTATTATTATTATTATTATTATTATTTCATTGGTAAATGCGTTATAAAAAATATATTTATCTTCTAAAAATATATTACACAAAATGAATAAAATAATGAAAACGTAAAAAGTCACTTTTAAATAATAAATTATATTTTTTGTTTATTGTCTTCTTATTTCTTACTAAAAATTCTTTTACAAAATATTAGCGCATTAAAAAGTAAATAGTGCAGAGATTTCGGAAAATTCTCTAAAACATTATTGTTGTAAAAACGAATTAGATTTAAAATTTTTATTAAAGGAAAATTCCATTGAATTTTTTTATTTATTACTTAAACAATTTTTTGTAGTTTATGATTTCTAATTAATATTTCTAGATTTTCAAAATATTATAAATATAATACTTGGGTGGACAATGGCAGACCTTCATGCAAATTTTCAGCCTCTTACGTTTAATAGATTTCCCTAGCCATCACACGCCCACACACAGAGAAAGAGTGAGAAAGAGAAAAACCTTCTTTTATTAATAAATATCTTTTTTTTTTAACATCAGAACCGCATAGTCGGCACACAATTAGAACATAATGAGACGCCCCTCACTGTATACCACAACTGTGTGTCTCACTCTGTACTTTCGTTACGTGGTAACAAAATCGATGCCACATCTGTCACGTCAATTTCATCGCTTTAAAAATTTATGTCGTTTTTACGAAATAGTCTATTATTAGATATAGCTAGGTTTGGTTAAGTTAATATATGGTATATTGAAGGAAATAAACTTTAAAGTAGACGTCTATGTAACTTTAAGCACTATAAAATAAAGAATTATTTACTATTTTGTCGGACGAGTAACTACAACTGCCGAAACTACATCCACGTGTTACATAAGATGAGGTCGTTATGTATGTGAGCCAGCTTGGAGAAAAATTTACACCTATATGTCAAAGTGGTTGCTGTCTCACTGTGCACCATGTCTCACTGTGTACTACTCTCCCCTATTTGAAGCGAAAACTTTGAAAATCACAAGTACAATAGATTTTACCCGCTTCATTATAAAAGCCATCCTTTGTACATAACAGCAACAGCTCCTATGGCGCACTCAGTAAGGTGTTTTTCTCCTATCCAGAGGTCTCGGGTTCAAGCCCCAGACCGGCTTAGAAAGAAATTGTATAAGAAGGTAAATGCTACAGCAATTCAAATTTACTCGCAAAATTCTGATACTTCGAAGTTCTAAAATTCACTGATTCCGAAAGCTAAGTTAAATTATTTTCATTAAAAATAAATTGATTTAGAGTCTTGTGTATTTTTAACAATGTTAATTTACAAAGTCTTCTATAAATTTACCTAATATCTCTATTATTTAACAGAATCCCTGCTTTCTATTCCCTGTAATTTTACATAAGACTTAATAGATTACCAGTAGATTCTCTGTAATTTCACAGAAACTGCTTTACAGTGCGCTAAACCTCACATCCCACATTGCAACCTGATAGATTTAACTAACGCATGCTCGATGCACGGCATTTATTCGAGCATTTACTAGAATACAAGTACGAAATCTAGGAGTTGTAATGCACTTTATTTTGTTTATGTCTTTAAGAAGAAGCGAAATAAATTTCTTGGTATGAATTTCATAATATTATTTTTTTAAAGGTGTTTCTTAACATTTAACCCCTTAATTCCGCTCCCGTCATTTCACGGGCTGTGTCTTTTACACAAATTATTTGATTCTCACCAGTTTTATAAAATAGTGAAATTGGCTATATTTTAGTATCGTTTTACCTGTCATTAAAAAAGGTGAATATTTCTTTTTCATAAAAATGGTGCAAATAAGCAATTTCAATTTTTAAATTTTAATTTAATTCGAGCGTTAAGGTGTGAATGTCCCAAATTATGAATTCATGAAAATATCATCTTCTAAAGCATTTTTCGTGAATTTTTGAAACTATATTAAAATATTTACTCAAATATTTAATAAATTTTAGAAGGATTTTGCCAATTAAAATTAATTCAGTTTGAATTTATAGGAATTTTGTGCAATATTTATAACTCTACTCAAAATTTCTAAATTTTTAAGTGTTTGCAGAATTAGGAAATATACAACTATAATGTTGTTACAAAAGAAATACATTAATATTTCCGAACTGAAACTCCCCCCCCCCCCCCTCCTCGAAATCTTTCAACATCAAGGAAGCTGAAAAGATGGCAAAGAAATCATTCTTTTCAAATTATTTTTGTTTTGTGCAACCAATAATGCTTTTTGAACAAGATAAAGTGAAGTATCTACAACTCGTTCTAAACTGTATTTCTAGTAATCGATGTATTAGATGGATTTTATAATAAGTTATTTTAATGGTACTTTAAAATATCGTCGAGAAATAAAGGGAAACACAACATTGCATGTTTCTTATTCCTCTTTTAACTCTTTGCAGAGCGAAGGAATATTTTTTATCCAACTGAATTGTAATCACGAGTTGTACCAGAATTTTATCAACAGAATCTCATTTGCATAACTGGCGACAGTGTCGCCAGATTGGGGACTTTTTAAATTCAGATTACTTGACTGCCTCCACATATTTAAAATAGTATAATTCGCCTTATTTTTCAGAATTTTTAACGCATTTTTAAATAGGCCGAATATTTCTATTTCAAAAAAGCGGTGACAATCAACAATCTGGGGACAAAAAAGCCGCAATTTGGCAACACTGGCTGGCGAAAAGAAATAAATATTGGCGTAAAAATGCATCTTCGTATTTTTAAATATTTTAGATGTACAGTAGAGCGTCGATTATCGGAACGCCAATTAACCGAGCCGCGAATTTCTGTGAATTTTTTTTTTCTTTTTAACTGAACTTCCAATTTCTTCCAAAAAATTGCTCAACCTAACTCCCAATTATCCATTGGCTTCGAATAAAATTTTAAATAAAAAAGAAACTGATAGTAGATAAGAAAATGCGGAATGTAAAACAATAAGAGAATGGGAAGAAAACCTAAGCTATGAAGAAAATGAAATTAACGAGTGGTTAAATAGTGAAGTAACATGAACCTGAATATCAGAACGATGATATGAGATTGCGGTTGAGATTCATGATGAAAAATAAATTGATGAAAACGAAAACGAATGCTCTGAAAATAACCCAGTTTCAACACATAACGAAAAAATGTTTAATGATTAAAAAAAAGCATTTTTTTAACATGTCAGCACAAACTGTTGCCGCCAGTCCTAGGCTTTGATAATGTGTAAAGGTTTTAGTACAATCAGAAACATCCCTTAAATTGTCTGTCCATTTATCCGAACTGTTTCTTATCCGAACTAAGGTTGGTCCCCACTTGTTCTATTGATCGGCACTCTACTGTATATGATATTTTAGAAAATTTCTGGCTTAAATTCAACGCTAAAGAAACACGATTTCTTTTGCCTCAAATTATTAAAAAATGGTGTTAGAAGATAAACTGAATGAATAATTACATTTAAAAAAGAAAAAAATAGTTCTTAAAATTTAAACATGCGTTTGCTCACATGTAAAAAAAGCTTTTGCTGTCAAAATTAATTTTATTGTATATATTTTAAGTATAACAGAAATCATTAATCTCATTATTCTTTCGCCATTATTGACTCTGTTTATCTAAACATTTGCCAGTTTATAATCTAGAAAACTTTTACTAACAGACATAAACATATACTTTTTTTAACGTCGTATTAAAATGCGACGCGAGCAAAATTAGTGTAAAACTTCAAAAAATTTAATCTGTAAGGGGATGAAAATAAATCTCTTCCATTTCGTCGTTGAGCCAGGGGCTCGTGTGGTTTCATGTCAGCGGACTTGGTAAACTATACATTTTTGGATTCACCACAACATCAGCGTGACATTTATCTATGATATTTTCAAAACCAGGGTAACTAATAGGCGCCATATTGGAAACTGGCCGCCATCGTTGAGATCGGGGTTCGTGTGGCTTCATGTCAGCGGACTTGGTAAACCATACATTTTTGGATTCACCACAACATCAGCATGACATTTATCCATGATCGTTTAAACCTAGGCTAGCTAATGGGCGCCATATTGGAAAATAGGGACCGTCGTTGAGCCAGGCGCTCGTATGGTTTCCTGTCAGCGGTCTTGGTAAACCATACATTTTTGGATTCACCACAACATCAGAAAGACATTTTTTCCATGATATTTTCAAAAACAGGGTAGCTAATATGTGCCATATTGGAAAATGGTCGCCGATAAACAGGGTGATCAAAAAGCCTTTCTTGCTTTTGCCATGCTATTAAATTAATAAGGCAATTGAAGAGACAATAAAGAGACGTAGGGGTCAAAATGTTCAACGAAGTTCGGTCAAAGACCTGTCGCAGTTGAGGGATATTTCTGATATGAGGGCAGCATTCCTTCACATGTTTAGTGAAAGAACCAAAATTAGCTCTTCAGAAAAATCTATTCTACACCCAGATCTCTCTTTGAGAAGGATCCAGAAAGACGAACGTAATATCTCAGATTTACAGAACATCATAACCAATGAATGGATAAATACATTCTCAGATTTAGGCGTAGTAATAAAATCAACTGGAACAATGCAAAATCTAGAAATTGTCGGAGACATGGTCAGTGCCCATGCGGTGGGTGAAGAAGCTTACCAAACTTTCAAGAGAGATTATCTATCTGAAGTCTCAAAGCAGTGTTGCCAGATTGGTGACATTTTTGTCCCCAGATTGTTGATTGTCACCGATTTTTTTAAGTAGAAATATCCGTCCTATTTAAGAATAGATTAAAAATTCTGAAAAATAAGGCGAATTAAACAATTTTTAAAAAGTGGTGACCGTCAAATAATCTGAATTAAAAAGTCCCCAATCTGGCAACACTGACTCAAAGCCTGAAGGATTTTTCAAACCTCTAAAGAAAAAAAAAGCTGAAGACATTTTCTGACATGAAGAAGAAACTTACTGTAAAGTTTAATAAATCAGTTTATTTTCAACGCAGAAAGAAATCTGTTTGCTCAAAAACGATCATTGCTGAGCGAAGAAATTTGGATATGTGAACTGTCTTTCCTACAATCTAAGGCCTGTTCCATGATCGTTAGCAACTTCAATAAAAATTTCAATTCCTATAACTCATGGTCAGAAACTCTATTTCTGAAATGTCTAAGTTATTGGGTCTTCAAACTTTCACGCCGAAGAGCCGCAAACCAAAGCATTTAAAGTTCTGCAAGTAAGTTAAATAGCGTAAGCTTGAAAATTACGAGACAACGGGTAGGTTTTATGTGTGCGTTAGTGAATTGAATAATTCTCATTGTTATCTTGATTTACTTTAACTCTTAAATACACAGTGATGAATATCTGCATCACTTTTTATTTAACTTTCAAATATTAATCATGTAAAACTTACAAAAATGTGCTACTAAATGAACTTAAAAATCTATCTTAAAATTTCTGGTGTCTAATCTTTAATTTAAGAATAAAAAACACAATTCTAAAGGAATAATTCATGTATTTAAGGATTAAGTTTTATAAAATAAAAAAATATATAAAATAAGGCATTTAGATTCATACTCAATAGAGTCAAAACACTGTTTTAAACACTAGTGTCGTGAAGGAAATTTTCACCTTGTTATTAATAAACTTTATAATATATTTATAACTACTTAAAAGGTGACAAAAACATATAAAAACATATAAAAATATTATTTAATGTAACCCGAGATCTTTCGAACACACACGCGTTCATTTTCAAAGGGATAAAAGATGATTTAAAATGTATTTCTATTCATCTTTTATCCCTTTGAAAATGAACGCGTGTGTGTTCGAAAGATCTCGGGTTACATTAAATAATATTTTTATATGTTTTTATATGTTTTTGTCACCTTTTAAGTAGTTATAAATATATTATAAAGTTTAGATTCATACTTATTAAAGTATTTACTAGTTTGCAATATTTTAATTATGTCAGTAGTTTTTACTTGTATCGCAGATGTGTAACATAAGAAAAAGTCGACGTATTATACGAAAAATGAATGTCTGATTTTTTTCAATATATTTCCTGTGTAATAAATCTTTCTGAGAATCATATATAATTTTTTCGAAACAAAGTAAAAAATCACAAATTTAAGGGTTAAAAACACATATTTATTTAATGATCACATTAGATACCAGTCACAAAAGACAAATGCAGGGCTCCCAATCTGTCCGTTGTTTCACAGCACTTTTATATAAAGAAAAATCTTCTTTATAAATTTTGTAGAAACATACAGTGAAGACCGTTTTTCTTGTAACTGTTGCAAAAACTTACCACGAATTCCTTTTTAAAAAATTACTGGTTTAAAAAAACCGGACCAGTGGGACCCCTGCAGAAGCACGACTGCCAACTTTTATGTTGTTTTCTTACCACTAAAATGCAAAAGTGTTTAATTTAGTCTTAAATTTTCACGATTAGTTAAGATTTCTTTTGTTGTTGGTTTAAAAATAGTGGAGGATAAAAGCGTCAGCGATGCAAATGTCCGTACCTCAATGTTGCGATTAATTAACCCTTAAATGCATAGTGTAAGTCAGGAGTTAAGCGATCATTTTTTGCATTTAGCGCTTTCTGTTGGTCTTTTGATGGGCTATTATGTGTTATGTAACGTGTGATAAATGTTTTGAAGGTCGTGAATCTTGTTTTTTTACTGATTTGTTATCACGGAGAGGATAAAACATCTTTTTTTTTTATAACTGCTTACAATGTTCCCGAATGCTTCAATGCTGTGTTTTACAATGGCGTTTTTTCTCAACCTTTATAAGTTAATAATTTTTAATTCTGAAAACTATTAAAACCATTATAAAAATTATTATATAATTGAATATTCGTTATTGTGCATTGAAAAAAATTTAAAGTAAGCAGATATTTAAAAACTATCATTTTTGATCAATTTTTGTTATTTAACCCAGGAGTGACATAATAACATTATGTCCAACAGAAACATAAATATTTTTTTTACTATATTCCAATGAATAATTTGAAAAAATGACTCAAATATAAAGTTCTTCGAACAAAATAAAAAATCATGCATTAACCTGATGTCTTCGATGATATCTTCGGTATCATGTCAAATTACCCGATGGGAAAACAGTGGGCTACATTTTTAAATTCAGATTTCTTGATTAGCACCACTTTTCTGAAATGGCAAAATTCCTTAATTAATATGTCATTAATTATGGTTAAATAACAAGAATATACTTTCACATAAAAGTGGTTCCAATCAAGAAATCTGAATTAAAAAAAAAAATAGCCCACTGTTTTCACATTGGATAGTTTGATGAGATTTGAAATATCTCGTTTAAGTTGGGTATTGTCATTGAAAAAAATGAAGTTTGGATTCGTTTTAATATGTAGATGGCCCCTAAGCAAATTTTATATACATCATTTAAAAGTAGACTTTATTTCCAATCGTTCGGTACCAGTAACTTTCTTCTACGATAATTTGTTGAGGAGTTAGTAGGGGGTGTTTACTTTTTTTTCTTCCACGACTGTACCTACGATGTTGCGTTGACGCAACGGTAAATAAAATACACATGCTTAAATTAACTACGGAACTACCACTATTTTTTAATTAAAAAAATTTCTTATCTAATAACAGAAACTTTGACTTTAGCCCCTTGAGGGACAAGCAATTACGTTTTGGGAATGCTGAATTCTCACCGGAAAATTAGAAAAATTTTATTTCAAAATAAGGAAAAGCAATTTTACGGATGGAACAATGGACCAATAAAGCTGGTATATGGATTTCCTAGTTGCTCTGCAACTTCACATCCAGGCTAAATATTCCCACCAAAGTTAAAAAAGTAAAAGTTAATAAATTTTTTCTGGTGTAAAACTTCATTTATTGCAGGCGGTATATAATATATACCGGCTCCCCTCAAGGGGTTAAATAAAGCGAAGATTATCTTTCAAAATTTCTGGTGGCAAACATTTTTCAGCAAAAAAGTTTCAGATGCCTATCTTACAGTTTCGGCGGTTAATGGATTAAAGGGTTAACCTGATTAAGGGCACAGAATGGATATAATTCTAGAATTCATAATATATTTTGATCGGCCACGATAGTTTCTTTCTTACAAATTTAGCGACAGAATGATCGATCAGAGTAAAAACTTTTAAAAGTGACGCAAGTCACTCACAAATAAAGGTACTACCCAGCAAACACAGAGCTATCGGTAAGCAATTGGGCGACAGCCGCTTGCCACTATCGGCGGTACTGGCACGATACCGCTTGCCGCTACCGGTTCCGTATCTTTTTTGATACGCCGCGCGAATGCGGTCCGATTCATGAGGCACGTAGCCGGTCCGGTATCGGCAGAACACTATGCCGACAGCACGCCGATAGCTATCCATACGAATGCCGGCCGCAGCCCGACACCAGCATAAATTGAAAAAAAAAATGTTTTGATGGCGCCATCTACGGGCCATTGTGGAAGTATATTTGAAAGGAGCGTGTTCAACGGTGGAATGGGCGGGATTTGATCCCACGAACACAAGGACAGGAATCAGAGGTCTTAACCACTTGGCCAGAGAGACTCGATCAGCGGAGGATTATATGAGGTAATAAGGGGAAGACATATCAATAAGTAATCGTTTGTCGTTGAAGGTAATTGGTAGATGGGAAAATTAGAATTTTTAAGTGTTTTTATTTTATTTTTTTATTTATTTATTTGTAATTGTCTTAGGCGCGTGTATTTAAAAGTTAATTTAATATTTAAATGAATGAAATAAATATCTTAGCGAATTTGTTAAAGCAAATGAATTGGTTTTTCTTATAAATTTAAGAATAATTAAGTATAAAAAAAAGTATTTTTAGAAGTTTTGTTCAGTTAATCAAATTTCCTTATTAGGAATTATAATGTAATTACTTGCGTTGCGTTGCGTTAATTTATAAAATATATATTTTTAACATGGAAAAATTTATTTTAATAAATAAAAAGTTGGTAATTAATTAATTTTAAATTAGAATAGGAGTTCAGTCTTTTTTGATGATTTAAAGTAGAACATATATTTAATGAGTATGTTGCAATATTAATTTGTTACTTATCAATATTTTTAATTTAAAAATAAAATAAATATTAATTTACATATTTTTTTCTTTTGGAAGATAATTTTTAAATGGGGGATATTTCTGAATATTTCTTATAAATTTAAGAATGCTTACTAAATAAAATAAGCGAATTTCAGAGCTTTTTCTGTTATAGAAATATGTATTTGTAACATAGAAAAACTAATTTTAATAAAAATATAAGTTGGTAATTAATCACTTTTAATTAGAATAAGAGTTCATTTTTGTCATTGAATGATTTCATGTAGAATATATTTTTAGTGATTATCTAGCAATAATGATTCTTTTACTTATTAACATTTTTTAATCATCAAATAACATAGAAATGTTAATTTATATTTCTTTCTTTTTTTTCTGTGGTAAATATTTTTTTAGAAGCGAGATTTTTCTGAATCTTTCTTTTAAATTTTAATGCTAAAAATTTGGGTAGTTTTATTTTTATTTTTATAGCTTGTAAAATAATTTTAAACACTTTTTAATAATTTGATTTTTAAATAAAAAAAAAAGAATCATAGCTTTTTTTTTCTACGATTAAGTTTAAAATGATTAATAATTTTAATAAGCGATATAAAAAACTCTTTTGGTGATTTAAATAATTTTAAGTCCTTTATAAAATGAATTCAGTAACAACTTTTTAAAAATAAATAAATTTAGGCTATTTTTGCCTTTTTTTCTTGTTTATCACTTTTAGAATTTTATATGAAATACATGAAATATACAAATCTTATCAAAACTCAAACTCAAACATAATTAAGAAAAAGAAAAAAAAATGTCGGCTACGACTAAAAATTCCGAATTTGGACCGATGTTGGCAAATCTAATCGGGCCACTATCAGAAATAACATACCGGTCCTGAGTCACTTGCCGGTGTAAGTCGATTGCCGATATATAACCATAAGGGGACCGATTACAGTAACCGGCAGTCGAAAAAGCACATTCTTGAGTTTCAGTTGCCGACATGTTGCCGACACTTCGCCGAAACCACTGTGCCCATGCCGACACTTAACCGACACTGCCAGCTGCGGTCCGATCGCAAGCCGAAAGGTATGTGTTTGCTGGGTATAGTCTGTGCCGGCGAATTTCGATTTTTATAGCTCATTCGATTCGTCTCACCGAGCTTAGTAATTTTATACGTCGCACGGCCACTGAGATTTTATAATGACAGGGGGGTGGGTCAAAGTTCAAAATTTAGTTCATTGAAAAACAGATGCCTTCAAAGAAATAAGTGCTATTTAAATTTACTAATTGTTTTTACAGTGCCATACATTCCCATACATTTCTTGCTACGTTTCAGATTGAAGACATGCAAACTATTCTGAAGAGTATGCCAATAAATTCAAGTAGTCTCATTAAACCGCTGGATTTAATGTGTTTACGTCCTTGGAAAGTCTTTGTAAAATTTATTCAAGACTACATTTTAACCAACGAGTTAAATATTAGCCTCATGACTAGGAACAACGTCATAATGCTTCAATCATTGACACACTATCAGTTTGTATGAGTTAAGTTTATTCCTATGTTCAAATATGGATTTGCCAAAGGATAATACATTGATAAAGACGAAAACTACGTCACCCCTACAGACTACTGCATTAAAATCCAAGAAAGAAAGCAGAGGTGTTTTGAATGCGTCGTCGAGTCAGCTGAAGAAGCCTTTTCTCGTTGAACGCACTGTAAAAAACATTTTTGTTTTACTCACTTCGGAATAAACAATATGTCCAAAATTGGCTACCATCAATGCATGTCAGTGTAAGAGCCATAAATAAATTTAAATCTTACTTATTTCTTTGACGGTAACTGGTTTTAAGTGAACGAAATTTTAAATTTTGCCCCGGCTCTGCCATTATTAAAACTCAATACCCGATATGCCAGGTAGCAAATTACTTAGCTCTACGAGACGAATCGAATGAGCTAGAAAAATTGAAATTCGCCGCCACAGACTATAGTGCTTCTACTTGTCAGAAATCAGTTAAATAGCGCAGGTATGAAATGTACGAGACCACCGATGTGTTCGATATATGCGTTGGTGAAGTGAAGAAATCTCATGATTATCTTGATTCATGAAGATACATTTAAAATTATTTTAATTTCCACGGAAAAGTTAGAATTGCCACATGACTTTATACTTATTTATGTCATTTACTATTAGCAATTTGATTACGTGGTTATTCAATTACTCCCCCAAATGGATGGCGCACCTATCCTTTACCCTATTGTTGTCTTCGAAGCTAGTGTCGGAAAGTAGTACTCACGCAAAATCCACCGACAAATACGTTCTTTGAACACATGGTTCAACTAACATACTTTTACTTCCCAGGTAAAAAAATCAGAGAAAAACCTTTAAAATTTTTGAGATGTTGCAGCCATTTTGATGGTTTCAGCGGGTATCTTTAAGGTAAATAAAAACTAAAGGTTTTCTTAAGAGAAGTATACCGCTTTTTAAAAGATTTCATACAGGTTTATTTCTGTAAGTTATCACCTCCAAATTATCTTCAATGACTTAGAAAATTTTCGTGAAATCGCTTGAGATATTTTCAGGGAAAATGAAAACTGTTTCTCATGCAGGTAATATGAAGGTTTTACTTGAAAGTTTTATAAAGTTTTATTATTGCACATTATGGTATCTAAGATTTTGATATGCCTGTGTTTCCTCATTAATAATTTTAATAAATTTCTAAATTAATATTTTGGATAATACACGGAAATCTAACGTCGGTACAATAAAAATTTTTTAACTTCTGAAATTATTACAAGTAACATTACCTCTAACACGCTCAAAAATTTTAATCTCAGAAAATTCCCCCTAAAAAGAAAAACAAATCACGAAGTTATTTCGAAGCCCTTTTTGACCTTAAATTTGTCACAATTTTTTTTAAAAATTATAACCAGGAACAATATTTCACCTCAACTCTAACACGCTCAAAAATTTCAATCTCAGAAAATCCCCCTCTATAAAGAAAATAATAATCACGAAATTATTTCAAAGTCTCCTTTTTATCCTAAAATTTTTCATAAATATCTCTTAAATTACCACTAGTAAAAATATTCCCTCAAACTCTAACGCATACAAAAATTTCAATCAACAAAAATTGTCCCCTAAAAAAAATCTCCAAATTATTTCAAAACCCCATTCATTAATATTTAAAATCGTATTCAAACACGCACAAAAATATATTTTAGTTAAATTTTAGTATCTAACGATGGGCAATGGGCCCCCAGTTTCCCCACCCCCTTTCTGAAAATGTCTTATTTAGTTTTTCATTTTAAGTTTTCCGAAAAGAATAAATTTTACTGTGTTTTTCTAAATCTGTCAAAAAAAAAGAAATTTTAGTTAATTAAATTTCAAATACAGAAGGGACAATGGCACTCACCCCTCCCACCATGCCGCTCTTTCGTCCAAGCGCGACATTCATAGTTCCTCTTTAAAACCGCCCCACCAGTGGCCGAGAGGTTCTGCTCTCAAAGCTGGTAGACGAGAGGTGCTGGTTTCGATTCCAATCACGCCCGTCAGCCTAATCGTTCGGAGTTTTCCGTGGTTTTCTTCGAACCTTGGATTTCCTTGCTTTCTCTTAGAAAGACGCCAGAGCACCCCCTCCCCTCCCCTTTGGGCCCATATCCCAAGTGTAGATAATTTACCGTCATAAAACACACCAACAACAGCTCTTTAGAAAAGAGGAACTAAGAATTTTGCACATACTAACATAAAAGAGGCTCTTTTAATTTAGTTACTCGAAAATAATAAATTTTATATTGCTTTTGAAAACGTAACAAATTATGTACAGTAAAACTTCCCTAAAGCGACCACGTTCTGTTCCAATAAAAATTGGTCGCTCTGAGAGGTGGTCTCTTAATGGAGGTTATGTTTAAATCTAGATTTTAATTGTTGAAAAAAGGTAACGATTAATGTCACTAAAATTTATTTTTCACATTAAGAAGATATATAAAAAATTAAGTATCAAAACAAAAGTTAATTATAGTAAAACCTCCTTAAAGCGACTACGTTCCGTTCCAATAAAAATTGGTCACTCCGAGAGGTGGTCTCTTAATGGAGGTTATGTTTAAATCTAGATTTTAATTGTTGAAAAAAGATAGTAATGTGATTTATCTTTCACATTAAGAAAAAAAATAAAAATTTAAGTATCAAAACATAAATTAATTACGTAAGTTAATTGCTACAAAGTTTAAAAAATTAATACGGTTTTATCTTTTATAACTTATATTTCCAAGTCCTTTCGAAGTTCAGTAAATAAATGCTTTTTTTTTTGGGGGGGGGGGAGGAATAAATAATGAAGATTTCATTAATTTGTATCTATTATTATCTATTTCTTTGAGAGTTTCCTGACAGAATAGGGCAAGGGAGTTTATTGACCGTCATTCTTAATTTGTCATCAGAATTAAATTCATTGCCTAAAAAAGGCATAAAGGGGTTTAAACACTTAAAAGTTACCGGAATAATAATAAAAAAAAGTCTAAATTTAGTTTAGAAGTTTGATGAATAATGCGTTCTCCGGAATTATTTTTCTAATAAAACCTTCAAGCGACCAGGAGAAAACGGAATTTGTTTCATTTTCTTCAAACAAATTGGTCGCTCATGGAGGGAGTTCAACTGGGAGGGTCTCTGAATGGAGGTGAAATTAGTATTGAGCCTATAGGAATAAATTTCGTTCCATGAAAAAATGGTCGTTCTGAGAGGTGGTCGGTTAATGGAGGTGGTCACACAGGGAGGTTTCACTGTAGTCACTTAAATTTCAAAATCAATGGAGGGGAAGGCACCCTCACCCCCCCCCCCCCCTCTCCTCATTTTGGTGGCGTCCACGATTAAAGCTGAAAAATATAGGTGAGGTTATTGCATGCATAATTTGCCCTTATCCTCTATCAGGCGGGGACTTCCAGTTTTTATAAAAATTTCTTCTTCAAAAACAAATGAAAAATGTATAATTCTTATTAATTTATTTATTTCAAATTTTCGTTGGAACATTTGATTTTAGATCACACAGCTGTATTTTTCTGACTCCATGTCACGGGAGAATGAGAAGGAAGTACCCAACTCAACTCTGAGACCGTGTGTTTACTTTTAACGCCATTCGGAAAATTAGCGGGACTAATCCTCACGTTGTCGTGTTATTGTATTTTTTTCTTTTTGCAGGGAGTTTTTCATCAGTATAGGAGTCAAATTTTAATTAATTTTTAAGTTGATATATATATATATATAGCGTAAGAAGGCTGTATTACACTTCTTTTTAATATTATAGCTTATATTCGGCACTTTGTATTCACCATGCATTCGACAAGAATCATGTTCGGTAAAAAAATATCGCCACATTAATTTAGAAATGCTATGGTATGGGGAAAACTTTTTATAAGAAATTTCCGTGTACAACTAAAGATAAATTTCACTATTTTTTTAAATAATAGCGAAAAATATGTTCACACATTTCCATTATGTTTAAAAGTAAAAGACTGATTTTACTCCTAAATAATTAAACTTTTAAAAAGTTCAGTTTGGAGGTGGGAAGTTTTGTGAAGGATCCTGTTTGCAGGTGAAAAGTTTTGTAAAGGTTCCTTGTTTTGAGGTGATAAAATTTTGTGAAGGGTCCTTTAAAGGACCCAAGTTAATAGATCCATGTATTGGAATACAAATTTTACTAGTAAGTACCTAATTTAGTTTCCTTTATAAATTGAGCAGCTATAATCTTTTTAGGAACATAGCTGTTTGATTAATAATGCACAGTGAAGGTGTAATGTCTCTTGCAAATCATTTAGCAGGGCTCAATGTCTTTGGTTGCAGTATTCGACTCATAAAAATAATTGGTACTTTTCGGTTAGCCGTTTGCCAGTGTTATATATATATACATACATATATTGCATATATAAATGCATATATGTGTATATACCGGGTGTCCCAAAAAGGACTGACTGATTTTAAAATTCAATAACTTGCAAACGGTGACAGATATTTAAAAAATTCTTGCAGGAGGGTTATGCATAAGGTCAAAAGTTTTTTTACAGTGATTTTCAATTTTAGTTCGAATTACAAACAATAGATGGCGCTGCGATCAATAGACGCTTAATTCAGGCTCGATTTTTGGTACTTCGTGGCCCGGATAATACATTTCCATCTCCTTTTTCAGCATGGAACAAGAGAAAGGACCAGAAATCGAGCCTGTATTTAGCGACTATTGCTTACAGCGCCATCTATTGTTTGTAATTCGAACTAAAATCGAAAATCACTGTAATAAAACTTTTGACCTTATGCATAACCCTCCTGCAAGAATTTTTTAAATATCTGTCACCGTTTGCAAGTTATTGAATTTTAAAATGAGTCAGTCCTTTTTGGGACACCCGGTATATATACACACATATATGTATATATAACCGAAAGTACCAAGTAATTAAAAGAATTTTTATATATTGTAGATTAATTTATTATGTAGAATAGAAAAAATAAGGTACTTTTCGGTTAGCCGGGTTCTAGTGTTATATATCACAAGTATAACACTGGTGGCCGGCTAACCAAAAAGTACCAAAAATAATTTTACATGTGTATAATTATTTTAAATAAAGTAATTTTTTCACGAAAAAACAGTTAAAGACAAATTTAAAACAATATTTTTTCAGATGACTGAATGAGAATTTTTGCAATTTTTTCCCGCAACCAACTGATGAATTTTGCAATATTGTATTTCTACCAATTTGCATTTAAATGTTGCATTTTTTCTTGCACCCGATTGGTAAACTTGTGAGGTTTTTCTTTTTATTACTTTTTTTTTTTCATGTGATCGCTGGGTGAATTAAGCAATTTTTTCCCTGCTACAACTGAAGAACAATGTGATTTTTTTTCATTGTAACTGACTGGTGAATTTCTCGTTTTTTTGTTCACATGACCGATTGACAAATTCACTGTGCCTCTCCATGACCTAATGGTGAAATTTACGTTTTTAAAAAAATAGCAAAATTCACAGAAAAAGGGATGGCTGAACAAGCCAGTTCAAAGTATTATTATTTTTTTCTTTTACAAAATAAAAGTGTGCCCTTTTTAAAAAAATTACCGCTCTGTGGCCTTTTTTTTAGAGTCAACTTCTAGGAAGAAAGGGCTGCTGGGTGGGAATTTTTACATAAAGGGCGTTCATGTACCTTGTTCACAAAAAATATTTTGAATTGGTTTATTTAGGATTTTTTTTTTTTTTTATCATCAGTAGAATTTTGTGATGTTTTCCTGTGACGGTTTGAATTTTGTGATTTTTTCCAATTTATATAATTATGCATTCTTTTTTGTTTACATTGATGCTCAATAATTATTATTCAACGATAATATTCAATTGTCACTTAATGTGATTAATTTAGCGATTTTTCGCTAATTTTCTGCATTCCATTCTTTTTCTGCAACCGAATGAAGAATCTCATGATTGATTGTCCGCTACATTTCATTATTTTTTCCATAGCAGATTGACAAATTTCACAATATTTTAAAGCAACACACTGAGGAATTTCTGTTCCCCCCCCCCCCCCAATGATTACTGGTGAATTTCTCAATTTTTTTTTTTCCCTAATGACTGAATGAAGAATTTTGCAATTTTTTCTTGTAACCAATTGACAAATTTTGGGGTATTTTACTTGTACTGATTGGCAAATATTGCTTTTTTTCTTGCGAGCAACTAGCGGAACTGAATATTTATTTTTTTGTTTATGCAGTCGGTTTATGAATTTTGCCGACCCAGCCCCCCCCCCTCTCCCTTACCTAAGCTTATCAACGGATCTCATTTTTTCTGATAAAAAGTCGATAAGTTTCCATATTTTTCCCCCACAACTTACAAGCAAAACAATTTTTTTTTTCATGCGATCAATGGATGAATTAAATAATTTTTTCGCCCCGTGACAATCAAAGAACTGTGTGATTTTTTTAAAACTTTTTATCGACTGATAAATTTCTTGGGGGCGATGTAATGCGGTTTCTTCAGCGATGTAAACGCAAAAAAAAAAAAAAAAAAAAAAAACAGAGGGTATATTCAGAGTTTCTCCCATGTTTAAAAAAGGGCAGGGTGCTTCTTGTAGGAAAAGGGCACTTTTGGATTCCGAAAGGCATGTTTTGGATTTTTAAGGACACTTTTTAAATTTTTAAAGGTACCCTTTTGATTTTTAAAATTACTTTTAATATTTAATAGACAGGACGCTATTTTAAAGACAGCAATGAGGCAATTTTTACTATGCAAGTAAATTTTTTAATAAACAAAGGAGTAAAGGCATTTTTTTCAGCTGGGGGCAACAAGGGTGCTAATGTTTTCCATCAGGGATAAGAGGGCTGCTGTTTTGTAAACCTAAAGGCAGGCAGGGTGCAGCACCCTCCTGACACTGTCTAGGGAAAACTCTGGTATACCTTAGAGTGTATATACAATAGCTTTTTTGAGAAACGGAAGGTATGCAGTGTTACTGAAAAAGAACCAGAAGGTATACGACATTTACCTCTGTATACCCTCCACTTCTGATGACAAATTTTTTCTCTCTTTTTTGCGAACGATCATATTTTTTTCTGCTACCGATCGACTAATTTCGCATTCTACTCGTGACAGATCAGTAAAAATTGTGATATTTTTTCACAGTCGACCGGTAAACTGTGTCTTTTTTTTCAACTGATTGGCCAAATCTCGAGGGGTTTTTTTGCACGGCTGATCGACGAATTTCCATTTTTTCTCTGATCTACTGACAAATTTCGCTTTTTTTTTTTTTTACCGGTGACTGATTTTAAAATTTTGCTATATTTCTCTTGAACCAGTAAGTATATCTTGAGGCCGATTGGAGAAAACCGAGTTTTTTTCCGCTACTGATCTACGAATTTCGCAGTTTCTTCCGTCGATCTACTGACAGATTTCGCGATTTTTTTTTAGCCACGACCGATTTGCAATTTTCTCGATTTTTTCTTTTAACAACATAGGTGAATTTTGAGACTTTTTCTTGCGACCGATTAGAGAAGATCGTGGGGTTTTTTTGCTGTTTCTTCTGGCGGTGCACTGACGAAGTTTTTTACCTGCAACTGATTAGCAAAAATCATGGATTTTTTCTCGCAATTGTTCGTCGAATTTTGTATGTTTTTCCACAACAGGCTGAAGAATTTCATGATTTGTTCTCCATGACTGATGAACTGTACCGTACGAGTTTTTCTCACGACCCATTGATGAACTTCACAATCTTTTTAATAAAGATGAAAATAAGGAATTTTGCTTAGTAGCCACTGGCCGGTAGGTTGATTTTATTTAGTAGCCAGTTACTAGTGAGTGAGAATAACTTATTTAGTAGCCGGTATGTACATTTATGTCACTGAATATTTAATTTATGGGTATATTTTAGGTATGTTTATCCACTGAGTATCAGGTATGATTCAAAATTGAAAAAAATAGGTTTAAAAAATCTGAAATTTGCAGCAAATTTTCTGAAATGTAAAGGGGGGGTTGGTAGGGGATCTCTCCTGGTACTAATTATGCATTTTTTCCAGATACTTTAACGAAATTCGCGTTTTTTCGGGATCTATTGGCAATGTTTTCATTTCTTTGGCGTTTCTTTGACAAAATGTGCGTTTTTTTCACGATCTTTTGACAAAATTCGCATTCGTTTTCGCAATTCTTTGGCAAAATTCTCGTTGTTTTTTTTCGAAATTCTCATTTTTTATTTCCCCCGAGATTCTTTAACAAAATTTGTGTTTTTTGACGATCTATTGACGAATTTTGTGTTTTTGCCATGATCCATTGACGATATTTGCGTTGTTTCTTTGCTCTATTGATGATGATTGCGTTTTTTCGCGATTCTTTGACGAAATTTTGGATTTTCAGCAATCGTTTAACAAAATGTGTGGTTTTTTTTGCGATTCTTTGACGAAATTGTTTTTTTTTTTTTTCTGCGATCTATTGACAATATTTGTGTTTTTTTCCGCACTCCACTGACCATATTTGCATTTATTCCACAATCCTTTGACGAAATTTCGGATTCTTTGCGATCCTTTGATGAAATTCGGGTTTTTCCACGATCCTTTGACGAAGTGTGCTGTTTTTATTGTGATTTTTTGACAAAATTCTCGCTTTTTTGTGATCCTTTGATATAATTCGCTTTTTTGGTGATCCTTTGATGAAATTTACATTTTTTTTTTTTTTTTCGTAATCCTTTGAAAAAATGTGTGTTTTTTCGCGATCTTTTGACAAAATTCATGTTTTTTTCTTCCCCAATTCTTTGACGAAATCCCTTTTGGAAAATCTTGCGTTTGGCTGGTACTTTCCATATTTTTAATCATCAGTTTTTCACATTTACTCGCCGAGTGGCGACTGGCGATTGCTTATTTTCATCTTTACTTTTTAAATGAACGATTAAAGAATTTGGTGATTTTTTTTCTAGCCAATGAGTGACAAATTTTGCGATTTTTCCTACATTGAATGGTGAATTTTCTTGAAAATGAAAATTTGAAATGTTCTGCAGTGAAATCCGTTGTTCTGCGATGTACCTCACATTTATAAGCATATTCTGCTTTGGGGGATTTCATTATTTCTTACTTTTCTGACTTTTTTTTTAAAATTGAAGCATTTTCATCGGAGGTTTCTGATAAATATGATTTGTAATATATAAAAATTTCACAGGGGGGGGGGGGGGGGAGGCACAATACTAGGCGCAAAGTGCGGCACTTTTCTAACTTTTACCAACACCTGTCCCTGTCGTGTAACATACTGTTGGAACGGCCTGTGACCACTTATTCATGCTATAGACATCTGATATCCATGCTGCTACTTTGCTCCCCCCTGGGGGGGGGCACTTTTCTAAATTTTGCTGACACCCCTCATGTGACATATCGTTCAAAAGGCCTGTGACCACTTATTCCTGTTATGCACCTCTAATGTCACTCCCCCCACTTTGCCACACGGGGGCGGGGGACTCTTCTAAATTTTTCTGACACCTCTCATGTGAAATATCGTTCAGAAGGCCTGTGACCACTTATTCATGTTATGCATCTCTAATGTCACTCCCCCCACTTTGCCCCACCGGGGGGGGGCACTTTTCTAAATTTTGCTGACATCCCTGATGTGACATATCGTTCAAAAGGCCTATGACCACTTATGCATGTTATGCACCTCTAATGCCCCTCCCCCCACTTTGCCCCCGGGGGCATTTTTCTAAATTTTGCCGACACCCCTCATGTGACATACCGTTCAAAAGGTCTGTGACCCCTTATTCATGTTATGCACCTCTAATGCCCCTCCCCCCACTTTGCCCCCCCTGGGGGTCCCTTTTCTAAATTTTGCTGACACCCTTCATGTGACATATCGTTGGAAAGGCCTTTGACCACTTATTCATGTTATGCACCTCTAATGCCCCCCCCACTTTGCCCCCCCGGGGGCACTTTTCTAAATTTTGCTGACACCCCTCATGTGGCATATCGTTCGAAAGTCCTGTGACCACTTATTCATGTTACGCACCTCCAATGCCCCCCCCCCACTTTGCCCCACCGGGGGGCACTTTTCTAAAATTTGCTGACATTCCTGATGTGACGTATCGTTCAAAAGGCCTGTGACCACTTGTTCATGTTACACACCTATGGTGCCCCTCCAGGGGGCACATTTCTAAATTTTGCCAACACTGTTCATGCAATTTATTATAAGCATAGTTGATTTCCAGAAACGAGCCTATACAAATCTATGACATGATACCCCCAAAAGCTAATGTTAAATCAACCAACTTGACAAATTTTGTAATTCCATTTGAGTATTTGAAGTTTATTTTATGCATAATATATGTAAATCAATGTTGAACTGGATATGTAATCATTATTATGTATTGATCTAATGCAAATTTGCACAGAAGGCTGTCCGCATGCAGGTGCAGTGATATAATGTAAAGAAAAGATACAGGTTTTATACCTAAAAAAAACTGCAGATATTTCTGCCAAAATCGGTGAAGGGAAATAACAGGTTTTTTACCTAAAGAAAAACAGCAGGTATTTGGAACTAAGAAGGTTAAGGGAAAATACATGTTTTTTACCTAAAGGAAGCTGAAGGTAATTTTAGTTCCAAATACCTTCAGTTTCTATGAAGTTTTTTTTTAAGGTTTTTTGCTGACTTTTTTACCTGGGTTGCATAAAACGTTTGTAAATTTTTTTGCAGAAAGCATATGTATTTACAGAGGATGATCGAGTGTCGAACTTAATCTGTTCAAAAACACTGTTCGTTATTCGAAATGCTCGTTATCCGCTCATATATTCTGAATTGATTTGTATGTAATTCATTTAATTCGCTTTTAAAAACTAAATAATGTATAAAAATTAACATAAATCGTCTTTTTATAATAGGGTATGGACAGATCGTATTTTGATGGCTTTGTCTGTGTGGAGGCGTATTTAAAAAAATAAATGATTTGAACTTTGTAAGAACTTTTCGGGTTACATTTATTGACTACGGAATTAAATCATATCAATTTGTCCCTTTGATCTTTCAAAAACTCCTCAGTAGTCTAAAAAATCGTGTTTACTGCAGGGCCCGATACAGCCTAGAGCCTGTTAATAATTTGTGAACTAAATTTCAGTTAAAATAATTAATTTGCAATTTTAAATATTTCTTTAAAAGGGGATACAAAATATAAAAAATAATGTTACTTATCCTTTCATTCTAATTAAGGGGCCCTAAAATGTAGGGCCCGATCCCCGGATAGCCAATGTATGAATTATGCCACACGTATATAAATGTTAAAATAGTCTCAAAATCGACAATAGATGCAATTAAATACAGCCCGGCAAATCTGAAACACAGCATTGCCTCTTCTTAGCTTTGTTTTGTGAGGTGTTCGTTATCCGAACGTAAAAATCTCTTACGAAAGTTTTCGTTAACCGATCACTAACTGTAAATTATTTATTATATCATATTTTTTTAGACTTGATGAACATTTTATATCCAATCCTTATATTAGGATATTTTCCCTGATGCGTAAACCTGGAAAACCAATCAAAGCTCATAATGTTCAAAGAAAAAAGGCAAAGTTTCTGCTATTTTCCTAAAACATCATTGATTAAAAATATTTCCTGTAACTAGCAGATCTACCCGGCTTCGCTCGTGTCAATAATAATGGTCCATCCGGGTAAAATACATTAAAATAAAATAATACGGCTGTGACAATAACTGAGATTGGTGCATTACCGTCCACGAATCGTTAAAAGATCGATAAGAAATATAAGTAAAATAGTTTTAATTGCGTCTACTATTAACTATACCATAATAATGTATATTCCAAACAAATGTCATAACATATATTAAAGTACAATTATTTGCTTAAAAAGCGTCATTTAAATAATAAAAAAATATTAAAAATATTAAAAATTTACATGTTTCGACTCTTTTATTGAGTCATCTTTAGAATATATATATATAAAAAAACTACAAACACAATGCCAATTGTGACATTATACTAATGATGGCAATGACCTAACCCATAAATTTTGACTTTACAAAAATTTTTTTAACTGATGATCATCATACAATTTCGTTTTTCACACTGTCGAATAGAAAAAGCTTCTGTCAAATGAAATTTATTTGAAAATTGTATCTCAATTTTTTCATGTGAATGGAATTTAAAGTAATTTTCAATCATGGATGTTTTTGATTTGCTTGCAGCCAGGGATAAGATTTCCGCATTTTTTCACACCAGTATTTTGTTAGAGTAAATGATATTTCATTTAATCGGAACACTCTCTTGATTTAACAGAACAACATTTTCTTTAAGAATATACCGGTGTGCAAAAACGTGGAAATCTCATCCCTACATGCAGCCCAATTACGAAAGATATACCTGTTTGCTCTTAATGCAATATTATAAAGTAAAGACATTGATGAACTATGAGTAACTCTAGCATCATATTGTTGGTGGCTACAACCTAACCCAACCATAAATTTAACTTTTACTGCAATTTGACCTTTAAACATCGCACATTTGATTATTCCAAAATATAATAGAATACAAAAAGTACTTTCAGTAATTTTTTTTTGAAAAACTTATCTCAATTTACGGATTGTTTATCCATTTTAAATTAATTTTAAATCACGGAACTATTTTTAAATATACCTGTAACCCAATTCAGAAAGATATATCCGTTTGCTCTTAATGCAATAGTATGAAGAAAAGACATATCTATGAGTAACGCCTAGCACCATATTGTTGGTGGCAACAACCTAACCGTACCATAAATTACGCTTTTACTGCAATTTGATCTCTAAACATCATGCATTCCATTGTTTCAACGTCTAACAAAAAAGTCTGTGAGTCATGAAATTTTGTTTAAAAAAGAAAAAAAGCTTACCCTAAAAAATAGTAGCTATAATTTCTATTTAATGGAAATCGTACAAAAATCGTATTTTATATAACCGTATTCGATACAAATCGTAGAATGTTATCACTGCATTTCAGGTATTAAAACATTTATCTAAATGATATAATTAAAGATTACAAAGAAATAGGGAATAAATTGTAGCATCCAGTTTTTAGAGCCAGTTTGAAATTATATTGATGACATTGACGTCATATCTAGCAAAAGATTATTTTTTTACTATTATCATTTTCCTTATTTGATTCTCGATACTGAAACGACTTCATTAAAATAGATTTTTTAACATTCAACTAAAGTACTTCTAAGGTCATTTTAAAACATGCTTAGTTAAAGTTTTTACATAAATATATGAAAAATGTGCATTTTCTGATTAGAATGACATCGATTTCAAAAATGTAAAAATATAGCAGTCGAGTCTGAATTTTTATTGGCTAATAAAACAAAGTACTCGCGTTATCAATTTTTTTAAATTATTGAGCAGTGTTTTAGATGTGTGGCAACAGGAAAGAAGCTATTGAATTTGAAAATTTAAAATGAGATATTTCTATAATGTTAAATTATGAAAGATGATAGAAAAAAGGGATAAATATTGGTCTGGTGATTTTTTAAAGGTGACAGGGATCTATTCCACGTTCAAAAGCCTATGTACAGCAAGTTTCGTGCAAATCGGTCAAAAATTAAAGATTTGTATAAAGGACATACACACAGAGAACGGCTTTTATATATATAGATATATCTATGGAAATTATTAATATTTTTTAAAGAATACATTTCATAAAGCATAAATTCATTATGCACTCAAAATAGATACATACAGCAAAGCTGGCATACTCAGACGAATAGTTTTATATTCAATTCGTACCACTATTTTTATAATAAAAATGTTGTAGTATATTTCTCTGGCAAATGTTTACAAAGTGTATGATTTTTTGTTGTTGTTTTGGCAAAGTGGTGCGAGATGGAATTAAAAATTAGTAGTCTGTGGCGACTCTGATGCAGGTATACTAGAACATTGGACATTTAAGTTTTAATCAAATATATTTTAACCACTTCAACATTTGCCGCGAGATAAGTCGGGGGTAAAGGCCGTGTTTCCCTATACCTGTCGCCGGAGGGGACTTATTTCAAGTAAGTTTTTTTTTTTTTTTTTTTTTTTTTTTTTTTTTTTTTTTCAGAACTGCACGACGCAAGTTATACCCGGAGATAATTTACATTTTTAGATGATATTTTTAGAATTTAGAGATTGTATCAATATATTAAGAGTAAGTTTAAAAACCTCCGTTTGTTAAAAAGTAAAAAAAAAAAAGAAAAAAAAATTATATATATATAAGCATAGTTAAACTCGGAAAACAATGTGGAATGCTATCTACTTTTTAAAAAAATATATAAAAATATTCCTAAAATATGCACGTGTGTAGGTTTAGTCGTATGATATAGATATTAACCGAAAATTCATGAAGATTGTGTGTAAGAATAATAAGTACTTCAAGAGCTATTTTACATTGAATTACTAAATGAAAGCTCATTTTAAATATTTTGATATAAACGAATTTAACGTATTCTTTCAACAACTGCTTTATCAGGAACCACCTGATATGTTTTTACTAATAACTTGTAATTGTAGGAATTGTTTAACACTAGAACGGCGGCGAGTGGTCATTTTGACCCTTTCCGAATGAAAACATTTTGATTCGAACCAGAATTTTTTTTATAATATAAGATTAATAAATGCTGCACACTACTTCTGACGGTTTTCCGAGGAGCCTGGGGCCACTGCCCCACATCCCCGACAGTAACACAATGGAAGCCTAACAGGAACTGAATCTTGGCAGTACTGGGAAAATATGCTTAAAAATGGGGGGGGGGGAACAAACAAGTAATTCCTGAGCTCAAAATGAAAAGTAAAAAGAATAAAATTAAAAAATTACTAACAGTTAAAAATTTAAAATACTTAAGATAATTAAAATACTCAAAGGATAGTAAATGCTGCACAAAAATAACTAAAATAAATAAGTTAAATAGTTCTAAATAAAAATTCTGATGTGAAATATTTTTATAAAACTTGAGCAAAATTTCCCGCCGTTCTAGTGTTAATCAGTTTGTTTTAAAATGTGAAAGAAACTGTTGTCTTTTCTATTTACTATGCAGGGTTCGTTCGCATCAGGGGATTTTAGGTGTTTTAGTACCAGAAATCTCGTAAAGTACTGCTCGCTATATCTGAAGATATATTTTAGTTTTCATTAAATAAGTCAAATATTATTTTAAGAAAATTCTGGAAACAGTCCTTGAAGCGTACGGGCCCTGCTATGGAGCTATTAATAAAAAGGAATTGACATATCCTTAATATAGCGAAGCTTCAACTGTAACCGATTTCGCAGGGGTTGATTACCGACAAGGCAAACTTCCATCAGTAAATTTAAATAGAATTTTCGCCTTATTTAAACGCCTTATTAATTCAGAATTTTAGACATTTTATGGCAAAATCAGATATTCATTTTTACCGCAGGAAGTTTACTTTGGCGGTAGTAGGGTCCTGAATTTCCGCCATATTGTGGCAACATAAATAACCTCCTGTCAGAGTCAGTAAGCAAGATTATAATAACTCGACAACTAGCTACTAGCTAGTAGCTTCTTTCTACTTTCGCAACTAGCAAAATAAAGTAGAAATTTTCACCACATTTGTGAGAGACATTTGGCATGAACAAGGCTCTTAACACTCTCGCTGCGTATTTTTTTTCTGTTTTTTTATCAAAATGGCTTAAAAAATTGCACTTTTATTTTATTACATATTTGAAATCTACAAATATTTTAGATTTAAAATATGTACTTTTTATGCAAAAGAGTTGTTTTTTAATATAGAATTAGATCATAAAAAAAAGGTGGCGTAAATCGTAGTTTACGCAATTTTGTTACTTTTACGTTACCCGTGGAAATCGCGGGATCCACAGCGAGAGGGATAAATAGGATGAAATTTTCTATTCAAATTCACTGGTGGAAGTTTGTGGCGGCGGTAATTGCAAACTAATGATCCGATTTAAAAAAAAAAAAAAAACTGCCGGCAACTTGCGACAACCTGCTCAGTTACTTCACTCGCAACTGGTAGGCAATACACTAAATGTCTCCTCCTCTTTATTCAAAACTCCATTTTATTTACATGCTACTCAGAAAATCGAACTTTTAATAATACTAGCTCCTTTAAACGAAAAATACATTTTTAAATGTTTTAATGCAGTGAACACATACCGGAAAAATAGTAAAGAAAAAGGTTTTAATTAAATATTCTAATATTTGACATCTGACTGTAATTACGATCTGTTGCATCAAGCTACATAACCTGTCTTTTAGACGGTTAGAGGATGGTATATGAAAGTTTACGGCTAACGTCACGGCCGGCTGTCACGAATCAGCCTCAATTATTGCAATAATATGCAAGTTAGCCCATTTTTTTTGTCTGGCGTCCTAATTTTGGGATGCTTTCTTAAAAAAAAAATCCTATTACAATGGGATTATGACGTACTTTCAAAACTTTGTAAAATATATCCTTAGAATTTGTTTTCAATATTCATTCATAAATGGAAGTGTATTTTTAAGAATAAAAAGCTGAAATAAGTTGTTGTAGCACAAAGTTGGATTTTCTTGGAATAAAATAGCGGGTAAGAAAAAATGAGATATTTCTTTTATCATCAATGATTTTATAAGTGGTATTATTTATAAGACGAAACATTATTTTAGAATAAGTATTTTTGCATTTTTTCATATTTCTATTTTTTTGTTCGAATTTGAACCTTTATATACCGTCCCAATTTTGGGACGATAGGCACGAAAGGTTAGGGATTTTCTCCGGTACGGTCTATATATTAACCCTTAAATGCATAGTGATGTAAATTTCCATCACCTTTTTATTTAATTTTTAATACATAAATTAAGTTCTTACAACAAGTATATTTATATAGAAATATTACTCCTCTAAAAATTACAATGGAACAATGTGAGCAGGTGTATGAATTCCCTAGTTGCAAAAAAAAAAAAAAAAACCGTTCCATATGATCGAAATAAATGTCCATGACAGGCGAAAAAGTTACCAAAAGGAAGCCCCAACGAAAAAAAAAAAGACTCAATTCAGAGACCATACATTAAGTTTATCAATAGAGAAAAAGTTAAACACAGTGCGAACAAAATAGAAAAATAAGAAAATTTTTTATGTATTACATATTTACAAGAGAGTTTAACATTCTGCAAGGAAAAATATTTACAATAATAAAAGTAAGCTACAACGGGGAGAGTTCTTACTAACTGTACGGCGAAACGCAATTATGCTACTAAATAAACTTAAAAATCTATCTTAAGATTTCTGGTGTCTTATTCTTAATATTAAAATAAAAAATTTTAATTCTAAATTCTCAATTTAATTCTCAATTCTAAAAGAATAATTCATACATTTAAGGGTTATATGTATGTTTTATCCATTATTTTGTTACAAAATGGTTGCATATCATTCGGATTATTATTTGGCTATAAAATTATTATTCGGATTATTATTTGGCTAGTCTTTGTTATTAATATAGGTGGCGGGGGGGGGGGGAGGTAGGGGCTCGGCTGAAGAACAAGACACCCACCCCTCCCCATAGTTAGCTTATTGGCTTAGAAAAAAATTATATCATACCGTTATGTTTTGTACCAGTTTAGTATTTAACATCCTGGGGTTACTGATATATATACAGTAGAACCTCGATTATCCGATGTAATTGGGCCGAACTTACATTCGATAATCGAAATTTCCGGATAATCGAGAATTTATCAATAACCATCTTGTTTAATATGTAACATCGGCATCGAACTGCTATTAGGACTGTTTAAATTGCTTAATAAATATCTAAATTCAAATTACACATGAAAATAATTTTATTTGTTTGGAACAGGGACGTGTATTCAGGGGAGGGGGGGTGGTGAGAGTACAATTAAACCAGGATTGGATCTTTCGGGAGCTCAAGCTAATTTCAATAGAATTCGAAAAAGTGGAACTAAAATACTTATATCTACTCGTGCTTTGAAAGGAACTCTTGAATGCACAAGGAATGTGAAAGTAAAAAAAAAAAAAAAGTAAAAAATTCAGGATATCGACATATGTTTACGGAGAGTTCTGGTTAAACGAGGGGTGAATAATCGAAGTTCTACTGTACTATATATACTCGTGTGTAAATCGAAGAATTTCTGACAATTTTCTGCAAGTAAATTAGGGGGTAGACTTATACGCAAGTCAATTAAAATAGCCAGAAAAAAAGGAAAGCAAAACATTCGAATACTGCAAAAGTCTGATTTTTTATGTGTATAAATAATAAAATAATATATAAAATATACAAATAATCATAATTTATTATTAAAAAAGTTTCAATAATTTGTTTTTGTTTACTTACTAATTTTTCGCATTAGCAAGTGGAATCTTTGCTTTGATTTTGTGCAAAATTGAAATAAAAAGTTAGGGGGTTGACTTATAGGCGAGTTTTCGATTTTTTGCAGAATTTGCATTCAAAAGTTAGGGAATCGGCGTATATGTGAGTATATACGGTATATATACTCCAAGGTTCGCACACTCCTTGGAATTTCCAAGGACTCTGGCACCACTATTAATGATAAGGAAATTTACATTTAATTTTTAAAACACAGCATTCGCAACCTTCGCCTTTATTCACTAATTTGCAATATTTTTCTGTAGTGAAATAATTTGAAAATACTGTAAAAATTTAGTGGTAGAACTGTGCGAACCCTGATACTCTATTAGTAATTATTGATTATTATAAATGTTTACTATGCCAATAGCTAAGGGTGGGGAGGAAGGGGGTCTTGTTCTTGAGACGAGCCCAGCACCCCTCCCCCTTATAGTAATAATAGAGAGATTTTTATAGTCAAATAATTACCCGGATGATATAAAATCTTTTTGTAACAAAATAAATGGCATAAAACATAGATCTAATGCTTAGACAATAACGGAGAAAACCCTAACACTTTCGTGCATGGTGTTCCTAAATTGGGACGTTTAGAATTTTATATGTTAAATAAATATATTTTCAAACAGAATTTTTTATTATTTTTTACGGTCATTTTACTCCAATTACTATGATTAAGCACAATATTGAGTTGAAAAAAATTCAGGCTCTAATGGATTAATCTCATATTTTCAAGAAATATTTTATAACGTATCTTTATTTAATCGGATCTTTATTTAATCGGATTTTAAATACATCGGTAAACTATGCTTCGCTCAGTTTTTAAAATCACTGTTTCCGAAGACGATATAATCGTTTTATTTCACAAAAGGTATTTCCAGCTAAACCGATTCTGGCAGGTAGGGGTTGGCCAAGAGCTGGTATCTGCTATTGCCATCAACTAGATATCTTTACGCATTTATCAAATAATGGGCAGTCTGATTCTATCTTAAAACCCTTCGACTGTCTTGGAAAAGGGTAAAATTGTAATATTGTTTTCTTTGCATTTTCTTTTAAATGCTAAAAAAAAATTATTCTTTGAGAATTTTATAAAAAAACTTAATAACGAATATGAATGCAGTCCTTGGAAGTATTAATCATTGTTCAATGTATTAAAAATACATTAAATCAATAGAATTATATTACTTTAAATATTGCTTGTATTGCAGAGAAACCTGGAGCTTAGTGAACGTATTAACACGGGTTTGTCAGTGAGGGAGTTAACAAGAACGTAATCACTAAATCAACCTAGAGTCATTACCTATCATTGGATATCATTGAATTAATTATGTAGGATAGTATTAAATAGAGTGAAGAAAACTTTTATTAATATATTTCTAAGTTTTGATTCGATTCTCAAAAAATTTGACATGACTTGACAAAATTCTGCTACGATTCTATAAATTAAATTTTAAACCATTCGATTGGGTAGTTCTTGCGTTGTTATATACAGACAGACGGATGGACCAGATGACGACTATAGGTGCTACATATTTCTATAGTTACGAACGTAACTAAAAATAGTCGTGTATCATGTATAATTTTTTTACAGGTACACGTCGAAATTTTAATGTATCATCATCATACAAGTCAAAATCAGCGATACTGCAACAATGATATTTGAAATCAATGTTGATTAGAGCCTTAACCCCTTGGGGAGGAGCGACACGTATACGTGCCGCATGAAGCGCTCAGAATCCTTCTTTTTTCTCACCAATAAAATTTTACTGCAAAATTTGCCTTATTTAATCAGCGCATTTTCTCGATTCAAGAAGACACAAATTTCTGTTTTTAAAAAACGGTGACAAGTGATTAAAAATTTCGTAAAAGGCTCCCGTCCCGAAGGGGTTAAAACAGATTGGTTTATTTATATTTTTGATTATGAGTTGATATCGGGTCGGGATCACTCTATTTTTTTTTTTCGAGTTTTGACACGTAGATCGGATTTTAGAAGGCGTTCTAATTTTTTCTTCTTAAAATATAACATTGATATTAGAGATATAATTGTGCATTATTTTCCTTACTTGAATCAAAATACGTACAAAAATCAAAATATGGTTTAATTTAATTTGTTTCGGGTTCCGTCTCGGTTTTGGGCTGAAATGTGTCGGGTCGGAATCCGGGTTGATTTTAAATAGAAATGTAGTGTTTAGTCAAGTATACCCCTGAAAGTGCAGGACTCTAATGTGGATAACAATAATGGCTTACCATAATTACACGGAGTTAATTAGCAATTCCTTGAAATCAGTGTTGTTTTATTCCTAAAAATTAGTTATTTAGAGTAAGTACATTGACATCCAGTATCAGTATTTCATTTTTTGTCTGTGGAGTAATATATATGCGGCAATTATGTCTCTATAAATAGGGGGCTCAACCGTTGCCATCTAAATACTCAAGGACAGAGGACACCAGTTGTCACGTCATCGCTAATCGACCGACTTCTCACTAGTTTTTGGAATTCAGACCGGAATATTTGAAATAGCGATTTTCTTTTATTTTATTTGTGGAATATATATCATGTTATAAAACAGTAATAACTATTTAAACTTACTGGTGAAAATATGGAATCCCCCTCCCCAAATAAAAAATCAGCAAGATGCGGCAACACTGTGGCATTCCGCATCTGGCTGAATTTTTATTTAGGGATTCCGAATTTTCAGCAGTAAGTTTAAATAATTATTATTGTTTTATAAGATGATACATATTCCAAAAGTAAAATGAAATAAAATTATTATTCAAAAATTTCCGGTTTGAATTATAACACTAGTGAGTAGTCGGTCAATTAGTGATAACATCATAACTCGTGTCCTCTGGCTTTGAGTATTTCGATGGCAGCGGCTCAACCCGACTTTCCTGTGCTGCAGAATATAGGTAAAAATCCCTTTGTAGTAAAATTTCTAATACATATTCTTTTTTATTTAACCCTTTGCACTCCAGCGTCTCTTACGCATTTTTATTCGGTCTGCACCACTTTTTAAAAAGAAGTTTACTTCAACTACACAGTTTCAAAATTGCTCAGACTAACCCCTTAATTCTCGCACTCGTCATATTCACGGGCTGTACCTTTTACTCAAATTGTTTGATTCCCACCAGTTTTATAAAATAGTGAAATTGGCTATATTTTAGTATCGTTTTTCCTGTCATTAAATAAGGCGAATGTTTCTTTTTCATAAAAGTGGTGCCAATAAGCAATTTGAATTTTTCAACAGTAATTTAATTCGAGCGTTAAAGGGTTAAATAAGGAAAATTTTATTTTCCTTTATTACTAATACCAAAAACAAGGTTCGCAAAGAAAAATGATGTCGCTGCAGCGGCGACAACGGAGTGCAAAGTGTTAATAAGTTTTTTTAAATACCCATTACAACACCAGAAGCTGTTTTGTAAAAAAAAATAAAAAATTAAAAAAAAATCCCTGCCGGCTTGGGCCTACAGGCGTAGGTAGGTTTCGAAGTTAAGTACTAAATTCACCAACAAAATTTAAAGCAAGATTAGAGATAAACCCAGTTCCTTCACTAAGAATGAGATCTAGGGAGCTAAACATTTTGTGAAAATTCTAATATACACGAACACACACACGCATGTATATGGAATAGGTTTAAAAATGGCTAAAACAAATTCAGAGAACCTCAAAGTGTTAAAATATGTAAATATTTTCATAGTCGGGTTTTTATCATGTTTTAATACGTTTCTTCAAACTCCATGACGTTACATATTCACCTGCTGAGGTCCATTATATTTCCAATATGACGGAATATATATATTTTTTTAATTCCTCATCATTTTGAGTTTTCATGCTGAAATCTTGCTCTAGAAAACTTATGACGTAATATTCAATTTGTTGTAAATTCTTCAAACTATTTATTTAATTTATTTTTTCACGTGAAAAACCTGCAATAGAAAAGCAATTGTTGTGGTGAGAATTTTATTGTTTTTTTTTAATTGTTGGCAACTGCTATAACGAAAAATATTTATTTTTTCCTGTCATTGCTGTGTAAAAGCTGGTTTTATCAGAATCTTGTTAAGAAGGTATTCAAAATTTTGAACCCTCCCCATTTCCATTCTCTTGGGCCGATTTTTCCCATTTTCAATCCCCGACGAGATATTAGCCATCTGAAAGTTGTTGGCGAGTTTGAAGACGATCCGTGCATAATTGCGACTTTTATCGTGCGGACAAAATTTAGTACATACATACATGCATATATATATATATATATATATATATATATATATGGTAAATATATATACGATATGATTGGAATAATGCTGTGATGGTGCTACTTTACAAGAAAGGAGAGAAGGAAAACATTAGAAACTACAGTCCAATCAGCTTACTGTCAGTGATTTATAAAATTTTCACCAAAGTTTTAACAAGACTTGAATCAGCTCTGGACTCAGCTCAACCTAGAGAACAAGCAGGATTCCGAAGTGGATTCAGCACAATGGATCATATCCAAACGGTAAGGGAACTCATAGAAAAACATAAGGAATATAATTTACCTCTTTGCCTTGCCTTTATTGATTATGAAAAAGCATTTGATTCGGTCTACACATCAGCAGTAGTAGAATCTCTGGAGGACATTGGTATAGACAAACCTTACATCAATATTATAAAGAAGATTTACAAGAAAGCAACAGCAACCATCCGCTTGGACAAAGGAAAAGCAAAGATCAAGCTTGGAAGAGGGGTGAGACAAGAGACACCATTTCGCCTAAGCTTTTTACTGCTGTCTTAGAAAATATTTTCAAGAAGCTGGATTTGGAAAACAAAGGGATTAGAATAAATGGGGAATATTTAAGTCATCTCCGATTCGCTGACGACATTTTAATTTTCAGTAACAGTCCTGAAGAATTGGAAAATATGCTAAAAGATTTGGCAGAAGCTAGCATTAATGTGGGATTAAAAATAAACTTGGAAAAGACTAAGGTGATGTTCAATTCATTTGCATCAAAAAAGAAAATCGTCTACAACAACACTGAAATTAAAGAAGTGCAAAGTTATGTGTACCTTGGGCAAGAAGTATCATCTGATAATAGTATCATGAATGAAATCAATAGAAGAATAAGAAATGGATGGAGTGCTTTTGGGAAGAACAATATTATTCTGAAGAGTAGCATGCCCCTGTGTTTGAAAAGAAAGGTATTTAACCAATGTGTTTTGCCTGTCCTAACTTATGGAGCAGAAACATGGACGCTAACAAAACGGATGGTACAAAGATTACAAACAACACAGAGAAGTATGGAAAGATGTATGCTAGGTATAACTAGAAGAGACAGAAAAAGAATAACCTGGATAAGAAGTCAGACGAAAGTTTTTGACATCATTGAAAGAATTAAACGGCTAAAATGGAAATGGGCTGGGCACATCGCAAGAAGACAAGACAATAGATGGAGCACAAACACCCTACAGTGGTATCCCAGAGATGTAAAACGGCCAAGAAGACGACCTCAAGTAAGATGGAGTGATGAAATCAGAAAAGTAGCCGGTGTAAATTGGATGACTAAAGCACTAGACAGGAAACATTGGAAAAATCTGGGGGAGACCTACATCCAGCAGTGGATTGAAAACGGCTGATGATGATGATGATGATATATATATATATATAAAACTTTTTAGGTGGTGGTGGTTTTGGGTTCCTGGGGTCATATAATGAAAAGTTATGAAGGAATTTTTCAAAAGTCGCACCATGGTAACGACTGCAATAGGTAGTATTTCTTACGAAATCTACATAAAATAAAAAAAAATAACAATATTGCATTTAAATAAAGCATTGGAAATTTGATAAAAGCGATACTTTCGTATTAGCTGACTGCCAGGAGTAAATGGTTGAATAAATCGCCAAAGATTTCGCTACATTTGATTTACGTTTTCGATTCTCATAATTTCAGTAGTTTAAGCGCCTTACATGTCTGTTAAATTTGTGTTTTATTTATTTTATTTTATTTATTTATTGTTGACATTTTATTTTTATTATGGAATATTAGCCGGGAACAAGTACTTATTTATTTAAATTTATTTTAAGTTCAAATGAGTTAATCCTTAATAATCTTCTGCGCGATAGAGAGGTTAATTTTTTTTAATCACTCATGAAAACTCTTTTCAAAACTATTAAAAATCAGTAAATTGAGATAGAGATTTCAAATAAATTGCATTTGAAAAAAAAAAATTCTCTATTCGATGGTGTAAAAATTGAAAATATGCAATGGATAGAAGTTACAAAAAATTCCGGTGAAAGCAAAATTTAATTTTTTTGTATTCCCAAGGTCAAAATGACGCCAGAGTTACGAACTGGCACGTTTGTCCTTTATAATATGGATATGCAACTGAATTATACATGTTAATTGAAATGCTCATGAAATATTCCCTTTGTGCAGTATATGTGGCGCTTCGAACATCTATTCTCTTATGGTATAATTAATTGAGGCATACGCAATGGTTCATTAATAATATCCTTCCTCTCGACATTATTAAGCAGCAGCTACCTTGAATGAAGTCACTCGAAGCAAACATATCTCAAGGCGTTCATTATTCATTCTTGATAACATTACGTGTCAATATTCTGAAAATTAATATTTATTAGTATCGTATAACTATTAATAACTGGCAAAAATTACGTAGAATTGATTTATGACGAGAATACGTTATTGGACAAATCTTTCATTTTCTAAGTATTTACGAAATAAGCTTTAAAACAAATAAGTATGAATGCGTGACGAGTATGAGGATATTTTAATTAACCCCTTCGGGACGAGCGTCTTTTACAGAATTTTTAATCTTTTATCACCAGTTTTTCAAAACCAGAAATTTTTGCCTAATTGAATCGGGAAAATGCACAGATTAAATAAGGCAACATTTACGATAAATATTTACTGGTGAGAATAATCACGGATTCTGAGCACCTTAAGTAGCACGTATACCGGTTGCTTGTCCCAAAGGGGTTAACTAGAGTTCTTCAAAAAAGAAATATGTGTACTATCCGGAAAGTTCGTGCCGATCGTGCTCACTGGTAACAATTTTTATATGCTACTCGTACCACTATTTTAAGACATACGTTTTATGGAGTGTTGCTTTTGCAGATTTTGTCAAAGTATATGTGATTTTTTTTTTTTTTTGTGCTAATAAAGAAATGAGAATTAAAAAAAAATAGGCGTGAAAGAACATTATGCGACAGAATTTTCCGGTACATGTAATACACTATTCGAATTTGTACACTCAATATACCATCAATATAAATACATCGATAAGAAGTAGTATAGTTATGATATATGTCCATTAGTGAAAAAAACATGAAAGCATAAAAATATTTTGTCAATTAAATCAATATGCACGCATAGACGGGTCTTACTGTTAAAAAAAGATAACATGAGGTCTGCGAATGTGTTAATAAAAAAAAATTACGCACAGTTGTAATTAACATTTGTAATTGCATACGCACACGCTGGACCATACCATTTTTAAATCATTTTTGTCAGTAATATTAAAATAAATTAAAATTAAGTAGAATATTTATAACTAAAAATTGCTATCATTCATGTTTTTGTTTTTGTTTTCCTTTAAAGAATAAAAATTACTAGTAGAATCACTCGTCTCTGCCCTTGTTAACAATAAGGACCTTCTGGGTAAAATACATAAAAATTCAACAATTAGGCCACCATAATAACGAAGATCTGTGAATCCGCATCCATAAATCGTTAAAAAACAATCAGGTATAAAATTACACTAGTTTGATGCAATCAAAGTAAAATCTCTCAGCTTTATAAATACGAAAGCAGGTTTTCGTTGGACAATGCAATAGAAAATCATACAAGTTTCCTGACAAAACAAAAAACAAAACAAAAAAATACAAAATTATAATCAATTGGCATAATAGTCAGTAAAACTTTCTTTCCTATTTCATATATACAGTTAAATATAATAAATCATAATAACTTTCCAGTCGCATATAGTGTAAGGAGATTATTGTAATCATTAAAAATTAATTTCAAAATTATTGGACATTTGATATTCAAAATTAAGAGGCCACACAAATGCTTAAAAAAAAGCCACCTACCAAACCCGCAATTTTCAAGTCAGCAGGAAGGCGTTGTGTTCAGAGGGATGTGATATAACACTGCCACACGCACCATATGTATACTAAAACCAAACACAGGGGTCGTACCTGTTCTGACATATTCAAGACCAGGAAATTCTTCGGTACCAGTTTTTTCTTATAGAAAATCTGTTCTTAGATAAGAAAAATTCCTCGCGCCTTACCTCGATTTATTTTTCTTTATAAAATACTGGTATTTGTCTTTGTAAAATTCCTTGAAGCGTACGACCAAAGCGATATAAGTAAGCGTCCTATCTTAAATGGGAGAAATAACCGCAAATTAAAAGCGAGGTCACATCAATCAAGGTCATAGGCCACGTAGCGGATGGAGTGTGAACTACAGGTAGATACCTAACAGTTTTCTTACTCACACCACTGAAATTGTAAAGTTTTTGTCACCTTGATTAATAACTGAAGTGCCTTTGATAAGGCGAAGAAAACTTCGTGATGTCAAGTGCATCTGGATGCCCCTCTCGCTACACCATTCTTTTGCAATAAATGTGGCAAACAAAATTCATTTCCATGAGTGACTAAAGATTTAGAAAATACGCGCCACACTAAAAGCCCGCGTTTGTGAATTATCACTACGTCCACAAGGTGGCGCAACTGTGTTAATTTACGCCTGTTTCTAGCATTAAGTTTATTCGCTTACTAATAACGCTTTGCGTACGACCCCGGCAAACATTTTCGGATTATTTACTTTTTATAACGTATGCTCAAATCTCCATGGACGAGCATTCACTTGAACAGTATATTCAAAATGTATTTCCAAATCGCGGTGCTTTATTTATTTTAGATTATTGAAAATAGACTATATGACTTTTCTGGTATCAATGTCGTGATATTTTCTTTTTAAAAACGTATTTTCTTAACACTAGAATGTCCGGAAGGAATCGATCCGACTCCGACCATGTGATTAAATGTCAAATGGGACCAGAAATTCTTTCATAAAATAAGTTAAATTTAAACAACGCAGATTTACGTTAAATAAATCAGACAAATAATTTTAAATTAAAATTCTGGTGTCAAATATTTTATGGAACTTGAGTAAAATTTCCGGGCGTTCTTGTGTTAAAGATAGAATGTATGATTTTTATTCCCCTCGTCTGAACCTTGAAAACACACGAGCAATAACTGATATATAACTAAAAAAGGCCTATGTTAACAGTTGCCCATCATTTAAAACCTTCGCGACAAGAATTTTGTACAGAATTTTTAATCTTTTATCACCGGTTTTTCAAAACAAAATTTTTTCGTAATTGAATTGGACAATGCCCGGAATAAATAAGGCAGAATTTACAATAAAAAATAACCTGTGGGAATAATCACGGATTCTGAGCACTTTATGCGTCACTTATACTGAATCACCTATCCCGAAAAGTTTAAGAAAATTTTAAACTCTCTCAAATGCTGACATGTTAAATTAATCAACATATAAACAGGAACTTCCATACTGAAAAAAGCTGTTGGATCATGTAGTAATTCAAATGCGGTCTGTAATTTCTTTGAAGGGTGGTGTGATATTTTTTATCGCACCTAATTTTAACATATTCGCACCTGAATTTTTTACAGAATCCTAATTCTATAGAAAGGAAATGATGGATTCTATATGAAAGGAAGCGTAACATTCCTTTTTTATACTTTTAAATATATTTTTCAAAACTTCTGGCTTGAGATCAACATTACTCAAATACATTTACTTCTGCGTCAAAGAGTTAAATATGGCGTTAAAAATAAACTGTATGAATAATTAAATTTCAAACATTAAAATGTTTTTGCTTAAAACTTAAAAATCTCTTTTAAATATAGGAAAGAAATTAAATTCTGCCGTCAAAATCTCTATGATTGTGTATATTTCAGTATAAAAGAAATCATTTAATCTCATTATTCTTATTACAAGTAACTTTTAATATAGAGAGCAAACTGAAAACGCTTGTTTGATTTAATCAATCATTGTCAGGAAAACAAAATTATTGAACAATTTCAGCATTATTATTGTTGTTCTAAGTAGACTAGTATGTTGTGGCCATCACAAAACTTTCTTCTATCTCATACATGTCAATACTTCAAAATTCACTATCTCAGTGCCAAATTAAATGGCAATCTGTGCTCATCATGAGAATTCTAAAAAGATGAAATTCCGAGCATTAGTTCTCGAGGTATGACTCTCACTGAAATCGTGTAAATCCAGCAAAAGGCAGCATAGCAGCGCCACCTATTGGGTTATTTACACTAGAACCTAATTATCACCAACTTATGTCAACGTCTAACTGAATATGAAGTTTGAGGAAAATTCGTGCATTTGTTCTTGAGATAGAGGTATTGCGAAAATCCTGACAACTGCAGCATAGCAGCGCCACATGTTGAGCGATTTACAACAACACATAATCAGTAGCAATATTAATCAAGTTATACTTAAATCTGAAGTTTGATGAAAATTCGTGCACTAATTCATGAGATAGAGCTACTGCGGAAATAGTTCAAAATGCAGCACAGCAGCGCCACCTATTGGGAGATTTACACCAACACGTAGTCAGCATCATTTCGTATGAAAGACTAAATAAATACGAAGTTTGATGAAAATGTGTGCATTAGTTCTTGAGATACGAAAATAGTGTAAATCCAGCAAAATGCAGCATAGCAGCGCCACCTGTGGAGCGATTTAGACCAAAACGTAAACAGCATCATTCATGTCAAGGACTAACGGAATCTGGAGTTTTAAAAAAATCCGTGCATTAGTTCTTGAGATAGAGCTTTTGCGAAAATCTCGTAAAATGCTACATGGCAGCGCCACCTGAAGGACGATTTACACCAAAAACTAATCAGCACCAATCCATATCAGGGACTACCGGAATATGATTTTTTATTAAATTCCGTGCATTAGTTCTTGAGATAGAGCGCCCACAATACTTGTGTCACATACAGACAGACATTTTGTAAAAACGTGTTTTTTTGGAATCTCTGACCCATCAATCATCTAAATCCGTCGAAAACTGGAATTCGAAAATTTTCGTGAATCCAATACTTTCTTCTTGTAAAGATAGAAGAAAGTAAAAAAAATATATATAATAATAATAATGAAACAAAAATAATGAACGCGATTTTTAAGTAAGAATTTAAATATCAATTAATTATCCTCTTTGAACTTGTAAATACTAAAAGAAAAGTAATTTAGGTTGGTTGGTTGGAGTTTTATGGCGCAAAGTCTCTTTAGGGACGTGCTGCGCCTAGTAATTTAGGAATCGTGTATTATCGATAAATCTACATGATGCCTATTTTATTGTTGTCAATAGCAGGACTGTAACTGTCTATTTTTAATTCTATCTGGCGCTACCTTCCGAAAACAGAAATATTTTCCTCACATATTAACAGACTGTGCAGGAAAAATATACCAAAATATTTATTTTTATTAAATAGTGGTGTGAATATAGTATAAAATGAGTCGGTTGTGGCAGTCCCGAATAGGTAGATAAACAACTCCAAAAGTAGTGTACACGGACTTAACAATAATGACGAAACTAGTTTGTAAGATTTATTTTGTCGTTTAATTTGAATTTTTCCTTATTTTATTTTGAGAATTTTACATTTTTTTGCAAAAGAAATATTTTTAAAAAATCACTAGAATTCTAAACTAAATACAGTTTTCTTAACCTTTTCCGACGCGGAGTAAGTGTGTTTATAAACTGGTGAAATAATGGACGGATTCCAGAATTTATAAACGAATTTATTAAACTTTCTTATTTTCACGTGTGTTAAAATAGGAAAGTTTTAATTAAATATTCTGGCTTCCTGAAAAATAAAAATTAGGTGTCCTTTTTTAAGGACACCGCCCGCGAAAGGTCCACAATTCCATCGATAGTCAATTTTTATCCTTTCAAACTTTCCTGGTAGTATTTAGATGTATAATATCAATTTCAAATATGCAGAGCTCTCAGTGTTCTTATTTTTTTCTTTTATTGCCATTATTTTCGAACAAAAATCTCCGTGGTAAATTCCTTTTACATATGTAACTGAAATATGCAACAAAGTCCTCTGTCAACCATTAGGTTATTAAGTATGAAACGTCCGATTTGAAATGCCATATCAGGAGGGAGTTTTTTATTCAAAAATTCCGAATTTTCTCCAGAAAATTTGAAGAGTTATTTTCTATTATTAAAACGGTAGACATTGTGTGAATTAAAAAAAAAGGAAAAAAATACTATTAAATTTTTTCTGGTGTGACCTCGAAATTTGTGAACAAAAATACCGCAGATTTAGTAGCTTCTAACATCATGTAACACTATTTTTGTTTCAGGGTAATCAATGTCATTTTCTAATTGGTTCTATCACAAAAAAACATGAAAATATTTTACTTGCCTGCTAAAACTTTGCTTTTGTGGTCAGAACAACAAAAAATAAAAATTTTTAATTATCATTAAGGAAACAGTTATGGGAAAAAATCTTACCGACTGTGAGTACCTTGAAATTAAAAAGAAATCTTTATTAGTGCCAGACTTATGCAAAAGACAGTAATTAGTATTCATATAAGACTTTTCGAAGACTATATTATATTAAAAACAAATATATTAAGAAAAGTGGTACAACAGAATTAAAAAATGTAAAAGTTGTCATCTATGTAAATACCACTGTGACAGTCATAAAAACGAAGTTTCGGGATATAGTTACTCTTTTCTACATACTTAACCCTCTCGCTCCGCAACCCGAGATTTTCTTGGTCGTGCTTTTTTCCGCCTAATTAAAACTCCTTCGTTATTCCCACGAGTAATTTTTTTATTGTATATTTTGCCTTATTTAATCGGAGCATTATCCCGATTAAGTTTGACAAAAAATTTTGTTCTGAAAAACCGATGACAAAAGAATAAATATGCTTAAAAGACACTCGTCGCGAAGGGTTTTTGATAAAACAATTACTCAGCGAGAGGGTTAATGGTCAATTAAACAGAAACATACAATGTCAAACCAGAAACAGAAACTTTTTGAAATTTTTTTACGTAGTGAATCGGACGTTTAAAGCATTGTCCTAACGGTAGCATAGCTAAATAATTGTGGAAGGTTGTTTTCTAATGAAAATCTTCATGGTAAATTTCTTTAACCCTTTATCTACTGCATTAAGATCTACTGAATTTTTTTTTTGTAATATTTTTTTCAGCTACTACAATGAAAATTAAAGTATAAACATAAAAAAATACTCACCCGTGAGAAATTTAATTATTTAGAGGTAATTAATTAAAGTGGTACTTTAAACTACACTATGACGCAAAAGTTTAGACAATGACGTCATTCAGCTTTAAAATGTAGAATTATGACGTCAGAATTACAAAAACCTGTAAATATATTCAAAAACTGATTTAAAATGCTATGTACAAAAGACAGTCGTTTTCTTTGCTATAATACTAATTTTTTTCATAAAAATTCAAATGTGCTTGTCGCAAAAGTTTAGACACTATTCTAAATTTCTTTGAATATTCGCTGGCATATGCAAATTTAGAATCGATGATGTCACAAATTTGGAGTACTTAAGTTCTGCAAACGATTGCGCTTCATAGTCGACATGCCGAGAGCTAAAGAAATTCAAGTGAATGAGGTTTCAAGGATTTGGCAGTTGAAAGGTGAAGGGGAGAGCGTTTCTGAAATTTCTGCTATTATTAATAGGTCAAAAAAATCTATTTATCGAGTTTTATCGAGTGGTTCCGAATATAAAGCAAAATGTCGGTCTGGGAGGCCACGTGTGACAAATGTACGAGAGGATCGCCTGATACAAAGACTAGCGAGTACTCAACAAATGAGCGTACGTGGAGTTCAAAGCTCATCGGGACTGTCTGTATCAAAGGATACGATTCGTAGACGAATTTTGGAAAAAGGAACAATCGTTTATAGCAAAATGCAGAAGAAACCAGCTCTGAAACCACATCATAAGTTACAAAGACTTATGTGGGCTCGAAAGCATATGTCATATGGAGAGAAATGGCAGTCAGTCATATTTAGCGATGAAAAAAAGTGGAATCTGGATGGTCCAGATGGTTGTTTATCGTATTGGCATGACTTGCGGAAGGAACCTCGACGTTTTTTTAGTCGCAGACAAGGAGGGGGCTCGGTGATGGTTTGGGCAGCCTTTTGCTATAATGCACAAGTATCTCTGACCTTCACCAGTGGTCGTCAAACTTCACAGCATTATACACAGACATTAGAAGAAAACCTACTGCCATTTGCTGAGCTTCTAGGGGGTCCTCAGTGGGAATTTCAGCAAGACAATGCTTCAATTCACACTGCAAAACATTCAAAATCTTGGTTTAATTCCCATAATATAAGAGTTCTCGACTGGCCAGCATGTAGCCCAGATCTTAACCCTATAGAAAACCTTTGGAGCATCATGTGTCGCAAAGTTTATAGCAACGCTAGACAATACTCTTCTGAAAAGGAACTTAAGACATCTATTGAGAATGCATGGTACGATATCGATCCACAAACTATGCAAGATTTAGTTTCTTCCATGCAATCTCGTGTATATGATGTAATACATAAGCATGGATGCGCAACCAGGTTTTAAAAATTGTTTATTTCGATTTTATTTAATTTGTGTCTAAACTTTTGAGACAGCAGTTTATTTTTGTTACCATTTAATTTATTGCAATATGCACAATTCCACTTTTCTTTGTTATAAATATTGTTTATATGTACAGCACATTAATTTCAAGCAGTGATTTGAAAATTGAATAAATATTTTTCAAAGTATGTAAGAATTTCTTCATTGTCTAAACTTTTGCGTCATAGTGTACCATCAGTAAACTATGACTAAAATATCGAAACAGAAAACCAACAAAGTATTTCAAATGGCACCAGAAAATATTTTCAATTTAATGAGTATGTGAAATATAGGCTTTTTTTTTTTCTTAGATATAAATAAATATTTTGGCAAATTCCGGTGCCAATCATTTTTTTCAATACTTTAGAATTGAAAATGATTGGGTTAAAAAACATTTTTTTTTTTTTTAGTTTTCGATCTTGCTAGCTGTCCTTTAGTTATGCGACGTGTATATTAAAGGGACAACATGTTCTCTCGCATCTCCACATATGGAATATATGAATTTACATATGCCATTTCTAGCATAGCAAAAACGAGCCGGTGCCACAACTTTTTCAGTTTCCTAAAAAAACTAACAATGAAACAGAAAAGAAATACCAGGAAATCATTACTATATTACATTTTAGTAATTACATTTTAAAGCAGATGAAAACGATGGATAACTACACAGACGAAAAGAAAACAAGAAGTTCATCTCCAACACCCAGAGTACTGACGATACTTAAAAGTATCACCAAGTAATTCAACTGTTAAATCGAATGCCTACACTGTTCTCCTAAAATAGCTAGTCAAACTGTATTCTAAGATCATAATGAACACATTAAAAAAATCCAACATTTATCTTATATCCCTTAATGTGTTTGCAGCAATAAAAAGACGAGCGTAAGAATCTGCACAAAATGTCGGCACAAAACCCATCATCTGTGTCAGAGATCGCCTTCTTCCTCGATAAAATAACAAACCCAGAACTGCTGCTGCCATTTATCCGGTTAAAGTCGAGTTAAAAGTGTGTTTTTGCAAAGTACCATTAGAATACTAGTAATATTCACTATGGGGTGAAAGTTTAAACTGAGTGGTAGTTATAAGTACTGTCAGTATACAAAGGGTTAACATGTGTAATTTAAATGTTCAACAAAATCCATTGTCACTATTAGGTAACAAAGTATGAAACGTCCGATTTGAAATGACACGTCCTGAACTTTAATATCATTTTCTAATTGGTTCTATCATAAAAACATGAAAAAACTTTGTTTGTCTGCTGAAACATTACTTTTGTGGTCAGGAAAAATTAAAAGTTGTTATTTTCATTTCAAATGAGACGGTTCTTTTATTTAGAAATTCTGAATTCTCCCCGGCAAATTTAATGGGTTTTTTAATTGCTAAAATGGTGTATTTCGTGAATTAAAAAAATACTATTAAAAATTTTCTAGTGTGAACTCGAAATCTGGGAATAAAAATACCGCCAGATTTGGCAGCTTCTAACACCATGTAACACAAATTTTGTTTCTGTGTAATTAATATATTTTCTAATTGTTTCTATCATAAAAACATGAAACAACTTTACTTGCCTGCTGAAACTTTACTTTTGTGGCCAGGACAACGAAAAATTAAAAGTTGTTATTGTCATTAAGGAAACGTAAGAAAACAGCTGTGGGAAAAATCTCACTGACAGTGAGTGGAACTAAATATCTAAAAGTGTTCAGCTATGTAAATACAAATGTGACAGTCACAAAATCGATGTTTCAGGGGTATAACTACTCTTTTATAAATACTTGGATTAATTAAAAAGAACCAATTAAACAGAAACTAATATTGTGAAACCAGGAACCGAACTTTTTGGATAATTTGTTACATAGTGAATCGGACGTTTAAAGCTTAATGACCTATCGGTAGTAGCTAAATAATTTAGGAAGGTTATTTTCTAACAGAAATCTTCCATTTACATTCCTTTAACATATGTAACTGAAATGTTCAACAAAATCCACTATCACTATTAGGTCATAAAGTATTAAATCGAGGTTAACGAAAAAGACACGTGCATCCCACGTGTCTTTTTTTACAGACGGCTAGAGAGACGTGATGCTATTATCGCACACCTTCATTGGTGCAGTCGAGCATCACGTAACTCCAGTAGTCTGTAAAAAAAGATACGTGGAATGCACCGCGATAGCTTATCTTTTTCATTAGCCTCGGTATCAAATGCCCGATTTGAAATGGCACATCTGGCGGTTCTTTTATTCAGAAATTCCGATTTCTCCTCGCCAAATTTAATAGTTTTTTATTAGTGAATTGTGTACATATCGTGAATTAAAAAAGAATTACTATTACAAATTTTCTGGTGTGAACTCGAAATCTGTGAATAAAAAACCCTCCAAATTTGGCAGTTTCAAATTGAGCATTTCATACTTAATGACTTAGCAAAGCTAGATAAATTTAGCTAGGTTGCGAGCCCTGAATATGTCTCAAATGTCTGGTCAAGAGATTCTGGGGGAAAAGCACTCCCATCCCAATGACAATCTCCAAAACGCCGTGGAGACCTATGACAACACATTGATGCCAACCTTCTATGAAGTGGGTATTGGAAAACACATAAAACGGTATGACAGTGACTATGTCGAAAAGTAACTTTTTTTGTACTTGACTGATGGATATAAAACCATTTTGTTATTCGCACTTGTATTTATTTTACGCCCCATAGGACGTTGGAAAAAAATAACCCTCGTACCAATATTCGTAAAATAATGTGTTTACATTGACATTTTTTGTAATGTCTAGTCAATATTACAAATATATTACTATACATTTATGACAGAGTTCTGTTATATATCACACTTTTAAATTCCTTTCATTGATAATTATCTAAAAAAATTATAAACGTATTCGTATTTCATTCTTATTCCCTTCCCCTCCCGATCCCGGGATATAAATTTATAAAATAAAATTGAATAAAAAAACGCTTTTTTGTTTCGTGTCTTCAAAACCCCTCCCTCCAATTTTAATTTCAATACACATTGTCCTCACATCTATTTTTCCCTATCACGATTAACACGTTCACGACGGCGCGTTGGGTCAAACTCAACTATCTCAAACCTGCAAAGTCTCCGGCTTTTTGGATACCAGTATTTTAATAAACAAAATGTTGTTTTATTTAATTAGAACATTTGATCGATTTAAAAGAACAGCATTTTTTCTAAAATAACAGTGGTGCACAAAAAGCCCGAGACTTGACAACTCTGAGACAGTCGAGTGTCACCCACCGCGCCGGTGTGAACGTGTTAAATGTACGTTACTTATCAGTCACCTCTTTTAAGGGCAGTGGTATGTTTAGGAAACTACTTCATTTTAATTCCCAAAAGTCACAATCGCACCAGAATTTTGGAACTAAAATTTTTCCAATTATTATGTACTTGAAATATGACCTTTTATTATTTCGAAATAAATTCTTTCTTAAATTCCGGTATCATTCATTCATACCAAATATTTTAGCAATGGAAGTGCTTTGCCCCTGAAAGTGTTAAGCATTGAGCCGTTCTTGGCTTTCCCTCTAAAATATTCTTTCTACACTCTCTTGTATATGACTACTAAAATCTGCTCCATTACAAAAGAATTAAAAAAAGAAATAAATTGAAGTGTTTATTTATCTCGACGCGCATTGCGTTTCACAATCATTTCAGCAGATTTAATGCTGTATTGCAAGTTTAACATATTCACTGCAGCACACATGTCAGCACACATATTTTAACGATTATTTTCATTCTTTAATTCTTCCAGCTGTCATCCTGCCGCCTTTTTATTTAGATATTGCAACGTACTAATTTTTTCTCAAAACGCACCTACCTGTCTTTAAACAGGGTTGACACAGGCGACTATTTTAATATTCTATTCACACCACAATTTTAAAATTTTGTAATACATATATATATTTTTGCAGATGTTGTCAAATTGTATGTAGAAAATTTCTCAATAAAAAACATGGTGCAAGATAGAATTAAAAGATAGTTGCCTGTGGCAGCCCTGTTTAAATGGCAGCCGTAGATAGCAGCTGCCCTTGTAGATACTCGACATACTGTTCGATTTATTGCTACTCAAGTTCTTTGTCTATCTACGCTTAGTATCGCCAAGTTGTGTTTCTCTGTACTATTCAACCGCTACTTCGGCTATCTCGTATGAGGGCTGGATAAGTCACTTTATTCCTGCCCACCGCCGCCTAAATACTAGGATTGATCGCTGACACAAAAATGGCGGCTGTCGAAGGCGGAACTTTTTCAGCGTGTGTACGGTCCCTTGAATTTTATTACCAGTAATTTTTTTAAGCTTATTCCGCTTTATTCAGTGGTGGGAAATTGGCGCAGAAGTGGAGCCTATTGACACCACTAAATTGTTGTAGTATTTTGCCTCTTATCTAATGATCAAATTTCTGAGTTTTTATTAAACTGAATAATACCATACAAATTTAGCGGTGTCAATAGGCTCCACTTCTGCGCCAATTTTCCACCACTGCTTTATTTTTCTGAGATTAAACAAACCAAAGTAATATTTTATAAAATACTGGTGTTTAAATTTAAGGGACCATACATCAGTTTAAGAAAAATCCGCCTTCGGCAACCGCCATTTTTGTGCCAGCGCTCAGGCCTAGTATTCAGGAGGCGGTGTCATGTCTGCTCTTCTGTTTGGTTATAAGACCGAAATGTCTCTTCATGTGTTTCTCGGGTACCTCTCTGAATTTTCGTGTGATGGAGTTTATTTAAGTGAAATGGCTTTCTTAAAAATAAAAGTCTGGTGAAAAAGTCTTAAATGAATCTGGGTATACGAAACATCACGACCAGTTCTCTTCATCGAACAATAATTATCTCAAACAGATCGACAATACTTCAAAAAATATTTACATTATTTTAGAAAAATTAAATGTTAAATTGCAAAATATTTTTTGCGAATGTAGCGCAAATATGTGCAAAATTTAAATGAGTAAAATATATTTCTCAGAATTTATAAAACTAATGCTATTTTTTAGGACGACGCTGCGATTATAAAGAAAACAGAAACGAAATCATTCTTGGTTCAGATATATTTTAAATAGGTTAACCTTGCTGCACCAATTATTACTGTGAAATCAAATAAATTTTAACATGCCACGGTATTAATAACCCAATAGAATATTCCGTTGTTACATTTGATTGAAAGTAGGTTTTATTTTCATAAATTTTATTTTATATATCACAAACAAATAAAATATGCAAGCTTTATAAACGAAAGTCATAATTTGGCACATTGGGTAAAATTGAATATAATGGGTAATGAACTCGTCTATGGGTAATGAACATTTTCACATTTAGAATATTACTAGTTAACCTGCCCGGTGTTACCGGGTTCCGTCAAAAGAACACACCAAGCTCAGAACCGCTGCCATCGAAATACTCAAGGCCAGAGGACGCAAGCTGTGACGTCATCACTAATCGACCGACTTCTCGCTAGTGTTGGAATTCACACCGGAAAATTTTTGCATAGAAATTTTCTTTTATGTTATTCGTGGAATACCTACCGTGTTATAAATCAATAATAACTTCTTAAAATTACTGGTGGGAATTTAGAATCCCCAATAAAAAATCAGCCAGATGCGGCAGCACTGTAGCATTCGGCATCCGACTGAATTTTTATATAGGAATTCAGAACTCTCACCAGTAAGTTTAAGTAGTTATTATTATTTTATAAGACGATAGATATTCCACAAATAAAATAAATGAAAACTAGATAGTGTCCGTCAAGATTTGACGGTAAATAACTTGAATGTTTCATTAGAAACGTCGCTAAATATTAAAATATCGCAGTACTCAAAATTTACTTTAATGGGGTAAAATAGAGTATTCTGAAAGCCCATGTGAATGACAAAAAATTGACATAAAACGTAAAAAATATTGAAAATACGCTAAAAGTCGTATTGAAAATCGTGCTAAAAATTGCATTAAGAATCACTAAAATTCAAAATTCGTAGATGACAACATTTACGATATTAGGCTAAAAGTGTGAATCCAAATTCTTTTCCCGAATGTGAAAAAATTGCCGTGGGACTCGAAAAACCACTAAAAACCGCATTGAAGAATGCATTAAAAATCGCTAAATATAATAGTATCCCAGGATTTAATATTTACTCTAATCGGGTGAAATATTGAAATGGTAAATTTTTCATGAATGACAAACAATCAACGCGAGACATAACAAATCTCGAAAAATTGCTTAAAATCGCATAGTCGCTAAAATTAAAAAAATCGTATACGAGGAAATGTACTATGTTATGATAAAAGTTTGAAACCAAATTCCTTTTTCGAATTTCAAAACCTCACTGTGGATATCGAAAAAATGCTAAAAGTCGCATTGAAAAATGCACTAAAAATCGCATTGAAAAATGTATTAAAATTCGCTACATATAAAAAAATCACAGAAGTCAAAATTTACTCTAATGGGTAAAACATTGTAATCGGAAATCTTTCGTGAGTGATAAAAAAATCGACGCATCACCTAAAAAATTTTGAAAAATCGCATTGAAAATCGCATTGACATTCTCTAAATTTCAAAATCATAAAAGACGAAATTTACTATATTAGGCTAAAAGTTGAAAACAAATTTTCTTTCCGAATTGCAAAAAAACGCCGTGGAGCTCGAAAAATCACTAAAAATCACATTGAATGCACTAAAAATCGCTAAATATTAAAAAATCACTGCAGTCAAAATTTACTCTAATGGGGTGAAACTTTATAATAGGAAATATTTCGTGAATGACAAAAAATCGAAGCTTAACGCACAGAACCTCGAAAAATCGCTAAAAATCGCATTGAAAATCGATGAAATTAAAAAATCGTAGCAGACAAAATTTAACAAATTAATCTAAAGATTGAAACAAAATTCCTTTTACCGATGTGAGAAAATAGACGCCACATGCTAGAAAACAATAAAAACCGCATTAAAAATGTCACTAAAAATTAAAAAAATCGCTGTACGAATTCCAAATAAACTTTATTGAAAAGAGGACAAAATTTTCTATATTGAGTTAAATGAATGAATCCGTATTCCTTTCACTAATGTGGAAAAATCACCTCGAAACATAAAAAAAACGCTAAAAATAGCATAAAAATTTTAATTAAAAAAAAATCTTATCAAATATCCAAAATAGGAGTTAGAGGTGCAAAACTGTTCACATAGAGGTACATTCACTTCAAACTATGTATCTCTTCGTGCAGCAGTCTCTTCGGAAAACCGTCGACACACACTCATAAAGTTCTTTCCTTATTATTATAGATTAGGATCAGGATATTATAATTACTACAGTGAAATAATAACAAAACTCATTGTTAAGACAAAATAATACTCAATAACACGACATGATTTCTTAATAGGACCCTTGACACCGAATGAGTTAAATAATAATTCCATGCTTCTATGAGATTGTGACAGCCTTCATAAGTGTTTCAGAATTTATACAGTTGCCAACCTGTAACTAATCTTCCTTAATATGAGAGGTAATTTGACATTTATTGAATACGTTTCGAAGCAGAATTTTTGTAAAGAAATGAAATTAAGTAAATTCCACGTATTAAAACCTTTAATTAATGAAACATTAATCCAATAAATTTCTGGATTGTAACATGGTTAACCTCGGACAAATTAATCAACATATTGTGGAAGATTTGTGAAAGCTTGGCCGTTGCCATCGAAATACTCAAGGCCAGAGGGCACGAGTTGTGACGTCATCACTCGTAGACCGACTTCTCACTAGTGTTGAAATTCACACCGAAAATTTTTAAATAGCAATTTTATTTTATTTTATTTGTGGAACATGTGTCGTCTTATAAAACAATAAGAACTATTTACACTTACTGGTGAGAATTTGGAATCCCCCAATAAAATGTCAGCCAGATCCTACAACACTGTGGCATTCCGCATCTAGCCGAAATTTTTTTTAGGAATTCCGAATTCTCACGAGTAAGTTTAAATGGTTATTATTCTTTTATAAGATGATAGATATTCTACAAATAAAATAAAAGAAAATTACTACTCAAAATTTTCCGGTGTGAATTCAAGTACTAGTGAGAAGTCGGTCGATTACGAGGCTAACGAAAAAGACACGAATGCGCCAATGAAGGTGTGCGAAAAGAGCATCATGTGACTCCAGCGGTCTGTAAAAAAAGAAGAATCGGACCCACCGCGGTAGCCTATCTTTCTCGTTAGCCTCGGGCCGATTGGGGATAACGTTACAACTCGTGTCCTCTGGCCTTGAGTATTTCAATGGCAGCGGCTTGGCAGCTATGAGAATACTTAAATTTCATAGTACAAATATGCAATGAGGTATACCACTGTCCAGCCTAAACCCAGTATTATACTAGGAATATGGTTAGAACACGTGAATATGATGCAATTGGTTTTTTGATACACGCACGCTGAAATCTAAGCAGACCAGCATTCACCTGAATATAGGATTTCAAAACCTGAAATTATGGAACTACACATTTTTTTTTATATCCGTAAAAAGCAATTACATGATTTTTCCGATGTAAGTGTATAATATTTTCCTTTTTTAAAAGTGTATTCTTAACGTTACAAAGAGCGTAAGATTTTAATCCCCTAAGTCTCCAGCCATATATTCCCAAAATTTGTCCAATTACTTCATATGTACCGGAAAAAAATTAAATGCTAACTATTGTCATGTATTTAAGCAAAGTTCAAATGTGACAAATAATTAGATTTTAAATTATCCAATATATATAAACATAAAACTTAATTACTCAAAATGTCGAGAGCTGCTGAGAGAACCTGTAGGATCATGTAGTAATACGGATGCGATTAACTTGTTGAAGGGTGCGGGATTTTTTTTTATTTCTCTTAATTTCAATCACGCTGCCTGCCGGAACTTTTTAACTAATTTGAATTAAATAACTTTGGCGAATAAAGCTATAAAAGTTCATTTTCTTATTTTCAAATATTGTTTTTCGAAAATTTTTGATTAAATTCCACATTACAGAAACGAAAATAATTGTGTACTCAAATGTAATGTTAGGTATTTATCCAATAGTTAAGTACAATGTTACACAATAAATTTCACGAATAATTACAATTAAAGAGTACAAGATTTTTTCTTAAAATTTAAACAGCACTTTGTTAACAAATATACAAAAAAAATTATCTTTCACCATCAAAATCCCAATTACTATGCATATCAGCATTAAACATTGTGAACATATGCCTTCAGCATAAAAACATAATAATCTGTATAAAGTGTGCTTCATAAAGTGTTTCCGAATTTAGATACATGGTGTCCATAATTAAACGACCCTAATTTAAAGTTGTCTAAAGACGAAACTATTGGTCAGAAAGTTGTGAAATTTTGTGAAGGGCATAAGGAAGGAATTGGAATTTGTTTAAACGAAAAAAAAAGTTCAAAATTTCGCCACCAGTTGACGTTTCTAATGAATTACACATTTATAATACATTTACGATAGTTTACATATGTAATTGCAACATAACATGTTCCACATGCCGGCCATCATTTTCAGCTGCCATCGGGTATCGTAAGATAGCATGTTCCACAGTTGACCACAGTGTGTTTGGGAAATGCTAAGATCATGTCGTGAAATGCTGTCTATAATCCATTCAGGGGGAAGGTACTTGTATTCGTAAAATGTTCAAATAATTTAATGACACCAGTATTAACAAGAGATTTTATTTGTAAATAAGTAAAAGTAAATTTTCGCGTGCTTAATAAAGATGACATTTTCATCATAAAATTCCGGTGCCAATGTGGCGATTTGGTATTAAAATTATGTGATGCCGTGACGGCATTACCGCCCTTCAAGAGGTTAAGATGAGGTAAAGTTCTTGGACTATCAAAACTTAACAAATGTTTCAAATTCCACCAAAGGAGATCTTGGAGAGCGTAGATTACGAAAGTTGGGGCTCGCGATACGTTCTTCTGTGAAATGATTCGTAACCCCTTGGGGACGAGCGACCGGTATTCGTGCCACGTGCTCAGAATCGGTGATTATTCCCACCAGTAAATTTTTACTGTAAATTTTGCCTTATTTAATCCGAGAATTTTCCCGATTCAATTAGGCAAAAATTCCTGTTTTAAAAAACCGGTGATTAAAGATTAAAAATTCTGTAAAAGACGCTCTTCCCGAACGGGTTAAGGACGTCCTTAACACAGTGGCTAATGTGTGGAGGACCTTTCCGCATCCGAAATTTCCGTAGAGACACTAATGCGGAATTACCGTTTTGATAAATCAATTTTACTGGCAAAACTCGGACTGGTAAACGTAACGACCTTCTGATTACAATAGCAAGCACACTGAAAACAAAACATCAGAGAAAGTTTCAAGGTTTTATAACAGCTGCTGCGTGACGTCGACAGAAATGTATGTGTATTTTTATTTAAATTGTAGGATTTAGAGCTTTATCGGGCAAATTTTGCCAAACAATTTCAGATCACAGTTTCAGGCCTTCTTTTAACCCCTAACTATGACATTTGTTGTCTTACAAAAAAAATTAAAAATGGGGCTGAATACCACTTTTTCCATACTAAAGTATTTACCTTACTTAATCGAAAAATATCTGACAATCAATAAAGATAAATTTACAGTTACAAATTAGTGGTATCAAAATGCTTTTAATAACGAAGCAAGCAAAGTGTTCTTCCCCGAATCCAGTTCGGGGCCACACTGTTAAGGGGTTAATGCAGGAATTCGAATTCTAACCGAAAATCCTTAAATAATTTTTTTCCTTTATATAACCACGAAATATAGTAGATTAAAGGAAACAAAAAGAACTACTAAGATTTCCTGGAGTAAATTCGAAATTTCTGAATAAGTAAAAAAAGTTCTGTTGAAAAAGTTCTGATGTTATAAAATTCTTAAACTATCGTAAATGTATGCTAAGTCACCTCCCCTGAATATTTTTCATGCGGCGTTCTGTATCTTTGTCTTATTTAATCTGAGAAATATAGAGCGTAAAAACTTTTGAAAATTATTGGTGTTCGAAATGAACGATTCGTACAAACTCTGAAGAAAAACCTACCTACGACAGACACCATTTTTTGTCAGAGATCAGGCATAGTATTCAGTGGGAGGTAGCTAAATGTGTAATTCAATAAAAAACGCCCTCTGGTTGTGAAATTTGAAATAATTTTTTTTCGTTCAAACAAATTCCGATCCCTTTTTCATGTCCTTCACAAAATTTCACAACTTTCTGGTAAATAGTTTCGTCTGTAGACAACTTTAAAGTAGGGTTGTTTAATTATGGGCACCTTGTAGATGCCAACCTTAACTAATCGTCCTTAAGGGAACCTTCTACATTAGGAGACAAAAAAAAAAAAATTAATGATTTTTTTGTAAGAAAACTAATTGATGGATCTTTTTGAAATTTTAACAGTTTATTGTTCATATCTTAAGATATACACAAGAATTTTTTTATTAGATTTTGTTGATTCTACTCTAAGTTACAAAAAAAAAATATGTTCAACTGCTTTGGAAAATTTCGGCTGGATGGTGGGCATGATAGCGCCTTGTAGAATTAGCTGAAACACAAAAATAATTTTTTTCATAAACTTCGTGAGTATAGCTTCTAGTTAAATTAAAGGAACACCTAAATTTATTTTAAAAAGTTATGTAATGGCTGATTTAAAAAAAAAAAATTAAAAAATTCGATCTTATTTGTTAATAAGTTTTTTAAAAAATAATTTTAGTAAAAGCTTCAATTCGTATAGAAGGCAATTAAATAAGCTTTAATTAAAAAAAAATCAATCCAATCATTGAGTATTTTTTTTTAAAACTTGCCCACCGTGTTAAAAAATGTGGTTGAACATATTTGTTTATAACTTAGAGCAGAAGCAACAAAATCTAATAAAAAATATTCTTGTGTATACCTTAATGTATGTACAATAAACTGTTAAAATTTCAAAAAGATCCATCATGCAATTTCCTTACAAAAAATCATAAAAAAGAGCTTTTTTTTATCTCCTAATGTAGAAGATACCCTTACGTCAGTTAATACGGCCTTTGTTTAATACGTTTTGAACCAGAATTGTCTTAAAGAAATGAAATTAAGAAAGTTCCCCGCAAACCTGTAATTAACCCGGCATTGCATGCGCAGGGAATGGCATACCCATGGTGAGCAGATTTATTGCATTTTTCACCACCAATTTTCATGAAGTTGTCTGCGAATTTATTCAGCGCAGAATTTGTCAGCAATGGAAATGATTAAATAAAATGACGATTTTTGTTTGAATTTATTAGTGGCAAAGTATAAATAGTACATATCCTGGATATGCGCGAGCATTCCTGGGTTAAATAAATAAATATTAATCAAATCAATTTCTGTATTGAAGCGTGGTTAACCTCAAACAAATTAACCAACATATTACGGAAGATTAGTGGGAGCTTGGCAACTAAGAGAATACTTAAATTTCATCGTAGAAATATGACTGAGAAATACCGGTGTCCAGTCTGAACCAGTATACTATGGATACGCTAACAACACATAAATATGATGCAATATGATGTTTGATATTATTAACACACGTTGACATCTAAACAGGATTCAGCATTCACCTGAAAAGAAACATCAGGAAAAGACCGTAGCAACGGTTCTTTTTTATATATCCGTAAAAATCAAATATATTAATTTTCCGGTATCAGTTTCATAATATTTTACTTCTTAAAAGTGTTTTCTCAACGTTACAAAACATGCATGATTTTAATCACCTAACTCTCTCTCCACATACTCCCCAAAAATGTCCAGTGACTGCATATGTATCGGAAAAATTTCAAATGTTAACTATTGTCCTTTATTTAAGAAAAATTCAAATGTGTCATATCATTAGATTATAAATTAAATAACATATAAACAGAAACTTTAATCAGTCAAAATGTCGAGGGCTGCTAAGAGAACCTGTAGGACAGGGGTGTCCAACTGTGGTACTCTGGATAACACAAAAATTTTATACTAATCATTGCCTTATCTAATCATCGAATCAGCATGCCAGAATTAGACACTCCTGCTGTAGGATCATGTGTTAATAGCAAAGCGATGTCTTAAATTATTGAAGAGAGTGCTATTTTTTTAAATTTCACTTAATTTCAATCACGATTTCTACCAGAACATTTTAACTAATTCGAATTAAATAACTTTGGCGAATAAAACTGTAAAACTTCATTTTCTTATTTTCAAATATTGTTTTTCGAAAAATTTAATTATTAAATTCAACATTACACAAAAGCAAATACTTGTATAGTGTACTAAAATGTAATGTCAGACATTTAAGCAATAGTTAAAAATAATGTTACACAATAAATTTTATGTTATGAATAATTAAAATTGAAGAATAAAACATTTTTCCTTAAAATTTAAACATCAGTTTGTTAACAAAATATAGAAAGAATTTATCTTCCACCATCAAAATCCCAATTATTATGCATATCAACATTATAGATTATGAAAATATGCTTTCAGAATAAAAGGCATTATTAATCTCACTATTTGTATTAAAAATAATTTTTAATTTAGAGTGCAAACTGAAATCTTTTATTCGGTTTATCGTTGTGGAGGAAAAAAAAATAAATAAACAGGTAATTTCCGCTTCTGTATCTATATAAATTATTTAACACTTTTGTATCATTTCGTGTAATTTCTTTGTGATACAATTACAAAATTTTCAATTATGCTATTGTAAGAGAAGATTTTGATGATTGTAAGTGAAAAAAAATAGAAATTAGAAAAGTAATTTTATAGCAAAAATAAAATAAACATTTAACCCCTTCACACTCGAATTAAAATACGGTTAAAAAATTCAAATTGCTTATTGGCACCACTTTTATGAAAAAGAAATATTCACCTTATTTAATGACAGGAAAAACGATACTAAAATATAGCCAATTTCACTATTTTATAAAACTGGTGGGAACCAAACAATCTGAGTGAAAGACGCAGCCCGAGAATATGACGGGAGCGAGAATTAAGGGGTTAAACACCACTTGAAACTTGTGAAATATTCTCCCTTCACAATATGTGTAGTCTGACAAGACATCATCTTTTTTGCGAAATTTGTTTTTGCCATCAGTAATAAAGGAATAAAAATGTCTTATTAAACCCTTTGCGTAATTTTTAATCTTTTACCACCGGTTTATCAAAACAGAAAATTTTATGAAATTAAATCACTAACATGTTGTCATTAAATAAGTTAATCTTTTCAATAAAAAATAACTGGTAGGAATAATGAAGGAATCCGAGTGCCTTCCCAGATAAAAATGAACTGTAATTTTTTTATAGAAATGAAGCATTTTTGAAGTTTTTCTACCGTCAACTGTTTTTTTTTTTTTTTTTTTTTTTTTTTTTTGTAGTGCAATCTCAACAGTAAAAACACTTCAGTTATTTTCCGGTTGCTGTCAGGTATTTTTTCAACCCAGAATTAAAAAAAAGTAGTAAGACTTTGTGTCTGCAGTAAAACGGTAGTGAATTTGAAGTGATTTTCCAGTCATTAATTCAGAAGAATATTCCGTGATGTATCTCCAGTATAACTGCAGTTACTGAAGAACTTTACAGGTCTTAATTTTTGCAAGTATGATCATGATAATACTAACTGCAGTGTAACTGTAGTTACTCTAATATTCTTTTGCAAGACATAATGTAGTATGATTGTGTGATATTTTCTAAAGTTTCAAAAGTGGTTCAAAATGTTTTAATTTTTTGATAGTTGCATATGTGATGAAACACACTTAATAATAATTAATATTTTTTTCAAAACTTTTAAGGACTTAATTAAAAAACACATGGGAAAAAACTTTATACTTATTTCCATTCTTTTTAAGTGAAAGAAAATATATATTACAAAATCAAATAACATTTTTGTTTATTATTAAAATCTAACACTTATATTGGGAACACAGCAACCATAAAAATACAGCATATCTCCCAATTATTGATCTATAGCTAATTTCTAAAGTGTTATAGTTTTATATATAATTCTAATTTTAAAATGTTTAAAATGAGATAAGTATTCGTTTAGTAATTACCTTTGAGACAATGAATGAATTTCTGAGTTATGAAAATTAACTTTTTACAGAGTGTCCTGGTCCCATAAGTAATAATTGGGAAAATTTATTCATGCATTTGGCATACCTAACGTAAAATAATTCATCTTTCATTTTAAACTAAGAGAAAAAGTTAAATTTCACTATGATTTTCAAAATCAGAGAAAAAAAAATTAGTTAAATTTCAAAATCGAGGGGGTGGGGGTGGGCGGTGGCATCAGTTCACCTGTGCCCCTGCTCACAACGGAAAATTCTTAGTTTTTTTTTTTTTTTAGTTACCCTAAACGAATAAATTTTGCTATTTTTTTTTTCAAAATCGGAGAAAAAAATATTAATTAAATTTCAAAAGCTAGGGAGGGGCAATGGGCCTATCCCTCACCAGCCCCTTAATGAGAAATTTCTTCTCATTCTTTTCTAGCAAATTACTCGAAAAATATACATTTTACTGTGTTTTTGAAAATAGAAGAAAAGGAAATTTTAATTAATTAAATTATGAAATCCAGGGAGGGGTAATAGGTTTCTCCTACCCACCCCCTACAGAAAATTCTTAGTTACTCGAAAAGAATAAATTTTACTACTTTTTCAAAAGTGGAAAAAAATTATTAGATACATTTTAAAATCAAGCGAGGGGCCGAAATGAACTTCTCATCCCCTCCCCTCCGGCCTTTTTAATGTAAAATCTCTTATTTTTCTATTCTAAGTTACTCGAAAAGTATAAACTTTACTATGTTTTTGAAAATAGAAAAAAAGGAAAATTTAATTACAGTTTAAAATTTAGGGAGGGACAAAGCTCTCTTCTACCTTCGCCCCCTTAACAGAAAATACTTAGTTATTCTTTTATTTTTAGTTAAGAAAAAAGATAAATTTTCACTGTGTTTTTCAAAAATCAGAGAAAAAAATTAGTTAAATTTAAAAATTGAGGGAGGCAATGACTCACCTATGCCCCCTTCCCCAAACGGAAAATTCTTAGCTCCTTTATTTTAAGTTATCCGAATACGAATAAATTTTATTATGCTTTTGTAAATTGAAGAGAAAAAATTATTAATTAAATTTCAAAATCCAGGGAGGGGCAATGAGTCTCCCCCCCCCTTAACTGAAAATTTCTTATTTCTTTTGATTTTAAGTTACTTGAAAATTTTACACCATGTTTTTGAAAACAGAAGAAAAGGAAATTATAATTAATTACATTTTAAAATCCAGGGAGGGGCAATAGGTTTCCCTTGCTCACTGCACCACCATCTTCATAACTGAAAATTTTTAGTTTATTTTTTATTTTAAATAGCTCGAAAAAAAATTGCTATGATTTCAAAATCGAAGAAAAATAAAATTTAATTAGATAAATTTCAAAAATCGAGGGAGGGACAGTCACCCCCACCCCATTATTTTTTATGTCGCCCATGTTTAGAGCTTAGAAACACAGGTGGGTTTACTATTTATTCATTGCATTATTGCATAAATTGTCTTTCTTCCGTATCGGACATACACATAACTGGGGGGGGGGGGGTGAAGAAAGGCTCATAATATGAAAGAGTGGAGTGGGGACTTTCTTATGATACATCATATGAATGTTTAGAAAAAGAAGAAGAGAAGAAAGATTATTTTGCACTATAAAAATCAAAATACACTTCAATCATTTGTTTTTCTTTAATGAAATTTGTTTTACCACAGGACATACACATAACTTCTAATTTTCCACTTTTACTTCAGAAAAACAAACAACAGCAACAAAATAATAATAATAATTTTCTTCCTTCATTTATTTAAAATTCTCATTTGAACATATGATTTATTTTCCAAGTGCTTAGAGTTGCAATTCTGACCCCATGGTTTCTTGTTCACTGGAAGAGAAGTAACAAAGAAACATCTCAACTCCTCTCCGAATCGGATGTTGACATGTGAATGGCGCGCCATAGTCGCGTATCACGTTGTTTTGCTAGAAAAAGATCGTTAATTCTGTAGAAAAAATAACTTATTTTTATTGAATTCAAGTCAGAACGAGTGACTTTTGGAGTATTTTTACTTTGTGAATATAATGAAATTATTGTCAAATCCAGAAGTTTCAGTGAATATCAATTAAAGCGATCAGTAGAACGCCTTTTCCTGAAGCTTTAAAAGAATTTGGGTTGCTGAATGTGGGTTGAATATGCTGAACACATATCGTATTTCACGATTCGAGCTTAAATTAAACTCTTAAAACTGAATGAAGAAAGTAACAAATAAAAATAGTGCAGTAGTGAAATTATTTTAAGTGGAAGAAATGAAAACCCCTGTTCACAAAAAAAACAAAATTTTAAGTATTATGCACCATTGCAATGTAGTATTACAGATTCAAGTAAAATTGTACTATTAACGTAACGATTACAACATACACAAAAAATTTTGTTTCATTTCATGTTCAGAAGATTAAACTTAAATTATTTTTATTAAATTCAAGTAACATAACATTTTGTTTCTATCTAGAGAGTTTGTGTTTACATGATTTAATGCACGATTTAAGTGCTACTACTATTTATAAAAACAATTAAAAATGTTTTATTTCAGATTTACAGTAGCTTCAATCATTATCTTTTAGATTAAAATTTTCAGAAATTTTAAATAAAATATCTGTGCTTTCTATAATTATATGCCTTTAATGTTGTTCAGTTACATAAAAAATCAATACTGAACTACAAATTTCGATGCCTAACATACCTACAATAGGTGTCAATGGAGTTACATTTCATTGGTAAGGAACTTATTTTCTTTTTAGTGATGAAATATTTTAATATGTACAAAGCAGTTATTAAAAAAGGACTGCTATATATAGGCTAATTTGAAATACAATATATTTCTGCACCAGTCTACTCATAAATCATATAGAAAAAAAAGAGTACTACTACTTGGTTATCCCATCGGCCAATTTCGCCAGATTATATTAATTGACATAATTTTTATTTTAAATAACGAGAGAACAAATAAATTAGTATAACATTAATAAAAATACAAATAAAACGTTGAAATAAAAATCATTTGATGACGTAAACACGTGTAACTTGCTTAAAGTCAAATGAATGTGACGTAACTTTAAACAGGTGTCATTTTTGCACAGATAGCAATAGTGTTAATAATAATTTTAATTTATGAGTACATAGTACTTGCTAATAATGTTAAAATATCAAATTTTTTAAAATAAATTCTTTTTTTTACTGTCATATCAACCCGTCAGCAGTCAGCACACACGCTGGGATAAAATCTACCCTAATTACATTGTGAAGCTGATCTACAAATGTAGGCTGAGTGTCTGCTGATGGGTTAGTTGTGTTAATATGAAAAAAAAAATGCATTTCTGAATGATTATAGTGTCAAATTGGTTTTTTTCGTCAATTATGACACTTCTCAGACTCAAATAATAAAGGAGTTATGTTTTGATTTTCTCAAAAACTGGTTTTTAAGGTTTATAAATTTTTGGTACTTTTCGGTTAGCCGGTCGCCAGTGTTATATATACATGCATTTATGTCTATATTTATGCATATATTCTTATTTTACATACTGGTTTCCTACGTTCATTTCTAAATCCTCTTTAGACTTTTACCAATTTCTTCATATATTTGTGATTTCAAATTTATTATATATATATATATACATATATTCAGTTAGCTGGTTGCCTGTGTTATATGTACATGCTTATGTATATATGTATACTTATATATATTATACGCATATATAGATAGAAGCTATATGCATATATATGTGTGTATACATACAATATATATATGTATACTTATATCATAGCTGCCAACATCTTACGCTTTTTCAGACCACAAAAATATTATAGTAAATTTTACCTTTTTAAATCGCCGTAATCTGTCGATTAAATAAGGCAAAAATTTCTATTAAATTTTTGTGGTCTGAAAAAGCAGAAGAGTTGGCAGCTATGCTTATATATATTATACGCGTATATAGATAGAAGCTATATGCATATATATGTGTGCATACATACAATATATATATACAACACTGGCACCCGGCTAACCGAAAAGTACCAGATTTTTTAAATGTTCCATTCGTCTTACTTTTTGTTTAAATTTCATAAAATTCATAAGGAAGAATCCTGATACCGTTTACAAAGAAACTGTGTATGCATTTTACAATTAGACTTAATTAAGACAATTCAATTTAATTGAAGGTAAATTTTTGATGAAAATCCCCGGCTGAAGAATTTATCTATTTTTCCAACAATCAACTTGTGTTTCTTCTGCGACCCTTAAAGAAATTCGCGTTTTCTCGCGATCCTTTCAAGAAATTTGTGTTTTTTTTCGCGATCCTTTGACGAAATTCGCATTACTTCCGCGATCCTGTGACGAAATTCACATTTTTTCAATGTCCCTTAGACAAATTCGCTTTTTTCCGTGCTCATTTTACAAAATTTGGATTTTTTTGCGATCCTTCGACTAAAGTATATTTTTTTCAACGGACCTTAGACGAAATTCGCGTTACTTCCGCGATCCTGTGACGAAATTCACATTTTTTCAATGTCCCTTTGAACAATTCGCTTTTTTTCCGCGACGAAATTGACGTTCTTTCCGTGATCATTTCTCGAAATGTGTTTTATATGCGATTCTTTGATGGCATTTTTTATTCGAGTCTTTAGCGAACTTCGCGTTTTTTCCGCGATATTTTGACGATATTCGTGTTTCTACCGCGATCTTTTGACGGTATTTGCATTTTTCCGCGATCTTTTTACGATATTCGCGTTTTTTTCCGCGATCTTTTTACGATATTCGCGTTATGTCTACGATCCTGTGACGAAATTCGCGTTTTTTCCGTTATCATTTTACAAAATTTGCATATTTTTTTGCGATCTTTCGACTAAATTCGCATTTTTTCAACGACCCTTAGACGGAATACACGTTCTTTTAGCGGTCATTCCACAAAATTTGCATTTTTTACGCAATTCTTTGACCAAATTGGCTTTTTTTATTAGAGTCTTTCAGGAAATTTGCGCTTTTTCCATGATCCTTTGGCGAAATTGGCGTTTTTTCTGCGATCATTTGAAATAATTCGCGTTTTTACTGCAATCTTATGACGAAATTGGCGTTTTCACCACAATATTTTGACGAAATTCGCGTTTTACTGCGATTCTTTGATGAAATTCGTGTTTTTCCTAGATCCTTTGGAAAATTCGCGTTCTTCTGCGATCGTTTGACGAATTCAGCGATTTTCCGAGATTATTTGACGAAATCCGTGTTTTTTCGCAATCATTTGACGAAATCCACGTTTTTTCCAAGATCATTTGACGAAATTTGCATTTTTTTCGCGATCCTTTGACTAAATTAGCGTTTTTTCACTCGCTTCTTTCACGAAATTGGCCTTTTTTACGCAATTCTTTGAAGAAATCTGTGTTTTTTCTGCAATCCTTTGACAAAATTCTTGATTTTTACGCTGTGGTTTGCTGCAATCCGTGTTCTTCCACAATCATATGCCGAAATCCGCATATCCGCGTTTTTTCCGCAATTCGAAATTAGCTTTTTTCCGCGATCCTTTGTTGAAATTGACGATTATTTCTGCAAACGATTGACGAAAAGGCTTCTTTTTTGCAATCACTTGTCATAATTCGCGATATTTTTCAGTGATTGCTTTTTTATTTCCGAATGTTTGGACCGATGACCGATTTTTTTTAAATTTTCAGAAAATTCGTTGCCGAATTATCCCTGCCAAAGACCTGCTCTCACTTAGCGAATTCTGTTTGGCTTTTCATAAAAACATCGCTTTCATTTTTTTCCGCTGTGTATTATATGTTTTTAGTCTGCAGGAGCCCTAAAACGTCTGCGACACTCGTCGCGATGTCGCGCACATTCTGCCATGTGGCAGAGCCCTCCGATAAATGTCATTTATAATATATAAAAATTTCATAGAGAAGGGAGGGTGTATTCCGGGTGGTGCAACCCACACTTTTCTAAATTTTGCTGACATCCCTAATGTGACTATTGTTAGAAAGGCCCCGTGACCACTTATTTATGTTATGCACATACGGCTTTCCTCACCCACTTTGGCCTTCCCCCCCCCCCCACCGAAGGGGACACTTTTCAAAATTTTGCCATTATGCCTCATGTGACATACTTTTGGAAAGGCCTGTGAACACTTATTCATGTTATGCACATCCGGTTTCTCTCCCCCCACTTTGCATCCCCCCCCTGAGGAGGCACTTTTCTAAATTTTGCCGACACCCCTCATGTAACCCATTGCTGGAAAGGCCTGTGACCACTTATTCAAGTTATGCACATCCGGATTTCTTCCCCCCACCTTGCCCTCTCAAGGGGGGCACTTTTCTAAATTTTGCCGTCACCCATCATGTGACACATTGTTGGAAAGGCCTAATATCACTTATTCATGTTATGCACATCCGGCTTTCCTCCCCCCACTTTGCCCCCTTAAGAGGGGCACTTTTCTAAATTTTGCTGTGACACATTGTTGGAAAGGCCTAATACCACTTATTCATGTTATGCACATCCGGCTTTCCTCTCCCCACTTCCCCCCCCAAGGGGGCACTTTTCTAAATTTTGCCGTCACCTTCATCAAGTGACATATTGTTGGAAAGGCCTAATACCACTTATTCATGTTATGCACATCCAGCTTTCCTCCCCACACTTTGCCCCCCTAAGGGGGGCACTTTTCTAAATTTTGCCGTCACCCATTATGTGACACATTGTTGGAAAGGCGTATTACCACTTATTCATGTTATGCACATCTGGCTTTCCTCCCCCCACTTTGCCCCCCAAGGGGGACACTTTCCTAAATTTTGCAGTCAACCATCATGTGACATATTGTTGGAAAGGCCAAATACCACTTATTCATGTTATGCACATCCGGCTTTCCTCCCCCCACTTTGGCCCCTTAAGAGGGGCACTTTTCTAAATTTTGCTGTGACACATTGTTGGAAAGGCCTAATACCACTTATTCATGTTATGCACATCCGGCTTTCCTCTCCCCACTTCCCCCCCCCAAGGGGGCACTTTTCTAAATTTTGCCGTCACCTTCATCAAGTGACATATTGTTGGAAAGGCCTAATACCACTTATTCATGTTATGCACATCCAGCTTTCCTCCCCACACTTTGCCCCCCTAAGGGGGGCACTTTTCTAAATTTTGCCGTCACCCATTATGTGACACATTGTTGGAAAGGCGTATTACCACTTATTCATGTTATGCACATCTGGCTTTCCTCCCCCCACTTTGCCCCCCAAGGGGGACACTTTCCTAAATTTTGCAGTCAACCATCATGTGACATATTGTTGGAAAGGCCAAATACCACTTATTCATGTTATGCACATCCGGCTTTCCTCCCCCCATTTTGCCCCCCCCCCCAAAGGGGCACTTTTTAAATTTTGCCAGACAAAATGTGACCACATACTACAACAATATCATAGCTTGAAGATTGAAGTCCTATGATTATTTTAAATGCTTATCTAATCTGACATCTTTCAATATTATTGTCTTGGGTAAAGTCATTCGTACAATTTCTAAAATTCTTTCTTTTTTCAAAATGTAACTATAATAATTGAATAAATCAGCCATGAGCAAATATTTTTCTATGATTATAGTTGCTGCATGCATGATATAATTTTATGCACAGAATGAAAATAAATTGAGATGTGAAAAAAAAAAATTAATTAGATTTTAGTGCTGATTTTTACATACAGAAAAATTAAAATTAATTCTATATCTGTACATGTTTTGTAATAAATTTTTAAAAGGCTACAGTGAAACTGCAAAAGAGATGCAGTTGGAAGACTGCGGTGATTTGTTACAAATCCCTGCAGTTCTTTTGAAGTCGACATAACTATAAATTTACTGCGGTGAGTGTGTAGTTATCAATTACACACTTACTGCGGTTAATTTATAGTTATGTCGACTTTAAAAACACTGCAGGGATTTGTGCCAAATCACCGCAGTCTTCCAACTGCATTTTTTTTTAAAGTTTCACTGCAGTTCATTTTTAGCTGGGTTAACACGTAACGGACGATCCATTTTTCGAAAACGAGTGCAAAATTAACTTTTACGAATGTCATTACAAATTAAAACCTACTCACAACCAATCTGAAAGAAAGCTTGTTTGGATTACACCTTTTTCTTTCTTCCTTACAAAATTTACGGCGCTCTTCCTCCAGGGGTTAATTAGAACATTTGTGAAATTGTGTACTTGAAGTAAACTTCTTGTTAAAAAGTGTTGTGAACCGTTAAAAGCTTCTGTAAGAGACGCCCGAGTCGGAAGGATTAATAGAAAAGTAACTTTAGAAATTCGGTAATTTGAATGGATAGGTTATTGGTAATCCTTTAATTTGAAGGAATATAAGATCGGATGTCTCTATTTATCGTTATCTAACTGCCAATTATTTGAGGTATCCTTACTAAATTAAAATAGCCCTTAAATATTGCAAAAAAGGTTTATTTTTTAATGTAGTAATGTTATAGGTACTCGAATATAAAAGATAGCAATTTTTCATAAAAAATCTTTTTTTGATATTGTTAAAAATATTTTAGTTCATTTTGAAGATATTATAAAACTCCTAGTTCAGTGCACAGTTGAGTGTAATAGTTGTACAAGTATTGCAAATGAAACTGAAATACATTTAGTTGAATTGAGTGTATCCTGTCTAGTGCAACGGAATTCTTCTAAAATATATTGCCAAAACCCGTAAATTTTTAAAATGTTACGAAGATATTGTTAGGATATTATGTTTTTTCATTCTTCTGTTTTGGAATTGAACTAAAAATATGTGTATTTATTTAGTACTAGCTGGAATATCTGGCGTTGCCCGGGGTTTGAAACATGTTTGATTAGAAAAATCAATTTTTAAATTGATTTGAATGGACTATGAATCTCGAGCAAATATGCTCTTTTTCTTTAATATACTGAAAGCGTTGAGAAATTCTGCTTCTATACCAGTATTTTTTAAAAAAATATGTTTCCTAAGCCTAAATAAATCTAGACTTGATTCTTGAAAAAATAAATTAAAAAAGAAATGTAAATTCTTGAAAAGCCCTTCACGGTATCCTTTCTCTTGTAAAAACTATGCATTAACCGTATATTCGTTTTAAATATGATGTCATACAAGAATTAACCTATAATATTCACAACTCAAAAAAATTTAGTATTTGTCGAGAATTCATCCCTTAATGGTCGCTTTAAATTACTGTTTAAAAATTCAAATTGCTTATTAACACCACTTTTTTGAAAAAGAAATATTCACCTTATTTAATAACAGGTAAAATGCCATAATAAAACCAAATACACTAATTTATAAAACTGGTGGTAGTCAAACAATCTAAATAAAAGACACCGTCCGTGTATATCACGGGAGCGAGAGTTAAGGTGTTAAATAAAAATCATGCACTCGTGACATCATAATTCACTTTTATATTTTATCAGAATAATAAGGCCATTATAATTTGTGAATAGTGGTATCATGGAAGTATTAATAAAGCGGAACTGACATGGCCTTAAGATAATGGAGCTTCAACTGTAACCGCTTTTCCAAGGGCTTGTTTTCTTAGTCTGAAACTTACACCAGTAAATTTATATAGAAAATTTTTCCGTATTTAAAGGTCTTATAATTGCGAAGTTTCAGTCATAAATAATCGCAGGAACAGATTTTCATTTTTATTGGCGGATCTTTACTTTTCCGGTAGTCAGGCCCTGCGTTTCCGTCATATTTTGACATCAGGTGAAAGAAACTGACTGTTTTACCAGTCAAACTGACACCAGTAAAAACAAAGAGATGTTTTTATTGTGCCTGTGAGAAAATATTTCCATTAATAAGACGCTTAAATAAGCTAAAGTTTTCTATTCAATTTTACTGGTGGGAAGTTTGCACAGGCGGTATTCAGAAACTGTAGATCCGATTTTTAAAAAAAAGCAGCCGCCATCTTGTGACAACCTCCTCAGTTACTTCACTAGCATCTGGTAGACAGTACACTATATGTCCCCTCCTCTTTATTCATAACTCCATTAGTGCTATAGCGAGGGTACGCGTCAGGACACATTGCAGGTATCATTATCTTTTTACACGTGAAGGTTTTGCTATGGTACCAGTGTTGCTAACAGGCTACTTTATTTAAATTCAGATTGCTGAATTGGCTCGAATTTTTTGAAAAAGTAAAATTCGTGTTATTTAATGACATGTTAATTAAAGCGAAAACAAGGGGAATTTTACCATTTTAGAAAAGTGGTGCTATTCAAGAAACCTGAATTTTAAAAAAGTAGCCCAATGGCAACACTGTGTGGTACTCCATTGTGAAATTTAGTAGTTTTAGAAATTCAATATTTGAAAAATGACAAAATCATTAGATTTGAAATTTATATCAAGAAAAATACAATCTTTTACCTTTCTAATGTAGTTTGTCTAATAGTTTTCTGACAAATACTTTTCGAGCTATTAATTTTTGCAGTAACTTTAAATATTTCATTTTCCGAGATTAATCTGTGGCAACGATTTGCGAAAAAGTCAGTCTTCAGCAACACGTAGCTTTTTATTAAAGAAGATTGTAGGTTAAAAAAAAGCACTCCGAACTTAGGCAGATACCTTAATCCTTAACGTACTGCGGGACCAAAAAGATTAGAAAAAAAGTTTTTTTTTTTTAAATACCGTTTGAACTTTTAAGAATATCGAGCACTTTGTCAATTAGAAAAATTTCTTAAACTGCAGTCTATTCAGTCGTTAACATTAAACTACGCAAAACGAAATTACACGTGAAGGCAAAACTTAAAACTCAGTTTTATCGAAACAATGTTTCGAGCGGTTTTGTCACGATAATGTTTGAATACGATAACGGATTTAGACGATTTTCTTTTTAACAAAGGAAATTAAATTCTATACAAGTTATACGTAAAAAACAAACAAATATAATTTTTTTTACCCAAGTTAGAATAAAAAATACGATCAATTTTTATGGGTTTTAATTTTTATATTATAATTTTTTTTACATAATTTTAATAATTTTATTTTGTTTAAGGCATAATTGAGACACAACGTATTAAGCAGTATAAAAAAAAACTAATAACTCAAAATGCATAGAACCTGTTTTTCAAAATCTTGACAAAAGAACTACCTAGTTTTTCAAGATTAATAATGTCGTACAATATTAAACCTAGAACGACCGCAAATACTTAAATTTCATAGTATCAATATGCACTGAGAAATACCAGTGTTCCGTTTGAAGTCAGTATTATACTATAAATGTGCTAACAACACGCGAATATGACGCCATTGATTTTTTGATATAATTAACGGACGCTGAAATCTAAACAGACCAGCATTTACTTGAATAGAGGAACATATGAGATATCAACAACTGCAGTTTAAAAAAAGAATTATATCCTTAAAAATCTACAATATGAATTTCCCGGTATCAGTGACATAATATTTCCGTTTATTTTTTTTATTCTTAACCCCTTGGGGACGAGCGGCACGTCTACGTGCCGCATGAAGCGCTCAGAAGCCTTGTTTTTCCTCACCAGTAAAATTTTACTGTAAAATTTGCCTTATTTAAACAGCGCATTTTCTCGATTCATCAAGACACAAATTTCTGTTTTATAAAAACGGTGACAAAATATTAAAAATTTCGTAAAAGGCTCCCGTCCCGAAGGGGTTAACATTACTAACAATGCATGATTTTAATCCCCTACTTCTCCCCCCCCCAGACACTCCCCAAAAATGTCCAATGATTTCATATGTATCGGAAAAATTTCAAATACCGTCATTCAGAGTAACTTTGATCCGCATTTTCTGTATTTTCATGTGCCACACTCTTATTTTAAGAATATTGTCGCAACTAGGGCACAAAAGAAAAGGAATGATCCTAAATTATTGTTTGACTATCAAAAATTAAGAATAATAAGGATAAAAGCAATAAAAAATGAATTTTTAGCCTGGTTCAAAGTTACCCATCCATTTAGGGTAACTTGGCACCATATGATAAATATTATCTAAAATAATTCATTATAAAAAAAAATATTATAGTTAGGACAACTTTAAACCCCCAAAAATATTTTCAGATATGTAAAGACTTCGAATTTACTTTCCCCAACATCACAAGATTTGTATAATTTATGATATTACAACAAATATCAGGCATCAGAAAAGTGGAAGAAGAGAACCATGAACATTTAGAAAAAAAAACATGTTTATTGTTCATATAAAACATAAAAATGCAGTGGAAAACAATTTTCAATGTTTTATCTCAATAGTATATCCATAGTTACAGTAATACATACTCGTACTAGTATTATTCAAACAAGAATAAAAAATGTCGAATGTATGAAATGTCAAATTTGAGTAGCTCCGCCCCGAAAAACGACATTAAATGAATTGTTTGTATTTTACACATATTTGTGAAAATATTTATATGTTATATCAAATTTTTACTTTCTGCATTTATATAAAATATACGTGTAAATATGGGAAAATTTTGACAGTAGCACCTAGAATCTGTAAATTATAAAAATTAGTATAACTTTGAGCCGGCTCAAAGTTACCCCGAAAATGTGATAAAATGTTAGTGCCTTTTTATTTTACATTTTATTAACTATTAATAAATAAATAATCACAAAATATTATCACATTTACAACATTTAGACAATAATATGTCTGATAAATGAGTATATTGTTACTTACTATGAAAATTTAATTGGATTACAACGACTTCAAAACATCATTCAAAATTAGCTTGAAAACAGTACTTCACAAAAATGATTAGATGATGCAATTAATAGCGAATAATGTTGCTAATTTATTTTCTATAATAAAGGGTAGAAATCCCTGTTTAGTACTTTGCCAACAGAGCTCAGTTCTGGAGTTTATTTAGTCTTTTGGAGTCAAAAATATTGAAAGATAGGAGGTGCTGCATAGTTACACCCCATGGTTCAAAGTTACCCTGAATGACTGTACTAACTATTGTCCTTTATTTAAGCAAAATTCAAATGTGTCAAATCAATAGATATTAAATTAAACAACATATAAACAGAAAATTTAGTCACTCAAAATGTCGGGGGCTGCCGAGAGAACCTGTAAGATTATGTATCAATACGAATGCAATGTCTTAACTCGTGGTAGGGAGCGGGATTTTCTTTATTTCTCTTAATTTCAATAACGATATCTACGAGAACTTTTCAACTAATTTGAATTAAATAACTTTGGCGAATAAAGCTTGTAAAATTTCGTTTTCTTATTTTCAAATATTGTTTTTCGAAACAATACTTGAAACTTTTTTCAGCATTACAGAAACGCAATTACTTGTGTACTCAAATGTAACGTTAGACATTTATCCAATAGTTAAAAAAATGTTACAGAATAAATTTCACGAATAATTACAATTAAAGAGTAAAAGATTTTTCCTTAAAATTTGAACATCAGTTTGTTAAGAAAATAAAGTAAAAAATTAACTTCCACCATTAAAATCCCAATGACTATGCATATCAGCATTAAAAATTATGAATACTCGCCTTTAGCATAAAAGACATCATAATCTCATTACTTGTATGAAAACCAAATTTTAATTTAGAGAGTAAACTGAAATATTTTATTAGGTTTATAGATGTGGAAGAAAAAATATAAATAAACGTGTAATTTCCGCTTCAGTATCAATATAAATTATTTAGGACTTCTGTAATGTTTCGATTAACTTCTTCGTGAAACAATTGCAAAATTTTCAATTATGTTTTTGTAAGTGAAGATTTTTATGAATTTAAAAATAAATAGAAATTAGAAACGTTATTTTTTACCAAAAATAAAATAAAAATATAAACACCCATTGAAACTTGTGAAATATTAACCCTATGCATTCCTATGTCTAAGTCTGATTAGCCATCAACATTCTTTCTAAAATTTGTTTTTGGCACTGTATGTGAATACTGTGTGTAATTTTAAGATTGAAGACAAGTAGGTCCCTTTTTCACATTTTTATATCACACAGCACACAAATGTTACAAACAATCACAAACACTGAAAAACATATAGAATGATGAGGTGACTTTGGGGTAATAACCCGCTGTTAGAACAAGTGACGTTCGTAAAACATATTTTGGGGAATACTCCCGCTATAAGTAACAGAATAATTGGGGATAAGACCCGCAATAACATAACGTGCCACAATGGCAGCTCAAGAACAATATACTATACTTGGGGATAAGACCCGCTCGAATACACAACGTGCCGCAATGGCAACTAAAGCACAACTGAACTGGGTCACAATACCGCGGAGCTCGTTCGGCATGCGCACAAGGTCCGAACATGCCGCCCGCGTTGCAATGTGCGTAGCACATTCAAAATATTAAAAATACACTATAAATGCAAGAACTAAGTAAAATACCAATACCATAAAATAATATTACAATACAAATACAATAATAATAAGTTTCAATAACAAGGACTGTACAATACAATAAAATTAAATTCTTTGTTACAAAATTTAAGCTATTTTCTAAAAATAGTTCTGTATTGTTCTTAAGAAAAGTTGAATGTAAAATAACATGTAAATCTTACGTGCACTTTAAAATAAGTAAACAATGAGAAAAAGTATGTACATTAGGTTTCATTAATGGGCAAGACACACAATCTAGATATGGATCTAAGAAAGATATTTGTGGCTATTTTAACCTTTGCAACCCTAACATTATCATCCTTTCCTGGTATAACCTCTAAGATTCGTCCTAGCATCCACTTACAGGGAGGTAAATTGTCCTCCTTTATGACTACCACCGCCCCTGGTTTGATGTTTCCCCTTTTACCTGCCATTTTGAACAATTTTAGAGATGACTCAAGTAATTTAATTGCCAATTTCTAAAAATTAATTGGACAAATTTAGTGATTCTCTGCCACCTAGATAATCTCGATTCTGTGATATCAATCAACTGAGGTTCTGGAATGGCATCGATAGGCCGACCAATTAGGAAATGGCCTGGTGTCAATGCATTAAAATCACTTATATCGGTCGATAACGGAGTTAAGGGACGCGAATTTAATACCCCTTCAATTTGGGTGGTGACTGTTTGGAATTCTTCCATAGTCAATCTAGCACCTTTTAATGTCCGTTTAAGATAATACTTGAAAGATTTTACACCAGCCTCCCATAAACCACCTAAGTTGGGCGATCTAGGAGGAATGAACTTCCATTCAATAGCTTCTGAAGTAAGGTAATTAGCTAATTTTTCATCTGGTCTACGAACTGACTCATGAAATTTGTGCAATTCTGATTTAGCACCCCTAAAATTCGTAGCTTTGTCTGTCATAATAGAAGCGCATTTTCCTCGCCTTGAAACAAAGCGTTTAAGTGCGGCGATAAACGCATCAGAAGTTAGATCCGTTACTATTTCTAAATGAATAGCCTTTGTTACTAAGCAAACGAAAATCGCGACATAAACCTTATGAAAAATCCCTTTTCTTTGATTTTTATATTTAATCTCAAAAGGGCCGCAAAAATCGGCTCCTGTATGGTTAAACGTAAAATTTGGAGTTACTCTTTCCGATGGGAGGTCACCCATGATTTGTTTAGCAGTAACTGGGTTGTTCCTAAAATAGACAACGCAATCATGCACTACTTTTCGCGCTAATTTTTTTCCACTTACGGGCCAAAACCGCATACGTACGTAATGGATTAAAGTTTGGGGACCAATATGAAAATATTTCCTGTGAAAATGCTCAAATATGAGTTTTGTGAGCTTATGGCCTTTCGGCAAAATGATTTGATGCTTCTTATCAAAGTTTAAACCTGAATTTTTCAACCTACCGCCAACTCTTAAGATATTATCTTGATCCAAAAAGGGGGATAAACATTTAATTTTACTGGAAGGGGGAACCCTTGATTCACGTTTTAAACCCTTAATCTCTTCCTGAAATTCTGCATTTTGTACTAATCTAATTAGAGAAACTTCTGAAAATTTCTTTCTGGGGTTGTGAGGCTGCCTCTGCGCCGGTCTGCTAACTTACATTTGCAATTGTGAAAAAACCTATAAATATATGCCAGTATGCGAAAAATACTATAGTATTTACCACTTATGTTGAGAGAAAAATTTACTTCTTAAGGATTCCTGAAAAGAGAAAGAGAAATATTAGAATTGAAATCATTACAGTTATTTTTATATTTTGATTTAGTCTCTGGAATGTAATCTGTTTCTGGCACAGAAATAGTTTCTTGCTCAGTCACTAAGTCATCAGCTGCTAGGAAGTTTGGTCCCCTAAACCACATTGGATTCTCTATTAGGGAATTAACACTCGCACCTCTGGTCATGAGATCGGCAGCGTTGTCCTTGCTGGAGCAGTGATACCATGAGTTCGAATCTGAAAGTGCATTAATCTCTATGACACGGCTTGCCACAAACTGTTTCCATCGGTTTGATGATCCTTTGATCCAGAATAAGGTTATTTTGGAATCCGTCCAATAGTACACTCTCGATACGATTTTTTGATCTAGGATGGGTTTTACTTTATTGGTCAGTCTTGCACTTAGTAAGGCTCCGAGAAGTTCCAACCGAGGCAGAGTTATCTCCTTTATCGGTGCAACACGACTCTTTGAAGTCACGAGACTGACTTCCACACCACTCTCTCTTTTTATTCTCAGATAAATTGCAGAGCCATACGCTATTTTACTAGCATCAGAAAAGGCATGTATTTCTACAGCTATTACTTGATTCAAGCAACCAAGAATTTTCCTCGGAATTTTTAACCCTAGAACTACCGAAAATTTTACTCAAGTTTTATAAAAATATTACACATCAGAATTCTTATTTAAAACTATTGAACTTGTTTACTTAACTCATTATTGTCTGGTTTAGATATTTAGTTTATTTTAAAGAAATTTCTGGTTAGAATAAATATTTCGAATGTACCCATCGGGTCCATTGGACCCGTCTGGTAGACGGAGGGTTAATTCTGCTAAATTCGGAAGTTCTTCGAACCACTTCAACCACCTTTCGTGCACATTAGTTGGCAACAGTTCATCCCATGCTGTCTTCTTTAGACATAGTTCTTGGAACAGGCATTTGATTCTAATGGTGAATGGCGTGAGCATGCCTAACGGATCGAATATTTTACCAACTGCTTGCAATAGTACACGTTTTGAGCTTTTTTGCGATGACAAGAATTCTATAAAACTTTTGACTTCGAATGTCAGACAATCTTCTTCTGTTTTCCAGGACATTCCTAATACCTTGCTTAGTTTGCTTCCTAGGCTTATTGCAGCATGTTCTGCTTGAATATTTAAACCCATTGCTGCCAACTCTTCCGCTTTTTCAGACCACAAAAATTTAATAGAAATTTTTGCCTCATTTAATCGGCAGATAACGGCGATTTAAAAAGATAAAATTTACTATAAAATTTTTGTGGTCTATAAAAGCGTAAGATATTGGCAGCTATGTAAACCTTCCTTTTGCCAGCACTTCAGTAACGCTTCATCATTGGTTATCCATTTTCGAAGAATCATTTCTGCTTCAAACATTATTTTGTTAGCATTCAGGGAAACATCAAGAGCGTCTTGCAGCTTATCTTCGCCAGATATAAAATCATCCACATAAATATATTTATCGAGTAGGTGAACAGTTCTTGGGTGTAGGTTCGTAAACCGCTTGTTGTGCTCCTTTATAGTAGCTGATAGGAGGAATGGGGACGCATTGACTCCAAACATAACACGTTTAAATCTGAAGACCTTGAAAGATTTTAAATCATCATCATACCACAGAAAACGGACAGAATCCCGATCTTTTTCAGCGAGTGAGGTTTGAAGGAACGCCTTCTCGATATCAGAAGAAAAGGCAATTTCGTATAATCTGAAGTGGATTAAAATATCAAATAGAAGTGGATTTAAGTTGGTGCCGGCCATAAACAATCATTAAGGGACAAATCATTGTTATCATGAGAGCTGGCATCGAAGACGATTCGGACCTTTGTAGTAAGTTTATCTTCTTTACAGACCGCATGATGGGGCAAATAATAAACTGCCCTGTCTAAAACAAGTTCATATTCTTGCACCTGCTCTATAATTCCTTGCTTTAAATGTTCCGTGATTATTTCAGAATATTGTCGAAAAAGCTCTGGGTTTCGATAAAATTTTCTTTTTAGACCTTCCAAACGCTGTTTCGCAACATTAAAATTATCGTTTAAATCCTTCCAGTCTTTTTTCCCCGGTAACTGAACTTCATAACGATCGCCTACAAATTTGACAGTTTTATCGAATATTTGTTGTGCTTGATCAGTTTCCGATATTTTCGGATCATCATGTTTAATGCCTATAGACCCGAGCTCCCAAAATTGTTTTAAATTATGATTTATTTCATCGAAATCTCTAGCGAAATTGTACATAGCAATATTGTTTGTTTGCGTGTTTTCCTCTAGCGCCCCCGTTGGGATCCATCCAAAAACAGTGTCTTGCAGAAAAAGTTTATCGTTTATCTTTACTGAATTATGCTTTAAAATTCTATAAAATAATTCAGACCCAACCAATGCGTGAATTTTTCCCGGTTTGAAAAATGTCTGGTCTTCCAATTCCACAATATTCGGTAAATTAATGTCCGATACATTTAATTGCTTTGATGGAATTACATCCGTGATTTTGGGAACAATTAAGAAATCTATATTCTCCATGAAAGAGCCATCTTCGTTTGTAATTACACTCGAAAGTTTATTTTTTACATTATAAGTATAACCGTTTAATCCTGTAACGGGTACATTAATTATCCTTTTTTTTAAATTTCAGCATGTCAGCTCAATCCTTAGTTAAAATATTGACATTGCTAGCATTATCCAATATCACTCTAAACTTTCGTTTATTTCCGAAATTATCTTCAATATAAACAAAGCATGTACTCAATAAAATTGTTTTTTTTTCTTTACTTATATTATTCAAGGTCTTTAAAGATTCGTCATTATTTACCAAAATGTTTTTCATTTCTCTATTTACCGCCCCTGCAAGAGGGGAGGAAATTTGGGGGGGGGATAGCCAATTCATTTTTGGATTTATTTTCTTTATCTCGATGAAGCGATGAGCTGTGTCGCAATCCACAGGTATTACAGTTATATTTTGAAATGCAAGAATTTACGAAATGAGAATTATTCAAACAATTGGTACACAGCTTATTTTTCTTCACAAAATCGTATCGTTCAGAAACATTCATTTTTAGAAACTGAGAACATATGTTCAAATTATGAAAAGCCAATTTGCACAGAATACAAGTTTTTCCATTCGATTTATCATTCGAATTTAGCATGAAATTTTTTTGTTTGTTCGAAAGAGGAATGTTTTTGTTTAAGGGTTTTGAAGCAGAGTATCTATTTACGCTTTCTAACGTAGAACTACGGTTTTCCAAAAATGACATTAATTCATTAAATTGTGGGTATTCTGATTTTTTAATCGAATATTCAAATAATTTTCGAGATTCCTTATCTACCTTTTGCAATATAATATTGATAAGGATAACATCAGACAGATTGTTTTGTTCATATTGTAATACTTTCAAAGCCCTCAAATTTTTATTTACACAATGAATAAAGGATCTCAATTCTTTAAAAGACTCGTAATGTATTTTTTCATAATTAATTATGGCAGATAAATGAGTGTCTATGAGCAAACGTTGATTTTCGAATCTTTCAGTAAGTGCTGTAAACAATGACTCAAAAGAATCGTCTGGACTCTCTAATTGTTTTCCTTCATTTTTTAGCGAAGCTCGCAAATAAAACAGCGTCTTAGCATCATTTAACCCATTAACCGCCAAAACTATTACGACAGAAATATTCAAATTTCTTGTTGAAAGTAGTTTCCCACCACAAATTCAGTAAGGTAAATTTCGCTTTACTAAAATAGCAAAATTCCTGCCAATAAATAAGACATTTTTTTAAATTCTAAAATAGTGGTGCCAATGTAATTAATTCATTGCATGAGCAATTATTTTGACTGTTGCGTGAACGCAACGTCAGCGGTTAATGGGTTAACTGGACATTATTGATAATTAAATTTGTAAATTGTACTTTAAAGATTGACCACTCTTCATATTTACCATTGAATGTTGGTAGTGGGATTTCAGGTAACTTAACTTTAATATTATTCAAACTTAAAGATTCAATACTATCAGCATGCACATTTATTTCAGAAACTTTAAGATTTTTAAGAAATATGTTGAGACTTACCTCAAGTTTCTCAAGACGATCTTCGAGTTCATCTAACTCGTTTTCGACTTCTGGTAAGTCCTTAATATCAGGGATATCATAATATTTATCCCGTATTTCCTATACCTTTGCTTGAAGCTCAGGTAATTTTCGAATCTTTATTTCGAGCTCGGTACTCGAGTAATTAATTTCGTCTGTATTATCTTTTACGAAATTTTCTAATTTCATTAGAGTACCTTTTAGAGCACCTTTTGTTCTATTTAATTTTTCCATAGCAGCTATTTCGCTGCGAAATCGACGGACCACAAAATTGTATGTGAATACTGTGTGTAACTTTAAGATTGAAGACAAATAGTTTCCTTTTTCACATTTTTATATCACACAGCACACAAATGTTACAAACAATCACAAACACTGAAAAACATATAGAATGATGAGGTGACTTTGGGGTAATAACCCGCTGTTAGAACAAGTGACGTTCGTAAAACATATTTTGGGGAATACTCCCGCTATAAGCAACAGAATAATTGGGGATAAGACCCGCTATAACATAACGTGCCGCAATGGCAGCTCAAGAACAACATACTATACTTGGGGATAAGACCCGCTCGAATACATAACGTGCCGCAATGGCAGCTAAAGCACAACTGAACTGGGCCACATGACCGCAAAGCCGCGGAGCTCGTTCGGCATGCGCACAAGGTCCGAACAGGCACTAGTAATAAAGGAAAATAAAATTTGCATTACTTAAACCATGCGCAACGAGAGCCCTTAGCTTTATTTTTAAACTTTTACCACAGGTTTTTCAAAACAGAACTTTTCTGTAATTGAATCGCGAACATGTTCTGATTTCATAAGGTAAACATTACAATAAAAACTGGTGGGAATAATGTACGATTCTGAGCAGCTTACCCCTTTAGTGGACAGTGTCCACAAAAAAACACCTAATTTTAATTCCAAAACTGACAATCGGAACGAAATACATTTTTTTTTTATATATACGGGAAAATCAGGAATTTTTATTTTCTAATAAATTCGTTTGTAAATCCTGGCGTTAGTCCATAATTTCATAATTTTACAAACGGAATTACTCCACGCATTAACCCTTTATCTATGGCATTATGACCTACTGTAATTTTTTTCATGTAATATTTTTTTTCAGTTACTACAATGAAAATTAAAGGATAAACATAAGAAAAACACTCACCCCTGAGAAATTTAATTATTTAGAGGTAATTAACTAAAGTGGTACTTAAAGTACCGTCAGTACACTATGACTAAATTATCGTAACAGAAAACCCACAAGTTATTTCAACTGGCACCAGAAAATATTTTCGGTTTAATAAGTATGTGAAATATAGGCCTTTTTCACCTTTAAAAATAAATCGTTCGGCAAATTCCGGTGCCAATCATTTATTCCAACACTTTAAAATTGAAAATGCTTTGCTCCTGAAAGGGTTTAAAAAAAAGTATTTTTTTTTAGGTTTCGATCTCGTTAGCAGTCCTTTAGTTTTGCAACGTCAATATTTCAGGGACATCATGTTCTCTCGCATCTCCACATATGCAATATATGAATTTACATATGCCATTTCTAGCATAGCAAAAACGAGCCGGTGACATAACTTTTTCGATTTCTTATAAAAAATAACAATGAAACAGAAAAGAAATACCAGGAAAATCATTACTACACTACATTTTAGTAATTACATTTTAAAGCCGATGAAAACGATAGATAACTACACAGACGAAAAGTAATGAAGAAGTTTTCTCCAACACCCAGTGTACTGACGGTACTTATAAGTACCACTGAGTAATTCAACTGTTAAATCAAATACGTACACCGTTCACCTAAAATAGCTAGTCATATTGTATTCTAAGACCATAATGAATACATAAAAAAAAAATCCAACACTTATCTTATATCCTTTACTGTGTTTGCAGCAATGAAAAGACGAGCGTGGCAATCTGTACAAAAAGTCGTCTCAAAACACATCGACTGCTTCAAAGATAGCCTTATTCCTCTCTAAAATAACAAACTTAGAACTACTGCTGCCATGTATTCGGATAAAGTGGAGTTAAAAGAGAGTTTTTTGCAAAGTACCATTATAATATTAGTAATATTCACTGTGATATAAAAGTTTAAAGTGAGTGGTACTTATAAGTACCGTCAGTAGATAAAGGGTTAAAGGGTTAAGTGGCAGGTATATCCATCGCTCGTCCGCAAGTGATTAACTACAGCATTTTTGAAACTGTGTACTTGAAGGAAACTTCTTTTTAAAACCGGTGTTAACCGAACAAATTTGTGTAAGAGACGCCCAAGTCGAAAGGGTTAATAGAAAAGCAACTTTAGAAATTTGATAATTTGTATGGATAATTTATTGGTAATCCTGTAATTTGAACGTATATAATTATCGAATGTCTCTGTTTATCGTTATCTAACTACCAATTACTCGAGTTATCTTCCTAAATTAAAATTGCTCTTTTGGTGAAAATTTTCGAAAAAAACTTTTTTTTGTTTTATTTTGCAGAGCATTTTTTTACGATCCAAATCGGTTTTAATTCTTACGATTCCTAAGAAGAGATTTACGGCCAATTTTATGAAAAGGAAGTAATGAGTAAAATACCGGAAGTAAGCAGAATGGACAGGAGAAATGTTTTTCTATGCATGATTTTCTTACTTTTATTACATAATAAAGTATAAACCTTAATTGATACTTCTTGATTAATTTCATAGGTAAGAAATAATAAAGACAAGAAATCTTTAATTGCGATTTCTGGAAAATATGTTTTCCAGTTATTTTGATGTACGATAAACTTCATTAGATAAAATGTTATGACATATTTCAGTGAAATTTTTCACAATGCTTTCCATATTACTCACTGTGCTTTGAACTATAATCTCAGTTCTAAGTGATAATGGTAGGTTATAGGTACTCGAATATAATAAAATGGCATTTATCCATAAAATAAATATGTATCTCCATGTATCTAAATATGCAAAATCCAAGTTCAGTGCGTAGATGAGTTTAATCGTAATTTGTAGTGCAAAGGAAATTAAAATATATTTAGTTGAATTGAGTGTACGTTGTCTGACGTAAGCCTGAAATTTTGCCAAAAATAATTATCTATACCACTATTTTTTACGTTACGAAAATATTGCTAGAATTTTATGTGTTTTCGTTATTCTGTGTCACAGTTGCATGTCTCTCAAATAGTCCGCCAAATGAAATACCAATATTTTCTTTGAAAAAAAAAGTCTTTTAGGCATTTCTTACAAATTGAGCAGAAATCTCATTTGGAGGCTAATTCTGGGACAAATGTTGCAGAATCATACCATGAAATTTTCTGTTAAAAAACATCGGTATTCAATTGGCGGGCCATTTGAAGAGCTATGCAAATGAACAATATTATACATAAAAAACGCACTCCAAAGGTAGGCAGGTTTCTTAATCCTTAACATTGTGGAACCAAAAAGGTTTGAAGAAAAAAGATTTTTTTTAAATAGCGTTTGTTCTTTTAAAAATATCGCACTGTTTGTCAATTAGGAAAATTCCTAAAATAGCGGTTCAATCAGTCGTTAACGTTAAACCACGCTAACCGAAATTACACGTGAAGGCAAAACTTTAACCCCTTAATTCTCGCTTCCGTGATGTTCACGTGCTATCTCTTTTACTCAGATTGTTTGATGCTCGCCAGTTTTATAAAATAGTGTAATTGGCTTTATCATGGTATCATTTTACCAGTCATTAAATAAGGTGAATATTTCTTTTTCAAAAAAGTGGTGCCAATAATCAATTTTAATTTTTAAACAGTAATTTAACGTGACCGTTAAGGGATTAAACTCAGTTTTATCGAAACACTGTTTTTCAGCGGTTTTATCACGATAATGTTTGAACACGCTAACGGCTTTACACGATCCTTTATTTTTTTTAACAAAGGAAATTAAATTCTATACAAATTATGCCTGAAAAACAAACAAATATAATTTTTTCCCAGGTTAGAACAAAACATACGATCAATTTCTACGGGTTTTAAATTTAATATTATATAACTTTATTATAATTTTAATAATTTTATTTTGTTTATCGCATAATTGACACTCAACGTAATGAACAGTATAAAAAATACTAATAACTCAAAAAGTATAGAACCTAGCCTTCAAAATCGTGGCAAAAGAACTACCTAGTTTCTCCAAGATTAATTTTGTCATGCAATTAATAACCTAGAACGAGCATAAATTTTATTCAAGTGCTATGAAAATATTTTACACCAGAAGTTTTATTTGGAACTATTAACTTATTAATTTACCTTATTTCTCCATGATACATATTTAACGTATTTCGGAAAGAAATTTCCGGTTCGAATCGAAATATTTTTATTTGATAGCGGTCAAAATGACTGCTATGGTCATTCTAGTGGTAAAGTTATTCTTTGTGTTTTTTTTTATTCTTGAAAACATTAGTAAAAACATGCTAAACACAATAGTGGTATTTACTATTAATTAAAGGAATCTTAATCCACGATCAAACTTCAATCATTTTTCGTCATATCAAATCTTTCAGTCAAATTTAGAGATATAGTTCCTATTGTAAATAGCGTCTGCGATCCTAAATTTTCTAACTTTACTATCAATATTTTACAGAAAATGTCATAGTAGAAATGTATTTAACATCTGTAATAGACAAGACAACGGAACCGTGGACAATCGTCAACAAAGTGTACGGTTTTAAAATAGTTGTAGCTAAGATAAAAATTTTAGGAAAACTGTGAATCTTGTATATGCTTCCAATTTCGCTCTTCACCAAAAAAATACAGAGCTATTTATTATAATATTATTATTATTTTTTAATTATGCGATTAAAATTTTGATTAATATTAATCTTGAAGCCACCGAGGTCGCCCCATGTATTAAAAGCCCTAGCACTACTCAACCGCTTGTCGATGTCTCATTATTATAAAATTTATCTTTTAAAATTTTACAGTGATCAGGTTTAAGGTTACAGTTCAAGGGAAGTGTTGAAAGTGTAAAAGGACCTCTGATAAGTGCGTAGCTACCTTTTCCGTAAAGTAGCGGCTGTTCTCTGAGCCATATCGACCAGTTATCGTGACATCTTTATATGTTTTATCCAGAAATCTTATTCAACTAATTCAATTTTTGCATTTATGTTGAAGAATATCTAAATCCTATCCAAATTCCTAGTCTTCAAATCCGGATTTTAATCCATAAATTTAAAGTAATGCGGATAATTTAATGAATGTTTCTATAGACAAGGTATTCTTCTTAAAAATGTGATGAAATTAAGGGCTGGGCGGGACTACTTTCTGACATTTTTGTGTCGCACTCACACGCAGTGTTCCCAGTATGCTACGTTTTTAAATTCAGATTTCTTGATAGCCATCCCTTTTTTGAAATGGTAAAATTACCTTTGTTTTAGCTTTAATTAATATATCATTAAGAAGGAGCATTTTACCATTTAAAAAAAGTGGTGTCAATCAAGAATCTAAATTTAAAAAAAAGTAGCCCATCTGGCAACACCAGGGGTCGTACTCTACATGAAAAATTTCAGTTTTTACCAGTATTTGTTTAAAGAAAAATAAATCTAGGTTAAACGCGAAAAATATCACCTTCCTTAAGAAGAGATTTTGTATAAAAAAATAGTGGTACCGAAGAATTTCCTGATAGTAAAATTTCAGGACAAGTACGACCCCTGGGCAACACTGCTCATACGAGGTGTTTAATTAAGAGTTGTGATCACATCTCCAGAAGTTCCGGAATTCCTATGTAATTGGGACTGTGTCTCCGGATGTTCTGTTAGAAAATTCCGAATATGAATTGTTTAGTACAGTGTTTTTTAGGAGTCAGTGGTGACTATTTCCAGCATTTCTTGTGATATCAGTACGTTTTATGAAAGATTTTTTTAAAAAAATATCTCTTGAAAATGTCATTTAAATATTTTCATAATCTTCTCCTTTTGTATTCTTTTTGTACGGCACCATGCATTTGAATAGCAGAATTTTTTTAGGTATTTTCTACAAATATATAAAGAAGGAAAATTATTTTTGAAAACCCCAATAGTATTCAAGTTTATAACATCACGCAAAGTCTGAAAAAAATGCTATTTTTGAGTAAACTCGTAGCAAGATTGTGGTTATCAGAGATTTACGATTCTATTCTAGATGCGCATAAGCATGCTAAACTCACAAATTACCAACAAATTATTTTAATCTTTTCCGACGCAGTTTGCCCAGGGAGGCATACCTAATTTTAATTCCACACTTACGATCTGCACCAAGAATAGTTTAGTAAAATTTTGCTTTTACAATGAACATGTAAAGTAACATATTTTTAATATCTCAAAAAGTCGTTTCTAATTTCCGGTGTCAGACAATTATTTATTATTTTTACAACAAAAAATGTTGTGCCGGAAAGGATTAACTGATGCACAGACAAATCTCAATGGACGAGCATTTACTTGAATAAAACTGAAGACGTCAACATTACAAGTAAAGGTCTTATTTTTTTTATATCCTTAAGAAAAATCTGTAAGGCTGTCCTGATATTTTATTTTAAAGTGTTTTCTTAACACAATATTGAACATTTTTTATTCTTTAACTCTTTGAAGAATTCTGTAATATTTTTTAACCCAGCTAAATGCAATGATGATTTGTATATGAATTTTATTTGTTCAACTTTGTCAAAAAAAAAAAAAAAAAAAAAAAGAAGAAGAAGAAGAAGGAAAGGAAAAAGCTATAAAAATTGAGTTTTATTGCCTATTTTTTTTAAATATATTTTTTGGAAAATTCTGGTTTGAATTTAATGTTAGAGAAATGCAATTACTTTCTGCTCTAAGTGTAAGAAATGGTGTTAGATGATAAATCCACAAATAATTAAATTTAAAACGGTAAAGCATTTTTTTCTTAAAGTTGAAACATTACTTTGTTAACAACAAAATTAAAAAACCAGCTTCTGTCGTCAAAATCCCTATCATTGTCTGTATTTAAGCGTAACAGCAATAATTAATCTCAGTATTTTTATTTAAAATATTTTTTAATACAGGGAACAAAGAAAAAATTTCTGTTCGATAAAACCTTTGAAGGTAAAAATAAATTAATTAACGAATATTTTACGCTTTAATATCTATAAGAAGTGTAGCACTACTGAATTTTTTGTAATAATGTTCTTGTTCAAAAACTTTGAATTAAGTTATTTATCAAAACAAGAAAAATTTAATGAAATATGGAAAATAGAAATTAGAAACGAAATTTTTAAGCAATAATAATAAAAAATGTAATTATATATTTCCTTGAAACTTGTGAAATACTAGTGGTAAAAGCAGTAGTGTTGAAAGTGTAAGAGGACCTCAGATTAGTGCGTACTGCATTCTCCGTGAAGTAGCGGCGATTGTCTGGGCCACAAGGAATCTTTTTCAACTATTTCAATTTTTGCATTTTTGTTGACGAATTTCTAAATGATGCCCAAATTCCTGGTCTTCAAATCTGGATTTTAGTACATAAATTTTAAATAATGCAGATATTTTAATGAATGTTTCTATAGACAAGCTTTTCTACTATAACCTTCCTACCCTGAATGGGTCTAATCCATCCATTTCTATAATTTATTTCACGATCGCTCCCTCGGGTTTTAACTAAGAGCTCTAATATTTTAAGTATTCCTCAAATAGATAAATAAAGTTTATAATTTTTTCAGACTTCAGGAATTATTTTTTTTAGCCAAAATAAAAAAGTCACATTTTACCTGAATGGGTGTAATCGACCAATATCTCTAATCGCATATAAAAGCATGGAAAACAATTAGATAGTGTGTATTTCAAATAATGATCGGTAGATGGCGCTGCCATACTGATATACTCAAGTAATGTTCTTGTTTTGGAGTGTTTCGCCATTTTTTAATCAATATGGCACGTAATAAGCGCGGTCTTACTGATGATGAAATCAGAAAGCTTTGGCAAGAGCTTCCTAGTGATGAATCTGATAAAGGGAGTGATAATGATTTGATTGAAACAGATGAATCTGATCATTTATCCATCGAAGAGGAGGATGAGAAAACAGATGTTTCCGATACAGAAGTTGAAACGGTGTAGTCTCCATCCTCCTTTATTAGTCGCAACAAAACTGAATGGTGTAAATCCTCTCCACCTACATCAAAAGAATGATATGTACTCATACATAATTTATATTTATTGTATTCGATATTTATTTTATATAATTTGTTCATATTAAGGGGTTTTACCAGCTGTGGAACACGGACCCCCCTCCCCTCCCCCCTTCCACCATCAGGGCAAAAAATTATTTTCAAGGAAATTTATAGCTATTTGTTTAGAATTTATATGTTAGGAAAAGAAATAAATGCCCTTTAGAGGAATCTCAGTGTCCCCCCCCCCTGCCACGCAGACTTTAGTACTACTCCTGTTCTTATATATTTTACATTCATTTGTAATTTCTGACTTCTCTTATTATTTTACAGACAACATAACATTATGAAGTTAACCCCTGGTCCTGCAGTTCAGAGGACAACTGAACACCCTGTGTCAGCAATGAAGCTTTCCTTTACAGATGACATGTTCAAATTAATTCTAGAAGAAATTAACAGAGAAATGCAGAGAGTATGCACAGAAAAGAATGAAAAATACACATTGGTTTCTGCTGAGGAACTTGAAGCTTACATTGGTAAAAAATTTAAACTTCTATTAGAATAATTTATAGATAAAATGAAAATAAAGTAAATGATTCTGCGGTTTGAATTTTATCCATTTTTTTTTTTCAATTTGAAGTTATTTTTATAATTTTTTTACAGGTTTGCTAATTTTAACTGGTGTATATAGGTCAGCAGGAGAATCTCTCAAAGAGTTATGGAGCGAAGAAGATGGCCGCGAAATTTTTCGTGCTACTATGTCTTTGCAACGTTTTGAAATTATTAGAGAGTTTCTTAGGTTTGACAAAAAAGAAAGCAAAGTAAATTGGCGTCATTTAGATAAGCTAGCTGCAATAAGATCATTATTTGATATGTTTGTTGCTCAGCTGCCAAAGATGTTCATTCCTTACGAAAATGTTACAATTGATGAACAGCTTGTGCCTTTCCGTGGTAAATGCCCATTTAGACAATATATACTGTCAAAGCCAAGAGGGAAATATGGAATTAAAATGTGGTTGATGTCTGATGTCAAAACAGCTTATGTTTGTGCTGCTGAGATCTATACTGGAAAGGCTTCAGACGGTGAGCGAGAAAAATATCAAGGTAGAAATGTTGTGTTGCGCCTAGTAAATTCGATTGAGGGTACCGCTCGAAATATTACGATTGATAATTTCTTCGCGGATTATATTCTTGCTAAAGAATTATTGAAGAAAAAATTAACTATTATTGGTACTCTTAGGAAAAATAAGCCCTTTATTCCTGCTGAATTTCAGTCATCACGTGAGCGAGAAACATTTTCCTCATTATTCGGTTTTCAATCAGATATGACACTTGTTTCATATGTGCCGAAAAAAAAAAACAAATCGGTAATCCTCCTTTCAACTATGCATCACGGGGCCAAAGTTTCAGATGATAAAGAAAAGAAGCCGGATATAATTTTATATTATAATGAAACTAAAGGTGGAGTAGATACTACTGATAAATTAGCTGCTGCATATACATGCAATAGGGGCACTAGGCGATGGCCTGTGTGTTTATTCTACAATTTAATTGTCCTAGCTGCAATAAATGCATATGTTGTTTTTATGCATGTAAATCTTTCTTACAATAAAAACAAACTATACAAAAGGCGCCTTTTTCTAAAGGAACTTGGCAAACAGCTGACCGAACCTCACAGAAATAATAGGATGAAACAAAATATTCGAGTAACCATAAAGAAGAAATTGGCTGAAAGTATTAGTTCAAATAAACTTGGAAGATGCAAAGAATGTGGTCCAAAGAGAGATCGAAAAACGCAGACGAGATGTACTTCATGCTTATCTTTTCTTTGCCAGGAACATGTAAATGTGTACTGTAAATCTTGTTTATCATAAAAAAATGTATCAAGAACAATGGAAATAATCTCATTTGTAATATACTTTTTTATTATTATTTTCTAAGTTATTGCTTATACAAACAAGGCACTGCAAGGGAGAGAGGGAGGAGGTGTAGTAAAAAATGGGGGGAGGGATTACAAAATTTGTTGTCTCTAATAGTGAATAAAAAAATAATATATGAAATAAAAATACTTGTTTTCAGCTAGAATAAATATATACAAGTAAACTGGGTCTAATCGACCCATTCAGGTAAAATGTAACTTTCTTTTCAACAGGGTAGGAAGGTTAAGCAAAGTTCAAATGTGTCAAATCATTAGATTTTAAATTAAACAATATATAAACAGAAACTTTAATCACTCAAAATGTCGGGGGCAGCCGAGAAAACATTTAAGATCATGCAGTATTACGGAAGGGAGAGGGATTATTTTTACTTGTCTTAATTTTAATTACGGTATCTACCAGAACTTTTAAAAACTAATTTGAATTAAATACCTTTGGCGTATGAAGCTGTAAAATTTTATTTTCTTATTTTCAAATACTGTTTTTCGAAAAATTTTGTTAAAATTTAAAATTACAGAAACACAAATAATTGTGTACCCAAATGTAATCGTAGGCATTTATCCAATAGTTAAATATATTGTTACACAACAAATTTCACGAGTAGTAGCAACTAAAGTGTAAAACATTTTTTCTTAAAATTCATTTTTTCAGTTTGTTAACAAAATATAGAAATAGATGATCTTCCACTATCAAAATCCCAATTATTATGCATATCAGCATTAAAGATTGCGAACATATGCTTTCAGTAAAAAAGACATCATTACTCTCATTATTTGTATTATAAATCATTTTTAATTTCGAGAGCAAACTGAAATCTTTTATTCGGTTTATTGTTGTGAGGAAAAATATAAATAAACGGGTAATTTCCGCTTCAGTATCAATATAAATTATTTAGCACTTCTGGATCATCTCTTCTAACTTCTTTGTGATACAATTACAAAATTTTCTATTTTGCTATTGTAATGAAGATTTTTATGAAAAAAAATAGAAATTAGAAAATTGATTTTATAGTAAAATTAAAATAAACATTTAAACACCCCTTGAAACTTGTGAAATACAGGGTGATTCAGCTCGTCGGTGACAAATTTAAGGATCGATAGAGCACACCTAGACGAACATTTTTGAATAGGGAATGTAGGGTCCCTGACGCGATGGTAAGGCGCTAGGCGCTTTCGAAAATTTGGGTGCCGAAATTCGAAACGTCATAAAAACTAGGGAAATGGTTAGATTTTCTTGCTTGTTGCGTCGAAATGATTCTGTTTGTTTAGACTTTCTTCAGTACCAATTTGATAAGCGTATCTCTTAAAACATGGATAGGGGGCGCTGCAGACTTTGGAGAGCTAGACAACAACTTTAAGCCCGTTATTTTGATAATTTAACACATGCTCGCCAAAGTTTATACTCTAACTTAAAGTTTGAACCCAAAAGTAGAGCCCTGCAAAAAGCGTAAGAGCCGGAATAAAATGTCAAAGTACAGGGTGGTCGAAACTCTAAGGCTCCTAGGAGATAAACAAACAGATTTCTTGACTTATAGCATGCATTTTCATGATTCTGTTTGCTGGGGCTCTCTGAAACTCAGTTGAACGGTACAAAAAGAAACATCGATAGGGGGCGCTTTGGACAAAAAACATAATTCGTTGACATTTCGGACGCTAACTGGAAACGGGGCGCTACGATCAGTTAGAAACAAAACAAGAGAGTAATTTACTTATCATAAGAAGCTATTAAAACTGCAGTTTGTTTGTTTTTTTTAACAAACATAGCTGGTTTCAATCATGCACAATGCGCGTAATAAAATTTACATAAGGTGCTTTTTGCTGATTTATGCAAAAGATATCGTACCATATCGATATGCAAAAGATACGTAATGCGTAGACGACAACGCGAGATGACGTAGTTGTATGCGCAGACACGTCTTTTGAACGTGCGGTACCTACTTAAGCTTCGGGTTACTTGTCTGCAGATCGGTAGTAGGATGGAACGGTACACAAACTCTGAATTGGCTGACATGCATTTGGCGTATGGCGCTGCTGGTTGTAATGGACGAGCCGCTCAGCGGTTGTACGCCGAGCGTTACCCCAACAGGCAAATCCCCTGCCATGCCTTCTTCGCTCGAGTACACCAGAGGTTGTCCACAACGGGATCTTTCGACGGAGGCAGGCCTGAACGGGAGCGATCAGTGAGCACCCCCGACAACGAAGAGGCTGTGCTTAACCTGGTTGAGGACAACCCAGGTCTTAGCACGAGAGATATCGCCAGACATGTTGGCATTTCGCAAGCAACTGCGTGGCGCATCTTACGTTCCCGGAATCTGCACCCCTACCACATCCAGCGGGTGCAGTTGCTCAGAGAGCAGGATTTTGGCCCTCGAGTGGAATTCTCAAGATGGTACTTGGCGATGAGATCCAGGGATCCCCGTTTTGTAAACAGCATTTTGTTTACGGACGAGTCCACCTTCAGCCGGGAGGGAATGTGGAACGCCCACAACAGTCATGTGTGGTGTGATGAAAATCCACATGAAACCAGAAGCCGAGCAGCCCAGGAGCGTTTCTCAGTAAATGTGTGGGCCGGCATTCTGGGGGATTGCCTCATTGGCCCTTATTTGTTACCTGAACGGCTGACAGGTGGAAATTACCTGATTTTCCTGGATCAAGTGCTGCCGCAGCTTCTGGATGAGGCGCACGTACCCGAAGGTTCGCGTCGCCAGATGTGGTTCCAGCACGATGGAGCTCCGACCCATTACACGAACGACGTGCGTCTCCATCTAAACGCAAGGTATGGCCAGCGGTGGATCGGGCGTGGGGGTCCAGTTCACTGGCCTGCCCGATCACCAGACCTCACCTGCTTGGATTTCTTCCTTTGGGGTTACGTGAAGGCCGAGGTATACCATACACCTGTCAGCAGTGCTGAAGAACTTGTGGCGCGCATTGTGGCAGCTGCAGGGCAGATCAGAGATACTCCTGGCATTGTTGGAAACACACACTCCTCAATGCGACGGAGGTGCGAAGCCTGCATCATGGCCCAAGGTCGAAATTTCGAGCATCTTCTGTAGTGTTATTTTTTGTAAATAAATTTCCAGTATCATTGATGTTTTTGGTCTAAATTTATTCAGAAGTGTTGAGCAGAGGTAGAAAATGTGTTTTCATTATTACTAACTGATCGTAGCGCCCCGTTTCCAGTTAGCGTCCGAAATGTCAACGAATTATGTTTTTTGCCCAAAGCGCCCCCTATCGATGTTTCTTTTTGTACCGTTCAACTGAGTTTCAGAGAGCCCCAGCAAACAGAATCATGAAAATGCATGCCATAAGTCAAGAAATCTGTTTGTTTATCTCTTAGGAGCCTTCGAGTTTCGACCACCCTGTACTTTGACATTTTATTCCGGCTCTTACGCTTTTTGCAGGGCTCTACTTTTGGGTTCAAACTTTAAGTTAGAGTATAAACTTTGGCGAGCATGTGTTAAATTATCAAAATAACGGGCTTAAAGTTGTTGTCTAGCTCTCCAAAGTCTACAGCGCCCCCTATCCATGTTTTAAGAGATACGCTTATCAAATTGATACTGAAGAAAGTCTAAACAAACAGAATCATTTCGACGCAACAAGCAAGAAAATCTAACCATTTCCCTAGTTTTTATGACGTTTCGAATTTCGGCACCCAAATTTTCGAAAGCGCCTAGCGCCTTACCATCGCGTCAGGGACCCTACATTCCCTATTCAAAAATGTTCGTCTAGGTGTGCTCTATCGATCCTTAAAGTTTGTCACCGACGAGCTGAATCACCCTGTATAACCATTTGCTCTCGTATGTCTAGATTGACTAACCATCATCTTTTTTTGCAAAATTGGTTTTTGCCATCAGTAATAAAGGAATAAAATTTGCCTTATTTAACCCTTCGCAACTGCAACCCTTTGCGTAATTTTTAATCTTTTACCACCGGTTAATCAAAACAAAAAAATTTCTGTAATTAAATCGCTAACATGTTCATATTAAGAAAGGTAAACTGCTCAAAAAAACACAACTGGTGGGAATAATGAAGGATTCTGAGCACTATAACTCCTAAACAACAATTCTTTTTTCGAAACGAGTACAATCACTTTTACGAATGTCACTAAATATTAGGACCCGCTGTTAGTTTGGATTACATCTTTTTCTTTCTTCCTTCTAAAATTTCCGGTACAAGTAATATTTTCTTCCTTCAATAAAAAAAAAATAAAAAAAAATATTCGTCCTTTAAGTGTTAACGCTAGAAAGACGGCGAGCGGTCATTTTGACCAAAGCGATATAAGTAAGCGTCCTATCTTAAATGGGAGAAGTAACCGCAAGATTAAAAGCGAGGTCACATCAATCAAGGTCATGCGCCATGTAGCGGATGGAGTGTGAACTACAGGTAGATACCTAACTGTTTTCTTACTGACACCACTAAAGTTATAAAGTATTTTTCACCTTGATTAATACTGAGGTTCTTTTGATAGGGCGAAGGAAACTTCGTGGTGTCAAGTGCGTCTGAATGCCCCTCTCGTTACTCCATTATTTTGTAATAAATGTGGCAAACAAAATTCATATCCCTGAGCGACTGAAGATTTAGAAAATACGCGCCACGCTAAAAGCCCTCGTATGTGAATTATCACTCCGTCCACAAGGTGGCGCAACTGTGTTAATTTACGCCTTATTCCAGCATTAAGTTTGTTCGCTTACTTATAACGCTTTGATTTTGACCGCTACCAAAAGAATAGATTGCTTTTCGAACCAAAAATTTTTTTATAAACTTAGTTTAAAAGGGAAAAAAACTAGTTAAATAAATAAGTTAATTATTTAAAATAAAATTTCTGGTGCGAAATATTTTTTATAAAATTTGAGCAAAATTCCCCATCTTTCTAGTGTTAAGTGACACGTATACCAATCGCTCGTCCATAAGGGATTAATTAGAGCATTTTTGACATTGTGTACTTGAAGGAAACTTCTTTTAAAAAGTAGGGTGAACCAAATAACGTTTCTGTAAGAGACGCCCGAGTCGGAAGGGTTAACCCATTAACCGCCAAAACTATTACGATAGAAATAATCAAATTTCTTGTTGAAAGTAGTTTCCCACCACAAATTCAGTAAGGTAAATTTCGCTTTACTAAAATAGTAAAATTCCTGCCAATAAGTAAGACATTTTTTTAATTCTAGAATAGTGGTGCCAATGTAATTAATTCATTGCAAGAGCAAATATTTTGACTGTTGCGTGAACGCAACGTCAGCGGTTAATGGGTTAATAGAGAAGTAACTTTAGAAATTTGGCAATTTGCATGGATAGTTAATTTGTAATCCTGTAATTTGCACAGATATAAGATCGGATGTCTCTATTTATCCTTATCCAACTGCCAATTACTCGAGACATCCTTCCTAAATTAAAATGACCCTTAAATACAGCTAAAAGGCTTTATTCGATAATGTAATTATGTTATAGGTACTTGAATATAAAATTGGCAATTTTTCATAAAAAATCTTTTTTTGACATATTTTGAAAATTCTCAGTTAATTTTGAAGATATTACAAAACTCCTACTTCAGAGTATACTTGAGTGTAATAGTAGTGCATGTAGTGCAAATGAAATTGAAATACATTTAGTTGAATTGAGTGTACCCTGTCTGGTGTAAGCATGAAATTTTGCTAAAATATACTTCCAAAACCCGTAAAATTTTAAAATGTTACGGATATATTGTTAGGATTTTATGTTTTTTCATTCTTCTGTATTGCAACTGAACTAAAAATATGTGTAATTATTTAGTATTAGCTGAAATACCTGGCGTTGCCCGGGGTTTTAAACATGTTTGATTAGAAAAATCAATTTTAAAATTGATTTGAACGGACTATGAATCTCGCGCAAATATGCTCTTTTTCTTTAACCCTAGATCTACCGGGAATTTTATTCAAGTTTTAATAAAACGTTCTACACCAGAATTTTTATTTAAAACTATTTAACTTATTTATTTACCTTATTTTTGTCTGGTTTATATACTTAGTTTATTTTAAAGAAATTTCTGGTTTGAATGAATATTTTGTATGTACCTGTCGTGTCCAATGGACCCGTCTGGTAGACGGAGGGTTAACCCTTTCAAGGGCGGTGGCTAGAGGGTCTAGCCACCTAATTTTAATTCCAAAACTCACTACTGGCACCAATAATATTTTAATAAAATGTTGCTTTTGTAATTAAAGCGCAAAATAGCGTTTTATTATTTAATAAGAAATTCGTTTGAATATTCTGGTATCAACCAATTATTTCATCATTTTACGATCAGAATTCCTCTGCCCCTGAAAGGGTTAATACATTGAAAGCGTTTAGAAATTCTGCTTTTATACCAGTATTTAAAATATATATATATGTTTCCTAAGCCTAAATAAATTTAGTCTTGATTCTTGAAAAAAAAAAATTAAAAGAAATGTAAATTCTTGAAAAGCCCTTCATAATATCACTTTCTCTCGTAAAAACTATACATTAACCGTATATTCGTTTTGAATATGAGGTCATACGTTAATTAACATATAATATTCACAACTCAAAAGAAATGGCGAATTTAGTATTTGTCGAGAATTAATCCTTTAACGGTCGCTTTAAATTATGGTTTAAAAATTCAAATTGCTTATTAGCACCACTTTTTTGAAAAAGAAATGTTCACTTTATTTAATGACAGGTAAAATAAGGCCATAATAAAGCCAATTAAAAATAACTAAGACCAGTTTTATTAAATGACTCGTAGGTTTACCATTGTGTTTTCCGGCACCCAAAAGGTATGGAAACATGGAGACCTGGGAACAGAAAAACACAATGGTAAATCTACGAGTCGACGGCTAAAATCCGGTTTTCAGGTGTTTTCCACCAAGATATGATTTGGCAGACCGATTGCGTTTTACTATGCGAATCAAAATTTAACTAATCCTAGAATTTCATACATGAACTGGATGAGGAACTGATTTTATAAAACTGGTGGGAATCAAACAATCTGAATAAAAGACACAGTCCGGGAATATCACGGGAGCGAGAATTAAGGGGTTAAATAAAAATCATGCACTCGTGACATCATAATTCACTTTTATATTTTAACAGAATAATAAGGTTACTATGATTGTCTCGTGCTGTAGCGAGTGTACACGTCTGGACACAATGCAGTTATCATTATCTTTTTACGCGTGAAGGTTTCGCAATGGTTCCAGTGTTGCTAATGGGCTACTTTATTTAAATTCAGATTTCTTGATTGGCACAACTTTTTGGAAACAGTACAATTCGTCTTATTTAATGACATGTTAATTAAAGTGAAAACAAGGGGAATTTTACCATTTTACAAAAGTGGTGCTAATCAAGAAATCTGAATTTTAAAAAAGCAGCCCAATAGCAACATTGCATGGTACTCCATTGTGAAATCTGGTAGTTTTAGAAATTCAACATTTGAAAAATGGCAAAATCATTAGATTTGAAATTTATATCAAGAAAAATACAATCGTTTACTTTTCTAACATAGTTTGTCTAACAGTTTTCTGAGAAATACTTTCCGAGCTATTAATTTTTACAGTAACTTCAAATGTTTCATTTTCCAAGATTAATCTGTGGAAACGATTAGAGAAAATGATTAAAGAAGATTATATTAAAAAAACACTCCGAACATAGGCAGATCCCTTAATCCTTAACATATCGTGGGACCAAAAAGATTTTAAAAAAGTTTTTTTTTTTTTTTTTTAATACCGTTTGAACTTTTAAGAATATCGAGAAGTTTGTCAAATAGAAAAATGTCTAAAACTGCAGTCTATTCAGTCGGTAAAATTAAACTACGCAAAACGAAATTACACTTGAAGGCAAAACTTAAAACTCAGTTTTATCGAAACAATATTATCCAGCGGTTTTATCACGATAATGTTTTAATACGATAACGAATTTACACGATTCTTTTTTTTTTAAAGGAAATTAAATCCTATACAAATTATACGTAAAAAACAAACGAAAACCCAAGTTAGAATAAAAAATACGATCAATTTTTATGGGTTTAAATTTTAAATATTGTAATTTTTTTCTACATAATTTTAATAATTTTATTTTTTTAAGGCATAATTGAGACACAACGTATTGAGCAGTATAAAAAAATCTAATAACTCAAAAAGTATAGAACCTGGTTTTCAAAATCTTGGCAAAAGAAGTACCTAGTTTTTCAAGATTAATCATGTCGTACAATATTAAACCTAGAACGACCGCAAATACTTAAATTTCATAGTAGCAATATGCACTGAGAAATACCAGTGTCCTGTTTGAAACAAGTATTATACTAAGAATATGCTAACGACACGTGAAGATTATGCAATACATGTTTTGATATTATTAACAGATGCTGAAATCTAAACAGACCAGCACGTACTTGAATACAGCAACTTACAATGTATTAACAACTCGATTTAAAAAAAATAATTATATCATAAAACATCTACAATATGAATTTTCCGGTATCAGTGACACAATATTTCCCTCTAAAAAGTGTTTTCTTAGCTTTACAAACAATGCATGATTTTAATTCTCTACTTCTCCCCACACACACTCCCCAAAAATGTCCAATTACATCATATGTATCAGAAAAATTTCAAATGTCCTATTCTAATTGTCCTTTACTTAAGCAAAACTAAAATGTGTCAAAAATGAGATTTCAAATTAAACAACATTTAAACAGAAACTTCAATCACTCAAAATGTCGAGGGCTGCCGAGAGAACATTCAAGATAATGTAGTAATACGAATGCAATGTCTTAACTCGTTGAAGGGAGCGGGATTCTTTTTCTCTTAATTTCAATAACGATATCTACCAGGACTTTTTAACTAATTTGAATTAAATAACTGGCGAATAAATCTGTAAATTTCATTTTCTTATTTTCAAATATTGTTTTTCGAAACAATACTTGAAACTTTTTTCAACATTACAGAAAAGCAATCACTTACGTACTCAAATGTAACGTTAGACATTTATCCAATAGTTAAATATAACGTTACACAATAAATTTCACGAATAATTACAATTAAAGAGGAAAATATTTTTCTTAAAATTTGAACATCAGTTTGTTAACAAAATAAAGTATAAAATTAACTTTCATCATCAAAATCCCAGTTACTATGCATATCAGAATTAAAAATTGTGAACATATGCCTTCAGCATAAAAGACATCAAAGAGCATAAAAGACTCATTATTTGAAGGAAAAACAAAGTTTAATTTAGAGAGCAAACTGAAATCTTTTATTAGATTTATAGTTGTGGAAGAAAAAATATAAATAAACGTGTAATTTTCGCTTCAGTATCAATATAAATTATTTAGCACTTCTGTAATGTTTCGAGTAACTTCTTTGTGATACAATTGCAAAATTTTCAATTATGCTATTGTAGGTGAAGATTTTTATGAAAAAAAAAATAGAAATTAAAAAAAGTGATTTTATAGCAAAAATAACATAAACATTTAAACACCCCTTGAAACTTATGAAATATTAACCCTTTGCACTCCTATGTCTAAGTCTGATTAGCCATCATCATTCCTTGTAAAATTTGTTTTTGGCACCAGTAATAAAGGAAAATCAAATTTGCCTAATTTAACCCGTTCGCGACGAGAGCCCTTACCTTTATTTTTAACTAGCAGGCTATGCCCGCTGCGCTGGTCAATATTTCCAAATGAACCTTGGATTAGACGGAATGGTGGATTTTAACTTGTATTTTAAACAATATGGACCTTCACCTGGACCTTGCTCATTGCTGAAAACGATGCGAACGCCATTGCGATAGAATATTATCTTAAGCGTTGTACAAAATTTACCTATTAAGAAGTAATTATTTTAGTTGATTATTAACAATGCACTTTTAGTATGGTAATGAGACCGTTATGACAACAGGAATTAATAGCTCTGTTACTAATCAACATATAATGAAATGTTATATTCTAACACCATTCCTGAAAAGTAATGTAACAGTGCCACTTGTATCAAAATATGTTCTGTAGATTTTTTTAAAAAGGCTAAACTTTCATAATCAGGTTCACTTAATTTTTGAACTTTTTTTGTTGCTTTATAACTAAGTAACGTTGAGCAATATGTATACACTAAAACCTTTCCAAAATTTTTACCTAACTAACTGTGGTACATCCTATCAAAGTATTTTAAATAATCAGAATGAAATGCAAATTTCCGTTTTAAATCTATAGTAGATGATGATGATGCGATTTTGTGTAATAGAATGAATTCATCGTGAAATTTTCGCTTCAAACATAAACGATGCTTTCAACATTATAGCTAATACACCAATATGTGAAATATCCGATTACGGAAGGTCAATTGGATTCTTATGAGCAACTACCCAAAGAAAAGTGAATATGCGACCTTTGTGATACTTTTATGTTAGCCGGGCGCACATAATAAATCAACAAAGATTGCTTTCATACCGTATTCTTATTTTATTATTTTCATTTAAAATACAAACCTTTTTCACTCATTTTATTTAAAATGCATGCCTTACACTAATTTCATTTAAAAAACTGAAAAAATAAACAATAACAGGAAATAATTCCATAATTAAAAACAAAAAATCAATTTTAATTTTCATGCGCAAAATGTAATTACTGATACTGCCAATTTTAAAAATGCTATTGACGAGATATGCGCACGGCTGTTATAAATTTACCCATTTTTTCTTCTTAGAGAAGCAAATTATAAATCGCCAAATATTATTCCAATCCCAATTTCTTTCATTGAAAATAATTTTTAAGTCGTTACAAACATTGCTTTCACATTTAAGTACTTTCGTTGGTACTACTTAGTTATCCCGTCGACCAATTTTACGAAATTATATAAATCGCCAAATTATACAAATTGACATAATTTTATTTTAAATAACGAAAGAACTAATAAATTAGTATAACATTAATAAAAATACAAATAAAACGTCGAAGTAAAAATCACTTGGTGACGTGATTATGTGTAACTTGCTTAAAGTCAGGTGAATTTGACATTTACGATCAACCATTATTGGCATTTAATCTTATAGTTTGGCGATAGATTTTTGGTCGACGGAATATCTAAGTAGTACCTTTTCCATTATCGTTTTATAATGCTAATTTCTCAGTACATTTTTTCCTTTTATTTTACTTAAAATCACTATTTTTTAAACATTTGGAAAAATGGTTATTGTTCTCGTCAGGGTAGGAAATCAAAAGCATATCTGAATGTTTTCATTGGTTTAATCCGCAATTTATTCGTTATCTGATTGGTATATACAGTAATCTGTATTTCCCTTTGGTTTCAACAACGATGGACAACAGAGTGTTGCCACTATGACAAAAAAGTAATAAAAACTACAAAAAAAATTAATAAATCAGAAACAAATTGAGATATAGCTTTCAAACAAATTGCACTTAAAAGTACATTTTTTTCTCTATCCGACGGTATAAAAAGTAATATTGTCGGATGTTTAGAAGTTTAAGAATGAAATTTTATTTAAAATTGGTCGTGAGATGTTTTTGGAAATCTGATGATAGAAAAGCCTTTTCCCGAACAGCCAATGAAATGCTTGGCTATTACGTAAGTTTGATAGGAAATCTGACGAGTCGCAGGCGATTTTTTTTGCTTGCAATTTTTACGAGTAATAACACTATTAATCTTTAATTCATGGCGTACGTAATGTTGACCAGCTCCGTAGAAGTTTAAAAATTTACAGTACCGAAAATTGTAAAACTGAAATTTCTTTTAAAATTTGTTTATGATGGGTCCAGGAATGTTATCGTTTAATCCATGGCGTACGTAATGTAGGATCAACTCCGTGCGATTTTTTATGTCTTAAATTTTAGTCTTTGAAAAAATCATTTTCCAAATGGTCGTTGTAATTTGTTAAATTGCTTTTTTTTTTTTTTTTTTTGGTACTACTTAGTTATTCTGTCGACCAAAAATCTATTGCCAAATTATAAGATTAAATGCCAATAATGGTTGATCGTAAGTGTCACATTGACATGACTTTAAGGAAGTTATACGTGTTTACGTCATCAAGTTATTTTTATTTCGACGTTTTATTTGTATTTTTATTAATGTTATGCTAATGTATTTGTTCTTTCGTTATTTAAAATACAAATTATGTCAATTAATATAATTTGGCGAAATTGGTCAACGGGATAACTAAGTAGTACCATTTTTTTTATTAAGATGTTCGTTTTTTTTTTTTTTTTTTTTTTTTTTTTTTTTTTTTCAAACTCATAGAGCCGATTATTCTTTAGCCAAAAGAGTTAATTTGAATTTTTTCCGTTGCTAGAGTAACGGATGTAAAGTTAGATATTTTGAGGTTTAGACGCCAAAGACCCCGCCAAATTAGAAAAATAGGAAAAAATGTCATGAACTTTTTGACTTATACGAATTTACTTGGTACCATTCGATTCAGCATACAGAAATACATTAAACTATGCTATAACTTGACGCATAATTATAATATCCGATTTTTATGGAATTTTTTTCCCTCCCCTTGCAAAAACGCCGTTAGGGGTGATACTTTGGAAAATATTTTCTTAGCAGAATTCTATGTCATAAGAAGCATTTTTACCACGATTTTCAAGTTTTTTGGTTCAGTAGTTTGGGCTGTGAGTTAATAAGTCCCCTAATCCAGACTTTATTTTATATACTATATAGATATGCCAATTGGCGGTGACTCGATGATAGAAAATTAGTCCAATATCATTTGAAATATTACATAACAGAGGAGAAAATACGAAGAAAGACGAAGAAGAAATTACGAATTACAAAGGGCTTGTAATTTTTTTTTCAAAATGTTCAAATTTTCGATAATAATAACACATGATTGTATAAATTTCCTTAAAAATTATCTTTATTTCCTAGATTTCGAAGCTGTAAATTTTCGTATAAATGAAATTGGCGATATGACTTAAGAAAAAATGAAATAAACAATAGATAATATTTGCTTAAAAAAATGGATAACATTCGTTGATCTGAGTTCGAGTTTATAAATGTCACATGCTTTCGGAATTACGGTAAAAAACATTTTAAAAGGTATGAAATTATTTTACAATATATATGTGTGGCAGAAATTCCAACTAAAACTTAAGTATTTGATTACATTTTTAAAACATTAACTGATATCTATATAAGTTACAATTGAACATAAAAATTTACTCAAAAAATGATCTCGTTCACCTAAAAAAACACCGTTTGTGAGAATAACCTCAAGCTAATGTCACACTTATGCATTTTTGGCTTAAAATCACATTGTTTGGCGACAAAAGTGAAATAAAAAATCGTAAAGAAACAATAATTACACACGTGACTCACAATTACATCTGATTGTTTCTTCTATAAGTCACGTGAAGGGGCAATTAGATAAAAAGAAAAAGAAAAGAAAAAGAGTCATTAAAAATTCATCTAATCAAATTATCAGATTCATTTCTATAATCTAACGCCAGCGATAAAGAACCAAATATTGCGTATCAATTGTAATCTTTCTCATTAAATTAATTTTTAAGCATTACAAATATTTCTTTCAAGTTTAAATTAAATTACAAATATTTCTATTAAGTTTAAATTAAATATTTTCGTTTTTTAACATTATTCCTAATGCATATTTTTTTTTTTCAATTAAATATCAGTAATTATTTTCTAACGGATACAGCGATTTCAATTCATTTCTCGCCAAAACATAATCTCTGACAACCTTTTCATTCAAAATAGCAGTAAAATACGAAATTTATTATAAAAAATCATAGCTATCCCTGTATATTTTCTCATAAACCACCCCGGGAATATTTCCTATCTAATGATAAAATTTGCAAAAAAATCCACCGGGTAGATTTTGAAAACACTCGAGCGGAAGTTTTAGATCTTACTGCTTTATAATATATATGATATTTTATCACCGTTTTTTCAGAATAGAAAATTTCCTGTAATTGAATCGCGAACATGTTCTGATTACATAAGTTTAAACTTTACAATAAAAACTGGTGGGAATAATGTAGGATTCTGAGCACCTTAACCCTTTAGTGGGTGGTGTCCACAAAAAAAAGACACCTAATTTTTATTCCCAAAACTGACAATCGGCCCGAAGAATATGTATATATTTTTTACATATGGGAACGTATGGGAAAATAAGCAAGTTTTTATTTTCTAATAAATTCGTTCGTAAATTCTGGTGCCAGTCCATCATTTTACAAACGTACTTACTCCACGCAAGAAAGGGTTATGTGGCACGTATACCTATCGCTCGTCCGCAAGTGGTTAACTAGAGCATTTTTGAAACTGTGTACTTGAATTAAACATCCTTTTAAAAAGCGGTGTCAACCGAATAAATTTGTGTAAGAGACGCCCGAGTCGAAAGGGTTAATAGAAAAGCAACTTTAGAAATTCGGTAATTTGTATGGGTAATTTATTAGAAATTCGGTAATTTGTATGGGTAATTTATTGGTAATCCTGTAATTTGCACGGATATAATGATCAGATGTCTCTATTTATCATTATCCAGCTGCCAATTACTAGAGGTATCTTCCTAAATTAAAATGGCTTTTTTGGTGAAAATTTTCGGAAAAAAACTTTCTTTTTCTTTTACTTTGAAGAGTAATTTTTTACGATTCCAAATCTGGTTTAATTCCTACGATTCCTAAAAAAGGATTTACGGTCAATTTTATGAACACGAAGTAATGAGTCAAATAACGGAAGTGAGCAGAATAGACAGGAGAAATGTAAAAGTGTTTCTATGCGTGATTTTCATACTTTTATTTTATGAAAAAACAATGACCCTTAATTGATACTTCTAGATTAATTTCATAGGTAAGAAATAATATAGACAAGAAATCTTTAAATGCAATTTCTGTAAAATAAGTTTTCCCGTTATTTTCATGTACGATAAACATCATTAGATAAAATGTTATGACATATTTTAGTGAAATGTTCTCTCAATGCATTCCATATTACTACTATGCATTGAACTAGAATCTCAGCTCTATGTTATAATTTAATTATATTAAAGGTACTCGAATATAATAAAATTACAGTTTTGCGTAAAAAAATATATATTTTTGACATATTTTTAAATATTTCAGTTAACTTTGAAGATATTGTAAAACTCCTATTCAGTTTACAGTTGAGTGTAGTAGTAGTATGTAGTGCAAATGAAATAGAAATGCATTTAGTTGAATTGAGTGCGCGATATCTGGCGTAAGCATGAAATTTTGCTAAAAATAATTGCCAAAACCTCTATTTTTTTTTTATGTTACGCATATATTGCTAACATACATACCAACCTCCGGCTTTTTTTAAAATCATACAATTATACTTCCAAACAGAAATTTATTTAATTAACTAAATTAAGTTAATTTCAAATAATTATCAAATAAATTGCCAGATACTTTACTTAAACATATTTTCTGGTTCAAATTGTGCTTTCTTAGTTGAAAAAAGTTGGAAATTGCTCGTCAAACGTGGCATATGAGGTTCGTTCGTATTATAACTAGTTTTATAATTATTTTTCCACCCCATATTGTACTGAATGCATATTTTTTTGCACTTCATAAGTGCATAGTATGTAACATTATTAAAATGCTCTTGCAATAATTTCCCCCATTCCCCGTAATGTAACGGAAAACTTTTGACTGTCCGTATTAAACTATACATCCGATTTTCAAAAAAATTAAAATGGCTGTACAAAATTTTGCAGCAATTATATATTTAAAATTTCAGACTATTCGGAAGGCAGTAATATCATTAAAATGCACTTGCAATAATTTTTTCCCATTCGCCGTAATGTAACGGAAAATTTTGACTGTCCCTGTAATTAAACTATACATCCGTTTTTCATAAAATTTGAAACGGCTCGACAAAAGTTTGCAACAATTATATATACTTAAAATTTCAGACCATTAGGAAGCCTGTAACATTATTAAAATGCACTTGCAATAATTTTTCTCATTGGCTGTAATGTAAAGAAAAACTTTTGACTGTCCCTGTAATTAAACTGTACATCCGATTTTCATAAAATTTGAAATAGCTCGACAAAATTTTGCAACAATCATATATTTGAAATTTCAGACCATTCGGTTGGGTAGTTTTTGCTCTGTTATATGAGGACGGACAGACGGACTGAACGACGACTGTAGGTGCTACGTATTTATATAATTACGAACGCACCTAAACAGGCCGGAGGTTGACAACTATGTGATTGGATTTTATGTTTTTTCATTATTCTGTGTTACAACCATGGAACTATTAATAAAGAGGAACTGACAAATCCTTAATATAGTGAAGCTTCAACTGTAAGCGCTTTTTCACAGGTTGATTACCGCCGGAACAAATTTCTACCACTAAATTTAAGTAGAAATTTTCTCTTTATTTAAACGCCTTAATAATGCGAAATTTCAGTCACAAATAATGGCAAATGCAGAATTTAATTTTTACTGGTGAGAATTTATTTCTGTGTTAGTTAGGCTTTGCGTTTCCGCCATACTGAGACAAATTAGAGAACCTCTTGTTAGTGTCTCTGAAAAAATTTATATTACCTGGTCAAACTGCCAATACTAAAACAAACAGAAATTTTAACAATATTTGTGACAGAAATTTTTCGTGAAAAAAGGTCGCTAAAATAAGATAAAATTTTCTATTGAAAATCTACTGGTGGAAGTCTGCGCTGTGGTGATCAGAAACTTTTGATCCCACATCAAAAATCAGCCGCCATCTTGCGACAACCTCCTCAGTTACTTCGCTAGCAACTGGTTGACAATACAGTGTATGTCTCATCCTCTTTATTCATAAAAGTCCATTGTTACAGCTGCTGGGCGCTCAAATGGTCCGCAACTGAACAGAAATATTTTCTTAGAAGAAATTTCTTTTAGGCTTTTCTTGCTAAATGAGCAAAAATTGCTTTTGGAGGTTAATTCTGGCACGAATGATGTAGAAACCTACCATGAAATTTTCTGTTAAAAAATATTGGTACTCAGTTAGCGGACCATTTAGGAGCCGTGCAACTGAACTGAAGATACGTATATTTATTCAGTGTTATACATTAAAAATGGCTCTCCAAATGTAGGCTTAACATTAACATTAACCTTAATGCTTAACATTGTGGGACCAAAAAGTTTTGGAAAAAATAGATTTTTCTTATACCGTTTGAACTTATAAAACTATCGTGAAGTAACGCAATTAGAAAAATTTCTAAAACTGCGATCCAATCAGTCAAAAAACGTTAAACCACGCAAATCGAAATTACACGTGAAGGCAAAACTTTAAACTGAGTTTTATAGAAACACTGTTTTTTAGCGGTTTTATCAAAATAATTTTTGAACACGCTAACGGATTAACAAGATTCTTAATTTATTTAAGAAAGGAAATTAAATTCTATACCTCAAAAACAAACAAATATGATTTTTCCTAAGTTAGAACAAAACATACGATCAATTTTTATGGGTTTAAAATTTTAAATTATATTTTTTATAATTTTAATAATTTTATTTTGTTTAAGGCATATTTAAGAGATAACGTAACGAAGAGTATAAGAAAAACTAATAACTCAAAAAGAATAGAACCTGACCTTCAAAATCGTGGCAAAGAACTACCCATTTTTTCAAGATTAATTATGTCGTACTAACCTAGAGTGCTATCGAAATAAGTTACACCAGAATTTTTATTTGAAACTATTTAACTTATTTATTTACCTTATTTCTCCATGATGTATATTATTTTGTTTTAGAAAGAAATTTCTGGTTCTAATCAAAATATTTTTATTTGGTAGTGGTCAAAATGACCGCTATGTTCGTTCTAGTATTAAAATTATTATTTATTTGTGTTTATTCTAGAAGACATAAATAAAAATATGCAAAAGCCGATAGTAGTATTTCAACTGATTATAGGAATATTAATGCACGATCAAACTTCAGTCCTTTTTCGTGATTTCTCTTCTTTCAGGTCAACTTTAGAGATGTTGTTCCTAGTGTAAGTACCGCCTGCGATCCTAATTTTTTCTGTCTTTGTTATTTCTATTTTAAAGCAAATATCATCGTAGTAAAATTATTTATGACTACGGTTTTAAAATAGTTGTACCCAAAATAAGAATTTTAGAAAAGCTGCGAGTCTTGAATATGTTTCCAATTTCTTTCTTCGCCACAAGAATAAAGAAATATTAATTACAGTATAATTATTATTTTTTAATTGCGAGATTAAAACTTTGGTTAATAATTATCTTGAAGACACCGCGGTCGTCCGATGCATTAAACGCCCTAGCACTACTCTACCTCTTGTCGGTGTCTTATTATTATAAATAGCATTCTTTAAATTTTTGAGGTTACATTTACCGTGATCAAGCTTAGGGCTACAGATCCGAGGTAGTGTTGAAAGGGTAAAACGACCCCAAATGAGCGCGTGGCTGCTTTTTACGCGAAGTACTGGCAGTTCCCTGAGCCACATCGATAATTTCGACACCTTTATACGTTTTATCAAGTTATCTTATTCAAATATTTCAAATTTTGTATTTTTGTTGAACAATTTCTAATCCTATCCAAATTTCTAGTATTCAATCCGGATTTTAGTACGCAAATTTAAAATATTGCGGATATTTTAATGAATGTTTCTATACACTAGCTTTTCTTCTTTAAAATGTGATGATATTAAGAGCTGGGGTGTGGCCACCTTTTCACATTCTCCTGTCTCACTCAAACTGGGTGTTTAATTAAGAGTTATATTAGCGTTATTAAGAGTTATATTAGTTTAATTAGCGATCACATCTCCAATTGTTCTGGGATCGCCACGTAAATGGTCTGTGTGACTGCACGCTCTGCATGATTTTTTCTCAATTTTTCTGTATGAATTTTCTGTTATGAATTGTTTAGTATAATGTTATTTAGGAGTCATTGGGGGCTATTTCCAACATTTCTTGTGATATCAGTGCATTTTAAGAAAGATTTTTATAAATATCTCTTGAAAATGTATTTAAATATTTTCATAATACTCTCCACCTTTTGTATTTCTTTTGAACGGCTCCATGAACTTGAATAGCAGAATTTTTCCAGGTATTTTTCTACAAATAAATAAAAAGGTAACATAATTTTGAAAACACTAGTAGCATTCAAGTTCACAACATCACGCAAAGTCTGAAAAAAAATTGCTATTTTTGAGTCAACATGGGATATTTTAATTCGACTGGTTTTCAGAGGTTTACGATTCTATTCTATACTCCCCGCTCGTATGACTGCCAAACTCACAAGTTAAAAACTAATTATTTTAACACATTGTGTGCGGGACACGTACTAGTAATTTTTCTGGCGATTGATACTTGAGCGCGGGACACGTACTGGTAAGGTTAACTAGATTTGCGCGCAAAACTCCCGCCTCAGAAACAATTCCGCCGCGAGATGTACCCGTACACAACGTGTTAACTGACGCATGCTCTAATCTCAATGGAGGAGCATTTACTTGAATTGCATTCCAGAAATTGTAAACCTTTATATCAAATTCTTATTTTTTTATATGTTAAGAAAATATTGTATTGATTTCCTGGTATGATTGTACTGATATTTTATTCAGAAGTATTTTCTTCACACGGCACTGCATAATTTTTATACTTTAACTCTTTGAAGACTTGCGTAATATTTTTCAGCCAAGCAAATTGTAATCATGATTTGTTCGTAAGAATTTTATTTGTGAAAGTTTGTAAAAAATAAAGGTATAAAATTGCGTTTTATTATAATTATTGGATAATTCTGGTTTCAATTTAATGTTAGAGAAATGCAATTACCTCCAAAGTGTAAGAAATTGTGTTAGAAGATAAATCCACAAATAAATACATTTAAAACAATAAAACATTTTATCTTAAACATTAAACATTACTTTGTTAACAAAACATTAAAAAAACAACAGCTTCTCCCATCAAAATCCGTATTATTGTATATATTTAAGCATAATATAAATAATTAATCTCTTTATTTTTATTTAAAATATTTTTTAATACAGGGAACAAACAAAAAATTTCTGTTCGATATAATCTTTGTGGGAAAAAATAAATTAATTATCCAATACATTACGCATTAATATCAATGAAAGATGTTAGCACTTCTGGACCATTTCGAATAATCATGGTGTGAAAAAACTTTCGATTAAGTTATTCTACGTAAAACAGAAAAATTTTAAAGAAATATGGAAAATAGGATTTAGGAACGCAATTTTTAAGCAATAAAAAAAAACTGTAATAAATTATTTCTTCGAAACTTGTAAAATAGTAGTGCTAAAAGGAGTAATGTTGAAAGTTTAAAAAGACCTCAGATGAATGCGTGTTACCTTTTCCGTGAAGTAGCAGTGGTTCTCTGAGCTACATTAACCAATTCTTATGATACCTTTATAAGTTTTATCAAGGAATACTAACTATTCTATTAACTTCACTCAACTATTTCAATTTTTTTCATTTTTGTTGAAGAATATCTAAATCCTACCCCAATTCCTAGTCTTCATATTCGGATTTTGGTACGTAAATTTAAAATAATGCGGATATTTTAATAAATGTTTATGTTTATATAGACAATCGTTTCTTCTTTAAAATGTGATGACATTAAGAGCTGAGGTGTGATCACCTTTTCACATTTTCCTGTCGCACTCAAACAAGGTGTTTAATTAAGACTTGTGATCACATCTGTAGTAGTTCTAGAATTGCTATTTAATTGGGTCTGTGTCACCGTATGTTCTGTCAGAAAATTCTGAATAGGAATTGTTTAGAGCAGTGTTTTTTAGGAGAGCTCTGTATAAGGTATATAGGTATAACCCAATGAAAATTCGATATCAGTTATGTAAAGAACATATAGCGGACATAAAATATAATAGAGGTAATAGTGCTTTATCCCGGCTAAATCAAATAGAGAACATTAACATACTTTTTAACGAAAGTAAAATAATCTACAGGTCTTATTTTTATTGACAATTATTCATAAGAGAGCCCATTGAAACTTATTTAAGAGGTTCAGGAGTTTCTAACGATACATTATCTTTTCGCATCTCGAATTTATGGGTTGAATGGTTGGATAACTTACAGCGTCGCGAAATAGAGGGAACTCGAGCAATCGCGAAAATATAGGGCGCGTTATCTGATTACTTGTTTATTTTCGATGATTTTTTCCATTTTCCATATGCATTTGTAATTTTCTGTTATACATTCTGATGACGACAAAGCAAATGAGTTGAAACATGTAAATATAGATTTTTAATTTACTTTTAATGTGTTTTATAACGTCTTTTAGCAAATAAATATTTTAATATTATGATATGATTAGTAGTGGACGTAATTTTGACTTACTACTCGCACTTATTTATATTTGCTAAAACTTTGTATTAAATTATTCTAAGCAAAACAAGGAAATTTTAATGAAATATGGAAGATAGAAACGCAATTTTTAAGTAATAATAATAATAAAATGTAATTATATATTTCCTTAAAACTTGTGAAATAGTAGTGGTAAAAGGAGTAGAGTCGAAAGTGTAAAAGGACCCCAGATTAGTGCGTGCTGCCTTTTCCGTGAAGTAGCGGCGATTGTCTGTGTCACACCGACCATTTCTCGTGACACCTTTATAAGTTTTATCAAGGAATCTTTTTCAACTATTTCAATTTTTGCATTTTTGTTGACGAATTTCTAAATCATGCCCAAATTCCTAGTCTTCAAATCCGGATTTTAGTACATAAATTTAAAATAATGCAGATATTTTTAAGAATGTTTCTATAGACAAGTTTTTCTTGTTTAAAATGGGATGACATTAACCCTAGATCTACCGGGAATTTTATTCAAGTTTTAATAAAACGTTCTACACCAGAATTTTTATTTAAAACTATTTAACTTATTTATTTACCTTATTTTTGTCTGGTTTATATACTTAGTTTATTTTAAAGAAATTTCTGGTTTGATGGAATATTTCGTATGTACCTGTCGGGTCCAATGGACCCGTCTGGTAGACAGAGGGTTAACCCCTTATCTACGGCATTATGATCTACTGCAATTTTTTTCATGTAATTTTTTTTTTCGGTTACTAAAATGAAAATTAAAGGATAAACGTAAAAAAAAATATTCACCCGTGAGAAATTTAATTATTTAGAGGTAATTAACTAAAGTGGTACTTTAAAGTACCGCCAGTACATTATGACTAAATTATCGTAACAGAAAACACACAAGATATTTCAACTGGCACCAGAAAATATTTTCGATTTAATAAATATATGAAATATAGGCCTTTTTCTTATTTGCAAATATATCGTTTGGCAAATTCCATTGCCAATCATTTATTTCAAAACTTTAGAATTGAAAATGCTTTGCCCCTGAAAGGGTTTAAAAAAAAAAACTATTTTTTTTTTAAGGTTTCGATCTTGTTAGCAGTCCTTTAGTTTTGCGACGTCAATATTCCAGGGAAAACATTCTCTCTCGCATCTCCGCGTATGCAATATATGAATTTACATATGCCATTTCTAGCATAGCAAAAACCAGCCGGTGCCACAACTTTTTCGATTTGCTATAAAAAAAAATAACAATGAAACAGACGAGAAATACCATGGAAATAACTACTGCACGACGTTTTAGTAATTGCATTTTAAATCCGATGAAAACGATGGATAACTACACAGACGGAAAGTAAACAAGAAGTTTTTCTCCAGCACCCATTGTACTGACGGTACTTATAAGTACCACCGAGTAATTCAACTGTTAAATCAAATACATACACCGTTAAACTAAAATAGCTATTCAAATTGTATTCTAAGACCATAATGAACACATAAAAAAAAAATCCAACACTTATCTTGTATCCTTTACTGTGATTGCAGCAATGAAAAGACGAGCGTGGCAATCTGTAGAAAAAGTAGGCACAAAACACATCGACTGCTTCAAAGATAGCCTCATTCCTCTCTAAAATAACAAACCTAGAACTACCGCTGCCATCTATTCGGATAAAGTGGTGTTAAAAGAGCGATTTTTGTAAAGTACCATTATAAAATTAGTAATATTCACTATGGTATAAAAGTTTAAAGGGAGTGGTACTTATAAGTACCGTCAGTAGATAAAGGGATAAGAGCTGGGGTATTATGAACTTTTCACATTTTCCTATTGCACCCAAACGACGTGTATAATTAAGAGTTGTGATCACATCTCCAGACGTTCTGGGATTGCTATGTAATTGGGTCTGTGTCACCTCATATTCTGTCCGAAAATTCCGAATATGAATTTTTTAGTACAGTGTTTTTTAGGAGACAGTGCAGACTATTTATCTATTTCCGTCATTTCTTGTGATATCAGTACATTTTAAGAAATATTTTAATAAATATCTCTTCAAAATGTCATTTAAATATTTCCGTAATCCTCTCATTTTGTATTTCTTTTGAATTCGAATAGCAGAATTTTTCCAGGTATTTTCTAAAAATAAATAAAGAAAAAGAAAATAATTTTTGAAAAAAAAAAAAAAAAAAAAAAAAAAAAAAAAACTAGTAGAATTCAAGTTCACAACATCACGCAAAGCCTGAAAAAAAAATTGCTATTTTTGAGTCAACAGGTAGAAAGACTGGTTTTCAGAAGTTTACAATTCTATTCTATACTACCCCCCACTCATACGAATGCTAGACCCACAAATTACAAACTAATTATTTTAACTAATGCACGCTCAAATCTCAACGGGCGAGCGTTTACTTAAATAAAATTTTACAAGTTATTGTCTTTTACATGAGAGCCTTATTTTTTTATTTGCTTAAGAAAATATTGTATTCATTTCCTGGTATGAGTGTCCTGAAATTTATTTTTAACTGCTTCATTCACACAGCACTGCATGATTTTTATACTTTAACCCTTTGTATCACCGTGTTGCAGATCTGCAACATACCGAAAAGGTCAATGTTATTTCGACAGTAAACTTCAAAAGACGATTTTGTTGATTGTTCTTATTCTAGTATACTGCTATTAACATAATTATATCACTAAATTCGCAACAGATGGCGATACTGATTTTTTTTTCGCCCAAAGTTTGATTTATTGCTTGATCTACACATGATTTTTGCTGAATTAAGCTTTGAAATAGTAGAGTTAAAAAAGTCCACAGACGTCTACAAGTATATTGTATACAAAGGTAAGTTTAAATTCTTTATTTGAAGACCATTTTCGAGATAGGAAATTTATAATATGTATAAGACAAACGTAAACTTTTGTTTGTTGCAGATCTGCAACAACGTGCCATGTTTTCCCCTGTAATGGATTTTTTTAAATATTGAAAGCACGAGGCATAAAATTTCTTCTAATGGTTATTTAATGTAACTACCTTAGATATTCGCCAATTTGTTAAAAGTATTTACTATATGTCTGTAATTCATCTTACAAGAGTGAAAAATTATTTGTCTAGTTATATAGGTGTGTCAATTATTCTAGAATCTATGTCTCTGAATATGTTTGAACAATTACGACAATTGCCTCGTTTCAATAATAATACTCAAAACCTTCTTTTATCCAACCCCGATTGTGATAGACTTTTTACAGTCAGACCTAATCCAGAGAAAATAAATAAAAGACTGGAAAAAATTCCTCTTGAGCATTATTTATGTGTAGATGAGCAAATTTGTTCAACAAAATCTCGTAATCTATAAAGCGATACAATCCGAACAAACCACATAAGTGGGTGTATAAAATTTATGTTCTGAGTGGTGTATCTGGATTTTCCTATAAAATCGAACCAGATTCACGCAAAGAAAGTGTTATAAACTTAAGGGAAACAGATCTTGGTGCTGCATCTAACCATGTAATGCGTTTAGCATTACATGGTTGGAAGATAGGCAGCCAAATCATCCCAACACATAAGAACTACAGAATATACTTAGACAATCTTTTCACATCAATCCCTTTTATTCTATATTTGGAGGTGGGTATTCTAAGCTTAGGAACAATAAGAAAAATCCGTATACCTAAGTGCGAGCTACCTAACGACAAAAATATGACGAAAAAATAACGCGGATCATCTACTGAATACTGTGCAGTAGTTGAAGGGGTGAATGTTTCAATAACATCATGGAAAGACAACAAAGTTGTTCGTTTAGCATTCCTTTGCTGGTGAAGAACCTAAATCAAAAGTTCGAAGGTATGGAAAATCTATTAAAACCTAAGTTGATATTGACCATCCTTTTGTTGTATCTCAATATAACAGACACATGCGTGGAATTCATTAATAAACATCATTATGGGAAGACAAAAGATATGATTGAGAAGCAAAAGACGGCCTATTCGTATGTTCTATCACTTTTTGGATTTAATTATGTCTAATGCTTGGTTATTAACTTGGTTATTATTCATCAAGAGAAACAAAAAACTAAAAAGATGTTGAATTCCGCTGACTTTCGCTTTGAAGTTGCAGAAGGCCTCTCTAAAATTAATACCAAGTCAAAAGTTACAAACAAGAGAACGGTAGCATAGAAAAAAAATTCAACAGAAAAAGGACAGAAGACCTACTCAACATATTCCACAAAACAAGTGTGCTTGGACAAAATTAGACACTGGCCATATTGGACCGAAAAGAGAATACGTTTTAAATACCCCGATTATAAAGGCTTTACTGAAACTGTGTGTGAGAAATGTGGTGTGGGACTTTGCTACAACAAAACTAAAAATTGTTTCACAATTTTTCGTTTAAATTAAAGTTTTAAATAATTTCAGTTTTTATGTCATTTGGCAAGTTGTTGCAGATATGCAACAAAACCATTTTTGCAAATAAAATTTTATTTTTCCGCTCTGAATTCTTTGTATGATTTTTTCCATGCTTAAAATGATGCATTTTAATATTTGTGTAAGAATTTTTCAAATCGGAGTTGTTGAGTTACAAAGTGTTAATTCTGAAGACTAGTGTAATATTTATCAACCAAGGAAATTGTAATCATGATATGTATATAAGAATTTTAGTTGTGAAAGAAGAAAAAAAAGCTATAAAAATGCGTTTTATTATTTTTAAATATAATTTATGGTTAACTCTGGTTTGAATTTAATATTAGAGAAATGCAATTATTTTCACTCAAAGTGTAAGAAATGGTGTTAGAATATAAATCCATAAATAATTACAGTTAAAACAGTAAAACTTTTTTACTTGAAGATTAAACATTACTTTGTTAACAAAAAATTAAAAATAAAAAACAGCTTCTGCCGTCAAAATCCTATTGTATACATTTAAGCATAACAGAAATAATTAATCTAGTTATTTTTATTTAAAATATCTCTTAATGCAGGGAAAAAGCAAAATTTATGTTAGATATAATCTTTGTGGGGAAAAGTAAATTAATTATCGAATACTTTACTCATTAATCCTTTCGACTCTGGCGTCTCTTACACACATTTTATTCGGTTTACACCACTTTTTAACAAGAAATTTCCTGTAAGAAAATACTTTCAAATTTGCTCTAATTAAGTAAGGCAAATTTTATTTTCCTTTATTACTGGCGCCAAAAACAAATTTTGCAAAGAAAAATGATGTTCGTCAGACTGGACATAGGAATGCGAAGAGTTAATATCACTGAAAGATGTCGCAATTCTGGATTATTTAGAAAAATGTTCTTGTGCAAAAATTTTCAATTAGGTTATTCTAAGCTAAACAAGAAAATGTTTTGAAATAAAGAAAATAGATTTTAGATAATAATAAAAAATTAATTTTAATAAAACTTTAGTAATTTAAATAAAATTTAGTAATTTAAATAAAATTTTAGTAATAATAAAAAAGAGTAATTAAATATTTTCTTGAAACTTGTGAAATATTCAATGAAAAGTAATTTTGGAATTATTTATGGATAAATACACAGGATGTTTCTCTTTGTCGCAGTGCAATAGCTAATGACTCAATTATCAGCTTTATGGGATCGGAAAGATTTGGCAAATACAATGTATTTACTACTATTTTTTTTTTTTTTTTTTTAATGATGATTGAGACTTTAAGAATGTCATAGAGAATTGCCTATAACCAGATTACAGTTGCTTGAGACGCAAACAATAACCTGTATATACAATTTCGAAACACAATCTTTCGGCAGTTTCGTCAGAATAATTTTGGAACAAGTTAATGGGTTTACATGTTTCTTTCATTAGCCGCTTTGCGACGAGAGCCCTTTGCTTAATTTTTAATCTTTTACCAATTGTTTTTCGAAACAGAAAATTTTCTGTAATTTAATCGCGAAAATGCTCCGATAGGTAAACTATGGAATAAAAAAGAACTGGTGGGAATAATAAAGGATTCTGAGCATCTTTACCTTCCTATACCGAATGGGTCTAATCGACCCATTTCTATAATTCATTTCATTCGATTCGAACCAGAATATTTTTTGTAAAGTAAGATAAATGAAAGGCACCGCAAACTAATATAAATTAATGCATTCAATAGTTTGTAAAGAAAATTCTGGTGTGAAATGTTTTTAATAAGGTTGAGTAAAATTTCAACAGGGTAGGAAGGCTAAGCAGTATTGCCAGATTGGGAACTTTTTTGGCCCGAGATTGTTGATTGTCACCGCTTTTTTGAAATAGAAATATTCGACCTATTTAAAAATGGATTAAAAATTCTGAAAAGAAAGGCGAATTATACTATTTTTGTAAAGTGGTGACACTCAACTAATCTGAATTTTAAAAAGTCCCCAAGCTGGCAACACTGATCTTTAGTGGCACATATACCAGTCGCTCTTCCCCAAGGGGTTAAATAAATGAAATTACTGTTCGTTTTTGAAAGCCGCGCCTAGCATTCTGGGACGATTCTACTAATCCAAAGGGGTGTTACTCTGAGATGCGCCACCGACAACTGAATACTAGGCCTGAGAGCTGGCACAAAAATGGCGGCTGCCGAAGGAGGACTTTTTTAACGTAGGTACGCTCCCTTAATCTTTGACAACGATATTTTATAAAAGATTTACATGCCTTGCTTAATATCAGAAAAATAAAGCTGATAAAACTTAAAAAAATTATTGGTACGAATTTTTACACGAAACACACGCTGCAAAAACTCCGCCTTCGGCAGCCGCCATTTTTGTGTCAGAGATCTGGCCTAGTATTCAGGATACGGTGGATGGGCATTTTCCGAAGTTGTCTTTAAGAATGGTCATTACTTGTTTGTTATTTTTTACTTCCCATCAAAGTTTAAAATTTTATTAATATTTCATTTTAATTCAAATTAAAACTTCTATATTTAGTGTTCAAATGGCTAGTTCGAGTAAAAATAAATCTTTCAGGAATGGTAGCAAGAAAATTATATATAATGTCATTCAAATTTGTGATCAAGAAGGGAAAAAGGAGAATAAATTGTACCGATAGATTATTCTACAAAACAAAAGAGTCAAATTGCTGGGGTTTCTAGTAGTACTATTAAAAAGATTCGACGAGAAGCAGGAGATGAGCACAATCCTGTTTTTTGTTCTCTTAAACAAAGATTTAAAAAGAATGTCTTTGAATAAGACGTATAGATAATTTCAGCAGATGAGGAGGATAACATTGAAAGGTATATTTTAGCAAGAAAGCTTTTTAAATGTAATTAAAATAACAATAATAGTAATTTTTTTCGCGAAAAGCAAAAATTTTGTATAACTTTAAAATTTTTTAAGCGTTTTCGTTTTTTATAAATATTAATTTAAAAAACGTTTTTACATAAATAGATATTATTTCCCCAATTATTTCTTAAAATAGTCAGCTAAACAAACTCCGCTCAACCCTATTTTGTTAAAATCAAAGCAGACCTGCGCAATAACGCGGAGGGTTTTTCTTATCCGTAAACAAACAGTAAATTCTTTCGAAAATGTATTTTAAAAACAAGCAAACAGAAACATATTATTCAAGTTATACCAAAAATATAACCATATTTTATTGGTTTTACATTTTGTAATATTATTTATTTATTTATTTATTTTTGTTTCAGATACAATCTAGAGACAATACCCAGATAGCATGAGCATTAGCAGCAAGTTTGATTTTTTTCTGACATTTTCTTGCCGTGACAATTTTGAATTGAGAAATTCGCAGCAAATTTCCCACAAGGTATACCATCCCCCACTTGCGTGAGTAGTTTGTTGTAAAACTGATTTCAAGACTGTCTTTAACGAATTAAAATGACGAAAGCAAATAATCCCTCTGGTGAGAGAATAGACAATCAGCACATACGCAGAAATTGTAGAAATTTTATTCGGTATGCACCGCTTTTTCTAAACGCTATAATTATCAAATACCAAAAAAGGTTCGTATTGACAAGTACAAATAATACCTTAACTTGTTTATGGTGATGAAAACGATGCATGCAACTACTGACGGTGTGTTCGCAGCAATAGGCCTGATGAGGTCTATAGACTCCCTCCCCCTTCGGAGGGGTTAAACTTTAGTGTAACAGTTTTAAACAGATAGTGGGGCGTGGAAAGATTACTACTTAGCGGTGTTTTTTATTACTTGTTTGCCGTTAATTTGCAATAAATTTGATACAGCATGAATTTAATTTGCACGACAAGTTAGTTGTAAGTTCAAAGTGTGGTGATTTCGGCGTTTGCATTATCTTGCTGCAGTCTTGTTATGAACTTTCAGCCTTGTCATGCTGAGCTTGCTGCAACTTTGCAGGTTTTCAAAGCAAGACTGCTGCAAATTTTCTGACAATTAAAAATGCTATCTGGGTATAATAGGTATAAAGAAAAATAACGAATCATAACTTTGAAGCCTAGCCTTCAAAATCATGTCAAACGAATTAGTAATGATTAATTTTTCAGCACAATGTTAAAATTTTCGTTATCCTTTTTTGTAATTTAGCATTTTTTTTTTTTTACTTATATAACACATAAATTAAAATAATGCAAACTAGTATGCTGTGGTCACCACAAAACTTTCTTCTTTGTAAATCACGTCAATTAAAACATTTAAATAGAACAAGAAATTACATCAATGTAGCACCAATTCATATCAAAGTATATCTGAATTTGAAGTTTGTTGTGAATTCGTGCATTAATTATTGAGATAGAGCTATACGAGAAATTCTGGCACCATAACGTAAGCAGCACTAATTCATATCAAGGTATACCGGAACCTGCAGTTTGTTGAAAATCCAAGCATTAGTTCTTGAGATAGCGCTATTGTGGAAATCACAAAAAATGCAGCATAGCAGCGGACACCTGGTGAGCGATTTACACGAAAAGATACAAAACGTCAATTCATGTTAAGGACTAACTGAATCTGAAGTTTGATGAAAATCCGTGCATTATTTCTTGAGATAGAGCTATTACAAAAATCGTATAAATGCTACAAAATACAGCATTGTAGCGCCATCTGTTGGGCGATTTACGCCAAAACGTTATCAGCACCAATTCATATCAACGAATAACTGAATCTGAAGTTTGATGAAAATTCATACATTAGTTCTTGCGATAGATCTATTGCAGAAATCGCGAAAAACGCAGCATACCTTTTGGGCGATTTACACCAAAAACTAATCAATACCAGTTTTTATTAGGGACTACTTGAATATAAATTTTTATTAAATTCCGTGCATTAGTTCTTGAGATAGAGCACCCACAAAATTTGTGTCACATACAGACAGACTCACAGACTCACAGTCAGACATTTTGTAAAAACATATTTTTAGGAATCTGTGATCTCTAAAACGTGTAAATCCGTCGAAAACCGGAAGTTGAAAATTTTCACGAATCCAATACTTTCTTCTTGTAAAGATAGAAAAAAATAAAAAAATTGTAGTCATGGATATAAACTATTTACAAGCTTATTAACACTTTTGGGGCAGGTACTTATATTTCTGAATACACACTGGAATTTTTAAAAAATTTAATTTGAAAATAAGGAAAATGCAATTTTACAACTTTCTTCACAAATGATATGAAAATAGAACTCAATTAAGAGATTCTGTTCCAAATCTTGATTAAAATGAAATGGGATATAATACACTGCTCAAAACAATTAAAGGATATTGCAGTTTTAGGTGGATTTTGCATCTGGTAAACTGTTTAGCTGATTGATACATGGTCGACAGACATAGTAGGTTATATGAGAATAAATTACACATGTTTGGCAGAAAAAAATGCATTTTATTGCGCATTTGTGTACTAAAGGAAAAAAACACAATTTGTGCATATAAGAAAAAAAGAATAAGAAAAGGTGTTTTCTTCAAAGAAAATCATTTTCAGTAGGGGGTATGGTTTCCACGGGCGGCCAGCAACGTTGAACACCTTTGAGGCATGGACTCAATGAGGCTATTAATGACGAGTTGGGGTATTCTGCCCCACTCTTCCAGAAGAGCTCTTTCCAGTTCTTGGAGAGTTTGTGGGGGTTGTTGGCGGCCAGAAACTCGTCTTCCTAGGGCGTCCCAAACGTGCTCGATTGGATTCCTGTCTGGAGAACACGCTGGCCATTCCATTAGAACGATTCCTTCCTCGAAAAGGAAATCCTCCACCAGGTTTGCACGATGTGGCCTGCAGTTATCGTCCATTAAAATGAAGTTATCTCCGATTGCTGCAGCGTAAGGGACTACAACAGGTCTGAGGATCTCATCCCTATATCGGCGACCAGTCAGAGCTCCATCTCGAATGATGTAGAGGTCAGTGCGCCCGTCAATGGAGATGCCACCATACACCAACACTCCTCCACCGCCAAATCTGACACTTTCGTGCACGAACGCAGGATTATTCCAACTGCCACGGTCCCTCCAGATGAAAATACGCCTATTATCCGGATTCACAGAAAAACGGGACTCGTCAAAAAACAGAATATTGCTCCATTCATTTCTCCTCCAGTTGACATGCTCGGTTGCCCACTCCCTGCGGTCGCGACGATGCCTTGATGTTAATCTAACATATACCATCGGTCGGCGAGCATACAGACCTACAACATGGAGCCGGTTTCGGACAGTCTGAGTTGAAATCGTGGTGCCTGTAGCCGAGCGAAGGTGTTGTTGGAGAAGAGTAGCGTTCATGGTTCGGTGTCTCCGAGCTGTTAACGCTAAATACCGATCTTCATTGGGCGTTGTTGCCCGTCTACGATCTTGCCCTGGTCTTCGGCCTGCACATCCACTCTCCAAAAAACGGTTCCAGATCCTGGAAATGACACTTTGTGACACTCCAATGGCTTGCGCTACTTCGGCTTGAGTTTGGCCCCCTTCTAACCTACCAACAATTCTCAAATCTTCTGAATCTGTCAAATGACTTCGCTGAGACATCGTACTCATCGAAACAAAGCAATCACTGAATGCCGATCATCCTTGTCTTCATTCTCTTTTATCCAGTTGAAAGTCAAATTTCATTCGCTGCCGCTGAAGCGACGTTTTCGACGTCGAACTCAAAATTTGCATACTTTACAGTTTGAAAACCAGAAAAATTTGCATTTGTGATTCTCTTCTTCTATTTTCGGCAAAAAAAATTTCGTTTATATCGTTATTTTATATAAAACTTCAAATATCTTTTAATTGTTTTGAGCAGTGTGCATTCCCCCGCCTTCAAGAGTTTAATTGAATATGACATTTTTTTCGTACAACATTAATATTTTTACATTCTTCTATCTTTACAAGAAGAAAGTATTTGATTCATGAAAATTTTCGAATTCCATTTTTCGACGGATTTACTCGTTTTATGGGTCAGAGATTCCAAAAAACATGTTTTTATAAAATGTCTGTCTATGAGTCTGTGAGTCTGTGACTCTGCTGTCTGTCTGTCCGTCTGTCTGGAAGTATGTATGTGACACAAACATTGTGGGCGCTCTATCTCAATAACTAATGCACGGAATTTGATGAAAATTTATATTCAGTTAGTCCCTGATATAAATTGATGCTGATGAGTTTTTGGTGTAAATCTCTCAACAGGTGGCGCTGCTATGGAGTATTTTTCATGATTACCACAAATGTTCTATCTCCAGAACTAATAAACTGACTTTTTTCAAACTTCAGATTCAGTTAGTCCTTGACGTGAATTGACGTTTTATACCTCTTTCCGTGTGAATCGCTCAACAGGTGGCGCTGCTATGCTGCATTTTTTGATTTCCGCAAAAGCTCTATCTCAAAAACTAATGCTTGGATTTTCAACAAACTTCAGAATAAACTATACCTGGATATGAATTAGTGCACTTTCGTTTTTGGTGTAAATCACTGAACCGGTGGCGCTGCTATGCAGCATTTTTCACGATTTCTACAATAGCTCAATCTCCAGCACTAATGCACGAATTTTCATGAAACATGAGATTCAGTTAGTCCTTCACATGAATTGACATATAATACATTTTGGTGTAAATCGCTCAACAGGTGGCGCTGCTACTCTGCATTTTTTGCGATTTCCGCAATAGCTCAATCTCAAGAACTAATGCTTGAATTTTCAACAAACTTTAGATTCAAGTATACTTTGATATGAATTAGTGCCGTTTATATTTTGGTGCAAATCGCTCAACAGGTTGCGCCTCTATGCTACATTTTTCAGAATTTTCCCTATAGTTCTATCTCAAGAACTAACGCACGAATTTCCATTAAACTTCAAATTCAGATATAATTTGATATGAATTGGTGCTATATTGATGAAAATTCTTGTATAGTTTAAATGGTTTAATTGACGTGATTTATACAGAAGAAAGTTTTCTGATGGCCACAACACTCTAGTGAATACTGTTTTTTTTTACAATTTCACAAAAATATATATTTTTCTAATTTCTCTGAAGCATAAATAAAACTAGGCGGGTGTGCCAAATCCAAAACTTTGTTCTATCTCATAATAATAATAATTTAAAATTCGACATCACGGTGCCAAAATTAAAAGAAAATCTATGCCCATCATGAGGATTGTAAAGGCATATCGGCTCGTTGAATTGGGTTGAACTGGATACATTTAACGCGGTGCAGAGTAATTCTGTTTATAAACTGATGAAATAATGGACACCACTATTTATAAACGATTTTATTAGAAAATACGAACTTGCTCATTTTCATGTACGTTATAATAGAAAAATTTTAGTTAAATATTCTTGGTGCCGTTTGTCAGTTTTGGAATTAAAATTAGGTGTCCTTTTTTAAGGACACCGCGCCGGAAAGGGTTAACAAAGAGATATGTGTATCGCCTGCTTTCAAACAAATCACTGAATTTTGGAACCGACCCTCTAAGCTGTCCGCAACCAAAATTTCCAACCCAAAGAGTATAAAATCGACACCCGCTGTTCAATATACACCATGTTTAATAAGAGTCTATTTACGCGAAAATGTAACAGAATATTAAATTTGATTAAATCTCTGCATTACTTTTTGAGTTATAGCTTTTGTGAAAATCGTGAAAAATTCAGAATAGCAACGCCAACTGTGATTTACACCAAAATCTAATAAGTTACAGCTTACTTCAACGTATAACTGGTTATGACGTTTGATGAAAATCCGTGCATTAGTTATTGAGATAGACCTATTGCGGAAATTGTACAAAATGCAGCACAGCAGCGCCATTTGTTGGGCGATATACACCAAAACTTAATAAGCAACAACTTAAGTCAACTTATAACAGTATATAAGTTTGATGAATATCCATGCATAAGTTCTTGAGATAGAGCTATTTTGAAATTCGATAAAAATACAGCATAGTAGCGCTACCTGTAGGGCGATATACACCATAAACTAATCAGCACCAGTTTATATCAAAGTCTAACTCAATTTGAAGTTTTGTGATATTCCGCGCATTAGTTCTTGAGAAAGAGTGCTCACAGAATTTTCGGCACATATTGACAGACTCACATAGTCACAGACAAGCTCACAGAGTGACAGACAGACTTAAAGACAGGCATTTTCTAAAGCCCGTGGGATTCTAAAAGTATAAATCCATCGAAAATAGGAAGTGAAAAATTTTCACGAATCGAATACTTTCTTCTTGTAAAGATAGAAGAAAGTAAAAATGCAAAAGTAGTAGTAAATAGTATAAACAATTTTCTTAAACCGCGATAAAACTTCAGTCCATTTTTGTGATTGAAAGGGGTCTCAGGACTCTTAAAATTGGAAAAAATGGAATAAAAGACCATTTTCTGTATTTCATATCTTAAAATGTATTTAATTTAAAAACGCGATTTTTCTTGGGATTGAAAGATATAAGTATGTTCTTTAATTCGTGTATTTCAAGTATTGCACTATGCAGAATTAGTATTTAAACGGATCTGTAAACTATCATATATCTGTCGATCAGAAAATTGGTATAACAGATTACGCGCAGTTATACAAAATAAATTTGGCAACTAGAATGAAATTTTTTCACCCTAATTATATTTCAGATTGTAAGAATTACCCTGAACTTAAATAAATTTGTATTTAAAGCATTTTTATCTTTTTCATACAAAATTATATTTAGCTAATACAAATTTTGAAAATTTCAAAAATATCCTCTTCTAAAAAAATAGTTTTTTGGAAAATGAAAATGAAATTTTAGGTTCAGTTTATAGAGACTAACATGAAACATACATTTTGAAAATTTGATGAAACAATATTCTGAAGATTTTGAGATACCCTGCGCATTATTCCAAAAATCGTCACTTGGAGAAAAATGACCTCAAAATTTCGGAAAAGCCGCATCAGCTATTGAGCGGGTATAATTCTAAAAGCCATAATTTCTGTTCTAATGGGAATTCCAAGGAAACCTTTATATCAAAATGTTCACGAAAGACAGGAGTATAACTTATAAAAAAATTAAATTTTCGAAAATTTTGAAGCTTTAAGAGTCCTGAGATCTCTGAAGGGGGCTGGTCACTCAGCTTCGAAATTCTCCTCCGTAGTGTTAACTCTATGGACTTTTGATTCATTCGTATATTTAAAATATCTTTTCGGGAAAGTCATATTTTTAACATCTTTTTTCTGTGTACTCTTCTTAAAGGATGTCTCTTTTTTTCTTAGTTTTCAAAATATTTCTAAAATCTATGTTGAATTTAATATTTTATGTGGTAAAAGCGGGCGAACTGTAAGTAGGATTTTAACACTTCATATAAAATTAAGTCTATACTTTAGAAATATTTTGAGAACTAAGAAAAAAAGTTACATCTTTTAGGAAGATGTCTTTAGTCCACTTTTTCCTGGTTCCACTAACATTTCCTTTATTAAAAAATATTATATATAATTTTTCAACGTTGAAATTGAAGTGTAATCAATTAACAGGAAACAATGAAGCAAACTGTATTGTTTTAAAGCGGCATTTTTTTTTTTTATTTTAACTATTTTTAAAGTTTTGGAACAAAGTAGCCCTTGCTGGGTTCTTCTTTGGTTAATTCACTTATTTTCATATAAAATAAGTACAATTCATGTGTTGGAATAATGAAACCAACTAGAAATTGATTGCAACATGATCTGCTAATGAATTAACACTGCCAACTTGATAAACAAATGTTTTTTTTTTTTTTTTTTTTTTTTTTTTTTACATTTAGACACATTAAACCAAATGTTAATATTAAAGACACGAGAAACAGTTTTCATCATGTTATCGTCAGCTACTGGAACAAAAATAATTACTGTAACACTTTGCTAAAGTAACATTTGAAAAAAAATGTTACTTAATACATTTTTTAAGAGATTTGATTGTATAAAAGGCATTTCTGAGTACAGGGGTCTACTTTCGGACCAAAAAAGGCCTGGCAGAAAGTAACCCCGAAAAACTAGTTTTCATGATAGCTTTATGAAAACGTAAACATTTTCTGTCAAAATAAAGAGTTAAAGGAAAACCTATGATCACACATGGGTTACAGGTTACTAAAGGTAATATTTTGACACTTACCTTATTTTTATCCCTTATCTAGATTGTCTCACTATAGAAAGTTTGGGGAGTTAAAATCTACACACGAAAACAGTTGTTAACAAACACATCCAATGTTGCCACTAAAAAAATTTTAATTACCCCCAAACTATTAACACTAGAACGGCGGGAATCTTTACTCAAGTTTTAAATAAATATTTCACATCAGAATTTTTACTTAAAACTATTTAACTTATTTATTTAAGTTATTTTTGTGCAGCATTTATTAATCTTATATTACAAAGAAATTTCTGGTTCGAATCGACATATATTCATTCAGAAAGGGTCAAAATGACCCCTCGCCGCCGTTCTAGTGTTAAAATACATTTTAGTAGTGTCTAAAATATTTTTCAAAGGCAAAAACCCCGATTTATCTTGTATTGTTTGTTCAATACAAAGAATAAAATCTTTTTTTATGGGTTAGACCGAAATAACACCGCAGGGACCAAAGTATTGACGGTACACAAAAAATAGAAGTTAAAAATATTAATTTCCCGAGGAGGTATTTTAAATATACGAATGCATCAAATGCCCATAGACTTTACATTAGTGAGGAAAAATCGGTGGTCTGCTCTCGAGTTATTGTTTCAATTGCATATATGCAGAGGTCACAGCCATACTAAATTCTTTTATATTTGCTACCACTATTTTAGAACTAAAATCTTCGTGATATATTCTTTTATCATCAACAACTGAAATGCTAAACAAAATCAACTGTTTTAAAAAAGCGGGAGCAAAGAAATAAAATTTTAGGATGGTTGCGATCCCTGAATATGTTTTAAATACGTTTCATATGTTTCAATATTAACACTATACAGTCCGCAAACAGTGTTGCCAAATCTGGCATGATTTCCATTTAGAAATTTCGAGTTAGCACCAGTAATTTTGTTTATACAGTCGAAACTCGTTATCCCGACACCAGAAAAAATTGTCGTTATAAGCGGGGTGTCGCGGTAACCGAAGTTGGAGAGAAATATGATTATAAAAAGCTGTATTTTTAATTCTTTTAAGACAATTTTAAATTCATAACTGTTCTGGCAGTTTTAATCAATAAAACATTATTATTAAGGCTAATTCCATGCGAACTTGTCATGTCTGTCACACAGCTGAAAATCGTTATACTTGTTGGCCACCGTTATTTCCGAAAAGTTGGCTTCGCGTTATTCAATTGATGAGATATCTCCGATAAAATAAGTCACATTTTCCGTCCTAAAATACTGGTAGCGAAAAATCGTAGTATGTGACAGACATGACAGGATCGCATTGAATTAGCCTTAAAGAAATTAAACACAAAAACAAAATTGAAAAGAATAAAAATCAGATTTATGATGACTTGTTTTTTTTTTATTATTATTGTTATATGAAATGTTGATGAATTAAGGTTTGCTTATCCCTAGATTTGCTTCCTACAATTCTTTTTTCAATATGACACATTGAATTGTAATCAATATTCGCTCTTTCAGAAATGGATAATTGAAAATTTCTGATCGTTTCAATGCAATGCAATGCTTTGGTTTTACTTGGATGAAAAAATGCCATGTAACCACAAGAAAGCGCCGCCTGACCGGACAAAAAGACCGCGAGTAGACTAATGCGTCTATCTGTAGCCTAACTGGGTCATTCATAGTGTTTGGGTTTATTTAATCAGATAAAGGTTTGAAGTACAATTTCTCCTTTATCTCAATGGGTATTTTAGACACTTTTTTGAAACGTTTGGCTAAGACATTTATTATCGCTTAATTTCCGGCCTTATAAGGCAAATTATCAAAAATGGACAATTTTCCTAAACTGTTGGGATATCCGGAGTTGAAAATTATTCAACGACGTAAATCCGGAGTTTATTTACATTAAAAACATATACAGAAAATCGGGACTTTGAAAAACGGACGTGATAAGTGGAGTGACGTGAAAACCGGGTATCGGGATAACGAGGTCCAACTGTACTAGTTTTGCTTTTTTTTAAAATCAAGAATTTTAAATCATTATAGCAATCAAATATAACTCTCCAAACTTACAGGGGGGGTGGGGATTTAGAGTTTCTTAACGGTAGTTTTATAAATGACGCATAAAAGCGTCAGGTGGCATGCATAGCGTTAACACATTACCGACGAGAAACTAGAAACATTGGTTTGATTCAAAAAATGTCATTGACTATTGGCTCCTACGATTGATTAATCATGTTACGTACGATTGAATAATCTTAACTGTTTTACAAAACATTACACTATACGTTAACCTCTTGAGGGGCAGTGGGATGTATTATGTCCCACCTAATTCGCACCAGAAACTTTTAACCAAATTTTATATTTTTAACTTGGTATGGGGGTAATGATAATTAACTGCTTTTTTCTTATTTTAAAATAAAATTTTTCGATTATTCTGATGAGAATTCAATATTACAGAGACATAATAAAGTCTCTTTAAAAAAAAAAATTTTTGAAAAATTTTGAAACTTTTTCGAAAAATTTTTGAAATTTTGAATTTTTTTTTTTTACCTTTAAATTCAAATATATAAAATTCGATGCTTGATTTTATTTATATATATAAACCAAACTTTTATAAAAAATATTGGTGATTTTCATTGATATTGAAGACGCATGGGACATTTCGAAGATTTCTAAGACGACGCGTAAAATTCCATTTTTTTCTCAAAAATAATTTTTTTTTTAATTTTTTTTGTGATAAATGCATGCTATAATGTATATAATGTACCCTTGAATAATATTTAAGTTGAAATTTACAAAAATAAAAGAAATTATTTTTAAGTATTTTAAGCTCCACCGTCCCCTTAAATCCAGATATACCATTTTATAAAGCTGCTGGCAATCAAACAATCTGAATAAAAGGCAGAGCCCGTGAATATCCCGAGAGCGAGTATTAATGGTTAACCCTAGAACTACCGAAAATTTTACTCAAGTTTTATAAAAACATTTTACACCAGAATTTTTACTTAAAACTATTTAATTTGTTTATTTAACTTATTATTGTCTGATTTATAAATTTAGTTTGTTTTGAAGAAATTTCTGGTTTGATTAAATATTTTGAATGTACATGTCGGGTCCATTGGACCCTTCTGGTAGACAGAGGGTTAATATTCTTTATCGAAACTTTCTATTTTAACAACTGGAAAATATTTTTCGAGCAGGCATCAAAAGTTGTTCTGAACATCACATTAAAATACACCGAGGAAAATGTTATATGTAAAATGAAAACTTCAGAAACTTTATTCTCTGCTTAGATGAAAATGATATATCTTTGTTAAAGATTTATTAATCGTCATTGCCAAAGGAACATATGTAAAGAACTTTCGGATACGTATGAGTTTTTCAGAAACTTTTAACCAAATTTTATATTTTTAACTTTGTGGAAGGGAAAGGGGAAAATGTTGAATAATTGCTTTTCCTTATTTGAAAATAAAATTTTTCGATTATTCCTGTGAGAAATTAATATTACAGGGATATTATTGCTTGCTCCTCGAAGGTTTAAAAAGAAACACCAATTGAAAAAGAAAATAAGAGATAAATAAGAGAAAATAAGATAGTGCGTTTTCATACCATAGCTGCCAACTTTTACGCTTTCTTCATAGCACTAAAATTTTATAGAAAATATTGCCTTATTAACTCCTTCGGTACGGGAACCTTTTACGAAATTTTAATCTTTTGTCCCCGTTTTTTAAAAACAGAAATTTGTGTCTTGTTGAATCGAGAAAATGCGCTGATTAGATAAGGCAAATTTTACAGTAAAATTTTACTGGTGACGAAAAACAAGGATTCTGAGCGCTTTATGCGGCACGTATACGTGTCGCTCGTCCCCAAGGGGTTATATCGTCGAAATCTCACAATTAAAAATGGCAAAAATCTCTATTAAATTTTAGTGGTAGCAAAAAAGCGTAAACGCTTCTTGGTCTCATTAAATTACGGTTTAAAAATTCAGATTGCTTATTGCCACCACTTTTTTGAAAAAAAATTATTCACCCTACTTAATGACAACTAAAATGATGCCATAATAAAGCCAATTAAACTATTTTATAAAATTGGTGGGAATCAAACAATCTGAATAAAAAGCAGAACCCGTGATTATCACGGGAGCAAGAATTAAGCGGTTAATATTCTTTATCGAAACTTTCTACTTTAACAACTGGAAAACATTTTTCGAACAGACTTCAAAAGTTGTTTTGAACATCATATTAAGATACACCGCGGAAAATGTTATGTGTAAAATGAAAACTTCAGAAACTTTATTCTCTGATTAGATGAAAAGGATATATTTTTGTTAAAGATTTATTCACAGTCATTTCCAAAGGAACATATGTAAGGAACTTTTGGATACGTATGAGTTTTTCCTTTGCAGAAAAAGAGCATTTTTAAACATAACTATGAAAATAAAATGTAAAAAACGAAGAAGTTAAGAATATTGAAAATATATCTTCAAATGACAGATTCCTCTGTTATTTAGTTGAATATTTCTTTCCAAAATATTTCTCAATTTATCCATGGATTCAAGAACACTTCCTACTGCCTATATCTATCCGAATCTTATCATAGTTCTTTATGTGATGTGTCAAGATGTTGTTCACTCTATTATTTTTGTATGTTTGACTGAAATTTTGATCATAACTACTTTTTTTTATTTCAGCTAAAATATTTCGAAAAATTCGTTCCTTTTAAAAACACCAAATCAATCATAAAAATGAAACATTAAATGGTTATTTATAATTGCTATTTTAAATTGAAAATGTAAAGCATTATCACAAACCAAGAGAAAAATTATAAAAAATACCTTTCGCACCGAACAAAAAAACTAGTATGTTGTGGCCATCACAAAACTTTCTTCTATCTCATACATGTCAATACTTCAAAATTCACTATCTCAGTGCCAAATTAAATGGCCATCTGTGTTCGTCATGAGAATTCTAAAAATATGAAATTCCGTGCATTAGTTCTCGAGGTATGACTGACGCTGAAATCGTGTAAATCCAGCAAAATGCAGCATAGCAGCGCCACCTATTGGGTTATTTACACCAGAACCTAACTATCAACAACTTATGTCAACGTCTAACCGCATATGAAGTTTGAGGAAAATTCGTGCATTAGTTCTTGAGATAGAGGTATTGCGCAAATCCTGACAAATTCAGCATAGAAGCGCCCCCTGTTGAGCGATTTGCAACAACACATAATCAGCAGCAATATTAATCAAGTTATACTTAAATCTGAAGTTTGATGAAAATTCGTGCATTAGTTCTTGAGATAGAGTTATTGAGGAAATAGTACAAAATGCAGCCCAGCAGCGCCATCTATAGGGCGATTTACACCAACGCGTAGGCAGCGTCATTTCATATGAAGGACTAACTAAATCCGAAGTTTGATGAAAACGTGTGCATTAGTTCTTGAGATAGAGCTACTGCGAAAATAGTGTAAATCCTGCAAAATGCATATTAGCAGCGCCACCTGTTGGGTGATTTACACCAAAACGTAAACAGCATCTATTCATGTCAAGGACTAACGGAATCTGAAGTTTTATACAAATCCGTGCATTAGTTCCTGAGATAAAGCTTTTGCGGAAATCTTGCAAAATGCTCCATTGCAGCGCCACCTGCAGGACGATTTACACCAAAACTAATCAGCACCAATCTATATCAGGGACTATCTGAATATCAATTTTTATTAAATTCCGTGCATTAGTTCTTGAGATAGAGCGCCCACAAAATTTGCGTCACAGACAGACAGACAGACAGACTCACAGACAGACATTTTGTAAAAACATGTTTTTTGGAATCTCTGACCCATAAAACGTGTAAATCCGTCGAAAACTGGAATTCGAAAATTTTCATGAAACCAATACTTTCTTCTTGTAAAGATAGAAGAAAGTAAAAATAGAGAGAAGAAATAATTAAAAGGCGGATGAGCTTTAAGGAATTTTATAAAAAAATAATTAGTTTTGAATCTCAAAACTTAACCCCTTAATTCTCGCTCCCTTTGATATTCACGGACTGTGTATTTTATTCAGATTATCCGATTCCCAATAGTTTTATAAAATATTGTAATTGGCTTTATTGTGGTATGATTTAACATGTGATTAAATAAGGTGGATATTTCTTTTTCAAAAAAGTGGTGCCAATAAGCAATTTGAATTTTTAAACCGTAATTTAATGCGACTGTTAAGGGGTTAAATAGAAAAGGAAAATACTTTTAAATTCGGTAATCAGATAGTTAAACTATAAATAGTGCGTAATAATATATATATATATATTAAATACACGAATTTGTTTTGAGATGAAAATTTTTATAATAACTTCCTGTCACTGGAAGTTACTTGAACTCCCTATCCCATATACCAAAACCTGTTAATGTATTAAATCCGTAGAAAAAGTTGCCGAACATTTTCAAAGTTACCTTTCTATGTAATATGATATAGAATGAATCATGAGTAACAACGTCCTAGATATTCGATTATTTATCATTATTACCATTATTTTCAAAATAAAATTATCACGGAGCCTTGCAGCACTTGTTAAACAAGTAAAATTTCGAATATATTGTTTGGATTTACCAATATCACGTATATTAAATAAATATATATAGAACGCACGACCCCTCAATATGTATCTTCCATGCTACACATGTAATACATTTTAGTTACACCTACAGTCTTTATTTTCTAAAAGCAAAGACTCACTGGTCCTATATTTATAATGGTCACAATTTTTTCAATATTCACACTGTTGGTATTAATGATAACTTTTTGGTAGTTATATTTTACCAGCATTGCAAATACAAATATTGGCAGGATATTAGCAATTTTAGTGTTATTATTCTAACTGTAAAGCAAATATAATTTTCTTGTCTTTGAGAACCTAACTTTTGTTCTTTTATTATTTTGAAAATAATTTATAATTTTATTTTCAAAGGAAGGGTAATTTTATAAAAAGGGATTGCAAATATTTCGATAATAACACAGTAATCTAGAGGATGTCTAGTCTTATGCTTCTAATTTATTGGCAGTATCTTGACCAATATCTTAGTATTGGCTTCTAATATTGCCCCAACATTGAGGTGTTTACATTTGGACAATACTGAAAACATATTGGCCAAGAATATTTCATTTTTCCATTGCCATTATTTCCAAATTAAAATTTAAAATTTGCCAATATCCGAATTTGCTAATCCCGTACCAAACATTCTTTACAAAGTTCTCATTTAGTATTTAATATTTTTAAATGATTAATTTTTCATAGTGTAAGATCGCAGGGTAATGTGATAGGTTCGTACATTTTCGATTTGAGCTGCAGTTAAATTCTGGGGATATATTCAATTTCAGAAGAAAATTGTTTATCATTATTAATAATTATTATTATTATTGAAAGTTTCCGGAGAATATAACTGCAACAAAAGTCGAAAACCGAAGTAGCTATCTCATTAGACTAAATAATGCACATAATAATAAAATAATGTTAAGCAATAAGTGTTTCAATTTTGTGCAATATCTTGAGCAATATTGACTTCCAATATTGCCCCAAAATTCTCGATTTTTCATTTGTTTACATTATGCATATTATTGCATTTGTTTATATATGAGGACGTAAGTTTCAAAAATTGTCTTATCGAAAATTTAAAAAATCCAGTTTTCTTTCTTTTCCAGTTTTCTATTCTATGTGTGAACCTGAATCGAAACAAATACTACAGAATGCAAAACAACTAGTTTTTCGTGTATTTCTGGAACTCTAAAATCTTGGTTAACAATGAAACACAATGGACGCATTTACAGGTTTTTCGTGATCTCACAAAATTTGATGTTCTGGATAAGGCGAGTTTTTAAACTCGCGTCCTCATATGTACTTCGTTTTCATTTTGATAATATTGAAAAAAATATTTTCTCTCTCTTTTTCTCTTTAAAAATATTATTACATCGCTAATATTTAGAAAATTAAGATTTAAAAATTGTTATTCTACGAATTCCAATGCTGACGTTTCATCGAAAGTCTTGGGTATCCCAAGAGTGTAACTGCAACAGAAATCGAAAACATATGTAATTATCACGTTAGATTTCTGATACTCTATGCAAAACAAATGGTTTAAAAATGTTAAATTGCAAATGAGATATATGTAAAGGCCTCTTTCTTTGGATTAACAATATGTTATCACTATACGCTGTAACAATTGGTTGTAAATTTAGACTCCTAATCTCTTAATTACCTACGAAAAGGGAAAATTTCTAGTTTTGTTTTCAAAACGTGATGATTATTCCAAAATGATAAAAAACTTTTATACGTTCACGAATATAAAATTTGCGCGAATTTATCTTTAATCAATGTTTTAAAAAGAGTGTTAAATATGAAAAATTATATGGATTTAAATAATGCATGTATTGTAATGAAAACTGCACCTTAGTGAACGAATTCTCTCGAGTTGATAGTCAGAAGGTTAAAGTCTTAATTAATATTCGTTTAATCTCGTTATATATGTACGATACCAGATTTAGGCTTAAAGTTAGGATAAGTTTTACATAAATTATATGACTGCAGGCATACATAGATAAAAATATTAAAAATTAAAACATAATTAAAAGTAGACGTTTCGGCTATTTCCATAGCCCTCATCAGTACTGGAAGAGGGTCAAAAAACTTGCAAGAGCCACAACAATTAAAAACATTTAAAATTACGGTTAAACCAGGATAGCATAACCCGCCGGAACATGGGCGGTTTCGTTAATTGTCGATTCACGAAGGATATTATCCAAAACAGTCATCAATGTATACGGAGCAATTACAATTCATAATTTGTGCATTCTCAAAATCGGGAATATGATCAATCTCAAGTGCATGAGCAACCAATCTTGAATTTACAGTACCTCTATTGAAACAATTTTTATATTCCTTGAGTGTTGGGATTTTTTATATGTGTTCATTATGATCTTAGAATACAATTTGACAAGTTATTTTAAGAAAGCAGTGTATGCATTTGATTTAACATTTGAATTAGTCGGCGGTACTTATAAGTACCGCCAGTACACTGGGTGTTGGAGGAAAACTTTTTGTTTAGGAGTTATCTTAGGAGTTTTTGTCTTAGGAGTTATCCATTGTTTTTATTGGCTTTATAATGTTATAATTAAATTGTAGTGTAGTAATATTTTTTTTCTTGTATTTCTTTTCTGTTTTATTATTATTATTTTTTTTTTTTACAGGAAATCAAAAAAGTTGTAATTCCGGCTCATTTTTGCTATGCTAGAAATGGCATATGTCAATTCATATACTGCATATGTGGAGATGCGATAGAACATGTTTTACTCGGGATATAGGTGTCGCGCAACTAATGCTACGGCTAAACTAATAACATAGGAAAAAACTAACTTGGCATAACTAATACTAAAGGACTGCTAACAAAACAGAATCCTAAAAAACACTGTTTTTTTAATACCATCAAATTTCAATTTTTACTCATTTTTCATTTGTATATTGAAACTTCGTCAATTTAATATTTCTTATTGTTAGCTTGCAAATTGTCTTCTTGTTATTTAGCATTCTTAAGAGCTTAAATTTTATTTGAAATATCATGTGGGTTTTCTGTTACGAGAATATATTAGCCATAGTGTACTGATTGTATTTTAAAGTACCACTTTAATTAATTGCCTCTAATGAATTAAATTTCTCAAGGACTGTACTTTAAAGCACCACTTTAATTAATTACCTCTAATGAATTAAATTTCTCAAGGATGAGTATTTTTTTCATGTATATTAGGGCTCGCAGCGTTCCTAAAATTTTCGCACTTTCCTACCACTATTTTAAAACGATAATCTTTATTGTATAATTCTATTACAGATGTTAAAGGAATCTACCACGAATAATTTTTGTTTAAAATACTGGTAGCAATGTGAGAAAATTTTAGGAACGTTGCGAGCCCTGTGTATATCCTTTAATTTTCATTGTAGTAAATGAAAAATAATTACATGAGAAACATTGCACTAGATCATAATGCAGTAGATAAAGAGTTATATAAAAGAAACAATGCTATACAGAATCCCTGCTGTGAACACAAAATTTTAGAAATTAAAAAAAAAAAAAAAAAAAGCAAAATCTTGGCACAGGCCGATTTATTGATTTTATACATATACGCTCGAATCCAAGTGGACGAGGGCTTGCTTGAAGAGACTTCTGATAATCGAAGTACACGCAAAGTAGACCTTTTTTTTATATGATTAATAAGAGAATGAATAATTTTTCTGGTATGAGTGTCCTGATATTTTCTTTTTTAAAACGTGTTTTTTAACGCTACGATGCATGATGTTTATTACCCTCACTTACACCAGGGAAACAAAACTACAATAACTGCATATCTAACTAAAAAAGTTCCCGTGTTAAAATTTTAAAGTTTGTCAAATGTCACTTTAAATTTAACAACATATAAATTGGAACTACACTACTGAACATGTACAAAGCCGTCGAGAAAATGTGTTGAATCTTTCAGTAACTCGAATTCTGTCGCTTACTTCGTTAACCCTTTCAGGGGCAAGTAATTTTGTTTCTATAACCCCTTGGGGACGAGCGACACGTATACGTGCCGCATAAAGCGCTTAGAATCCTTGTTTTTCCTCACCAGCAAAATTTTACTGTAAAATTTGTCTTATTTAATCAGCGCATTTTCTCGATTCAGGAAGAAACAAATTTCTGTTTTTAAAAAACGGTGACAAAAGATTAAAAATTTCGTAAAAGGCTCCCGTCCCGAAGGGGTTAACGTCACTTTCCAGCCGGAATTTTCGAAAAATATTGTTTAAAAATAAGGAAATAAAATTTTTCAAGTAAAGTAAAAAAAAAAAAAGTAAAAAAGTAAAAAAAGTAAAATTTAATTAAAAGTTTGTGGTGCGAATCTTAATTAAAAGTAGGCAGGGTATAATATATATCACACCGCCTCTCAAAGGGTTAAAGGGTTGTGGGACATTTTTTATCCCACAATTTTTTAACAAAATCTTTATTTTATAATTCTGGCTGGAAAATGTGCAAAATTCCATTTTCATATTTCCAAATGTGATATTTCGAAATTTCTGGCGGAAATTCAATTCTACATTAGAGAAATGCAATTATTTTTGCTTCCAAGAAATTAAATGAGGGGCTCGCAACCATTGTAGACCAATTTCATTTTGAAAAGTAAATATGAGATAGTCCATTTAGAAGGAGCATAAAATCTTTTATACACGCCCATAGAGAACCAAGTCTTTTTTCACGTACTTCGTCATATATGTCACCTGTTTACAGACTTGGTTTACTGTGAGAGTGATGAAACAGATTTTATACTCCTTCTAAATGGACTATCTCATTTTTTTCACAATGAACTTGGTAATATGGTTTGTCAAACAGGGTGTTACAAAATAAACTTTATGAATAATTAAATTTCAAAACGGAAAACATTTTTGCTTAAAATTTAAACGCATTTTTAATAGCAAAATAATAATAATAATAATAATAATAATAATTAAATTATTCCGCCGTCAACATACCTATGATTGAGCATGTATGAGTATAAAATTAATTATTAATAAATAATTCTTATTACAAATAATTTTTAATACAGTGACAATCTGAAAACTTTTGTTCGATTTAATCGTTTTGAGGAAGAAATAAATTAATTAACGAATAATTTCCGAATCCATATCGATGCAAGAACTTGGACATTTCTGTATTATTTCGATTACCTTTTTGTAATAAATGGCAAATTTTTTCAATAAAGTTATTCTAAGTGAACAAAGAACATTTCAATGAAATAAAGAAGTAAAAAAATAGTAACATTAAGTAACCCATTAAAGTCTGACGTTGCATTTTCGAAAAATTATAGTTTTGATTTTGTGCACTGCTTTGATACAAGTAAAAGAGAAAATTAAAATCTGCTTTATTAAATTAACACAATTCAGTGATTCAGAAAGTAAAAGTAAGTGTTTAACAAAAAGTGCTGTGAACTTAATAAAATTCCTGTAAAACGTGCTGGATATTAAAATATCAAACGAAAACTAATTTTGGAATCGCATATATTTAAATCTGCATGATGTCTCTTTTTGTCGTTATCCAATAGGATATTTAACACTAGAAAACCCGCGAGCAGTCATTTTCACTGCTACCAAATAAATATATCTCGGTTCGAACCAAAAATTTTGTTTTATAAAATAAGTTTAAAAGATACAAAGAAATAAACTGATTAAATGGATAAGTTAATAATTTAAAAGAAAAATTCTGGTGTGAAATATTTTTCTAAAATTTGATTAAAATTCCGGTCCTTCTAGCGTTAATCATTTCATTTAGGGGATTAGAAAATTCTGAAATGACGAAAAAAGGTATTTATTATTTTTAAAGTAAAGTTTGAACATTTTACAATGTCGAAGACTTGTTCCTGTAAGAAAAAGTCTAAAATTGCAGTCGTATGTTAGGAATATTGGGCACTTTGCTCTCGTAAACGCTGAGCCGCGCAGATCGGCGTTATCTGTCACGGAAAAAAAAAATTAAATCATGTTATCTCTAAGAATTTTTTTCCGTGGTTTTGCCACGATACCTTTTGAAAACCTTAACGGATTTACCTTTTTTAAAATTATTATTATTAAAAGAAATGAAATTCTTTGCAAATTATGCTTGAAAAATAAACAAGCAATTTTGTTTCAAATTACAACAAAAAATATCATCATTATGTATTTTGGATTTTATATTTTGCATTACAAATTTGTTTTCAGGTATAATCGGGAAACAATTTAAGAAGCAGCATAAAGGAAAAATAACAAATCAAAACTATAATTAATTTCCTGTCTTCACAATAATGCAAAACAAATTTTGCAATATTTATTTTGTCATACCATGTGAATATTTCTCTCTTTTGTTTTGATAATTTAACAATTTTTTTTGTTGTTGCTGTTGTTATTTTTTTTATTCGAAAAGAAGTAGTAACGGGAACTAAATACAGACATCCACTATAAAAATTTAGTCAAATTTCGTACTTTCAAACCCTCAGGTTCTCTTTAGAAATGTAATTCCACTTTGAAATATGCTAAGATCTCAGCGTTCCTAAATTTTTATATTTTTGCTAGCACTTTAAAACAAAAATATTGATAAATACCATTAATATTTTTAAACAAAGTCTACAGTTATATAATGCTGGTATCAAACGTAAAAAGTTTTAAAGTTGGCAGGGGTTGAACATCTTTCAAATTACCCTCTTTATCAAATTGAAAACCATTTACTTCAAAATATAATTATTTTTTTTTGTAAAAGTTTCGAAATTAAAATTTGTATACAGTTACTAAGTCATATAGTATATACTTGGAAATTCTTTTTAAATTCTCTAACACATATAATGATGAATATTTCTTTTTGTAGAAACAAATGTCACCAAGTTATAAAATTTTAAATTTTGTAAACAAAGCTTCAAAACATTTCAAAGTGAGTTTTTGAAAAAATGACAGTAAAAAAAGTTATTTTAGTGCCAATAATACTAAAAACATAGCTGCCAACCTTTACGCTTTTTTGCTACCACTAAAATTCAGAAGACATTTTCGCCTTCTTTAATCGTGATATTTCGACCATTAAATAAGGCAATATTTACAAGAAAAGTTTAGTGGTAGGAAGAAAGCGTAAATGTTGGCAGCTATGTAAAAATATTATTATTTGGTCGTACAAAAATGAAATGTTTATTGCTTTATATGCGAGAGGATTCAAAAAATTTTCGAAATATGACATAAGGCAAACGGTATAAAAATATCAACTGTGTAACCTTTTTCGGACAAGAAAGGAAAATCATGCTTCGGAAAAAGATTATGAAACAATTTGCAACACTAATAGAATATTATCCATAAATGTATTTTCATAGTACAATAAAATAAGCAATTTAACCCCTTAATTCTAGCTCCCGAGATATTCTCGGGCTGTGTGTTTTACTCAAATTGTTTGATTCCCACCAGTTTTATTAAATAGTGAAATTGGCTATATTTTAGTATCGTTTTACCTGTCATTAAATAAGGTGAATATTTCTTTTTCATAAAAGTGGTGCCAATAAGCACCACTTGGCAGACCAGATGCAATTTAATATGCGAATCGAGTCTTAACTAATCCTAGAATTTCATCCGTGAACTCAATGAGGGGATGATTTGTGCAGCCGCCCCCGGTCTATGTGATTAGCTATTGCTCAACGATAATATTGGACAATCTGTATAAGTTTTCAACTATAATATTAGATCAAATGTTTCGTATAATTGAAAAATCTTAACTGTTTAGAACAGCGTTACATATTTAGAAAGAAGCACCAATTGTACACAAATAAAAGATACTCATGACTTTTACCCTTTACGCCCCAAAGTACTTTAAAGTACCATTAAAAACACTTGTTACAAAATTCATTTAATACAGCTGTTCCCAACCTTTATTTGGTACGCGACCCACCTTTAAGAAAAAAAAAATCGCGACACACCTAATATGAGGGTGTACCTAATATCAGAATGAAAAATTTGTATGACCTCTGTAAGCTATTGGCTATCCTATCCTAAAAAAAAAAAATTCGTTCTAAGGATGCACTATAAACAAAAACTATAATTGGTAATTCCAATGCGTGTAAGTTGAATAATAATTAAAACAGCAAAAATAAAGAAAGATGAGTTTAATTATTATGAAAACACAATTTTACAAACAGTGAGATTTCTGGCACTGGTGTTTACCTATTAGGGCATCTATATCAGATTTAAAACTGGTTTTGTTTAACCCCTTGAGGGGCACCGGTATATATTATATACCACCTACGATTAATGAAGTTTTACACCAGAAAAATTTTATTAAATTTTACTTTTCTAACTTTGGTGGAAAAGGCCGTAAAATTTATTTTACTTATTTTGAAATAGAAATTTTCAAAGATTCCGGTGGGAATTCAGCATTTCACAAGCGTAATTGCTTGCCCCTCAAGGGGTTAACTTTAAATCGTTTTCTACACCAGTTTGTTTCTGTATTTGTTATTCAAAAGAGCAGTGTAGAAAAATCACGTTCACGCAACCTTGTCCTTTTATTATGCCCCTATTTAAAATATTTAAAATAAAAGACTTCAGATCTCTATAAATTTAAATTTTATTAATTAATTTCAATTGTCAAATTTCCCCTAAAATCTATTTCAGGATAGTATAGCAAATCATCTAGTCTAGCTTAAAAAATTCGCGAAAAAAGCTTTAGAAGATTAAATTTCCATAAATCCATAATTTGGGACATAAAAGATTTAATATTATTTATCGGAAAATTTCTACTTTAATAACTGGAAAACAGTTTTCGAAAATTAGTGTTGAACATTAATGTAAAATACACCGCTCGGAAAATGGTACGTGTAAAATAAAAACTACAAAACTTTATTATCTAAATAGATCAAACTGAAACTTTTCTGTTAAGGATTTATTCAGTTGTCACTGCCGGAAGAAGGCACGTAAAGTACTTTTACATACGTATACTGCTTTTACTTTGCACAAAATAACGCTTTTTAACCCTTTATCTGTGAATGAACTGTTGAAAAGATTCACTGCCACCAGAATCTACAAACAAATTGATGTGAAAATGATATGCAGCCCTTTTAATCATTACATATATTGTATAACACAATCTTGTACTAAACAACCTATTGCGAATCGATAAGTTTTCAATAAAAATTTCAAGGGTCAAGTATAATTTAAAAAAATAAATGTTAAATAAAAACCGGAGTAGTTAACGATATCCCCACGAAAACGTATCTTCAAATAAGAGAATGAGAGATTTCTCTAGGTATATATTTCTATCTTTTTCTATTTATCCATCAAAATACATCTCCATTCCTCCACGCATTTGAGCATTCGCCCATTTATATACAGTCGGACCTCTATTTAACGAAGTAGCTAAATCCCGAAAAAAAGTTCGTTATATGGAAAATTCGTTAAATAGAGAGTCACCTTTTAAAATACTTCAAATAACTTAAAACATATTTTAAGTCCATAAACACTAAATATAATTAAAAAAAGTAATTAGTAACACTTTCTTTATTAATTATATCTATTTGTTTTATTTATTTTACCCATCAAAAACAAATCTGCAGGGGAAATAAGAACGAATCAAAACATTGTCTGGAAATACATTGTATTTTCAGTGAAAAAATATTTATTTTACATTAAAATCACGATTTTTTAAAGATTTTTTGATAAACTGTTCGGAGGAATACCAAATTTTAAAGCAGCATTATTTTTCTTCACGCCTTTATCCACCTCATGAAGAATATTTTTTTTTTCTTTGATGCTCAAGCTTTGAGCTACAAGAACCGAAATTACCAACACGATTGATCATGATCAACAATCTAGGAAAACGGGAAACGATAGTTTAAGGACACGGTGCAGCTCTATTGAAAGTTAAAAGGGGATATTGAAAGTTTGCACTTCTTGGATGGAAAGCAAAAAATCACAGCGATTTTTACTGCTCTCGGTGAGTTAGGTGCCATGGTCATGGGCCATTGATCATCAAAAAATGCGTTAAAAGAAAGAATAAGTTTGAAATGTCCAGTAATATTTTAAGAAATGGGGAGAAAAAAAAATTAGATCCCAAGGAAAAGTTCGTTAAATAGAGAATGCACTTCGCTATTTGGAGGTTATTTTACGAAGAAATTTACAAAATGTTCTTGGTTCCAAGTGAAAGTTCGCAAAATAGAGAAATTCGTAAAATAGAGGTTCGTTAAATAGAGGTCCGACTGTACATATTTATAAGTATCTTATATTAATTCCTTATTTTTTTCACTCTGTTAACTTTGTATGTTTAACCCTAGATCTACCGGGAATTTTATTCAAGTTTTAATAAAACGTTCTACACCAGAATTTTTATTTAAAACTATTTAACTTATTTATTTACCTTATTTTTGTCTGGTTTATATACTTAGTTTATTTTAAAGAAATTTCTGGTTTGAATGAATATTTTGTATGTACCTGTCGGGTCCAATGGACCCGTCTGGTAGACGGAGGGTTAACTGAACTTTTGATCGTAACTGTTTTTTATTAATTTTTGAAAAAAAATACTTTGAAAAATACGGTCCTTTATTTAAAAAAAAAAAAAAATGTTAAGTAAATAAAATCAGAAATAAAACCAATATATCTTTTTAAATCGAGAATGCGGAGCATTTTCATAAATCCTAAATAAATATATATATATATGTATGTATAATTAGCATAGGAAAGAAATAATTAAAATCGTGTATGTGCCTGAAGGAATTTTACAAAAATTTAATTACTTATAAAGATCAAAATTTAAATAGAGAAAATACTTTTTCAGATAATAAAAATATAGCATTATTGGGTCGTTCAGAATGTCGCGTGCGTTTGGGAAAATCAATGGTACCGGAAAATTCTGGCCGGTAATTATTAGACATTTGATATCGGAACCAATGTCTAATAACTAAATGATAGAATTTTCCGGTTCCAATTGAATTTACCAAACGGACACGACTTTTCGAACGACCCAATATTATGTAAAAATACACTTTATTTCGAAATACGTGGATTTGTTTATAAATAAAAATCAAAATACTTATAGTAACTAACAACCTGTGGATTAAAGTTACTGGAAATTACCAATTCCAGATCTTAAAACGTGTAATATAACCGGAAATTTTTTTTTTTAAAACAGGCATCAAAAACTTTTATGAAAGTCGTGGTACAATACAAAGCGAGAAATGTTATGCGTCAAATGACAACTTCAAACACTTTATTCTCGAAAGTGAAACTTTTTCGTAAAAGATTTATTCTGAGTCATCACTGAAAAAAGTGGGTACTCAAAATTGAGTAAAAAGTACTCAATTATAAATACGTGACATACTTAAAATAGCTCCGATACAAATGTACTCAAAATTGAGAAACACATGTACTCATTTTTGATCGCATGGTTGTGTTCAAATATAAATCGTTATGTACTGCCCCCCACCCCTGAACCTACAAATTAAAGTAAAAATATACAAACATTTATTTTCCATTCTAAATTATTAACAAAAAATGTTTAATTGATTATTTATTAAGAAAAATAGCAAAATTATTAGCAAGATACCCAAATCGAATATTTTTATATCAAGAGCTTTATTTGTAAGCACTTTTAAATTATTTTAAAATACCGTACGTAATTTAATATTTGAACCATCAAGAACATCTTTTATGCCATCATAAATGAACTAAACCATACACAGGGTACGGAATTATATTTTTGTTTGGTTTGATAACATGTGATGTTTCAAAATTGAGAAAACATATCCTCATTTTTGATCTAAACATACTCAATTCGATATGAGCACATCGATTTATTCATTTTTGAGTATTTCTTTTTTTTCCGTGATTACCATAGGAATATATATGTAAAGAACTTTTAGATACGTATGTTGTTTATTTCTTACCACAAAATCGAGTATTTTAAATATAACAGTGAAAACATACATAGACTAACTACCCACGCACATAAAAACATTGGAAAATATCGTAGAAAAAATTTTAACAATGCGAAAAATTGTTTTTTGCAAAAGCATCTAAAAAATGGAAAAGAAAAAAATGTTCCCGATTTCGTACCCCCAAAAATGCAATACGCCGAGGCTTAACATATAACTAAATTAAAATTTGTTTCTAAAGGAGTAAGTAATTTAATTTACATTAAAGTAAGGCACAAAGAAATGTACTAATTATCAGTGGAAGAATAACTTAACGAAACATTCAATGTTTCGTTGGCGAATGATTAGCCATCCAAACAGGAGGGAAAAAATTACAAAACGTGTCATGAAAAAGCATTCATAATTTCGTCCCCGGGACGAAAATAAAAACTGCAAGGGGGACGAATTTGGAACCACGCTACTTCCCAATATTACGTATCTTCAGTTCCCGTAAGATGAGCTGAGCGTCTCAAAACTCACTGTATGCTAGTGTCAGCATCTTACCAACGTAAAATACATGCAATGAATAAGAAATAAATATTTACAGTACAGTAAATAACGTTTTACAAGCGATGTAATAAGAACCCAGGTCTTCTAAAAATAGAAAATTTGCAGTCTTTAATTTATGTATGCGTCTTGGCGAACGAAGCGTTCAACACTGACACCTTTTACCTTCCGTCCCCTGTGCCTTGCGTCATAAGTGGCGCCACTTTCGCAGAAACGGAGAAGTTAAGGGGGACGAAATTAAGAGATCGGACGAAGTATGGGCAATTTACCCTAGTCATTTGTTTTCACTAAAAGCAAATAAAAAAATATATAGAACACTGTGACTTCTAATAATGTACTTTCCATGTAATATATATACAACGTGCGTAAGGGCCCTGGAATTTCCAGACCAGGAAATGCTTCGGTACCATTATTTCTTTATAAAAAATGTCTTATTAATTAAATAAGGAGAACTATCATGCGTTTGAATTACATATATGTTTTTAATAAAAATTACTTTTTTACCTGGAAAATAACAAGACCCGTATGAACCATGATATCGTTGGTATCATGTCAAACTATCCAATATTAAAATAGTGTTGTCAGCGGGCTACTTTCTTTAAATTCAGATTTCTTGATCGGCATCATATAATACAACTTATAAAACATTTCAGTTACATCTAACGTCTGTTTTTCCTAATAGCGCAGAGATACTGGTCCAATATTATTTAAAATAGCTGCAATTTTTCCAAAATTCTGAATATTGGCACTGAATATAACGTTCTGGTACTTACATTTTATCAGAATTGCAAATTCCAATATTTGCAATCGATATTTCAAGGATAATTATCGTATTTTGCACGTTGCTAATTATTATATTTTTCCACTGTAAATAAGATATTATATTTTCTCGTTAAAGACCTAACTTTTTCATTTTATTATTATGAAAAATATTTATAAATGTTATTTTATAACAGAAGTGTATTTTTTTAAGGAATTGCAAACATCCCGATAATAACAAAATAACGTTGAACAATAAGTAATTCTATTTGTAATATTTTGGCAATATATTGACCAATATTGGCTTCAATATTGCTCCGAAATTGATGTGTATAAATTTCGACAATTTTGAAAAATACTGCCAAGGAAAGTTTTGTTATTTCATTGCCAATATTTCCAAATTAAGATTTAAAAATTGTTCACATAGGAATTCGCATGATAACATTGTATCAAATCTCTTGAGCGCCTTGCGAATGTAACTGCAACGAAACTCGAAAACATGAGTATTTATCGCACCAGACTTCGAATTTACTATGCAAAACAAATCTTTTCAAAATATTGGTATGCAAGCAAAAAATTTGCAAAGAACTCTGTCTATGATTTAACAACATGTTGTAAATGCATTATGCTGACTTATATAGATGCTTTGATAGTCCATAAAAACAGCTAAACTTGTAATTTTGATTTTCTATTAAAAAAAATTATGTACTTTATTATTTTTTAAATATGATAAACTTCTTTAAGTTAATTTAAACGAATTTACCATTGCTCAATGTTTAAAAAAAAAATCTGCTAAATATGTAAAATTACATTAATTTAAATAATGCATGTATTGAACCTACAGCTTACTGAATGAGTTTAGGTCGAGTTTGATAGTCAGAAGATTAAGGGAAGACAAGACTGGGTGCAATTCTATGAGAAATATTCTTTAAGACAAGTTTCTTCGGAAACTACTCTACAGATTCGGATGAAATTTGGAATTCATTTTCATTGGATTATGCTCAAAAATTATGGCAGACATTTTTTTTTCTGCGACTAAAACTTTCTTCTTTAGAGCAATGGAAATTTGATAGAAATTATCTATTTTCAGATTTTTTTTTTCTGAAACTAATAAAAAATTGAAAAAAAAATTCTGCCACATATGATCTTATCTTTATACTCTACCACTAAAAAGTGTTTATCGAAATCGCTCAAGTACTTTAGGAGTTAATGGGATATTTAGCTGAAAAGTACAATTTTTCGGGGCGATAAAATATTTAGACTCTTCTAACTTGTGGGAAGTTCTTGCACAGTTTTATCAAACACATGAATTAAAGTATACATAAATCAATGGATAAAGTTTAGTTACGTATAATAAATGAGTATTAAATTTAATTAAATTGATGTGAGTGGGCGTGGCATCCCAGTCGTGTCTTCCTAGTCAATAACATTCTATTACTATCCTTGTATCTGTACGATACATAGATAGGTTTCGGATTACTATTACGGTAAGTTTATTTTAAATTTTGTTAGTCACAATTTTACAAAATTATGTTCGCATTTTTTAAAAAAAATTTTTAGTTTCTTTAATTTAAGAGAACTTGCATTTGTAGCTAATTACTAATTTTTCCCAAAATATTGCTTTACAATTTGAAAAAAAATCTGTCAATAACGCCATGTATCATCTCAAAGATACAACGAAAGCAATAATGTAAGTCTTTTGTAGCTAGTAATAAGTAATCGAGTGTTTACTTACTGTTGTGGATAGTTTAAATCCACTTCAATTTTAAGGAATAAAATGGAATATTATGATGCACAGGAATTGGTTAACTTCGTATTCCACTCCGATTTCTTTTCTTCTGCTACCATTTTTTTTCCTCGGTTTAACTATGTTTAGTTTATAATCGAAGATATAAAGTAAAAATCTTTGAGAACGATAGAGGAATAACACGTTCAATCCTTTGCAAATAAATTTAAATTGTATAGAAATAAGGGCAGTTAATTATTGCATGTAGTGTTTTCTTTTTTAAGTTTAATATGTTTTAGGTACACTAAAAGTACAGTAATGTGAAATTCCTAAAACTTAAAACAGGAAAATATGAAAAAGATAATGAATTTTCAGTTGAAGTGATTGGTTTTCACTTTGAATTATATGTTATAACATAACTAGCATTATTGGGACATCTGATATGCTTTTGTGGACTTTTTTTTATGAATACCAAACAGTTCATTTAATATTTGTGCTACATTTAGTGTATTAATTTGGCGTCAGTCACGTTGACTGGCTTTTTCACTGTTTATTTCCAGTGGTGCAGCCTTGACTGTAGGCTGGTCTGTCATATCGTTTGTTGTTTTTTCTTTCATTTGTTTTATTTTACAAGGAATTGTACTTTTTTATATATTTTTAGGGTTTCGTTCATCTGACGAAACCCTCTTCGTCTCGCACCTCTGCCTGTCTGTCTGTCCGTCACAGAGCCCGTTCTCAGAAACTATACATGTTGGAGACTTGAAATTTTGCATACTTATAGATGAACACCACACATCATACGACAAATCATAAAATTTTGAAAAAGTCGTACATTTAACCCTTTGGGCTCCCACATGTGTATTTTTGAACAATTCTTTCTAAGTGAGTCCCTAATTAGGTTGCAGGCATGAAATTTTGCGTACTTATAGATGGACACCTCAGACCAAACGACAAATCATAAAATTTCAAAAAGTCGTACATTTAACCCTTTGGGCTCCCACTTGCGTATTTGAGCCCACTGAGCCCCTTATTAAATTGGAGATTTGAAATTTAGCATACTTATAGCAGAACACCTGAGGCCAAAGCGACAAATCATAAAATCTTGAAAGAGTCTTACATTTAACTCTTTGAGCTACCACATATGTATTTTAAGCAATTCTTTCTAAGAGAGCCCCCAATTAAGTTGGATACATGAATTTTTGCATACGTATACCTAAATACCTCAGACCACACGACAAATCATAAAAATTTAAAAAAGTCTTATATTATTTACTCCTCCGTGGTCTAACTTGTATATTTTAAGCATTTTTCTAACTTCCGCTCTTTTCACCCGGGGAGCACTTTCCCAACTTTTGTCGATACCCCTTTGACCATTCTTTCATATTATGCACCATAGCCTTACATATTTTAGTTCCACTTTTTACCGCCAGAGGCGCCTACTTATCTCGGATGCTATAGGCCCAATCCCTTCGACTAATATATATACGGATATTATGTAAAACGGAGTTTCGTTCGGATAGAGGTTTGTTTAGAATAGAGTGCGCCCCTGGTTGCGAAATTTAGAACTAACAGATTTTCCAAAAGAATAAAGTGTTTTGAAAGGAATATTAAACGAAACCCTCTGTGCGATCTGTGATCACACTTACCCACTTGTTTCATTTTCGTCTTAGTTTGTTGATCTTAATATAATATAACTGCCGTCTGTGTTCCGGACCTATTGTCGTGGCTGGGCTTTCGCGGGTGGTAGAGGGGACATTTTCTCCTGGGCATTCAGCCTAAGCTAAATTTGGTGGGCGCCCCTGTTGGGTGATCCTTGTCCTTGTCCTAGCCGGTAATCAATAAATTAACTAAATAGTTGTAGGTTAAATTTTACGTTAATTGAATTCAACTAAAATTTTTGACATTATGTATTGAGTATATATTACAATACACATAAATTACACATTTAATTTTCGTAAAAATATGAACATATTTAATTGTGCGAATTCCGAGAGATAGGCTGCCTGAACGAAAAAAAACACACACTTTTGTTAGCGTTTCTAATCTGTCTGTCTGTCCGTCCGTTCGCCTATACAGAGCAAAAACTACCCAACCGAACAGTCTGAAATTTTACATATGTAATTGTTGCAAATTTGTGTTGAGTCATTTCAGACTTTATGAAAATCGGATGTGCAGTTTAATTACAGGGACAGTCAATTTTTTTTCCATTACATTACGGCCAATGGAAAAAACGTTTCAAATGCATTTTAATGATGTTACAACCCTTCGAACAGAATGAAATCGATGTGCACTGATGAAGTGCACTAAAATATACATTCAGTACAATATGCGGTGAAAAAATATTTATAAAACTAGTTACAGTACCACGCTTGACGTGCAATTTCCAAATTGTTAAATTAGCTTAGAACTATACTTTTTAACATTTCACAAGTGTTATAATAGATCACATTAACGCTTTCTGTCCCAAATTATAAATTGAAAAACTATCTCCTCGGAACTTTTTTCCTCGCATTACAATGATACATTAGAAGATATAATATGCATTAAAAATAAAAGATTTAATTTCTTTTATTTAATTATGGCTAATTAATTAATGTGATACTTCAAAGTACCGTTGGATCATAACTCTTCTATAGAATTCGAGACTCAGAAAAAACTATATACAATTTTCTTCTCTTTTTTTTATCTGACTTATCATTCATATATCTAGTGTATAAATGTCTATGATGTATATGAAAATAGATGATGACGCTGTTGGTGCACCATTAGTAAGCATTTCACCAACAGAAGAATAGTCTACTGTTGTAACACTATCGTCCGATGGAAAACATGCCTGAAAATCATTTCCAAACATTTAATTGTAGGAAACTCAAAAGGATTCATAAAATTGCTTAAAGATGTATTTAGATTTTTTTCCAAATTTTTAATTTTTTTCCATTTAGCTTTATAAATATAAAATATTTTTTTTTTCTAAATGTAAAAATAACACATTTTTTTCTTTATTATACATCCATGTCATACATAAACAGTGTTGGGTATGAACGCGTTCATTGAACGAAAACTCACGAACTTAGCTCATTATCTGTGAACTTTGAGCTGAACTTGACTCACTTTTTGATAAACGAACGTGAACTGAACGAAAGCTCAAAAAATCCGCGAGTTTTAACGAAATTTACAGCTCAAACTCAATTTTTTTCATAATTTTTCTAGCCGTCAATAACACATTTTTCCCATTCCAATGCCATTTAGAACACGACACGGACTCGGGACCGGTGATATATGAACCTGATCATCCGGTTATCTGGGTCGTGCTCGGGTCTTGCTTTCTCTGGAGGATCGGGTCGGGCCGAACCGGACTTATTTCTAAGCTTGTGCTTTATTGTTCTTCCTAGAAATCTGCACCGACAGAAATTTTCTGACCCGGTTTAAAACTCTCCTTGTATGAAAATCACTGACCCGTCCCTGTTTGACTCGTGCAAAAATCTCTTTAAAGAATTTTACATATACATTTCTGGAGGGGATTGATACATTACTGTAAAACATGTTATAAGAATCTGTAGCTGACGAAATCCTGTTTTAAACTGAAAAATTTCTTAATTGGTTCAAAATGGATATAATAATCTGTTTGAAAATAAATAATACATTTGCAAGAGACGACAAACCTGGTAAAAAAGGAATTTAACTATAACGATTTTTACCTCTCCTATGTCTTAGAAGGTTTTACGATATAGAATGTTTTAGATTTTTAAGTCTCCAAGCCGTGTAACTGGATTAATGGCATTAATAATAATTCTGATATTTAATACAAAGAGAGATCCATTAAAAAATCAATATAGTTTACAATAGCATATATAGAAAGAAATGTTGTAAAAACAGTGTACTTTCAAACGTAGGCTCCCTGTACTATGTAGTCTGTGACACTTTTATTTAAAATGAACAATATAAACATGAAAAAGAGATTGATATTTTTTTTTTCTAAAAACTGCTCGAGCAAAACAAAATTTTAAACATATCGCAGTAAAATATCTGTACAGAACAATTAACACTGTACGGGCTGCTGAATCGTTTTATGCGTCATTTATAAAAACTATCATTAACAAATTCCAATTTCTTCCCAGAAAGTTTGAATAGTTATTTTCAATTATTATAAATGTAAATATTTCGTGAATAAAATAAATGAAAATTAGTTATTTTATGGTGCGAACTTGAAATGACTTACATCTGCTAAGAAGGAAACTTGTCTATAACACTTTTTTTTTTTTTTTTTTTTAACGCGATTCCGTCTTATTAGTATGTCGCCGATACACAGAATATAGATTCATGGTTCATCAAAAAAAATATAATTATAATAATAAATATTGCAGCCTAGGACATTGAAGATTATAAACATGAAAAAGTTTTTTTGGTCAGAACTCCTCGAACGAGTTAATTTTTAACCATATTGGCGGAAAATCCATGTTTTGCAGAAATTCAGTCAAATCGAGATTTTATTTTTTCATGCAAGGCCAGTCTAGAGCCGAACTTTTAATATTTATGCCGAGTCGGGCCAATAATTTTTTTGTAAGGATGGGTCCGGTCTAGGGCCGAACTTTTAACTTTTATGCCTGGCCCGGCTTTTTTTCTATGGGTTGGGCCCATGCAGACCTCTAATAAGGCGTCACCAAATTAATTTTTTTTTAATGCATAAATTGAAAATAAAGAACGTAAGTTGCTCACTATAAAACTGCTGACAAATCCACAAAATGCAAAGTTGTTTGTGTTAGTTGTGCCACGTTGGCGCTAATTTATTTATCAAAATAAGGCACGCTTTATTCTTTATATAAACAACCTAACAGCTGTATTTCCTATTTTCGATTGCGTTTAATAGTGTTTCGTATTTGTATATATGTGCATCTGTTGGGTGTTGTGTTGTGTATGATGTCCGATTATCTACATTAGGGATATTGGCCCGAGGGGGGGAAGCCCTTCAAGGGGGGGGGGTCTTTCTAAGGGATCCTACCCATATTTACGCATGTAAATCCAAGGTTCGAAGAAAACGACGAAAAACTCCGAACGGTTTGACCAACGGGCACGATGGGGTTTGGAACCCAACACCTCCTGTCTACCAGCTTTGAGAGCGGCACCTCTCAGCCGCTGCTGGGGCGTGCATCTGTTGGGGAAGCAGGTTTTTTTCCCATTGATATTTATACATTGCTAGATTGCTACCATGCACTGTTTTAGTCTAAAAAGTGAGATGCAGCTTTTCTGAAATATTGGGCATGATAAGACTGATGGAGTTAGGGCAGGGGTGCTAAGAAGTAGGAAAGCTGTTGCTCGCATTTCTCTTTTGATTCAGTGATTTGTTTTTTTCTTTGGATAAGGAGTACGAGAGGGTGGGGGGAGTTTAAGTTCAGCTAAACCAATTTTGCAAAAGGAAATCTTGAATATTGTTTTCGATATAAAACGAAACATTTGAACAAATAGACATAGATAGTATATATAGTATGCATATATATAGTAATGCATAGATATGCATTATACTTGATAAGAAACAATATTTATATTAGAAATATAGTTGTAGGCAACTTTTCTATAATTGCATTTAAATATATTATTAACTTTCTTTCATTTTGAATCGAGTTCAGTTGAATCAGTAAAAGTACGGTGAATTGCAAGTTGACAATTTTTTTTTTTTTTTTTTTTTTTTTTTTTTTTTTTTTTGTGGATTTAGGTCGATTTTCGCTTAGCTGATTTTTAGGTGCGTTCGTAATTATATAAATACATAGCACCTATTGTCGTCGTTCAGTCCGTCCGTCTGTCCGTCTGTCCGTCTGTCCGTCCGTCTGTCCGTTCGTCTGTCTGTCCGCATGTAACAGAGCAAAAACTACCCAACCGAATGGTCTGAAATTTCAAATATATGATTGTTGCAAAATTTTGTCGAGCCATTTCAAATTTTATGAAAATCGGATGTATAGTTTAATTACAGGGATAGTCAAAAGTTTTTCTTTACATTACGGCCAATGGGAAAAATTATTGCAAGTGCATTTTAATGATATTAGAGCCTTCCGAATGATCTGAAATTTTAAAGATATAATTGTTGCAAAATTTTGTCGAGCCATTTCAAATTTTAGGAAAATCGGATGTATAGTTTAATTACAGGGACAGTCAAAAGTTTTTCTTTACATTACGGCCAATGGGAAAAATTATTGCAAGTGCATTTTAATGATATTACAGCCTTCCGAATGATCTGAAATTTTAAAGATATAATTGGTGCAAAATTTTGTCGAGCCATTTCAAATTTTAGGAAAATCGGATGTATAGTTTAATTACAAAGGACAGTCAAAAATTTTTCTTTACATTACGGCCAATGGGAAATATTATTGCAAGTGCATTTTAATGATATTAGAGCCTTCCGAATGATCTGAAATTTTAAAGATATAATTGTTGCAATATTTTGTCGAGCTATTTCAAATTTTAGGAAAATCGGATGTATAGTTTAATTACAGGGACAGTCAAAAGTTTTTCTTTACATTACGGCCAATGGGAAAAATTATTGCAAGTGCATTTTAATGATATTACAGCCTTCCGAATGGTCTGAAATTTTAAAGATATAGTTGTTGCAAAATTTTGTTGAGCTATTTCAAATTTTAGGAAAATCGGATGTATAGTTTAATTACAGGGACAGTCAAAAGTGTTCCGTTACATTACGGGAATGGGAAAATATTATTGGAAGTGCATTTTAATGATGTATCAGACTATGCACTTTATGAAGTGCAAAAAATTATACATTCAGTACAATATGGGGTGCAAAAAATAATTATAAAACTAGTTATAGTACGAACGCACCTCATTTGCCACGTTTGACGAGCAATTTCCAACTTGTTTTCTTTTTATCGGGTTTGAGTTGATATCAAATGAACACTTCTTATTCGGGCTTTTTAACTTAATTTAACTTATACAGTGACATAACAAAAAGAATTCAAAGATTACAGGTTGTTTGAGATGTTTGCATAGTTTTTCGAAATTATATGCTAGACTAACTATATGAAAGGTGCGATAGTCGCAACTTACTCAAGATTAGCGTTTATAGGGGCCCTCAACAAGACTAAAATGCTTTTTTAAAAAGAGACTTCTCAAAAAGGTTTCTTTCTGGGCTAGTACCAAGCCACTTACGCTTTTAACCCTCTCACACTACCTCCTCCGCCTCCCGACGAGAATTAAGGCTGTTGTTCTCAACTGTTGTGCTCAAGAAGCGCAAAACATTTTGACACCTTTACAAATTCATTTTTTAACAGAAATATATAAAATTGGACAGCCCGACCATGGAAGCGATTTGAAATCGAACTGTGTTTTCCATTTTTTGATCCATAAATTATCTATTGAGTTATAAGCGATTTTGATTACGTGACAGTCACGTTTTTCAACTTTTCTTGAGTGTTTTTTCTCTTTTCGCGCGGAAATTAGGTTCAAAACGCCCACTTTGACACTATTTTCTGCTAGATCTATTTCGTTTGCAAAAAAAAAAAAAAAAAAAAAAAAAAAAAACGGAAAAAGACAGTTCGATTACACAGTTTCTGAATAACAACAACTGTTAGTTTCATGCATTTCCGAACAAAAATAAATTAAAACTTATGTCATAAAATTGCCCTTTTGGATTTGAGAACACCCGTGAGACTTTTTTTTCTAAATATAAAAATGCAGGACCCCGAAAATGTTCCTTGCATGAGACCCCTATAAGAAGTAGGCCGGGCTAACCGTACTATTATTAGTACTTTCACTGCTTGTGTGGCCTTTCTTCAGATGTGAAAGATTGGATACTTTTACTGATTACCCTTTCGCTTACTTCTCTCATATTATGCTTGCTTTCTTTTCCGGGTAAACGTCTAAATTATAATACTTTCACATGTTTTTTTTTTTTTCTTTTTACTTTTGACGATAAAAGAATATAGAAAGAAGCAGGTCCATATGCTAGGAGTTTTATCACTATAGGCGGGAAATAAATATCATTTAAAATAACTTTTTTTTTCGACTGTTTATCGCTTCACACATGTATTTTATGCTTTTATTTTTTCGCTTGTACGACCTATGCATAATCTTGCCCATAGCAATAGCCGTGGGAAGAAAACTGACGAAAATAAAAAAAGATTTTTCCTTCTTTTTTTAAAGCAACTAGAATTGGATCTGAGAGATAGTATCAGAATGCAAAGAACAGGATACAATGGCTACAGGACAACGGAACTGTCCACTTCCTAACTTGCCATAGAGTTTCTTATTTCCTCTCTGTTTTGGTCAAATTTCTATGGGCCACCCAGAGTTACCACCCACCATCAGAAGGAAGGGGGGCGGGGAATGTGTACGTAATTTAGCTAGATGCTATGACAAATTGTTGAGAAGAAACAGGATGTTTCTGAAGCAGCGGTGACAATGTTCTCAAAATTCGTGGAACGAGGAACATTTTCATGACCGATCGCTGGGCACATTTGACTGGGGAAGAACGCAATTTACCGATTTTAAAAAGGGCAAGGCTCTGCGCCTTACAAAATTGGCCTAGCGGGAACGCTATATAGGAATTTAATCATTTTTTTAGGACATACGTATATTCGAAGTTCCTGGTGTGCAGACTGCATTTTTATTTTAATTGGACTAATTTTTTGAGAATTTACTTCCATTTTAAATTTAAATTTTCAGCATTTCGAGAGATATTTTTCACATACTTTAGAAAAGAATATTATTTTAAACTGTTATGTACTAACTGTTATAAACTAAGAATAATATTTCCTTCAAACTAAAAACTTATTTACATGTGGCTATTATAAACAGAAAAAAAGTTTTTAAATTAGGATTAATAAGTTATTATGTATTAAAAACAGGAAAATATTGAAGATTACGTCATAATAATTATATTTACTCGTGAATTTTAAAAGATAAAGAAAATTGTAAAATAATAAATTTATCAATGTGTATTAAAAGTTGTAAATGAAGGAAATTACGTCATATTTAAAGTGGCCAAATAATAATAATGTCAAGCAGTTTCAATTTAAAAATATATTTACACGAGACATTTCACATTTCTAGATGATCTTTTAAACTATTGCTGCCAATTCTAAGGCAGCGAAAAAAAAAAAAAAGTTTCCCTTCTTGTAACAAAAGTATTTTCACGTGAATATTAAAAAGAGAAAGAAAACTTTGGTGAAAATCGCGTCAGATTTAAAACGATACATTTAAAATGTTTTATTTAAAAGAACTTTCTTATAGCATTTTTAAAAAACACCGCGAAAAGAAGACTGTTTACTAAATTCATTTTATATTAGCTTTTTTTTTCCAATGATTAAAACTGATCTTATTTAATCAAAGACGAAGGCAGTCATTGTATCTCTGAATAGCAGCTGATTTGGACTGACACAAAATTCTCTCGATAAAAAGGAAATGATTGGAAACCCATTGACAGAGAGATCGGCACCTTTTTTTAAAAATTATAATTTAATCTTTCAAAATCTTTTTAAAGCCGATGAAATTATCCTGCTTTTAGAGTCTGTGGTAGATATCTGCACGAGTCGGCCTGCGGGCTGGGCTCGGTCCGATTTTTATTCACGGCACTCGGGCCGGGCCTGGTCTTCACTCTTTTCGGGTTGCGCCGGTCCCCGGCAATATTTTTTTTCTGAAGTCTCGGGCCGGGCCTAGTTTATTTTTTCTGTACATAGTCGGGACTGGTTTCATTCCTAGTCTTCACGTCCCAAAAATTTCAATCCTAGTTTTGACTCAACCAGTATGAAAATCATTGTCTCAGCGTGGCCTGGTCTTTTCAAAGGTCAGTAAAATTAGGTCTGGACCAAAGATGTTTGCAAAAAATGCATGCATTTTTAAAGTATCCCACACTTAAACATTAAAATTTATTCTTTTTAAAGAGTAATATTTCTACACTTATTAAAATTTAGTAAAACGTGTGAAAAGGAACCTGCCTATGACGGAACTTTGTTTTAAACTGAAAAACGTGTTGATTCATACAAAAATAATATACTAATACGTAATAAAAAAATATATAATACATTTACACTTGCTAAGAAGGGATCTTGTCTATAATGCATTTTTTTTTCTTTTTCTATGCAATTCCATCTCAGAAGATTTACTGTATAGCACTTTTCAGATTTTTAACATGCATGGAATATGGATTAACAACATTAATGATAACTGAAGCATTTACATACAAGAAATAGAGATTCATTAAAAAAATAAATATCGCAGCCTGCGGCAAATATGAAGAAAAGTTAAGATAAATATTTCTGGTCAGAACTCCTCGTTAGAGATTTGCACGGTCAAGAATTTCCCGGCCCGGCTCGAACGAAAGCTATCTTGGCCCGGTCCGTTTATATTTTCGCAGTTCACGGCCTGACCCGTACATAAATCAGTGAAAACAGGCCCGGCCCGATCTGGACCGACATATAATTAAGATTCCTTTAAAGAATACAGCTGACATATTTTACATTACATTATTACATTTTTAAATTACGATGTTTGCGCATGACAGAAAATACACATTATCAAATTTAATGATTACTTAGTTTTGTTAGACGTTTCAACATTCAAATAAGGATTCATTAAAAGATTACTGTACTTTAGAATAAAAGAAAAAAAAAAAGAGAGATAAAAACATCATAACTTTTAAAGCTGTATACTAAAAAGTAGATTTGTGAAAATATTTTTCAGTCATTTATTAAGGATTAAGGCTTTTCTCAAATCCAAAGGAGCTACTTTCTGGCACATTTCTGAATTCATTTCTTTTCGGAAACGCATAAAACTGGCAGGAGTTCTTATTCAGAAACTATGTAATCGAATGGCGTTATCCATTTTTTTTTTATAAAGGTAATATATCTTTGAGAAAACACTGTCAAATGTCAAAGTTAGCGTTTTGAATTCAGTTTTCGGAAGCGACAGCACAGGAAAGGAGAAAAACCTGCAACCACGTGACAAGAAACTCTTATAACTCGACAAGTAATTTATCAAAAATGGTTAATGCTATTTGATTCCAAATCCCTTCAATAGTCAGGCTTGTCAATTTTATGACTTTACAGTTAAAAATTAGTCACAAAATGTATTTAAGTTTCATGTTGTTGAGCAGTGAATTTGTGAACCACCTAAATGTATATTACCAAAGATTAAGTTAACAGAAGTTCATTATCGCTATTAATATTTTTATAAAACATATTGCCTGCCCTACACATCCTGAGAGCAATTAAGTCCAGTTCCGGTCTGGCTCGACAATGTAAAAAATATGCAAGCCTGATCTCGGTTCGGCACGAGTCTGTGGAAAAAAAAAATGAAGCCCAAGTCAGACACCATGAACATTCCGATGCCGCTGTCTACACTGGTCATGTTACATTTCTGTATTGATCTGTTCAAAGTAGCATCGGCTCGTCACGCACATTTATACTTATTCTCGCAAAAGTTATGTTCATTGAAAATAGCTCCTATTTTATCCGTTTCGTCTAAATTTTTATATCGGGCGGGGCCGAGTACGAGCCTTGGGCGAGGCCCGGGCCCTTCCAGACCTCTAATCCTCGTACGAGATACATTTTTAACCAAATAGACGTAAAAATCAATGTTTTGTAGACATTCACTCGGGTCGGGCTGGGCTCGGGCCGAGATTTTAACTTTTTTTCCGGGCCGGGCTCGGGTCAAATTTTTAAGTTTTTTATTGGACCGGACCGGGCCGAGCCAATAATTTTTTTGTACGGGCCGGTTTCGGACCGAACTTCTAATTATTGTAACGGGCCTGGACAGGCCGCATTTTTTTTCTATGAGTCGGGCCGGGCTCGGGCCTGGAAATTTCGGCTCATGAAGACCTCTAGTATGCGGTGTCTGAACGGGGATTGGCGAGCTTAGCTCAGAGGGGGCAGAGTCCCCTAGTACATTAAACGTGAACTTGACTCATTTTTGAGAAATTGAGTTTGATTTCGAACTAGTGAACTTTTTTGTGAGCGTGCCCAACACTGTATATAAATCATGCAATATCTTCCCTAAATTGTATCAAAATTTACAGGACAGAAGATTTAATATGCATTAAAAATAAAAGATTTAATTTCTTTTTGTTAATTACAAATAATTACTTAATGTGGCTTCAAAGTACTGTTCGGACATGATGCTTCTACAAAAATCGAGACTAAGAAAAAAACTATTTAGGATTAAATCTTTTATTTTTAATGCATATTATATCTTCTATCCTGTCTAGCAGACATGCATCCCAAGTAAATATATACTTTTTTTTTGCACCCTATGTATTCAAACGATAAAAATCTAAGTAAAAATCATATTCAACGTAGTCCAGACCACTGCAAAAAGCGCTTTGTAAAGTAAACAAACTGAAAATTAACGGTTTTTTTTAGCACAACATATTGTGAAGCAATTTAAAAGATATTTTAAAGCAAAGAAAACTAGTCAGATGTAGCAATCCAAAAATTTCTTCTATCTTATACGTGTTAATACTTCCTGAAAAATGCAGCATTTCAGCACCACCAGTTCGATGATTTGCACAAAAATCTAAATATCAACAACATTGTCAACTTCTAACTAAATCTGAAGATTGATGAAAATCCGTGCATTAGTTTTTTAGATAGAGCTATTGCGGAAATTGTAAAAAATTCTGCATAGCAGCACCACCTGTTGGGCTATGTACACCAAAAACTAATTAGGGACAATTTATACAAGGAAGTAACTGAATCTGAAGCTTTAAGAAAATTCATGCATTAGGTCGTGAGATATAGCTATTGCGGAAATCGTAAAAAATACAGCACAGCAGCGCCACCTGTTGGGCGATTTACACCAAAAATTAAACAGGTCTAATTTAGATCAGGGACTAACTGAATCTGAAGTTTGATGAAAATTCGTGCATTTTTCTTGAGTTAGAGTTATTGCGATAATCATGAATAATGCAGCATAGCAGCGCCACCTGTTGGGCGATTCTCACCAAATTGTAAACAGTACCTAACCATATCCTGGACTAACAGAATCTGAAGTTTTACGAAAATCCGTGCAGTAGTTCCTGAGATATAGCTATTGCAGAAATCGTGGAAAATGCCGCATAACAGCGCCACCTGTTGGGTGATTTTTACCAAAAACTAATCATGACCAGTTTATATCAAGGTCTAACTGAATCTAAAGTTTTGTGAAATTACGTGCATTAGTTCTTGAGATAGAGGGCCCACAAAATTTTTGTCACATACAGACTCACAAAGTGACCAACAGAGTGGCTGAGTGACAGACAGACATTTTCTAAAAACCATTATATCGTGTTCAGGGCATTCTAAAACGTATAAATCGGTCGAAAACCGGAAGTCAAAATTTTTTCACGAATCCAATACTTCTTGTAAATATAGAAGAAAGTAAAAATGATAGCCTTGTCTTTCAAATTTAAGAAGCAATAGTTAGGGATACTATGCCAGACAAGAAAATGGAAACAAATATGAAACTCAGACAAGCCAAAATACCTTCTTGAACAATTTTCAGCTTAATGGAACTGCTATAGCTATCTAGTGATGGTCAAAGGAAGTATTTATTTTGTTTCCTAAATGTACCATTGCGACCAATAAGTGTGCTTTAATTGGGAAAGAAAACTGTGGTATTTTAAAGTACTGTCGGGGCATAAAGGGTTAAAACGTACTTCAGATATATACACTTCGTAGATTTTAACACAACTGATATTTTCTCATGATTAAACGGCTGCTCCAACAAAACGGCGTCTTAAATAACCAGAATCTACTGTATATATTAATTCCAGATTAGAATTTTTCTACCCACCTTTATTAGGGCCACATTTACCACAACATTTTGCGTATAGTTTGACTAATTTTATTTATTTGTACAAACTTCCTACAAAATTTATCATAAAAATAATTTCTTTGTGCAAACTAAGAAAACAATCCGCTTTTTGTGTATACTTTTAGCTCTAGTATTAACAGCATAAAACTACCGCGCATTAAATGCGTGCAAAACACACATTACCCTACATGGTTGCCAGTTTGGCCTCCACTTTTATTTAAAAAATCGAATTCATACGAGAAAATACAAAATATATTTTCAGATTTATTTAATGTCAGAGTGATTTTAATATTTAAAGTAAAAATTCTTCTTCGAAAAGTTCCGGTCAGAAGTCGAATTTTCGTGGTAAAAATGAGGCCAAACCGGTAACCCTGTTACCCACTACTTCATTTTGCTTACGCACGCCCAATCAGAAACAGATGAGCATTTACTTGATTAACTGCAGTGTATGAGACGAAACGCTGTAAAACAGCATTTTTTATATCTTTAAAAAAGTACTATATAAATTTTCGGGTGTAAGTGTTATAATACTTTCTTGTTTAAAAAATGTCGGCTTTATGCTGTTCTCAAATACAAACTGGCTATTTGCTGACAACTTTTTTAATTGACTTTTCATCTAAAAATCACCAAATTGGCAGATGCTTGTATTGATGAACAATTTAACCAGACTGTTTTTTCCATTTTTTGGTAAAGCATAAGAGTTTTCAAAAAATAGTCAAAATAGGAGTTTTGAATCGCATTTCTGGACCCGTAAGCACAGGAAAAGAAAAAAAAATCCAATCCCAGACAACAATAATATAATTTAACAATTATAACTTAAAATTTAATTCCTTTATCGGGGGGGGGGGGGGACAGTTCGATTATAAGTCACTTCAATGAACATTCCTCCAAGTATATTGCTTTTACTTAATAAAAAATTAGTCAAAAATTTGCCAAAAGTTTAACGTTGTTGAATGTTTTTTTTTTTTTTTGAGAATCGCATTAACACTACAATAGATGATTTTTACTCCTCTACACCAAAAAAAAATTGTGCAATACTGCATATATAATATGCTACATATAATATGTAGCAGGAAAAATCTTTATGAAATTCCCATGTTAAATGTTGTCATATATTTTTAAAACTATGTATAGTTACAAAGTTTTACATTGTAAAATATACACCGTACAAAAAAAAACAAAACAAAAAAAAAAAAAAAAACTATTCAAAACTCTTGAGATAGCGGTCAGATCCCGTCATGTTTCGAAATCGGCTTCTTAAGTCTGATATAATTTGTGACATCTAATTTAATCATGACTTGTATCAAAATTAAATATGGTGTCAGTAAATGAACTTCGTGGATATTTATATGTAAAAAGATAAAACATTTTGGCGTAAAATAAAAACATCACTAAAAGTATAAAAACAGTTAACTTCCGCCGTCAATGTTGAATGTTAACCAAATGAACACCACTGTAGCTGCAAGGCAATATGCACAAGCCTCCCACCAACGGATAAATAAATTAATAAGTATTTTTTGAAATGTGACTGTGAGCAGCTGGCCTGTGTTTGTAATGATGTTAACATAGACAATGGTGTTTCTGTATATTGCAATGAAAGAAATGTACTGATGAGATGGAATCTTATGCATGTGGAACACAGATAAAGGTCGCTATGCCAGAAATGTTGCTATTATTAATGATATTGTAGAGCGTATGACAGTGGACCCATTTATGATATTTTGCTGGTAACTTGGTTTTTGGTAAAAGTAGGTATCAGTTGAAAAGTGCTTAAAGCATAGGTACTCTTCACAAAAGGAAAAATTTATAAAAGGTTGGGTGTTACATCTGTTACCAGTTTTGGCTATTAGTATGAAACTTACTTGTCTCACAGATCTGAAACTTGGTATTGCAATTCATATTAACGGCTTTTGAAAAGCATATCAGCGCGTATTTCAAGTGCAAGAGCGGAGATTTAGTTGTTCACCAAAGGATGCAATTTTGTTATAACTTTCCTTGTAGTCAAATCTGGTCCACCACATAGGTGAGTTTTGGAATTGTTTGACTGTAAGTTTGTGGTCATGCCATGTTTCAACATGAAGGGACTGAATGTTATTCGTTGTATATCCTGTCAAGGGTGTAAAAATCTAGGCGCCAGCGGGCAGTTTCTCACCACGAAATTTTATTCGTTATTTTTCGTCTAATATTCCGTCTAAAGTTTTGTAAAAGAATGTTAATAAAACTTAAGTGATGAAAACTAATAAAATTTAGTGGTGAGAGACTGCACACTGGCGCTTTGATTTTTTTCACTCCTGCATCCAGGTATAATCATGACTTCGAAGTGTTCACCCATTTTTTGCTGAAGTTCGGGATCTACATTTCCTGCCCACTAATCCAAGATGAGGATGCTCTTCTCTTTACGTAAGGTTAGTTGGGGGCAACTGGGCCATGATTTTACAATGTGACTCTGGAGGTTCTGCCAATTCAGCTTCAAAAAGTTAATGTTCATTTGAATTAAATTCTGAACTTCGGTAAATTTGTTCAGTTAGGTTCCCTCTATCAGACAGAAATGTTCAAAATTACATTTTAATATTTAAAAATATAAAAATATGCATATTTTACCTTTCATACCTCATGGGTCCAGTTGCCCCATAATAATGGGGTAAGTGGACCAGGAGGGTATATGTTCCATAAGCGTTTATTTTTTTTTTTCATATGGGATATCAGGTCCTGTTTGAAAAAGTGTAAACAATTTAAAAAAATTTAAACCAGGCATATCATGTAAATTATATATCAACTAAAGAGGAAGGGAAAGTAAGGGAAACCTTTGCTGTCAATGTGTCTAAAAAAGCACTTAAAGTGAAAATATTATTTATTTGTACCAAAAACATAAAAATTAAGTAAGTACTTATGTACTTTAGTATAGGTAATAATGTATAAAAGTCACATGGGTATTTTAAGGAAGAAAATAGTAAGGTAAGTCTATGAACAAACGACTACGTAAGTACTGGAATTCTTTATCTGTATCCAGGGGTCGCATTATTTGGGGAAAATTTTATTGTTCCCACCAGAACCCTTAATGGGTTACCTTCATGATCATTTTATTTAACATAGTCTTTAAAAAAAGGTGCGATGAAGATATTATTTTCAAAATAGTGGTAGCCACAATAAAAGTTTCCCTATAAAATGCGACCCCTGTGATCATCCAATTTCAATTCTATCTCGCTTTCAGGGACAAAGTACTTGCATTCGTAAAATGTAGAAATAATTTAATGACACCAGTATTTACAAGAGAATCTATTTGTAAACAGGTAAAAGTATATTTTCGCGTACTTATTAAAGGTGAAATTTTCGTTATAAAATTCCGGTGCCAATGTGGCAATCAGGGATTAAAATTATGTGATGCCATAACGGTATCACCGCCTCTCAAGGGGTCAAGAAATTTTGTTTGATACCACCCATTATGTTTTTTTTAATTTTATTACGTAATTTTAATAATGTATTCAATAATTTTCTTTATTGTGAGCACAAAAAAAATGGAGAACTTTATTTCCCGTAGTGAGAGAAACTCAAAAATATTATTTATAACTATTGGGGTTACTGGATCCAGCATTTCCCAGTTACCCCGGATACATGTCCCAGTTACCCCATTCTTGAAAGAATTACAGGGTAACTGGGACACCGGGATTAAATTTGAAACATGAAGTAAATATGTATAAATACCTAGTATTATTAATGTAGTTATATGCCTAATCTTTAAAAAAAAAAGATTGTTTAATAATAGTACTTACAGTATTTTAATAAAAAGCCGAGGAAGTCCAACCATATTGGCATTGTTTTTAAAAAAAGAAACGTAAATTTTTGACAACCTATCACAGAAAAGTGAGAGTTATGATTGAGTTGAAACACGTTGTTTTAGGAAGTAGAGATTAAAGTGCATTGATCAGAAAAGCTAAAACTTAAAAACATCAACAGTTTTTTATAAAATAGCCTATGGCCCAGTATTACCTCGTGGGTCCAGTTACCCCAACTAACCTTATAGACTATTTTAAGATTTCGAAATACAATTCAGTCAATTGCTTTGATGTATTCCCTGGAATGGAACTGTTTAGTAAGACTTTGGGATAATGCAGCTGTTGCATACGTTTTTCCACCCGTGGGCCAAATTTGCCTTGCAGCTCCTGCGATGTTAATTTCTGACATATAATAGTTCCATTGGATTTTTTTTCTCACGACAAGACTTTTTCAACAATACTACTCTTACGACTAGCACCCCAAGTAGTTCCCTTGCAAGATTTACACTTAATCTAGTTTTACAAGTAAACAATTGAACAATTCTAAGGGCTTCCTAGTTGCACAGCAACTCCACGTCCTGTAATTGAGTATTTGTAGAGCACATCATGAAAAAAATGTGATAAAAGTAGAACTATTCTGCATTATGCGACTGCTTAAAAAAGAATGCTTAGTATGTTGAATGGATAGCAATGATGGAATAGAAAGCTTCAATTTAGCATAGAGTGGAATGTTTAGAAAACTCGCTTAATCGCTCATAACAGCACGAACGCCGTACGCAGACAATACTGGTCTTTAAAAAGATCCGCTGTACCGAAGAACACCCAAATGGTATAGTAAGGAGGCGCTATTTTCAACTCGCAAAATGTCATCCATTTCATCTGCTAAGACTTAATACAGTAGCGCTCAAAAGTATTTTGACAACCTTATATTCGCTCTTATTTTATTTAATATAAAAATGTAAAAGAAAATATATTCCCTATAATTGAGAGAACTATGACTGCAGTTATTCAAATGTATCAAGTTTCAACTTTTTTGTTTACATTCGGCGCCACCGAAGAAATATGACTCCTCCTTAGCTCAAACGATTTTGACAATTACTTTGCATTTAATTGTTGAAAGTGTCAGTGGCGCCAAAGCTTCAATTAGTGTTTATATTGACATATTGTGATTACTTTTAAGGATCAGGAATGCCGAAAAGTAAAAAAATATTGAAGTGATTCTTGAAAAGCCGCTGTAAATGCACTTAAGAAAGGTAGACTGCAAGCAGAATTAGCTCGTTCTTTTAACGTGTCTCGGCAACTTGTTATTACATGGAATAAAGTTTTTAATAAACAGATATACATCGAAAATAAGCCTCGAGGTGGCCATCCGAAAAAAACTACTTACAACGTTGACCGTATTATAAAAATGATATCTACAAGTGGTTGTCGTAAGTCCGCGGTAATAATAAAAAACGAATTAAAAGAAAATTACGGCATAGACATACACGTTTCATCAGTCAAACGACGCCTAAACATCTATTGTTTACATGGCAGAAGACCAGCAAAAACATGTTTGTTATCCACTAAGATTAAGAAGGCTAGATTTGCAATTGTAAAACGCATAACACTTTCAAGGGCAAAGCAATTCCATTGATAAAGTGTTGAAATTAATGATTAACACCAGAATTTTGACTAAAAAAATTCGGTTTACTGTGTGTGTGAAATATAGCTTTTTGATATTTAAAAATAAATTTGTTTTCAAATTCCGATGTGAATCATTAATTTCAACACTTTAGCAATGGAATTGCTTTGCCCATGAAAGGGTAGGCCGTTTTACAAATGCAACTCTAGCCTTCCTATTCTTATTAGTTAACAAACGTGTTTCTGCTGGTCTTCTGCCATGTAAACCATAGAGGTTTAGGCGTCGTTTGACTGATGAAACGTGTATGTCTATGCCATAATTTTCTTTCAATTCATTTTTTATTATTACAGCGGACTTACGACAATCATTTGTAGATATCATTTTTATAATACAGTCAACATTGCAAGTTGTCTTTTTCGGATGGCCACTTTGAGGCTTATTTTCGATATATTTCTGTTTATTAAAAACTTTATTCCATGTAATAACAAGTTGCCGAGACACCTTAAAAGAACAAGCTACTTCTGCTTGCAGTGTACCTTTCTTAAGTGCATTTACAGCGGATTTTCTAGAATCCCGTCAATATTTTTTTACATTTCGGCATTTAAAAATAATCACAATAAATCAATATAAACACTAATCGAAGCTATAATGCCACTGACACCTTCAATAATTAAATGCAAACTAATTGTCAAAATACTTTTGAGCTAAGGAGGAGTCATATTTCTTCGGTGGCGCCGAATGTAAACAAAGAAGTTGAAACTCGCTACATTTGAATAACTGCTGTTATAGTGTTCTAAATTATAGGGAATATATTTTCTTTTAGATTTTTATATTAAATAAAATAAGAGAGAATATAAGGTTGTCAAAATACTTTTGAGCGCTACTGTATATAATTTCTTTAGCTTTTACATAATTTCACATACATTTGTTTCAAAAATAGGTAAGAAATAAATTGTAAAATAATTAATAGTATAAACTAATTACCGGCTTCGTAATACACTATCAAACTTTGGCGAAACTTTGGTCATTTGAAACCATTCTAGCCCTCTTAATAGCTATTACTAGTTGAATGTTTTAGTAATAACTAAAAGGAATCATAATCCGTGGTACACGTGGTAGAAATTATCCTCACTTACTAAGGTTCAATTAAAGGCTTTTAGGCTTATGTTTAATTAAAAATACACTAAACAATAACAGAAAAACTTATTTTAAAAGAAATATTTATTTTGTTTCAAGAATATTTTGATTACTTGTACTACATGTCATTTAATGATTTATTTTATTATCGATCAATATCTTTACTGCATAGAATTCCGGAATGGAATCATGGTACATAAGTATTTTCTTAACCAATTTTGTTTTCTGTTTCATGTCATGTGCAACATTTTATACGAAAAAAATATTTTTTCTTAATCACAGTATGTTACATTATAGGATGCTCTTATTATTAAGAGTTTCTGCCATATTTGTTTTAGTTAAAGAGCACAGCACTTTAAAAATTATGCTGGTATTTCTAAGTTACTTTGATGACTAATGCATTTTTAATTATTGGATCTTTAAAATCATATATTATAAGCATTTCTTTCGATTATTGCGCATATATTTATCCAAAAAATTTCTTTTTTAATGTTTTTCATAAAACATTCAACAGGATACATTTGTTATGTTATTAAAAGTGAAATATTTTTTTATCTACATGTTTTGCAGCTGCAATATTTTGGAACGTTCCTCGAATGAGTTTAAATGAGAATTTTTTCTTCCTGCGTGTATATTTTTATTTATTTGCTTGACTTTATATTTGGATCATTTTCACTATATATTCATGTTATGTTTCGGAAAATGTAACTCTACAAATTTAAAAGTATTCCTGTAACGCAGTCTTTATAAATAAAATATCTGTTTTCATTTGTATATGTATAAATCCATGTGTCTGTAAATAAATGCTGAATTCATGATTTATGTATTTGTCATTACTTGCGTTTTACAAGATTTAATACACTAGCATCCAAAAGATAAGGTAAAACCGATTTTTTGTCAGGGAAGTGAGGTTTGTTTTGTTTACGCTCCCGATGAAATCATGAATGTGCCTATAGTTTGAGAATTTGCTAATTTATTTTTGTATTTAAATTTCTGGCTGAAGAGAGTATAAAAAGATTTTTAGCGTTTGAATGTACTTCTGCTGTTGTTATTATACGATATCAAGAGAGGGAAAAGGGTGTGTTGCTAGTTTGGAGACTTTTTTAATTCAGATTATTTGCCTGTCACCACTTTTTTTAAATAGTATATTTCGGTTATTTTGCAGAATTTTTAATCTATTTTTAAATAGGGCGAATATTTCTATTTTAAAAAAGCGGTGAAAATCAACAATCTGGTGGTAAAAAAGTCCCCAATCTGGCAACACTGGACAAGGGGTACAGTTAAACTGGTTCCTGAACTGAAAAGGGTCTTACCAGCGCTTTTTTCCTATTATCAGCGATGGAATAGTGGCGCAGGAATTGAGAGATTGTCACCACTAAATTTTTATAGTATTCTTCGCCTTCAAAAATCTCAGAAATTCTGTCCTGTAGTTATATAAAGAATACTAATAAAATTTCCGGTGTCCATTAATTCTTTGCAGCTACACTGTTCCCTCACTGCGTATTATGTATATGTATATGTTTATAGATGCGCCATTCCATGCCTAAATTGTGTTTCTCAATTTCTGTGCATGTCTATATTAGATATAATATATGAAATATAGTATACATATATGCGATCTCGCATTTGCCACCAATTCCAGCGGTTTTTTTATTCGTGAATTCCGAATTCCCCCCAGAGACCAGTGGGCTGCTTTTTTAAAATTTAGATTTCTTGATTGGCACCACTGTTCTGAAATTGTATAATTCCCCTTGTTTTCGCCTTTATTAATATGTCATTAAATAAGGAGAATTTTGCTATCTCAAATAAGTGGCGCCAATCAAGAAATCTGATTTTTAGAAAGTAGCCCCCTTACAAAACTGCCAGATGCTGTTGTTTTTGTCTGATAAAAGAATAGACATTTCGTAAATACGATTCAAGAAAATCACTCGAAATTTTCTGGTACAAATGTGGATTTTCTGAATTAAAAAACCGCCAGATTTGTCACCATTATTTGCACCTCTTGTATTTTCAAGCATAATTAATTATATTTTAAACAATGCAAAAAAAATTAAACTAAGGTTTTTTGCCAGGGAGGGCACTGTCCCTACTTCCCTGAAAAACAATATTCAGTTAATTTTTTTAAACTCTGTGTACAGAATTCATTTTAAACAGGGGAGGGGGCAGTGGCTCCTGACGATAAAGATAATTAACAGTTTATTTATTTCCTGTATTTAAAAAAAGCCCTTAAGAGCTTAATTTTGATTTGTTAATATTTCTTATATTTCGCTTTATTTTATGTCGAGAAGAAGTTGCAAATTCTATTATTAATCACTGTAAATTTTTAATATGACCAAAAAAATGGGGTGGGGGACAGAGATTTCTTAAAAAAAATAGTGGTGTCCACATTTTTCATTATGTTTGTAATTATAATGTGTTGCGCATATATAGATAATAATATAGCACGATAATTTATTTTTCGTCAGAAATTTATCAAGCATTTTCTGTGTAACCAACAATATGAGTCAATATATCAACAAAGGTCGTTTGAATTAACAGTACATTAAGGCCGTATTTGCTACTTTATTATTTATTTCCATTTATTTTAGTTTAAAAATATTGCCATGGTTTACTTTACTACTTACCTGTCTCAAATATTATCTATACAAATATTTAGCAATCAGTCTCCATCGTCATTGATTGATCTGCTGCCTATCGGTCTTTTCTCTGATTATCTTTCTGTCAATCTATCCATCAATATATCAAACCAGCAATATATGTCTCTGCTTTTTTTAGCGATTTATTTATTTTTTATCTACAGTGCGTTAAGAAATTTTAACACCACTAACGAATTCATGCACTGAAGAAGAAGACACAATATGCACATTTTTAGCGTGTATCTTTAACCCTAGAACTACCGGAAATTTTACTCAAGTTTTATAAAAACATTCTACACCAGAATTTTTACTTAAAACTATTTAATTTGTTTATTTAACTTATTATTGTCTGATTTATACATTTAGTTTGTTTTGAAGAAATTTCTGGTTTGAATAAATATTTTGAATGTACATGTCGGGTCCAATGGACCCGTCTGGTAAACGGAAGGTTAAAATTGATCGTTATAATTACTACATTGAAATTTAAGTTGCTTTTTATTAAAATCTTCTAATTTTTATAACGTAATTAAAGTGATTGTTAAATTATCAGACCACCTGAGGAAATTAGCATATTATACGTCACATGGGAATCATTATAAAATGTACGCGTTTGTATATAGTGAAAGTATTCCCGAGAAGCAAAGGTGCAAGTTTAGACAGTGTTATTTACGATATAATTGCAGATGCGGCGGGGTAAAGAGCTGTCTGCGACCGACGTAAGAAAAAGTTGGGTTTATAAGGGTGCTGGTAAATCTGAACGAAATATAGCTTGTTTAATGAAGCTTTCTATAACTGCCATTCACAATGAAATAATTAGAAAAAAATGATGCAAATAAAATTAAACGATCTGGGATTTTGACAGCAAGGGATGATCGACAAATATTTCGATTACTCAAAAAAGTCTTTCAACTCGGGGAATTTTGAACCATTTGAGCAAAAGAACCTCACATGTAACAGTCTGAAATCAAATAGTAATGTAAAATGCATGAAACTGTTGTGAAAACCGAGATTAATCAAACCTCATAAAGAAGAAAGACTGAAATGAGCTAAAAATGTCATGTCATGGGACAAGAAATAGAAATAAGTGATATTTTCAGATGAAAAAAAATTAAACTTTACGGTCCGGATGGTTATAAACACTATTGGCATGATTTGAGGAAGAAACCAAAACAATGCTTCTGTCGACAAATGGGAGGAAGATCAGTATTGGTTTGGGAGCTTTTAGTCATGATGAATTATGGGATTTAACCGAAATTTCGGGGCGTATGAACTCTGCGCAATATCAGAATATGTTATACCATCATTTCATACTGTTTGGACCTTTTTTAGTGGTTCTAACTGGATGTTTTAGCAGGACAATGCTTCTTGCCCTGTGTAAAAATCCACCCAGCAGTGGTTTGGAAAAGAAAAAAATCATATTTTGTCATGGCCAAGTCGAAGTCCAGACTTGAACACTATGGAAAATATTTGGGACGTATTAAATCGCAAAGTTTTTGCTAAGAATAAACAGTTTTTATCTGCCAATGAGCTAGAAGTATCCATTGTAAAATAATGGCACAATATTTCTGAAACTGTACTTAATCATCTGGTCACTTCTGTGGAATATAGACTGTTTGAGCTTATAAGGAAATATGGACGACCAATATCGTATTAATTTTGTTTTTAGACAAGTGGTCTTATAATTTGTTAACAGTGTATTTTTCAATCATTGCTTATATTTTTGTTAACATAGTTACTTATTGCATTATTCAAAATTATTGAAAACTAATTTTAATAAATATGTTGTATTTTGATATATCATGTGTTTAAACTATAATTGAAACCTTTAATTACTTCATAATTTTAAATATCAAAGAGGACTTATAATTTCTTAACGCACTGTATTTATCTATCAAAATATTTGTCCATTTATATATTCATTCATGCATTCATCGTTCTAATTGCCTCATAGCTACCAACATCGTACGATTTTTTGTACCATAAAAAATGTATATAGTACATTTTACCTTTTTAAAACGCTGTAATCTGCCGATTAAAGGCAAAAATTACTATTAAATTTTTGTGGTACAAAAAAGCGGTTGAGTTGGCAGGTATGATCTACCTTATATATCTATCTGTATTTTATCTCACCTTCTTATGTTATTCACTCCTTGCGCTTTGTATGTTTAACATGACTTCTCATCATAATTTCTTTTTAAATTCCTGTTAAAATGTTTTTAAAAATATATTCAAACATTAAATGTATTATATCTTTTGTTTTAAATTGGAAATGTAAAGAATTTTTACGAAACCTGAAAAAAGATTATTAAAAAATGTATTTCGTACTGAAGAGAAAAAATATGAAGAAGAAACATTGAATATCGAGAATGCGCCTGAAGGAATTTAACAAAATGTTAACTAGTTTTAAATCTCAAAACTTAAATAGGAAAAGAAAATACTTTCAAATTCCGCACATCAGATACCTAAAGTATTATTTGTAGTATTATGTAAACATACACTTTGTTTTAAAATACATGAATTTGTTTAGAACAAAACATTTTTAGGAACTTCCTGTGGCTGGAAAATTCTGGAAAGTCCCAATCACATGCACTAAAACCTGTAATCGTATTATATACACAGGGCTGCCACTAGCGACTATTTTTTAATTCTGTTTCGCACCACTTTCTCAAAAAATTTACATACACCTTGACTAAATGTGCAATTGAAATATCTTAAAACATTTACTGTATAAAAGTACTGACTCAAAGAGAGTATAAAAATAGTCGGAGTGTCAGCTCTGTATAATGTAAAAGAAATGACCAGCATTGTCTTAATTGCCTTTCTGTGTAACATAATTATGTCATTGCAACTCAATTTAGAATAGATCATAATTCAGGGATCCCGGTTTCCTTTTTTTTAAATTTAGCAGCACTATTTCAAAAAATAATAACAAAGTACTGTTTGCTTGCCATTCCCCGAAACTAAAAAAAAGTACATCACGAGTGTAATGGTTTTAAAAGACAGATAACGTGTACATAAAAAATACATATACAGGGAGCTGCGACCTCTGATTATTTATCTCCAATGAAATACATGTAATACAATTAGGTAATGACATGAAACATATGTTGCGCAATTATGTATTACATTTCAGTAACACCTGCTGGCTGTTTTGACTAGTAGAAAAGGGATAGTGGTCCAATATTGTATATAATGCTTGCAATTTTATCAATATTTGCAAAACTGGCATGAAATAATTTTGTGTATTTACATTTTGCCAGAACTACAAATACAAACATAATTCGCCATTTCATTGCATATATTCCCAATGTAAATTCAAAATTTATTTTTCCTCTTTGAAAACGAAACTTTCGTATTTTTTGTTATTATGAAAAATATTTATAAACATTATTTCAAAATGGGGTTGTATTTTATTTTTAAGGGATTAATAAACATTTTAATAAGATCAAAATAATTACCCAGTATTCAATTATTCATAAAAAGAGAAAAGAATAAAAACTTGCGAGTGGTATAGCAAATTAAGTGCACAAGAATGTTTTTGCTTAACCTCTAAAATTAAAATGCCTCTAAAATGTTTGAAGCTTATAGCCCTAATCATATATAAAAACCTTTTAGAATAAAAGAAAAATTACAAATATAATCCTTTAGAAATTAAAATGTTTTTAAAATTACTAGAATTTGTAACCGCAGTAAATTATTGCACGTCACATTTTATGAAGCTTTATAGCTCTAACCACTTGGGGACGAGCGTCACGTATAGGTGCCGCATGAAGCGGTCAGAATCCTTGTTTTTCCTCACCAGTAAAATTTTACTGTAAAATTTGCCTTATTTAATCAGCGCATTTTCTCGATTCACTAAGACACAAATTTCTGTTTTTAAAAAACGGTGAAAAAAGATTAAAAATTTCGTAAAAGGCTCCCGTCCCGAAGGGGCTAAGGTATTCTTAAAGTTAAGTAACATGAAATGGCTGAAACAAAAAACAAGAAAACATGAAATATATAATGAATTGTAAGCCTTGGTTTTTCGAAACGTTCTTAACACATTCGCGACCGCTGATGTAAATTCACGTGTTTTGGATATCTGTAATTCCGCCTAAGGCAGTTTGTTTGCTATCATATTTTTTTGTATTCAGGGGCAGACTGGCCCACCCCGGGGCCCCGCGTTCCCGGGATAGGCCAAAATAATATAATGTATTTTTTTAGCTTTTTTCCATAAAATTAAAATAATTTTTTTAAATTATGAAACTCAATTTTCTTTTCCCTTTTTCCCCATGAAGCACTTTCTTTTGATCGGGTAAAAGTCCTATTTGCTCCTTTCCCTCTCCCATCAGCAAATTTTGGAAGGACTGTGAAAATTACTTTTTGTATAGAAAGAAGCCGGGGGATAGCGTATAAAGTAAAGAGCACATATTGGTCAGTAAGGGTTGTGAAGTTGTTTGTTGGGATGGGTCTTGCCTTCGGACATTTGCATAGTAACAAAAGACACCATGGTTCCGAGGGAGTGACCGTACCAACGCAAGATTTCAAAGTTACTATTGTGGTCACTATGCCACTGTTTATCTTCTATCTAATTCGATGAATCGGTTTGCTGGATGCATAGGAATAATTGTGAAGAAAGTTGTTCTATAAAATATCTGAATCATCGGGCTGGTACAATTTGCTGAGGTAAAGGTGAAGACAAAAGATCCTAGGATCGTACGTATTTCGTTTTTTTAATATAAATTAAAATACAGTTAAAATTAAAAATAATACAATTAATGAACCTCATATTTCCAACACCATACAACAAATGTCTGGAGTCACACAAAAAGAAGAGCGTACAGAGAAGCAATTATTTGACGTTGTTGCCGATGTTGATTCCGATGTGTTTGACGACGTCAGCAAGATTAACAAACATTACTTTATAGATGCAGTCAGTAATATTTTTCTAGATACATTAACAACTCAGACAAATCAGATTCATACTACAACTACATTTTCACATAACATCATATTTCCAACCCCACAGATGAAACATCAGGAGACACAGGAAAACAAGAACCTACGGAGAGGCAATTATCTGATGTTGCCGTTGTTGTTATCGACGTGTTTGATGGCAACAGAAAGATTAACAACGCTGAGATGATCGTCTTCCGTCAAATTTCTCATTTTGTGAAACGCTCCCCGAGGTGTTCAGTTCTGGAGAAACTTGACTTTATGAAGCATCATCCCCTTCAGCCATGTAAAAGTACGGGTATTCTTGCTAACCCTTCAAAACATACTACCGTAATTCTCAAAATAACACTATTGAACAGCGAAGGGGGTTTTCCTATTGCTTAGACAATAGCAAGATGTGCTATATCCAGTTTGTATGTTTTTTTCGCTGATAATCAGAATCCATTTGTCTAGGACGTAAAGTCAATGTAAGAAACATTTGTAAAAATATAGTTGTTCACGAAACCTCGAAAGTACACAATAACGCATCCATAAGATCAGATGTTCAAGAGCAATGCAGATGTTGGGACTTTCATAAATAAGTACACCAAGGATAAACGAAAGTCCTCAGTTGATAGGCATAGAAAAGCTCTAACACGCATCTTTGACATTGTTCCATTATTGGGAGGCAAGGATTAGCTTACAGAGGAAAACCAGAGGAAGCAGCAGTAGATTTAAAAAATAGAGGTTAACCATGGCAATTTTTAGGTGCGTTTGTAATTATATAAATACGTAGCACCGATAGTCACCGTTCAGTCTGTCTGTCTGTCCGTCCGTCTGTATATAACAGAGCAAAAACTACAAAACCGAATGGTCTGAAATTTTAAATATATAATTATTGCAAAATTTTGTCGAGTCATTTCAAATTTTATGAAAATTGGATGTACAGTTTAATTACAAAGACAGTCAAAAATTTTCCGTTTTATTACGGCCAATGGGAAAAAAAAATTATTGTAAGTGCATTTTAACAATGTTACAGCCTTTCGAACAGAATGAAATTGATATGCACTTATGAAGTACACTAAAATATTATATTCAGTATAATATGCGGTGCAAAAAATATTTATAAAAGTAGTTATAGTACGAACGCACCTCATTTGCCACGTTTGACGAGCAATTTCCAACTTGTTTAGAATTAGTAATGCTTCTATGTAAATATGATGAAATTTTGCGCGGTCATGTAGCGCTGACTATAAAGAAAAGAAAAGAAAGAAGATCTTCAGATTTCAGAAAATATGAAGAAAGCTAGAACAGAGCAGAAACAAGAGCAAAAGGACAATCCTAAATGGCATGGAAGAGGTTCGATGTTTACATTACTGTCCATGTCATTTATAAAAAAAAAGTTAATTACTCGCGTTGCCATTCAGATCCAAATTAACATTGCCGATAAATTAAAACAGTCAGGTTCATTCAGTATTGAAGAAGATTCCACGCAAGATACATCGCTAATTGAGCAGTTGAAAGCTTGTGTTTGTCCTGTGCTGCACGGTAAGGTGAACGTAAAGCTTTTAAATGGATTGATGCCCCCAAAACAACATGGTAAGCCTTCTATCTCCGACTGAAAGAAGAACTTAAAAAGTTTAGTTTAAACTCCCCTCTTCACAAATACTTATTTTGATTGTTCAGCAAATATGTATGAGTGGAATATATAAAGGTCTGCAGGCCCAACTAAAAAAGGACAACCTAAATATAAGCATATGCATTGTTATGCACATATGCTAAATTTGCTCCTGTCAGATTCAACAGAAATATTGTTATTCGGCATAGGAGTGTTTGGGCTTAGTGCAAGCTACATCCCTATTTATCTCCGAGTCAAATAAACGAGTGCAAGTAAGGGCTTCACTGAATAAGGATTCTGTAAGTGGAAATAAACTTCAAGCCAATTACAAAAAGTAAATGCGACTAGGTGGTGGAGTAAGCATCGAGTACTCAATAGCATTTTTTGACGAGTCTTACAAACCTTTTAAAGATCAGCATAAGTTCTTAACTTTGCTTAAGTGTTTAAAAGCTATTACTGAAATGGACGAAAGAACATGCTAGAAAAGAGTTGCTATAATTTTTCCGGGACTATGCTGATTATAATTAGTCGCTATTGCAGCAACAATCTCGACGTAGTGAGCCCTCATCCGCTTACAGCAAAGAAACGACAAATTCAGAATAACTCCTTAAAGATCATGAAAATGCCGTAAAGTTAATAGGACATGTAAAAAATGCCTAGCTTGTGCATTAAAATTATTTTGAGAGATGAATGTATTTGGTCGTATTTATTCAACCTTGTACATAGGTTTTAACTTGATATTGACTTTATCATGGAATAAAGTGTCTTGTTAACGAGTGTTCCCAACACTTAAATTTATAAAGAACCGCTTGCATTCATCTTTAGAAGAAGAAGTGTTAGATGCTTTTATCCTATTCAATAATAGATTGATTATGATAACATAATAGATGAAGTTGCCTCAAGTTGAATAGAAATTTACAGAAAACTGACATTCTAATTTTTTAATAGTGACGGTATAAAACAAACTATTCTATTTTTAGGTATTATATCCCTCTAAGACCCGGAAACTTTTCATATTTAAATATTACATTTCTTCTTGTTATTAACACTATACTGATCCTAATGACACTTTAAAAAATAATTAAAAAATTTTTCGTCACCCCCTGGAGCATGGAGAGTACCCGCATGAACGTGCGGGTTGGGCTTTTTTCTGAGAAAGCCACACCCGCACGATCGTACGGGTTGAGCTTTTCCTGTGAAAGCATTACTTATAAGAGGATTTGGGAAGTATTGGCTGAAATACTGCAATGGAAATCCTTACTGGCTCTGAAAGTCTAAAAAAGAAGAAAAAAAGTTAATATTTGAGATGTACTTATCGACTTCAAAAAATTCATGTTTTAATTTATTTAAAAATGTTTGCCATATTTTTAAGGCTTTTATATAATATCGGTTTTATTTTTTCTATCAGTCTATAACTTTTTTAAATTAAAATTTAAGAAATGAAAGACATACCTGCGATTGCGTGAAATCTAGGATGAGGTACAGAAATGAACTTCTTAACATCCTACTTGTATTGTTTTTTATTTTTATTTTTTCATTCTATTTGGTTTGGATGTAGAACTTTGGGGAATGAGTTCTGAAGACTTTGATGAGGAAGAATGATCCAAAATTCTCATTTCTTTAGAAATATTTGGAAATTTTTCTTCATCGAGCTCATCTGAACTTGACTATCATTCTAATAAATCTGTTTCAAATGTTTTGTCTACAACCTCGTCATCATCCGAGAGATCACTAAATTCAGATTCTGATTTATTCATCAATTGCAATATTTCTTCTTGTGTGAGAATTCTTTTCGGTTTAGACATCTGAAAAAGTGTTTTATTTTGCTTTGTTAAAAGTTAACAAAGTATTTCATAAAAATAATAGAATGTAGTAGAAACTTTTATTAATTGAAAAGAAAAAAAAGTAAAAATTAATTGAAAAACAAAAAAGAAAAAAATAATTCATCCATGACAAACCCAAAAAAATAATATCGCATTAATTATATAATAACATACTTCATTTTTATTCTGGCTGTCAGCAAAATTATTGAAACAGAAATCAAGATGAACATTCAGAAAGCTCATACCTTTGCTGTAGCACTGACTAACGTAACACCCAAGTCGCATGGTCGCGTGGGTAACGAAATATTGAATCCTACGAGCAACATAAATAGTATATAATTAATGTTTTTTATTATATTACACTTATTTAGACATTAAAGCAAAAATATTTATCCAAGCAATTAGAAATTTACTGATAATTACCTTTTTACGACAGATAAAATGATGAGCAGTATCCGTTGTACTTGTAAACAAAGCTAGCCATGCCGGCTAAACGTAAAACATGTACTACAACCATCATCTGTTGATAAAAATTTATACTTCATTCTTTTTGCAAACCAGAACAATCGTCCGATTCGGTTTTTTATTACATACGACTGTTTCAGAAGCAAAAATTTACATTAATGTCTATCCCGCACGATCGTGCCGGATGGGTCTAAAAGGAATATCGAAATTTTAAACAAACATTAATCAATGCACAAAGTTTGTTTCTGTTGATAATTTCAAATAACAAAATAAAATGTACAAAAGAAAATAATGATATTTCAAATAATAAATATATATGTGTCAATTTTAATAATATTAACTTTTGTCAGTCAATAATAATACTTTCCAGTCTGAACATTTTTCAATGTAGCGTACCGACAAGTCAAAGGTTTTTTTTATGGCAAAGTGGTTAGCATGTTAGCCTTCCACGCCAAATCCCGGCTGAGGCATGGATGTTTCTATGTGTTGTCAATGCCCGCACGCTAGGATCAGCGACTCCCTATTCCCATTGGACTTCCCCTCACAAGTAGCCATCATCTATTCTAAAGGTATCGTTGGCCAATGCTGACAATGCAATTGCCCCGCCATTGAAACAAACACAAAAAAAATGAATATAAAGAACAAAAATATCTGAACAAAATTTCCATAAGAAATCTCATACTTTTTTTTAATTACGTGTATAATTTTTAATTGTTTAAAGTTTACATATTCAAAAAATAAATAAAAATGAATCACGTTAATCGCCCCCCCCCACCCCCGAAGATTTTTGATCCTGATAAACTTGCTACCAATTGTAAAAAAAAGGATTACAAAGATGCTAAGACGTCTCGAATTGATGTTAAGTCATATTCATAGAGTTAGAGCGAAGGGTCGTGTTGATAGTGTAAGTATTCAAAAATTCTCACAATGGGGTTGTCGATTGGTTAGGCAATGCATGTCTAGCGGGGTGGCCAAACAATGCCAATCCACCCTTGTCTGTATTATATTTTTCTCAAAAATATGTACACTATTTGCATTTCATCATCAACATAATATAAATATAAATACGTCTATGAGATAATGGCCATAATTTCCATTAGTAATAGAAACATTAATGTATAAAAATGTATTGTTAATTAACCCCTTAATTCTAGCTCCCGTGATATTAACGGGCTGTGGCTTTTATTCAGATTGTTTGATACCCACCAGCTTTATAAAATAGTGCAATTGGCTTTATTGTGGTATCATTTAACCTGTCATTAAATAAGGTGAAAAATTCTTTTTCAAAAGAAATGGTGCCAATAAGTAATTTGAATTTTAAAGGCGTAATTTAATGCGATCGTTAAGGTGTTAACCCTTTGAGGGACACATAATTGCGTTTCTGTAATGTCGAATTCACACCAGAATCTGCAAAAAGGTTTATTGGAAAATAAGGAAAAGCAATTTTACAGCATTTTTCCTCCAAAGTTGGAAAAGTAAAATTTAATAAAAATTTTCTGGTGCAAATTTTCCTTAATCGTGGGTGGGATAAAATTTATTCCATACGGACATACTGGACAATATTTTTGTTTAATTAGGTTTTTCAGTAATATTAAAATTAATTAAAATGAAGTAGAATATTTGTAAGTAAATATTCCGTCATTCATATTTGTGTTTTCTTTTATAAGGGGAAAAAAACTAGTAGATCGATTCCGCACTGTCCGTTTCTGAGTTAAATAAATAAAAATTCAGTAATACGGCCATCACAATAACGTTACTCTGTGAATTCGCAACCGTAAATCGTTAAAAAGACAATCAGAAATATAATTACATTATTTTGATGCAATCAAAGTAAACCTCTCAGCTTTATGAATGAGAAAGCAGGTTTTCGTTGGACCATACAACAGAAAATTATACAATTTTCCTGACAAAACGAAATCAAATGCAAAAATTACAATCGATTGCTATAATAGTCAGTGAAACTCTCTTTCTTACTTTATATATACAGTTAAATATGGTAATGCATAATAACTTTCCAGTCACATATAGTGTAAGGAGATTATTGTAATCCTCAAAAATAAATATGAAAATTATTGTACATTTAGCAAAAACTGATTTTCAAAATTAATGGGCTAAACAAACGCTGAAAAATATCCATCTACCAAAGCCGCCATTTTCAAGTCAGCACGAAGGCCTTGTGATGATGGGGATATGATATAAAACTGCTGCACGCGTATGTTAAAACCGAACACATGTGTCGTACTTTTCCCGAAATTTCAAGACCAGGAAAATATTAGCTACCAGTTTTTTATTATAGAGAATTTCTTCTTAAATGAGACAATATTTCGCGCTTATTATCTCGATTTAATTTTTTATAAAATAATACCAATATTTGTCCTTAAAAGTCCCCTGATGGGTACGACCCCTGCAAACGTTATCGGCGTAGTGCTTTTTTATAATGCATGCCCAAATCTCAATAGACGAACATTTACTTGATCGAAGCGTAAAGTGCTGATAATTCCACGTAACGTTTCATTTTTTTTACATTATTCAGAAAAGACTGTATGAATTTTCTGGTATCAATGTCGTGATGTTTTCTTTTTAAAAGCATATTTCCTTAAAGATAGAATGCATGATTTTTATTCCCCTAACCTGCACCTTAAAAACCCAAGACAAATAACTGCATAACAAACAAATTCCTAAATAACAGTTGCCCATAATTTAAACACTTTGCGACAAGCCATTTCTTACAGAATTTTTAATCTTTTGTCACCGGTTTTACTGAACAATTGTTTTGCCTAATTGAATCGGGAAAATGACTGCGCGCACCCGGGGGAGCTTCGACTGTTTTGGGGTACTAAGCAACGGCATTTAGTTTATTTTTTAAATTTTCCTCACATTCTTTCTCTAAAATTTGCCAGTTATAAAGCTTATTTTTTATTTGATTTTTACCCGACTGAAAAGAAGGGTTATGTGTTTCACGCGTATCTGTGTATGTGGATTTCTTTATACCCTCGAAACATCCCAACGGCTGAATGGATTTTAACGAATGAGGTCTCTATCAATTCGTCTGAGCGGCTCGATGGTTATAGGCTAGGTTTTGTTTTATAAATTCAAAATGGCGGCCGTAAAATACAAAATGGTGGTAGAGACAAAAAAAAAAGACACCCTATTGAGTGGCATATCATTGGATAGGTCTTTCAAAATGAAGACGATGTTTCATTGACTATTTGACAATCAGAAGATCCGTTAAAATATTATACAACCTAAAAGTTATGTGTGTAGGATCTCTAGCTTTACTGCAACTCTAACCATCATAGAGATCTATAGACCTCATCAAAACAGTGTTTATAGATAGGAACTAACAATTAAACACAACTTAAAAGTCATCAATACAAGTAAATAAAAAAATAGGTAAGTAATATAAACAAGTAATAGAAAAATATATTTTAAGTCAATACCTTCTTAGGTCAATAAAAGAAATTATTTTTTCACCCATTTTATCTTCTTCTTGAGTGGCCCTTAAAATGCCTTGATCAAGAAGAGGGCCGTTTCGGTCTTAAAATACCTTGATCAAGAAGAGGGCTCTCTCGATTATTGAAAATTAATTTAATTAATTTAATTAATGAATTAACATTTGAAAACAACTGGATTGACATCAAGTGTCATCCACTACAAGTTAAAAAAATATTTGAGGTTGATTGGAGAATAATAAGTATTTTATTAACGATTGAAAATTGGAACAATATATATATACATAGATGCCAACATCTCTTAATTATTCCGGAGTCTGATCCAAGATGAACTCGTTTTCAACCGGAAATTTTATTTAACCAAAAATTTCAAATAGAAATAAAAAACGTACGTCATAGAAAGAAAACGCATTTTCTTATATATTTCTTCCGGTTTGGGCATGCAAATTTTGGATCACACTCCGGAATAATTAAGCGATGTTGGCATCTATGTATATAGCGAGAGTGTGAGCTATTAGGAGGAATTGAAAAAAAATAGTTTCACATTCATTAGAAATAATTAATTAGTTCGCTTTTTACGCAGTCGGTTTTTTTTTATTTTTTAAATTTAATTGTTTATTACTTTTTATTGTTTGTTTGTTGAAATTAAGAACATAAGTCTTAGCCCCCCCCCCCATTATTTTTATTTTTCACTGCTGCCCAAAGAAACGCACTCTGTCAACTACCTCATATATTCAGCATTCGGGGATGTGGGAATTAGGTCTCGTACTCATCGATAAAAGGTCTTCGCATCATCATCAACCCGGAATAAAAAAAGCAAAATTTACAATAAAAAATAAATGGTGGGAATAATCACAAATTCTGAGCACTTTATGCGTCACGTATACGTAGCGTTTATCCCGAAAGGGATTATAAAATTTTAAACTTTCTGAAGTGCTGATATTTTAAATTAAATAGTATATAAACAGGAACTTCACTATTTCAAAATATCAAAGGCTGTCGAAGAAAGCTGTTGAATCCTGTACTAACTGGAATGCGGTCTGTAATTCTCTGAAGGGTGGTTTGATATTTTTTACTGCACCTCATTTTAACTTAATTCGCACTTAATTTTTTACAGAAGCTCAATTCTATAACTTTGACGAAAGGAAGTGTAACATTCATCTTTTTTCAAATACACTTTTCAAAAACTTCTGGCGTGAGATTAACTTTACAGAAATGCATTTACTTTGCCTCAAAGAGTTTAATATGGCGTTAGAAAATAAACTTTATGAATAATTAAATTTCAAAGTTTTCAAAATTTAAACGTCACTTTGAAATAACGAAACGAAATTAAATTCTGCCTTCAACATCCCTATGGTTGTGTGTATTTCATTATAAAATAAATCATTAACCTCATTATTCTCATTACATATAATTTTTAATGCATATACATAGCTGCCAACCTTTACGCTTTCTTCCTACCACTAAAATTTTCTTAGAAATATTGCCTTATTTAATGGTCGAAATATCACGACAAAAGAAGCCGAAAATGTCTTCTGAATTTTAGAGGTAGCAAAAAAAAAAAAAAAAAAAAAAAACGTAAAGGTTGGCAGCTATGCATATAGCAAACGGAAAACTTTTGTTCGATTTAATTTATCATCGTCAGGAAGATAAAATAAACGGACAATCTCAGCATCACAATTGTTGTTCTAAGTAAGCAAAGAACTTTTTAAGGAAAAAAAAATAAACGTGATATTAACCCCTTGAGGGGCAAGCAATTACGTTTGTGAAATGCTGAATTCCCACCGGAATCTTTGAAAAATTCTATTTCAAATTAAGTAAAAGCAATTTTACGGCTTTTTTCCCATCAAAGTTTTAAAAGTAAAATTTAATAAAATTTTTCTTGTGTAAAACTTCAATAATCGTTGTTGGTATATAATATATACCGGTGCCACTCAAGGGGTTAAGTAAGAAGATAAATAACAATTAATTATCCCCTTTGAACTTAAAATATTAAAAGAAGAGTAATTTCGGAATCGTGTATGGATACATCTACAGGATGCCTCTTTTATCATTGTCCAATAGGTAGAAAAAAATAACGACTCAAAAGTATGGTTCCCGGACTTCACAAATAACGACAAAACAAGTTTTGCAAGATGTATTTTGTCATACAATTTGAATTTTTCTTAATTTTTGTTTCATAATTTTATTTATTTATTTATTTTTTGCGAAAAAATATTTAAAGAAACGATAGGGAAATCAGTAGTAGTTTAAACTAAATACAAGCTTCTTAATCCACGATTCAATCTTCAGTCAATTTTTATCCTTTGAAACATTCCGGGTGCTCTTTAGAGATATTGTTTCAATTTCAAATATTCAGAGCTATTAGTGTTAATATTTTTTCTCTTTATTACCAATATTTTCTAACAGAAATCATCGTGGTAAATTCCTTTAAGATCTGTAATCGAAATATATAGTGAAGTCGACTGTTATTTAATAGAATTTGATCATTAGTATGAAACACCCGATTTGAAATACCGGGTTCTGGAAGGGTTTTTTTTTTTTAATTCAGAAATTCCGATTATTCCCGAGAAACTTTACCTTGATATTTTTGGTTATTAAAATGGTAGATATTTTGTGAATTAAAAAGAGAAAAAAATTACTACTAAATTTTCCCTGGTGTCAACTCAAAATCTGCGAATAAAAAACCCGCCAGATTTGGCAGTTTCAAAATGGACGTTTCATACAAAATGGCCTAACAGTTGCAAAGCTAGATGATTTATGAAGGTTACCAGTCCTGGATGAATACGAGTATGTCTCAAATGTCAGGTCAAGAGGTCTGGGATGACAACGCTCCCATCCAAGTGACAATCTCCAAGACGCTATGGAGACCTATCTCAACACGCTAATGGCAACCTTCTATGAAGAGGGTATTGGAAAACTCGTCTACGAAAAATGTCTCAATTTTCATTGTGACTATGTCGAAAACTAACTTTTAAATGCACTTGACTTCTGGTTATAAAAACATTGTGTTATTCACACTTGTCCTAATTTTACATCCCACCGGGAGTTGAAAAAAAAAATTTCGTACCAATATTCTTAAAATAATGGAGTTACACTGACATTTTTTGTAATGAATCGTGAATACTGCAAAAATATTGGCATACAATGTAACTATCTCAAATAGAACGCCAATGCTGCAAAAAATATTTATTTTATCATGGAAAAGATAATTGTGAAATTTAAACTAACCCTTAAGCATTAAACATGATTTTGATTTTAATTAAATGTTTTTATGCACTTATTTAATTGCTTTTTAAATGTATCCAAATCTGTCTAATTTTTCATAGTTAGTTTAAATTATATGTTAATTCAGACATCAAAATATACGTATATCTTAAGAATAATTGTGAAATTGCAAGCGATTTTCTGCCAATATTGCGTAAACATATGAAAAATGTAAACAGGCAAAAAATATTTCTCTAAATTTATAAGGCGAAAAAAGATTATTAGAATGCAAATGTGGTTATAAAAATCAGGAAACACAATTATTCCTTTTTTTTTTTGCATCAGGTATAATTTTAGAAAGGTTTACGTTGCTGTACCAAATGTATACGAAGTAAATTTTTACATTTTTCATATGCTACGGTATCAATAACACAATAAAATATTCTATTGTTATATTTGATTGAAGGTAGGTTTTATTCTTATAACTTATGTTTTATATATCACAAACAAATAAAATATGTAAATTTATATATGTATGTGAAATTTTTGCACATTGGGAAAAATGAATATAATGGATAATGAATACATACGTTAATCGGTACATACTTAATCATACTTTTAATGTTGGCTTCATCTAAACATTTTCACTCTTTTACATTTACAAAATTATTAGGATTAGGATACTATCATTACTAATGGGAAATAGTAATAACAAAACTAGATGTTATAAACACATGTATAATAATCACTTATAAATAGATAAAGTTAAAAATGCTATAAAAAGGGACAGAAAATCTTTATTAAGATTGACGATCGTTTCGTTGCACAAACGGCGACATTTTCAAAATCATTCAACGATAGAAAATATTATCACATAATTTAAAACATAGTTTTATAACATATATGTTTATAACATAGTAAACAATGTCACGCGACATGATGCATAATGAAAAACATTGTAAACATAAAATTAATTTAAAAAATTAGATTAGCTATTGGTGAGTGTGGACTAATTTTCAAAACAATAACATGGTAAACAATGTCACGAGACAACATGCATAATGAAAAGCATTGCAGAATATAAAATAAAAATAAAATTATCTTGGCTATTTGCGAGCGTGGATTAATTTTTACTATAGTTACTAAAATTACATAGCATCTCTTTCCAAATTTTAGGTAATTCTATGGACACTGAATTATTGCAAATATTCTTGTTGCGTAAAAATATCTCTATTGATTCTCGGATTATGGATGGTAAATAAAATCTTGATGTATAAATTAACTTGCTATTTTTAAAATCGATCTGTAAAGGTTCTTCGCTGTATAATCTGGCCAAAGCTGTGGTTCTTCTATTGTATTTGATGTCTGCTATATTCGTCAATATATGATGTCACCGTTTGTGCAAAGAAACGATCGCCAATCTTAATAAAGATTTTCTATCACTTTTTATAGCATTTTTAACTTTAAAACTAGATGTTATGATAAAAAGATACTCAAATACAAGACATGATTTCTTAATCGGAAGATGGCATTCATAATTGTCTCAGAATTTATATAGGCGCTAACCACCAAGATATCTCCTTTAATATAGTTAATTTGACTTAGATTTAATACGTTCAAATATTTTTTTTTTTTAAGAAATGAAATTAGATATGTTCACGTAGAAAAACCTGTTCCTAAATAAATAAATATCCACAAAAAAAAAAAAAAAAAATATGTGGATTAAAACTTGGTTAAACTTGGTCAAGCTAATTACCATATTATGGAAGGCTAGTGGGAGATTGGCAGCTTGCTATGAGAATGCTCAAATTCCATATAGTTCAGGCAATAGCGGATTTTGCCTGGCAAAATTAATGGTAGTTCTGGAAATTGGCTTACTTTATGTTTTTTGAATCGCTGAATCCGAATTTGTAACTTCCCACCAAAATTTCCCCCGGCAACCCCCCCTCCAAATTTTGGTAAAATGCCCCCCAAAAAAGATTTTTATTAAAAAAATCAATTTTGTTATTGTTTTAGGGGGGAAATATCTAGAAATTCAGAAAATAGACAAAATTTGCAATAAATTAGATATATGACTTTATGACGTAGGATGAATGGGGAGGGGGGATCTGCCTCGGAACATGCGCCGCGGTGCTGCGTGGACTAAGTTGCGCATTCCACTTAACCACTCACATTATTTACATTCGCCCTCCCATCTTACCTCGGAACTTTCCCGATAAGGTTTACTTTAAGTTTTTTGAGTCGCTGAATCCGAATTTTTAACTTCCCCCACAAAATTCCACCTCCCGCAAACCCACCCTTAAATAGTTGCTTTTAAATTAAATTTTGTATTGTTTTAGGGGAAAAGTATGTAGAAATTCAGAAAGTAAACTAAATTTGCAACAAATATGATGTATGACATTACGACGTAGGATGAACGGGTTGGGAGAGGGCTGCCTCGGAACATACACTGCGGCGCTATGTGCACTAAGTTATGCAAGTCCAGGCAATAGGGGATTTTAACTGAAAAAATTGATGCTAGTTCTGGATTTCGACTCACTTTATGTTTTTTGGGTCGCTGAATCCGAATTTGTAACTTCCCACCAAAATTTCCCCCGTCAAACCTCCAAAAAATTGATTTTTTGAAACAATTTGGTTTTTGAGAACAGTGCGTGTGTAAATAGGGTCGATATAGTGAGTTGCTTCCTAAAAATAGCTTTATTATAAGGGATTTTCCACAACTTTTCAATCAGCTTACTATATCTTTCTAAGTTTTCACAACATTTCACTGGACATTTTATAGACGTTGCCCCAAAATACTGACTACCAAATTATAAAATAAAAATTAGGAAATCTTCTGCGCATGCGCAGTTAAAAATTATCTCATAAAAATGCCCATATCTCATCAAATATTCAATATATGCATGTTTTAATTGCAGTATACTGTTGCTACTATTCCTTGGCAAGTTTTCAGAAAGTTGTGTAAAATTTGGTTAAAAACTCTGTATGCTATAAGCAAAAAACTTTTGAATTTTTCACAGACACAATAACATCTTCACGAATATGAGTGCTGTGCTTACACAAATGCACACAAACGTTGAATAGGACCCAAATAGTCATTTAACGCAGTGACAAACCATTTCCAGCTTTTTCAATTGCATAGCTGATCGTAAATATTATTTTATTATTAAATTTATTATTAGCCCCCTAATTGTCGGCCCGACTAAATCTTCACCAAGAAATATAAATCAAACATGTTCTTTTCATCCCAAAAGTTCAAGAACAATTCACCAATAATTTTTGTAGATATTCGACAAAACGTGTGCAATCGAAAGTATCCAGTCCCTGTACCTTAACTTTTGGAGGCCAGTGTATGTTTAACATAACTTATCATCATAATTTCATTTTTAAATTTCAGCTAAAATATTTTTGAAATATATTCAAACGTTAAATTTATTATACTTTTTGATGTAAATTGAAAATGTAAAGAATTTTCACAAAACCTGAACAAAAATTATTAAAAACTGTATTTCGTACAGTACAGAAAAAGTATGGAGAAGAAATAATTAAAATCGGGGATGCGCCTGAAGGAATTTTACAAAAAGTTAACTAATTTTAAATCTCAAAACTTTACCCGGGAGACGCGCGAATACCCAGGTTATGAATGGTTTTTACTTTGTCACCAATAATAAATACAAATAATAAAGGTGAACTTATTTAGTCGGAGACAATTTTGCGATAAAAGAAGTTGAAGATTACTTTTAAAAATAAAGTGGTGACAACTGTAAAAACCGTACCAACTCCGGGTCTATCAAGTCCGGCGCGCGTTCTCCAGTGTTAAATAGAAGAAGAAGACACTTTCAAATTCCGCACGTCAGATAGTTAAAGTATAATTAATAGTATGTAAGCATAAACTTTGTTTTAAAATACATGAATTTATCTAGAAAATAAAAATAAAAAACACTTTTAGTAACTTCATGTAACTGGAAATTCTGGAAATTCCCAATTACGCACACTAAAAGTTATAATAGTTATAATAGTTATAATATAAAAGTTATAATATTATATACAGTAAAACAATATCCATCATTGTCTAAATTGCCTGTCTATGTAACATAAAATAGAATAGCTTATTGTAACATGTTTTAGAATAGATCATAATTCAGGGGTCTCTGTATCCTATTTCTTTTAAATTATTTAGCATCACTATTTAGAAAAAATTATAAAATAGGGTTAGCTTAACATACGACGTGTTTACAAAATAATAAAATAGTGTTAGCTCTCCATTCCAAGTAATTAAAGAAATTCCTCTCGAATACAATCATTTGATAATGCTAAAAACCAGTATATAAAAAAGACGTATACAGAGAGCTGCGAACATGCTCGCAAAACCTATTCGGTTCAGATTTGAAAGTGGTATTTCTCAGTATATTTTTCTGATATGAAGTTTCGAATATTCTGAAACAGTTATTATAATATCGATGTAGTAATAATGATAGCTTCACAATCTTAATAACGTTGCAAATGTGAAATGTTTCGCTGAAGTTAATGTCAAAACCTATAATTAAATACCTTTGTACCCATTATCCATTCTGTTCATTTTTTTTTCCAATGTGGAAATTTTCACTTAAGTTAATAAAATTTACATTTTTTTATTTGTTTCTAATACATAAAATAAAAGTTATAAAAATTAAACTTTCTTTCAATCAAATGTAACAATGGAATATTCCATTGCTTTTTTCATATTGTGGCATTTCAAACAAAACAAAATATTAAAATTGATTTGACATGCAGTGATAATAGGTAAACCAATGTTAACCTTCCTGTATAAAAAACCCGATACGAAAACCTTGGAGAGATTGTGTTTCCAGATTTTTTACACCCACTATTTCATGCTAATATCTATATTTGCCATATAAATTCTGAGTTTAATGACAGCTAAGATTTGGAAATATCGATTATAAAATTTGAGAAACTAAATTTCCGTGAAAACCAGTATCAGTTATGTTTTTTTATATTGCACCAATATTTGCATTGATCGTAACGGGGTTGTAAGTTTAACTAAATCCAGAATTCAAAAATATCAGCTAGCGTTTTGAAATAGCTAATTTTAATTTTGTTCAATCTTTGAAAGTCTTCCATTACATGTAACAAAAATTATTATTAAAAAATTCTGGTACAGTTTGAATACAAAAATACGCTTAGTTTTAAACACTGATCGCTATGGCTGATACTTGAACGGATATACCAATATTACATGTTCTCTTAACAGGACGCTAGAATCCGAACGGGTTACATAATAATTTGTAAAATATTGATTTACGATGGAAATATTTGTAATGAAACCTCAATACTACGAAAATATTGCTATACATTGTATAACTCAAAACAAATGTAAATATTTGAAAAATATTTAGTTTATGTTGGAAATATTAACAAGGAAATTGCAAAATATTTTTTTTTGCCAATATTGTGCAAATATGTGCAAAATGTAAATTGTTGAAAAATATTTTGCAACTTCTACGCTCACTTCAGCCAAACACTTTCACATTTACAGTAATATTATTACGATTAATATTACTACATGGAGTTAATAACAAAAATTATTCTTAAGAGAAAATAATACCCAATGAAAAAAACATGTTATCTTAATAAGAAACTAGAATCCGAACGGTTTAACACGTTCACGCCGGCGCCTATATTCATGTTTTTCGCTGTGAGGCGGCTCTTGAATTCATATTTTGCTTCATCTGGCTGCGCGGTACTTTCGCTTATTCAGACACTGTATGTAATGACACCCCCACCTCATATTTATTACAATGAACTCAAATAAATGATTTTGAATGAAAACGAGAATTCTCGTTTCCCGTCGTGAATGTATAAGATTTATAATATTGAATTGTTTTTACTACTGAATTTTCGAATATTCAAGTGTGACCCACCTGTAGTGCACGCCGTCTATGGCATAGTCGAGTGCGACCCACCTGTAGTACACCCCTTCTATGGAACAGTGGAGTGTGACCCACCGGTGATGCACGCCGCCCGATGCGGCAGGTAAGCGTGACCCACCGGTGATGCACGCCGACCGATGCGGCAGTCAAGTGTGACCCGCCGGTGATGCACGCCGGCGTGAATGTGTTAAATAATAATTCTACGCTTCTGCGATCGCTGCGTAAGCGTTTCAGAATATTTAAATACTCATACCAGAAATCTATACAGAAAAATGGCAAGAGTTGAATCTGAACAGAACAGTTACTGTGAATATGCGAGCTGCATCGCCTGATAAATTATCTGATAACAGTAATACATGTAATGCAATTATGTATTATATTTCGGTTTCACCTAACGCCTCTCTTTTCTGTTCTAGTAAAGCGATATTGGTGCAATATTACTTATAATCCCTGAAATTCTTTCAATATTCGTAAAATTGGCATCACTTTGTATATTTACATTTCACGACACTTAAAAATTTGCAGCATTCTGGCAGGTTATTTGACCGTTTGTTCCGAAAACGGTTACACAACTGTGAATTTAACACTATTCTGACCATATTATTGGCCATTTTCTGGTCAGAATATAGTTAAATTATTATTATGAAACCAGTTTTCCACCAGTCCAGGTCTTCCACCAGTAGATTTATATGGAAATTTCGAGCTTATTTAAGCGCCTTATTAGAGCAAAATTTCAGTCATAAATAACGGTAGAAACACATTTTCATTTTTACTGGTAGGAATTTACTTTGGCGGTAGTTAGGCCCTGCGTTTCTGCCATATTGTGACAACCAGAGCAACAAACTGACAGTTTTACAAGGCGCACTGACACCAGTTAAAAAAAAATATATAGAAATTTTTACGTCATTTTTAAGAAAACAAATCCCACGAATAAGACGCTTAAATAAGAAGAAATTTTCTATTCAATTTTACTTCAATATCTTTTTTTAATGTTTGCCTTTGTGGTAATCAGAAACTGAAGTTCCGACTTAAAAAAAGCAGCAGCCATCTTGTGACAACCTCCTCAGTTACTTCAGTGCAACTGGTAGACAGCACACTAAATGTCACCCCCTCATTATTGAAAACTCCATTACAAATACAAATATAATTCCTCATTTCAATTCATACATTCCCGCTGTAAATTCAAAATGTCTTTTTTCTTTTTGAAAACGAAACTTTCAAATTTTTATTATTATCAAAAATATTTATAAACGTTATTTCAAAATGGCTTATATTTTATTTTTAAGGGATTACAAACACTTCAATAATATCAAAATAACTAGCCAGTAATTAATTGTCCATAAAAAGAAAAAAAGAAAATTGCTTAGTAGTAGAATACGAAATTACTGAACTTAAGTGCTCAAGAATGTTTTTATTCGACGCCTAAAATTAAAATGCCTTTAAAATATATAAATCTCATAACCCTAATTATAAACAGAAACCTTTTAGAATTAAACAGAAATTATATGTATAACACTTCAGAAGTTAAAATGGCTTTTAAATGTTAGTATTTATAACTCATGTAAATAATTGCATGTTACGCTCTTTTTTTTTCAAGCTTTATATCTTACAGGTATACTTAAAGTTAAGTAACATGAAATACGTGAAACAAAGCACAAGGTAACAAGAATAATATAGTGAAATGTAAATATTGGTTTTTCAAAATATTCTTAACATTAGAAGAACCGTACGGAGTCATTTTGACCCATACCAAATGAATATGCTTCGGTTTGAACCAGAAATTCCTTTATAAAATATGCTTAAAGACATAAATAAGAAAACATTAAAGCAAATAATTTAACCAGTTTTAAATACAAATTCTGTTGTAAAATATTTCTATAAAACTTAAGTAAAATTTTCGGGCTTTCTAGTGTTAATTTTAAAAGTTTATGCACAGTTCTAATTAACATTTGTAATTACATACGCACATGCTAGACCAGGGTTGCCAGTGGGCTACTTTTTTTAAATTCAGATTTCTTGATTGCTACCACTTTTTTGAAACGGTAAAATTACCTTTGGTTTCGCCTTATTTAATATGTCATTAAATAAGCCGCATTTTACTATTTCAAAAAAGCTACTATTTCATCTAGCTACTTCTACTATTTACTATTTCAAAATCTGGCAACACTGTGCTAGACCGTACTTTTTGTTTAATCATTTTTACCAATAATATCAAAATAAATTAAAATGAAGTAGTCTAAATAAATATAAGTAAATATAGTAAGTAAGTAAATATTGCTGTCATTCATATTTGTGTTTTTTCTCTTTTAAAGAATAAAAATCACCAGTAGAACCACACGGCTCTGTCCGTGTGAACAACGAGGACCTTCTGGGTAACATAAACAAAAATTCAACAATACACCCATCACAATAACGGGGCAGTGTGAATTCGCATCCATAAATTCTTTTAAAAAAGTAATCAGTCATAAAATTACATTACTTTGACGCACTCAAAGTAAAATCTCTCATCTTTATAAATGAGAAAGCAGGTTTTCGTTTGACCATACAAAAGAAAATTATGCAATTTTTCGGTCAAAACGAAAACAAATGCAAAAATTACAATCAATTGGCATTATAGTCAGTGAAATTCTCTTTCTTACTTTATATGTACAGTTAAATATGATAAAACGTAATCACTTTCCAGCCGCATATAGTGTAAGGAGATTATGGCAATAATTTAAATTTGGAAATTATTGGATATTTAGAAAAAAAAAACTGCTATTCAAACTTAAGGGGCCGCACAAATTCTGAAAAAATCCACCTACCAAAACCGACTTTTTTGAGTCAGCACGAAGGGCTTGTATTCAGATGGATATGATATAACACCGTCGCACGCGCATATGTATTCTAAAACCATACACAGGGGGTCGTACTCGTCCTGAAATTCCAAGACAAGGAATTTGTACGGTATTTTTCTTGTAGAAAATCTCTTCTTAAAAACAACAACAAAAAAAAAAAAAAAAAAAAAAAAAAAAATCGCGCGCAGTACCTCGATTGATTTTTCTATATAAAAAATACTGGTATCAGTCCCGAAAACAACCATGAAGCGGACGACCCCTGCAAACATTACCGGCTTATTTTTAATGCATGCTCAAATCTCAATAGACGAGCATTTACTTGAACACCATATTTTGAAACCGAGCGAATTACATAATGTCTAATTTAATTTATATTATTCAAAAGGGACTATATGACTTTTCTGGTATCAATGTCCTGTTATTTTCTTATTAAAAACGTATTTCTATAATTCTTAAATGCGCAATTTTTTATTTTCTTTCGAAAAAATTATATATGATTCTCTGAAAGGTTTATTACACAGGAAAAATAATGAAAAAAATCACAGATACATTTTTCACGTAATACGTCAATCTTTTCTACTGTTGCACATGTGCAATATAAGTACAAGCTACTGTCGTGTGCCTGTTTTACGCTAAAATATTGGAAATTAGTAAATATTTTAAAAAGTACGTCTCCAAATACCTTATTTTATATAATTATTTATTTTATAAAGCTTAACCTTTAACCCTTTAATTCTCCTGATAGAATACCTTCTAGAAATTACATATTTCAGATAATCTGACTTTACACCAGAAAGTTCAATGGTTAATTTCGCTTTATTTAAATACGGAATGTTTGTAATTAATTAGAGCAGATATTGCTATTTTAATTTTCTGGTGTGAATTAGGTATATACGAATAAAAAAATGTATTAAATTCAAAACACTGTTGTTTGCATATATGCAAAGCTGCGCACTATAGTGATTAAAAATGGAATGCATGATTTTTATTCCCCTCACCTGCATATATTTTACATTTTTCTTCATTCACATACAGCAGTTTTTAAAACATTGTAATTTTGAATTATTTAATCGCTCAAAATTTGAGATTAGACAAATTGAAAATTCATAGTGAGCTCACATATTTCCAAACTAAAATACTAGTATTCAAATTTAAAAGTTTTGTTCACCTTACATGGCAAGTTTTCTTCAGAACCGGCTTTAATGAGTTAAAAGTTTATGCATACTTGTAATTACCATTTTTAATTACATACGTACATGCTGGACCATACTTTTTTTTAAATAATTTTTTTCAGTAATATTAAAATAAATTAAAATGAAGTAGACTATTTTTAAGTAAGTATTGCTGTCATTCACATTTGTGGATTTTTTTCTTTTAAAGAATAAAAGTTACCAGTAGAACCACTTGGTTATATCCGTGTTAACAAAGATAGCCTTCAGGGTAAAATAAATAAAAATTAATCAATACTGTCATCACAATAACGGAGATCAGTGAATTCGCATCCATAGATCGTTGAAAAACAATCAGACATAAAATTACACTATTTTGATGCAATCAAAGTAAAATCTCTCAGTTTTATAAATGAGAAAGCAGGATCGTACAAAAGAAAATTATACAATTTTCTAGACAAAACGAAAGTAAATGCAAAAATTACAATAAATTGACATAATAGTCAGTGAAATTATCTTTCTTACCTTATATATACAGTTAAATATGATAAAGCATAATAGCTTCCCAGACGCATATAGTGTAAGGAGATTATTGTAATCTTTAAAATTAATTTGGAAAGTATTGGATATTTAGAAAAAACTGGTATTCAAAGTTAAGAGGCCGCACAAATTCTGAAAAAAATCCACATACCAAAGCCGTCATTTTCTAGACATTTTCAAGTCCTTGTATTCAGAGGGATCCTTATAATATTATAAATGTCAATGTGTGTCCGAAAGTTTGAATGAAGCCTGCGTCTAAACGGATGAATTAATTCTTTTGTATTTTGGGATATAGATGGATTACAACCTGGAAATGAACATAGGCTACGTTTAATTTATTTTATTCAAATATTTTGCTTAATAATCCAAAATTTCATTATTTTTCATACGCAATGAACTGGCATTTTTCCGATAAAATTTAACCATCTTCCTTTATTCGTTGCCAAAAGATAAAAACACAGAATAATAATTTAATTTCTGATTGAAAGATTTAAACGGAAATTTTCAAGTATTTTTAATAATACAAGGTGCAGAATTTTGAGTATGTGCGGCATGAAGGCAAATGTGACGTCATATATGGAATATAAAACGGATATGCTTTGATGTTGAAATAAAATGAGATTGTGTTATTGTATTAATTCTTATTATTTAAAGAAAATTGTTATCAATGCTTACGGTTTATCGTCTGCGCACGGTTAACATAAAGATTTAAATTTTAATTTAGCATTTAAAAATAAAAATAAAAATAAAAACTTTTGAAGAGCAAATGGATAGCAAATGTCAATAATATGCACAGTAAAATTATCAATGTCGAAAATGACGTAATGATTAGCAGGAAATATGTATTTTCATTCTAAAAAAGTAAAAAATTAACTAGATAGAAAGGTTATGTTCTATAATCGGGTTCGTAGTTAATTTGCTTTTTTAGAGAAAGACATTTGTTGAAATTAAATACATTATTGTAAACAGGTTTGTTTTTTGTGTAGTAAAGACTTAATAATATTCTAGATTATCAATTCTTCGCCATCCTTTGATGCCAAGTATGACTGTAAAACATATAAAAAAGTATCATCCAATAATTTTCTTGCCACAGATGCCACACACACACCGGTTTGGCGCGATCTGTTATTGGCGCCAATTTGGCGAAAACATCGTTTTCGAATACCAATTACATGTATATTTTTAAATTATGTTCGATTACTTAAAAAAGGAAATAGCAATAAATAAAAAAAAAGTTTCATTAATTTATGTAATTTTAAAAGAAAATTAAAGTAAATGAACTATTTATTAATAAATAAACAACAATAGCCGGGTTACCATGTCAAGCAAAATAAGCTATTTTGGCAACAATTAGGTACCTCCTTGCGTATATGACATCAGTGCCATTTTCTTATTACTTCATGATGTAAACAGACATCCTGGTTCAGCGTATAAACCTGAGTTAGGTCAATGATCCTATAATAAAGAAATACCTTAAATTACTCATACTAGCCGCCCTTGGCAACCAGTTCGGTCTCCCTTAAAATTTATGTTCATGCTAAGCATTGCATCATGTTATGTTTATTCATAATTTAATTTACTTGGACTCCCTTAACCCTCTCGCTGCGCATTCCAAGATTTCCTTGGGCAACGTAAAAGTAGCAAAATTTGCGCAATCCGAGATTTCCTCGGGGATTCATTTTTTCCACTGTCGACTATTCTTTAATTCAACTGGGATCACTTTTTAAAAACATTTTTTTACAATAGCGGTGCGAGACTATAAAAATAGTCTCCAGTGACAGCCCTAATTTTGCCTAAGTTCTAATATCCTATCCCATCTAAGACCCTGAACTATTTTACATAAAATGTTTACATATTTAAACTCTAAGCTTCTAAGCTATATATAGATTTGAAACATGTAATGAAAAAATGCGCAATTTTTGAACCTATTTTGATTTAAAAAAAAAATACGCAGAGAGAGGGTTAAATATAATTGATACAATCCCTTAAGCTAATATAAGTTTTTTTTGTTGCATTAAAATATCTCAATTTGTTGATTTTCTGTAAGCAAGTAAACTCTATTGGTTTACAATGGAAGTCTATGGGAATTTGGCGAAATATTAGAGATATCGTCAAGTTGGCGTCACTTTTAGCGACAAACTTGACGGTATTTGGCGACAGAACAGGGTGCCCTATGGTAACCCCCTTATACGTATGGGGATGCATTAAATGTTGTTCAATAACCAATGAGATGCTTTTCATTTGGGCGTTGACATTAAACAATTAACAAATAATTGCGCTTTCTGTGCCACGTGCGATAGCGTAATATATATATATGGAGAGATTGTCTCCTATATAATGTGATAAAGAATTGGTTTATTATATATGTTTTTAATTATCGGAAGGGAAATGCTTTGCTTAATTAATTAATTTCTTCTTTTTATGATACGTGAAGGACGTCACGGGTAACAGCTAGTATGATATATTACTATCGCACGATCATATGTATGCTAAAACCAAACGCAGGGGGTCGTACTCGTTCTGAAATTCCAAAACCAGGAAATTCTTCGGTATTTTTCTTATAGAAAATCTCTTCTTAACCCCTTAATCGTCGCGCCCGAGACATTCACGGGCAAACCTGTTACTCACCGTGCGCCCGTGATACTCACGGCTGCACGTCTCATGACTTTAGCTAATTTTTTCTGGTATATATTTTGCATTTTTCTTTCCCGAAAATATTTTTAAGCCTTAAATACGTGATTCTATTTTTACATTCTGATCGCACCACTATATTTTTAAAGTGTAGATTTTAGTAAATTTCTTTTGCACTTTTATTAGGAAATCGAGTTACGTTGGAGCTCTGTTGTAGGAGATCGTATGAGGTGGTTGCTCCTTCGCATGTTTTATTTTCGCAGTGTGAATGGCAGGTGGGGCGGTTCGTTAGAATAGTCTTATCGCTATTTAAAGCTGTATTATGGCGTCTACAGATGATCATAATTATATGACGGAAGTTATCGACAAATTATGTAATGGAACGTTAAACAGCAACTTTAAGGACCAGTTTGACAGATGTTCATCAAATTTTGAAGACTATGCTAAGACTATATTGGGTGATTTTTACACCTTTGTTGATCAATATATTTTGGACATAAAGGCTAAAGACGTCTATTCTGCTTCTGCTTCTGAGCAAGAAGAGGTAAGGAAAACTTGCCTTGATGCTTTTACTTTGCTTAGGGAGCCAACCCATGATAATTTGTTAAATTCAGCTATCCTTAGTTTTTTTTTTTTTTTTGCTATTTTAAGTGTAAGAAAACTGTTAATTTTTTTCTTACTAATACTAATCTTAAAAACGAAATTTTCAATGCATTTAAGAAAGGTGTTAACCCCTTGGGGACGAGCGACACGTATACGTGCCGCATGAAGCGCTCAGAATCTTTGATTTTCCTCACCAGTAAAATTTTACTGCAAAATTTGCCTTATTTAATCAGCCCATTTTCTCGGTTCAAGAAGACACAAATTTCTGTTTTTAAAAAACGGTAACAAAAGATGAAAAGTTTCGTAAAAGGCTCCCGACCCGAAGGGGTTAACCCCTTGGGGACGAGCGACACGTATACGTGCCGGAAATAGGCCTAAGGATCCTCGTTTATCCTCACCAGTAAAATTTTACTGTAAAATTTGCCTTATTTAATCCGAGCATTTTCCCGAATTGAATAGGTACAAACTTCTGTTTTTTAAAACCGGTAGCAAAGTAATAAACTTAATAGTAAAAGGCTCCCGTCGCGAAGGGGTTAAGGTATTTTTCTCACTATTACTAGTATTTTTTTTATATTAAAATAAATCGAGCTACTACGCGCAATTTTTTTTCTTATTTAACCCCTTAATCGTCGCGTAATTTTCGGAAAATCCCTTCAAAAATCGTCGATTTTTTTTATTGCCCGATTTTATTATTCATAAAATTCTGAGTTCATTAGTAGAAGAAACAGAGTATTTTCTTAATATTTAACCCTTTTAAGGGTGGTTTGAAATGCATGAAATCCCTTAATTTGAATACCCAAAAGTCCAATAATCCCAGAAATTTAATACAAAAATTGTTCGTTAATGAATTTGCTAAATGTTGTTCTTTTATATTTCCAAATAAATCTGTTCATAAATTCCGATGTCAATCTTTTATTTCGACATTTCAGCAATGAAGGGCTTTGTTCCTGAAAGTTTTCAGGATGGACAAAATTTTTAAAACTTACAATTTTATTTATCTTTTATTTGATTGTATTGTACACACATGACGTGCAGAGAAGCTTTGATGCAAAGCTGCAACCTGTGGTTTCATTTTAAGTAAAATAATTAAATAACATATTTAAATAAAATAATTTTTTATATTACTATAAGGACGATAATTTCATTCAAATTTAATTTGAAAATTGGCATTCAATATATTTTTATAATTTTGTTTCCATATTTATTCTCATGGGAAGAACAAATTTTTCATTCTGTGTAAAGTTTTGTCCGTAGGAATCCTAACATCCAGAAAATGGTGTTCACATAAACGACTGGGTGTTGATAATTTTTCTTCTATACAAATAATTCAGATACGCACAAACAGTCGAAGCTTTGTATACAAAACTACATCCACCTAACCACCAAAACATCCACCTAATCCAAAACTGTACACATTTTCGGATTAGGTGGATTTTGAGGATCGTGAGCTTCATTGTTCTAAAAATGTAATTTTTTTTTAATTCGCTGTACCTATTGTGCGTCATAATATCACGAAAAAATGGGGTTTTAACAAATAAAGTGTTCTCCAAAACATATTTGCTTTAACTTTTACTTTTAACTATTTTTTTATTTTATTTATTTATTTATTTTTTTTTTTTTACAATTTTTTGACAGTAGTAAGAGAAAGAAACAACAGCATTTTATTTTAAGAAATAGATGGCCATTCCAGTCTGCCTTTCTCTCTTTTTTCTCAAACAACATTTCCCCATTTCTCATCATAGCGATTAGTTTCAATTACAATATTATCCACCAATTCATCATTTATAAAATTTCATAGTACTGCAGAATACCCGAAATAGCCTCAAACGAAACGTTAATCTTAGGCTCCGATTGGAATTGCAAGCATGGAGGTGCGTAATATTGGGCCATCATCACTGTCTTCCGTTTCCGATTTTTCGGAGTCAAAAACATCTGAAAAAATGGAATCTTCTGATTCCTTTCCAGATATCTCAACGCTAAAATCTTTCTCTTCACTTGAGCTACTCAACATAGAAATTTATAAAGCGATACCCAGATGTATCAGATTTGAAACAAGTAAAATATGTGTTTCAACTCGTACAATTCCTTAAATTAAGCATTAAGATCATAAAAACAAACTTGTCATTTCAGAGTTTCCCATCGTTTAAGACTTCCTTTAGCAAGTTAAGCGCCACGTCAGCCACCGGTGGCTGACACTGAAATTTCCATTTAAAACGCGTCATTCACCGATGGCTGACGTCTAAAATATGATATTAAACTAAAAATATATATATTGTTTTAAAAAATTACTGAAAATTTATTTAAAATTTACCTACCTTTTATTTATTACAGGATTATTCTTTCTTAAAAATTACTTAAAACATTGTGAATTTTCCAGCGCTTTAGTGTCAGTCACCGTGGCACTGGTGGCGCAATACCGGCATAAGACAATTTATTTCCTGGGCAGAACAATTTAAAGAACAATTGTACTTGATTTCCAACAAATGGAACAATGTTAGCTGGTGTTTGGATTCCCTAGTTGCTTGGCAACTTTACATCCAGGCTAAATATATATCGTGTTACAATGCAATGGGAGCCTTAGAAAAAAAAGTGTTTAAACGCGGCTAGTAGCCACAAAAAAAGAAATTAAAAGCTAAAAAGAAAGACAATTTTTAAAAGAAAAATTGTTAGTATAACTAGTGAGAGAGAAAAAAAAGTTCCATATGATCCAAATAAATGTCCAGGACAGACGAAAAAGCTACCAAAGGAAGCCCCATAAAAAAAGACTCAATTCAGAGACCATACATTAAGTATATCATGAGAAATAAAAAGTTAAACACAATGCGAGCAAAAAAGAAGAAATGATAAAAAACTTATATATGTACATATTTACAAGGTTTTAGTAGATGGTGAGAGTTTAATATACTGCAAGGAAAAAATAATAATAATGTAAAAAAGCTACAATGAGGAGAGTTCTAACTAAATATACAGAGTAACGCAAAAGCCGAGGGGAACAAACGACAGCAAGAGGACGGCGTCCACCCAGTCTAGTAATTTGAAGGTGAATAAAACAAAAAGAAAGGAAAAAATAAGAAGAATAACATGAGAAGAGCATAAAATGCAATTTAAGAAGTTTTTTTTATATATATATAAATTTTTAAACAAACAGCACGAACAGAAAGAAAGCAAAAAGTTTAACCAGTGAAGAGCTTAATCTTCATTAATGTTGATTTGACTTGCAAGTTTATCAAATTCAGTTAATATAACCGTCAGTTTTTGCATCAGATTATCGAGTTTCTTAGATTGAGTTGATATGTTCTTTATACATTTTAAGAATTTTATGATTTGTAAAATTTGCTTAACTTCATTGAAAGTGTTAAGAATATCTTTTATATCGTTGGTGTAATTTGTAGGAATTTTAGAATTTTCTATAGTAGGGGAGGAATGGGTGTTTGCGGTAGTACTATCATTAATATCAGAGTTTAATATTTCATTACTAGTTGAGGGTTCAGAGTCTTTAGTATTTTTGGTGTAATTATAATTCTTAAATATATCCGCTAAGATTTGGGTTTCTTGGGAGAGATTGCTGACGCTATTACTTGTTTTACGGTTTTGTTTATTTTCTAGTCTATAGGGATTTTTTGGACAACCGCGGAAATTCGCTGGGTCTACAGTCTGTAGACCCAGCGACTGTACTTAAATGTAGCGATGCGTTTTAGTCCCCAGTTTCCCCCAGTTAGAGTAGAACCCCAGCGAGTCTGTAGTTAAATGTAAATTACCGCATTTTACGCATTTAGCATCGAAGCCACACACTTCTGATGCGTGACCGTAACCTTGGCATTTGTAACACTCTTTTACACGATTTTTGCTAGTAAAAGCTTCAATCTTAACAGAAATATAATGCATATTGTTGATTTGGTAAATTTCTTCAAAGTTCTTACGAGGTATAACATTTACCATGTATATCGGCATTGGTGGGCCAGTTTTACGATTTTTAAGCATGGCAGCCCTAGTGACTGCGAAACCATGCTCCCTGAGACTATCTTCGATAATTTTAGTATCGGTGTAACAGGGGAGGCCCCTAATGCATATTTTTTGGTCGAAGTTCTTTAGGATCAAGAGTAGTATATTTCTTTTTGTTTTGGTCTAGCCATTTTTGAGTAGCTTTAAAGTCCTTATCAGAGTTGCATTGTATAACAATGCGTTCGCCTTTTAGCGTTATTTTTGTTTTTTCTGAGTTTAACTCCGTAATTTCATGGGCTACCGTCGCCCAATTGCTGTCGACTTCGACGTATAAAGGGTTAACAGATTTTTTAACTTTGACAGTATCCTGTGTATTTTCACTAACATTTGACTCATCCATATCCACATTTTCAGTTAGGGTAACTTCGCTAGCGATATTCTTGTATTTATTACTAAGAGGGATAGGAGAACTCTCCTCCAAAATAGGTCGTTTAAAGCGTACGACCCCTGCAAACCATATCGCCTTATTGATCTTTTTTAATACATGCTCAAATCTCAATGGACGAGCATTTACTTGAAGAAAATAACATAGAACTAATTTATCTGATGTTTAATTCATTTTACATTATTCAAAAGAGACTATATGACTTTTCTGGTATCAGTGTCGTGCTATTTTCATTTTAAAAATGTATTTATTAAAGATAGAAGGCATGATTTTTATTCCCCTCCCTTACACCTTGAAAACCTCAGAGCATATCTAAGTAAAAATTTCCTATGTGAACAGTTTTCCATAATTTAACCTCTTAATTCTCGCTCCCGTCATATTCACGGGCTGTGACTTTTATTCAGATTTGTTTGATTCCCACCAGTTTTTTAAAATATTTTAATCGGCTTTATTATGGTATCATTTTACGTGTCATTGAATAAGGTGTATATTTCTTTTTCAAAAAAATGGTGCCAATAAGCAATTGGAATTTTTAAACCGTAATTTAATGCGACCGTTAAGGGGTTAAGCCCTTCGTGACAAGCATTTATTACAGAATTTTTAATATCTTATCACCGGTTTTTAAAAACAAATTTTTTGCCTAATTGAATCGGGAAAATGACTGCGCGCACCCGGGAATGCTTCAACTGCTTTGGAGTACTAAGCAATGGCATTTAGATTATTTTTAAGTAATTCTTACAAAATTCACCCCCATCCTTTCTTTAAAATTTACCAGTTATAAAGTTTATTTTTCATTTTTTTTACTATTTTTTTATTCTTTTGTTTGTTTGTTGAACTCGAGTCTTAGCCCCCGCCCCTTCTTTTTATTTTTCACTGCTGTCCAAGGAAACGCACCTTATCAACTACCTTATATGATTAGTGTTCGGGGATGTGGGACACTGGTCCGGGATGCTCGGTGAACGGTGTTTGCATCATCACCAACACGGAATAAAAAAGGCAAAATTTACAATAAAAAATAACTGGTGTGAATAATCACGAATTCTGAGGACATTATGCTTCACGTATAGGTGGTGTACAGTGCTCAGCAAAAGTTTAGACAATGACCTATTACGCTTCTGTGCTGAGAAGTATGTAACGAATTGTTGTAATTCAACCGTCATATATTACTGGGGACTTATCCTTCATACACAAACAATAAATTTTAATTTATACACTTTACATAATATATAATGAGAAAAAAACGAATTTAACATTGTTGCAAAAGTATAGACGATCTGTTTGTTAACAGAAAAATATCCATAAATTAAAATCGAACTGCACCTACATTGTCTGCTATTAATGTAAAAATGTGACTTTCCATCGAAGAAACTAAATCCTGCATCACTTGGGGGTCTATTTCGTGCCAAACACGTTCAACATCTGATCGAAGTTCATTTACAGAGGAGTATTGTCAAAAAATTGCATAAACCGTATGAGATATGATGCCACAAAAGTTTTCGATTGGGTTCAGATCAGGGCCAACGCGGGCCAGTCGAAAACAATAATATTTTGAGAGTTAAACCATTTTTTTGATTTGTATGCAACATGAATAGACGCATTATCTTGCTCAAATACATACTTTGGAAGAGATAAAAGTTCACCAAATGGCTGTAAATTGTTTTCCAATGTATGTATGCAGTCTTACGCAGCTTGGCGACCATTCAGAAACTCCAGAGTTACTTGAGAATTAAAACAAAGTGAGGCCCAAGTCATCAACCCTTTCGAGGTCAAAGGACACATAATTTTAATTTTAATTCCCAATATGGCAAGAATATTTAATTAAAATTTTCCTTTTATAACTTACGTGAAAATAAGCAATTTCATATTTTCTAATAACTTCGTTTATAAATTCTGGTATCAGTCCATTATTTCATCCGTTTATAAAAAAGAATTACTCCGCGACAGGAAAGGGGTCAATTTGTTGTGAGATTTCAAGGCTGGTGGTTTTATCATTTTCATGTAAACTAATGTACATCTTTCTTTAATGCATCTACGAAATTATCCGTTGACACAGAAAGCTCTGACTCACTTTTAATGCGATTAGCAGTCATCATTTGTCTAGATGCCAGTTTATGGATCCTTCTATAATCTCGTTTTCTGACCACACGAGTCCTTCCAGATCTATGTTTTGCTTTGAAAGAGTCACCCTTAGACAGTACTTAATAGAAAGACTTCTTTGGCCGATTGAAAGTAGCTGAAATTTCCGCAACAGTCTTCCCTTTCGATTTCAGCTTCCATGCTTTAATTACTTCAACTGGCTGAAAATTTCTTGCTCGCGCATCTTCACTAACAGATGCTATCTCGAGGTGCACTTAAATACTTCATGCATGTGACGTCATAAGTTTGAAATATGCGGTTTTCGGTGAACAATATTCAAAAAATCACAAAAGTGTCTAAACTTTTGCAATATGCAAATTTCACTTTTTTCAGTTAAATGAAATAATATCCTACATTAAAACCATTATAACCGTTATTTCTGTCCTAAAACGTTTAAAATATATTTAAAAATAAGTACAGTCATTTGTATAACCCAAGTGTTCGTATTTTTTATTTAAAGGTTAAAAATCACCAGTGTCTAAACTTTTGCTGAGGAGTGTATATCCAAAAAATTTTAAAAAAATATTAAACTGTCTCAAATGCTGACATTTTGAATTAAACAACATATAAACGGGAACTTCACTACTGCAAAATGTCAGGACCGTCGAAAAAAGCTGTTAGATCCTCTAGTAACTCGAATGCGGTCTATAATTTCAAAGAAGGGTGGAGGAATATTTTTTTTAACTCACCTGATTTTAACATAATTCGCACCTGAATTTTTTGCAGAATCTTAATTCTATAACTTTGACAAAAGAATGTGTAACATTCATTGTTATACTTTCAAATATATTTTTCAAAATTGCTGGTGCGAGATCAACATTAAAGAAATGCATTGACTTTTGCCTCAAAGAGTTAAATATGGCGTTAGAAAATAGACTTTATGAATAATTAAATTTCAAACGGTTAAACGTTTTGCTTAAAACAACTTTGTAATATAGAAAAAAAATTAAATTCTGCCGTCAAAATTCCTATGAGTGTGTATATTTCAGTATAAAATAAATCATTAACCTCATTATTGTTATTACAAATAATTTTTAATATAGAGAGCAAACTGAAAACTTTTGTTCGATTTATTCAATCATTGTCAGGAAAACAAAATTAACGAATAATTTCAGCACTACTATTGTTGTTCTAAGTAAAACAAAAATTTTTGAATTGAATAAAAATAATAAACGTGATTTTTAAGTAAGAATTTAAATAATAATTAATTATCCTCTTTGAAATATTAAAATAAAAGTAATTTTGGGGTCGTGTATGGATGAATCTACAGGATGCCTCTTTTATTATTTTCAAATAGCAGGGTTGACTCTGGCGACTATTTTTTAATTCTAAGACATCCTTTTTTCAAAATTTTTGTATTTTTCACATTCTAAGATACTTCCATCCTCTTTGGGGTTATGCCCCACCTACCTCATTTCCGATTGGCTCTGGGGTGCTTGCTCACAGCACCCTGGTTATTTAAGACCTATTTCCAAAGCGTTATAAGTAAGCGAACAAACTTAATGCTGGAATCAGGCGTAAATTAGCATAGTTGCGCCACCTTGTGGACGGAGTGATAATTCACATACGCGCTCTTTTAGTGCGGCGCGTAATTTCTAAATCTTTAGTCACTCATAAAAATGAATTTTGTTTGCCACATTTATTGCAATATCATGGGGTAGCGAGAGGGGCACCCAGATGCACTTGACACAACGAAGTTTTCTTCGCCTTATCAAACCACTTCAGTTAGTAATCAAGGTGAAAAAAACTTTACAATTTTAGTGGTGAGAGTATGAAAACAGTTAGGTATCTACCTGTAGTTCACATTCCATCCGCTACGTGGTGCATGACCTTGTTGATGTGACCTCGCTTTTAATCTTGCGGTTACTTCTCCCATTTAAGATAGGACGCTTACTTATATCGCTTTGCCCATTTCTCCCCGTATGTCTCATTCTACCCTCGACCGCTGACAAGTGATGTTGCCTATGTGTTCAGTAAAGGGTTCTTTTCAGAACTTTAATTGCGTCCGCGAACTTAAATTGCAAAATTCTCACCCCATGTTTATTAGTTGAGATTTGAAGTTTTTTAGCTTTTTAATTTAACTTCTCAACATTTTAGATCTCGGTAGAAGCCGAAATATTGTTTATCTGTCGTTGTGGACCAGAGAATGGTGTATCAAAGAGTCTTTCAAAAGACTAAATCATCCGCGTGCGCCCAGGAAAATTTCGATGGTTGACGGGTAGTAGGCATCTGACACACAAAATTAGTGAGCTATGTGCCCCCCCCCCCTTTTATTTCAGTACTCAGGATAGTCTTAATTGGGCTTGGATCCTTACGCTATGATTTTTCTGTGCTCGTTGTTACCTCACTGCCTTTACATTTTTCGTTATTTACCTACACCAGTCGTTAAAATGACATCTAAGCGTAGGGCAAAAAAAGTTATTTGGATGATGTGTGCGCCCTTTTTCTGGGGGTATATTTAATCTCGTGCTTTCAACTCTGGAATGGCCCTCAGGACTCAAAGTTCTCAAAATTATACTTTTTAGACAGTGCATTGTTTCAAAATTCATTTTTATGTTTCTTTTGTTGGAGGGTACGCGGGGCGGCTTTTACGCCGCGTTAGCATTCCTTAAGCACCGCGATGTCATGTCATGTTTATTTCTCAAAACAGAAATATTTTTTATGCATTTTAAGTCTGAGCAAGAGAAATATACAAAAACATTGATTTTTATTAAATAGTGGTGCGAATATAATACAAAAATAGTCACCTGTGGCAGCCCTTAACCCATTACCAGCTGGTGTTGCGTTCACGCAACAGTCAAAATAAATGCACTTATTTGAGTTATTTTGATACCCACCACTATTTTTCAATTTAAAAATTAGCCTTACTTAAATACATAAAATTTTAGGATCATATAAAGCGAAAATTATCTTTCAGAGTTTGTGGTGTAAAGCGACGTTGAGCTAAAAATTTGAAAATTTTAACCTTATAGTTTTGGCGGTTAATGGGTTAATAGGTAAAAAAAAACGCCTCAAAAGTTTGGTACATGGACTTAACAATAATGACTAAACAAGTTTTGCAAGATTTTCTTTGAACTATCCTTTGTATTTTCCAATTCTACAATCATAATTTTACATATCTATATTATAAACGACAAACATATCTGTGCGTAACGCATACGTCATTTTGCGAATGGCAACACTTTGAAATTTGAAATGAAATTTAGGTTTTGCAATTTTCTATCTATATTATAAAGGACAAACATATCTGTGCGTAACGCATACGTCATTTTGCGAATGGCAACACTTTGAAATTTGAAAGGAAATTTTGGTTTTGCAATTTTCTATACTGCAAAATTTTAAACTTATAAACATCACACATTTTAAATTTTTACACCGTCGTATAAGGAAAAAAAATGTACTTTTTAATGCAATTTGTTTGAAAGCTGTATCTCAATTTAATTTTGAGATATTAATTTTTTTGTAGTTTTTAATACATTTTTTATAATTGTGGCAACTGAAGTACTCAATTTCTGTTGAAAGTCATGGAGGGTTGAAAGTAAAGGGCAAATAATCACGGAAGAAAGAAAATAATATATTACTGTACCCTTTGTTGCCATTTTCTCGTAAAAACTGAAAAAAAATTGAAATTATGATGCGTGCTATATGTCAGCGATTCTTTAAGTTTCCAAATATAGCATATTTTCAACTTTTACACCATTAAAAAGAGAAAAAAATCTACTTTCAAATGCAATTTGTTTAAAAATTGTATCTTAATTGACTGATTTATTAAGGTTTTTCAAATAACTAGACGCCCGTGGCGATCAGTTTGGTCTCCCTTAAATGTAAGCTAGGCATTGTATCATGTTACTTTTTTTCATAATTTAATTTACTTTCTCAATCCTTCGCCAAATCGGAAGATTCTGTTGGAGAAATCAAGAACTCAGTATTTTTATGTTAGTCGGGCACAGGTGATATATCGCCAAATATTGTACCCGTCGCATTTTTTCATATTTCATTAATTTAGATTAAAATATAATCCTTTCACTCAGTTTAAAATGGATAACTTTAATTTAAAACATTTCAAATTCATGAATTTCACTTAAAAAAAAATTCTTTACAAAAAGAAAAAGAAAAGAAAAGAATAAATACCATAAACCATTTAATTAAAGCATTGTTTTAATTTACTCCTCGAAAAATAAAAAATGCTGCTGGCGAGTTCAAAAATGCCATTGGCGAGAACTGCGCCCAGCTAACATGAAAGTACGAACTTTTTGCGATCATAGCAACTTTCATGTAGTTTTATTCAAAAAAATATTTTGATGAAATAGGTTGCCAGAAAATACGTTGCCAAATTTCTCTTCTCGCGATGGACCTTTTCTCTATTTCGCCAAGTACCTATACTGGAAAAATACCTTTATTTATTTATTTATTTATTGTATTTTAAATGAGATGAATAAAAGACGGCACAGATGTCATATACGCACCACGTTGGCGCGATTTTTTTCTGACGCCAATGTCATATACGCACCGGGGTACTTAACTGGCGCCAAAGTATCGTTATTTTTCTTGATATGGTAACCCGGATGTTGTTGTTTATTTATTAATAAATTGTTTATTTACTTTTTTTTATCTTTTTAATTATATAAATTGTTTTGTTCTATAGTTATTAATTAAACTTTTTTTTATTTATTATTATTCCCTTTTTAAAAATATTACACAATAACAAATGAGATGCGTTTCATTCAGGTGTTCCCATTAAACAATTAACAAACAATCGCGATTTCTGTGCCACGTACATAATATATAAATAGATTTTCAAGTATGAATTATTTTTTAAATTTATCTATCACGTGTAGCTCGATTACGAAAGAATCAGCTTGCCCTCAAAACAATGTAAAATGTTCAGCATTTGTTTCCGTCTAATGTTCCATAACAAAATTAAAATTTCCTCTATAGAAAAATAAATAAAATAACGTAAATAAGCAACAAATTTAACAGACATGTGATTGAACGACGCGCTTAAAGCACTGAAATGATCGGAAAGACTGCCGTAAGTCACAAAATCTTGGGCTAATAACTCCTGGCATGCGGTGACATGTGAAAGTATTGCTTTTAATAAATTTTAAAACTTTATTCGATTGCATAATTGATATTTTTCAGATAAAAATTCTTTTTTGGTGTTAGTGGGCAATCTAATATATATATTACATGTAAAAAAATAATTACAATTAAAAAAAAAAAAAGAATGATTTTCACCTATACACTGTAACCCGAGGTGCTCGGGTTCGATCCCCTAGTTTTTTTAAAAGAAAAATAATACAAAAAAAGCACTAGCAGTCTAATCTAAATAGATGCTTCTTGATCCACGATTCCACCTTCAGTCAATTTTTATCCTTTCAAACTTTCCTGATGCTCTTTAGAGGAGCAATTCATTTCAAATATCTTTCAATTTTTCTTCAAATTCAAATATGCATAACTCTCAGTGTTCTTATTTTTCCCCTTTATTGCCATTATTTTCGAACAAAATCTCCCTGGTAAATTTCTTTTACATATGTAATTGAAATATGCAACAAAGTCTATTGTCAACCATAAGGCCATTAAAACCGTTTAAACGCCAATGTTCCCATTTGGGAACATCAATTTAAAAAAATCTTCAAAAATTTAATTTTAAAGATACCTTTATGAGATTTTTATTTCATAAACTTAAAAATATGATTGATTTTTTGAAATGTGTTAAAATGGGATACTTTTGTTTTTTTTTATATCGAAAAAAATGTTCAAATTTATAAATTTTGCCATATTTCATATTGATAAATTGTAAATTTTTTAAAGAATATATAAAATATAAAATATTTTTAAATTCATGTGAGTTATGAAATAGTAACCTTAAAACAATATGTAGAATACAATTAAATCATAAAAAAGGGTATAGTTGAGTAAATATGAAGAAATATATTTCGATGTTCCCATTTGGGAACATTGGCGTTTGCCATGAACTTTTTTTATATGTTTAAACTCAATGCAATTAACCGATTTGAGTGATATTGTACAGGTATTTTCTGCATGAAAGCAAGGTATAATTGAGTGCAAAGATGGTTTAGTAGTATAAGATTCAAGTTTATCCCAAACCGCCCCGCCCCTCCCCCCAACAAAAAATTAAAATTTCAACTCTCAGTATTTCATTTTCTCTGTTTCCTACTGCCTGCACTGATGTCACCTCTTGCTAAAGGATATCTATTTCTGCTGAGTACAACCGAAAAATATAAACAAGTGAGTCACAGTTGTAGCTTTATGACGTAGATTAGAGGAGAATTTTATTTACCCCTGTCTTCTTATCAGATGTGCCGAAAAGTCAAAGTTGAGTTCCTTTCCCCACGTGTTTCAGGAAAGAAGGAAGGAAAATTCACGCTTAGAAAGGAATAAGTTGCTCAGTGTTTCTGTTGTGAGCTTATTTTGTTGATTATGGATCACGCTAAGCGTTTTAAAACTGTGGAAGAAGTTCTCGAACATTTCGATACGCTAAATTCAGATGAATCTGATAATTCAGATGTTGATATATGCATTATTCCGCCAAATGAAAGTGGTGATATAACAGAAAATGAGGATATCAATGATGAAGATTTAGGGGAAATTATTCCGACGGATGTAACGGGAGAATTGGATATTCTGCGTAAAGATAAGGCTTGTGATGCGCCATCAACATCACACACAAGAACAGAAGCAGAGAGCATGGGTAAAGGTGATGATGATTTTTCTACACGAAAAAAAAATTAAACTGTATGAAGCAAGATGGAGTAAGAGAAAAGAATTTAATCATACATTTCTTGATGAGGAACCAGGTGATTTAAAAATTGATTTTCCAGAGATTTGGATCCTATTCAAATTTTTAATAAAATTTTGCCGAAAGACTATATCGGAACATTAGCATGCATGGCAAAGTTATACGCTGGTCAAAAAGGAGAGATAATTGCCATTGACGATACAGATATTGCTCAGTTTCTAGGATTGCTCCTCTTGAGTGGTTACCATTGGGTGCCAAAAGAAGATTATTATTGGAGCACTGCTGAAGATTTGAAAGTTGATATTGTTACAACAGTCATGTCAAGAAGCCATTTCCGTACAATCAAAAAGTTTTTTCATTTAAATGATAATTCTAAATTGAAGCCAGGTGATAAACTTGGGAAAATAGTTCCAATTTATGAAAAATCTGGGAAAAATTTGCGTTGCGTCAGTTTGGAACTTTCTATAAAAAATTGAGCATAGATGAATCTATGGTACCTTATTATGGACACCACACTTGCAAAATGTTTATAAAAGGTAAACTCATAAGATTCGGGTTTAAAATATGGATGTTATGTTCCTCGTCTGGATATCCGTATGCGATGGAAATTTATTCTGGAAGGAAGATTAAGTCTACAGGAATGCCTCTGGGTGAGGATGTCGTGACGCAGCTAATCTCCACAGTTACAGATCCGGGCAGGCACGAAATCTATTTCGAAAACTTTTTTACATCTTATCTTATAACTTATTAAAAAAATTGGCTGACTCTGGAATTAGAGCTACAGGTATAATCCGAAGTAACCGCGTCCGACAATGTCTTTTACTAGACAATAAAAACTTGGCCAAAAAGACCAGAAGAGCAATGGATTACCGTAGTGATGGAACTGTATTCATTTTCCGGTGGAATGACAATGCAGTTGTGACAGTTGCCTCTAATCATCAAACGCATGAACCTATTTCAAACACAAAGATATATTCTAAATCGGCAAAAAAGAAAATTGATGTTCCACAACCTGCTCTTATAAGATACTACAATGAAGGTATGGGTGGAGTTGATGTTCTAGATAAACTTCTTTCATCGTACAGACCTCAGCTACGAAATAAAAAATGGTACTGGAATTTATTTGCAAACTCTCTAAATATTGCTGCAACAGCATCTTGGATAATTTATAGAGACATTCATGGAAATAATTCAATGTCACATTTAGAATTTCGTCGAGATATTACGATGAACTTACTGCGTTCCAAACCAAAACTTATATCTCAACCTGGACCAAAAATGCATGTTCAAAATAAACTTAGAAAAAACTGATAATCATTATCTGATATCTGCGTAACAAGGACGCTGTGCTCTTTTCCGAAAAAACTGCCGCAACATGTGTGTTGAGTGTGACAAGAGGTTTAATATAGAGGTCATAAAGATTGTTTTCCCTTATATCATGGCACATAAATTGGATAAAAAGCTGTAAAAATAAAAAGGTAAACAATTTTAATGTCAATTATTTTTAAATTGCCAAATATTTTCATAATCTTTTATTTTTATGCCTTTTTGTTCATTTGATTTTTGTAAAAAGAAAATCTTCAAAACCTATAAGAAAAGTACTCATTAGACGCCAATGTTCCCATTTGGGAACATCTAAAAAATACATATGACATTTGTTTTTCTTTAAATGTTTTTATTAATTACGTATAAGGGGTCTATAAGTATACTTAATTAAGCAAATTTAAGTATCAGTTCGATCTACTTCATAATTCGGCGTCTAAACGGTTAAGTGTGAAACGTCCAATTTGAACTATCACATCTGGAGGCATTTTATAATTCAGAAATTCCAGATTCTCCCCAGAAAAATTTAATAGTTACTTTTTCTTATTAAAATGGAATACATTTCGTGAATTTAAAGAAATGTAAAAATTACTATTATAAATTTTCTGATGTGAACTCGAAATTTGTGAAAAAAATACCGCTAGATTTGACAGCTTCTAACATCATGTAACACAATTTTTCTTTCTGGGTAATGGATATAATTTTCTAATTGGTTCTATCATAAAAAACATGAAAAAACTTTACTTGCCTGCTAAAGTTTTCCTTTTGTGGTCAGGACAAGGAAAAATTACAATTTGTAATTGTCATTAAGGAAACGCAAGGAAACAGTTACGGAAAAAGTCTTACTGACTGTGAGTACCTTGAAAATTAAAAAGAAATATTTATTAGTAACATTAACATACAATAATTAGTATTCAAATAAGGCTTCTCGACGACTATGTTATATTAGAAAAAATTCTATTAAGAAAAGTGGTAAAAAAAATTACAAACTGTAAAAGTTGTCAGCTATCTAGACATCACAGTGACCGTCAAAAAAGCGAAAGTTACGGAGCATAACTACAGTCATTCAGGGTAACTTTGATCCGCATTTTCTCTATTTTCATATGCCATGCTCTTATTTTAAAACTATTGTTGCAACTAGGAGCATAAAAGAGAAGAAATGATCCTAAATTATTGTATGACTATAAAAAATTAAGGAATAATATTTATAAAAGCTATAAAAAATGAATTTTTATCCTGGTTCAAAATTACCCAGAGATTTAGAGTAACTTTTCACCATTTGATAAATATTATCTAAAATAATTCATTATATAAAACGTATTATAGTTAGGACAACTTTGAACCCCCAAAAATGTTTTCAGATATATAAAGACGCCGAATTTACATTTCCCAACATCACAAGATTTGTATAATTTATGATATTACAACAGGGCATCAGAAAAGTGGAAGAACAGAACCATGAACATTTAGAAATAAAAAAAACCCTGTTAATTGTTCATATAAAAAATAAAAATGCAGTGGAAAACAATTTTCAAAGTTTTTTCTCAATATATATCCATTGTTACAGTAAAACATACTAGTACTAGTATTATTCAAACAAGAATAAAAAATGCCGAATTTATGAAATGTCAAATTTGAGTAGCTCCGCCCCTAAAAATGCCTTTATTTTAATTGTATGTATTTTACAAATATTTGTGAAAATATTTACATGTTATATCTAATGTTCATTTTCGGCCTTTATATAAAATACTAGCAGGCTATGCCCGCTGCGGTGGTCCATTTTTTCAAGTGAACCTTGAATCAAACGAATGATGAATTTCATCTTGTGATTTAAAGAAATAAGACCTTTAACTGAATGTCCTTCCGCAGTGCTGAATCGATATCAACGCCATTGTGCTATTATATTTTCTAATGTGCAGACAAAATTTCAGCTGTTACGGTCTAACTCAAGATTATCCCTCACAGTAGGATTTGGTAAAGAATGATAGCACAATATACGATATTTCATTTTGTATCAGAGCATTCTCGTTAGAAAGAGCCAATATCGCGAGAGTTCCGATCACAGAATTTTCCTCATCTATATGTTTAAACGTGTATGCTATGTATATGAAATGAAACAGTGAATAGGTTGTCAGAAAATATATTGCCAAATTTCCTTTTCCGCCAAGGCTATTTTTCCTATTTCGCCAAGCTACCGATATTGAAAAAGTACAAAAAAAAATCTTTGCATGTTCAGGTTTGAAATAAATGACACAATAGCAAACATTTTAGTAGTTGGTTTAGTTTTGGTGTAATGTAAATGTTGAAAAATGTCTCCAAAAAATGTATCCCAAATTACTCCAATTCTCTTTAAAACTCGATTATGGAATAGGTCCGCTTTAAAAACAAAGTATCAACTTAACTTCTTTTACTAAGTTAATTATCCATCAAACCACGACCGGTATTATTTGCCATTTGTTTGTAGATTGGATTATGTAATTTATTGGTACCAAACATTTCAATTGTCTGTAGACTCGATCACATAATTTATTTCCCAATTAATGCGTACTTTACAAACTAAACCTACTTTCCAATTTTCCTGATTTTTTTTTATCAATAGTTGCAGTTCAATGTATATATGTTTGTCACTATTTTAGTTTGATCTGCAAATGTATATATGATTGTCACTATTTTAGTTTGATCTGCAAAATATTATTATAATATTCAATATTAACACTATTTCTGATATTATTAACAGTCATAGAAGCTGTCTTTTTTGGGTCCCCAATATTTTTTTTTAATTATTTCTGTGATAGGTTGCCTGAAAAATCTCAAGGAAAAACGGTACTTTTATGTTAGCCGGCCACATCTGATAAACAACAAAGTATTGTTCCCATTGCCATTCATTTAAAATATAAAGCTTTCACTCTTTTAATTTAAAATACACATATGTTAAATATACATATTACATACCTTTAAAATAGTTGCTTTTCACCCATTTCATAAAAAAAAATCAAAAGGATAAAAATAACAAATAATGCTATAAACAAAAATATTCTACTTCACCATCAATGTATTGTTTCTAATTTACACATGTGAAAAATAAAATATGCTACTGCCCAGAAAAAAAATGCTATTGGCGAGATTTGTGCCCGGCTAACTTAAAAGACCGAGAAAAAACATCATCGCGTAGCTGGTTTCTACGAAATTTGTAAGTGAAATCTAAAAGCAAAAATTTTGTAAGGAAATTGTGTTAGTCAAAATAGAGACCACTCCGACGCCTATATTAGTGAACAATCAAGTTTGATGTCAAATATCAGTCAGGAATCGTTTGATTAAACCCATTTAATGAATATTTCTCCCCAAATAGACGGTGGTTAGTCAAATAGCGATGCTGTCATTTAAGATCTGTCATAAACGGATTCACCTGATTACATAATTTTCTATACTTTTCCGGTATAGGGATCATTGTCGGGTTTTTTTTTTAAAGCATGGCGCAACTCGGACTTTAGAAAGTGAGATTTCTGGACAAATGATATGAACAGCTATGAAAATAAATATGATGAACTTTTATGCTTTTTTGCCTATGTATTCATATAATAAACTTTTTAATGAAATATATTTTTACTATTGTTATTTATATTCAATTTAATTCTGTTTTTATATAAAAAGAGATAAATGGCTTCTTTATAGTAAATAAATTCTATAATTATTGAACAAAAACACTCATTGAAACTTTACTTCTTCCGTAAAGCCCATTTTCTGCATCTCGCAAGAGATTGCCAAGGATCGCCAAGGATATTGGAAAATTACCAAAATTTCCCGCACTGATATATAACTAAGCAACGTAGAACAATATATGATATGCTAAAGCTGTCTTTGAAAAATTATCAAACTAACAATGCAAACCAGAAAAAACAGTATATTAGAACTTTTTAAAAAGGTAAATTTTTGATAACTGGTGTCACCAGATTCCACAATTCTCCCCATAGCTGAATAGCTGATCAAGGTAGAAGGATATGTTAAATACTTAAACCCTCTCTGTAAAATTATCTGATTTAAAGTGCGAATTCTATCGAAAAACATTCGGCAGAATCTTTTCAAAATATTATTTTTTCATTATCCGGTTCATCTCATTAAAGAACTTTAAACCAGAATTCGATACCTAAGCAACGTAGACAACGTAGAATGATATGTTATATACTAAAACCTTCCAAAAATTACATATCTAACAGTAAAAGTTCAGCAGAACTCGAGTTATAATCAACCGGAACGAAATTTCCATTAGTATTATATGTATATATATACGTATATATATATATATACATATATATGTGTGTGTATGTGTGTGCAGTAGAATTAGACTAGTATCCGTCAGGCCGAAATGTCGGTTCATGGAGGCGCGTAAACTTAAAAGATATTATTTAAAAAAAATGTTTTATTTTCTAGATTGCTGTTTAATAGTATAAAAGTAAGTTTGAAATAACAATCGTCGATACCTCATTTTAAAGTGTTTAACTTAGTCGCCAGTTGCCTCGGGTAATGCACAAATTCTAATCTGTCAGCAAGGGCTCCCATACTTCTAATTTGGGTAAAGCCTTTCCTTAGCGAAAATTGCTTCCATTAGAACTTTCTCTAAATGACAAACTACAGTAAAAATGACATAAGTTGTTTTATGTGACAACACCTTTAGATGGATATCCACAGCAGTTTTTGACAATGTTAAACTCGAGGATCTATGTATGGTGGCAAGGTATGCAACAGTTAAAGGTGACTAACTTCGTGTGAATGAGGCTTTTTCTTCTTTCCAATATTTACAAATAGGTTTGATAAAAAAAAAAAAATTACAGTTAGAAATGGCTCATGATACTCAACAAAATGAACTATTATGGCCTGTGGCAAACCTCGAGGTCGAAAACGTGAGCCATAGGCAATATCTTTCATCGTAGTTAAGTTTACCAATTCTTACTCCGTTCAGATATCGATATGTAGCATAATGCATAACCCTGCATCCAGCTGCTGAGGAAAGTCTAGACTGAAGTCCAGATGCGTGATCATCTTCACTTCATCTTGCTATTTAATCAATATGATCTGCTAAAATTCTTGTTTAATGGTCCCCGCTTTGATTTAAGAAGTACTTCCTGATTATATTCTTTAGCTTGCTTGGTTTTGAAAACATATGGCAACTTCAATTCACTCAAGTTAGCCGAAAGCAGTATATCTTTGCGTCGTTGCATACGGGGCGAGAGGTAGTCAAAAACTTGACTCATGCAAAGTGAGTTCAGAGTCTTTCGGAACTGTGTCTGCTGATCGTCGTTTTGTCTCAATGAGTTTGTTAATGTGAAACATTTTTAAAAAGCTCTAAGCATTTCTTGTCCGCGAAGAATCCAAATGACTTTTAAAGAATGTCTCTTATATAGAGGGATGTCTTTTACGCGATGTAACTACCTAATACGTCCAAGGATTTAAACAAATAAGCCTCTAAAAGGCTAAATGCTATCTATTTTACCTTCGCGATATCTTTGTTCAAGGTCAGCGGTAAGACGACATCATATCATTGAAAATTTGTCAATAATGAGAAATAACACTGTATCCATTCTGAGCTGTAGATATATTGCTGACTTTTTGAATTAGTGAACTATTTAAAAGACGTTGGTTCTTTAAGCACTGAGTGAGTTACCTTGTCTTTGACATTAAATGCAGCAGTACCTGTTAGGGACAAAAGAATGATAGCTTCTGATCCTAACTGCTCTATGATTGTTTTACTAATTTCTTTGATTTTTGTACATTTTACAGCTCTTCGTTTTCCAATAATAAAAGTTGATTTAGAGAAATTTGTAACCTTTGTTTGCAAAGACAAAAGCTGTTCAGTGCATAACTGAAGGCAGCATAATTTGTTGTTCTTTATAATAATTCAGAAATGTTAAAAGTAAAGAGAAACCATTGGATAAGAGAATCTACGGCAAAGATAAAGAATTACCGCCGGATGTATTTGAGAAATTTCGATTTTTTAAATTTAGCTCCGATCTTTGAGAACTCGATCCATTGATTTAGCGGCAGAAAACTTTAGCTCTTTCAAAGACTTGCTCGTCTGGCACAGCCCACACTTATTTAATGTGGCAACATGTAAAAGTTTGTAACACATATGTAACACACACTCCTAGATAGTCTGCTATACTCCTCTATCAAACATCATACCTTTATTCATCTGAGTTGTTGTTATATCGTTATTATGAAAATATTAGGAAGCATTTGGGTTATTTTTATGCGACCTTTCCACATAGAATTAAGCTGAATAACTCTATACATTTGAATGACTTTCTTTTAACCGTCATTTTCGAAACTTCTGTGTATAACGTAGTACATATAAAATATGTATATTTATTAAAATGTACACTAAATCTAGGCAGCAGATTAATAAAAATCAGGGATTAATTTATGAGTTTTAGTGAACATGATTTCTCACGAATTATCTTTCATTTTTGTATCCATTTCTCGGATCATAAGCATAAGCGATCATAGTCATATACATTAACGTCGCATTTATCGCTAAGCTTCACGACATTTGGACGAAATATAGCCAAATTTAACGACCAAAAATATGTCGCCACAAATTAAGCCAATCTGGCTGTATCTGACTAATTTGGCGAAATTTCCATTGAAATTCAGTACTGATGATTCTTCTCTAACCGGGTTCTTCGCATTTTAACTTCGTGTTCTCCAGTCAAATTAGCTAACATCTTAAAACCAAGAAATAGGGAAGCTACCTTTTCCAACCCGTACAGGAATTTTTTTATTTTGTAATCTACATATTTCTGTTTTCTAGTGTACATCTTGACACAAAAAATGCTTATTTCATTTACTTCAAAATGTTCACTTGTATTTCAGTTAAAATATATTCACTTACGATGAATTTAAAAAAATTGAGTAATCGTCAGTAATTGGGACAGCTACCAAATTGTTAAATTTGCGCATCAAACAATGCTCAGTAAATTATGAATTTGTCTACAAACCCGATTACGAAAATTTCACAATAGAAACACACATTCGTCTGAATACAAACATACATACATAAGAATACATACATATAAGTAATGCATACATGACATTATATTTTTCTCGATTTCTTTGAGTATCACTCGTAGCCATTCAACTAATGCCCAAAATCGTATTTTCCGTATTCGATTTTCTTTTCGTTTCTCTTAATTTAAAATTCAAAATGAATTGCATCGATTTGGAAGCTTACAAAAAATGAAAAGTTCGAAAAAAAAATAGTGGTTACGTAAAACTTCTGAAAGGTGGGGGGGGGGGGGGGGTCAATTTATATCTCAGGTCACCAATGTATGAACATCGACTTCAACATTCGACTCCATAATGATCCGTATGAGGTAAAAATGCATAATTTACAGCAATGGAGCTAATGTTTCAATTAATAACGGGATGAATCTCGTCGAATTTCGACGAAAGAAATTGTTTAAAAACGAACTCATACATAGGTTACTACTTAGTCTCTTAAACCAAATATTATTTTTAACTTAATTTTACCAAAATACTCATTCCATACACTTCGACTGTTCAAAATATTAAAAAATTAAACTGCATTATTTATAATACCTAATCAAGATATGTAATTTTGATGAAATTACCCATTGAGACTGTTATGTTTAAAAGGCACAGATGTCATATACGTATTTTAACATATTAATTTTTTGATAATTTAAATAATTTTTTGTCATATACGCATATTGGCGCGATTTTTTTCCCACGCCAATTCGGGGAAAACTGCAAAAGCACAAACAATAACATTCGGGTTACCATATCAAGCAAAATAACGACACTTTGGCATCAGTTAAATACCCGTTGCGTATATGAAATTGGCGTCAGAAAAAAATCGCGCCAATATATCGCGTATATGACATCTGTGCCGTTTAAAATTGCCGATTGAAAATTTAAAAAAATGATTTCACCTTAAGTTAATCATGGAATTATTTTTCGCGTAAAATCTAAACTTTATGTTATTTTCACCATCTCATAATTTGCATACACATCTCTTATATTTATATTCACCATTTCAAAAATATTACAATGCGCAATATGTGATTAATTGCCGAAACGTCAGTGAAGGCTTACTGTGGAGACACGAAAAGTTTTGGTTTCTGTTAGTCTGTCTGTCTGTTAGTCTGTCTGTCTGTTCCGCGATAACTGCCGCAAAAAGCATCCGATCGGCTTGAAATTCACTGGGCATGTTGATGAGGTACCCGGACTTAGCTGTATAGTTTTTGGTTAAATTTGGTTCATTCGTTCGGGAAATATGGAACATTTTATTTTGCTCTATAATACTTTTCAATGGCAAGTCAGACGATTTTCAGATTTTCATTTGTTGAAAGAAATGGCTCATATGAAAAAAAAGATTTAAATGGTAAATTTTTGATGCTGAAATTTTTAAATAACATTATTAAATTATTCCAATAAATTATGTCAATATATTTGAGAGATTTTTTTAATTAGGTTTATAATATTGGGGGGAATTTTATGCATGTTTTCCAATAATATAAAGGATTTTGTTTTATCAAATTGACATAATGCATATTTCATTTTTTCCCTTTTCTTTCTTTGTTGCCTAGCAACGTATTTAGTCCTAATAATATTAGTATAATTGCGTGTATAATGCTTGAGTAAAGCCAACGTCAAAACAGATGAATTAATGCATTTGTATCTTTGCATATAGAATGATTTTAGCCCAGAAATAAAAATAGGCGATATTTCATTTATTTTATTGAAATATTTTGCTTAAAAATACAAAAGTTCATTATTTTCATAGAGAATAAAGTAACATTTTCCCATAACATTTACCAATATTTCTTTAATTGTTGCCAAGAAAATCAAAACCCGGAATAATATTTTATTTTAAACAATTTTCAATTGAAATGTTTTGTCGTGAAACAAGAAAATGAAAAATAAAATTAAGAATAGAAAAATTAATATGGCGGCATATTAAAAATAAAAAGAAAACTCTCGCGTATTTCTTAATATAACAAGATGAAAAGTTTTGAGTAAGTAACGCATAGCAGGTGAATTAGACGTCATTTATCGAAAACAAAGATGCGGGAATAAAAAGATCTTGGGTAAAATAAAATTAACTATTATTCACGGAGGAAAGAGATAGATGGAGATGCAGTATGCCGTAAAAACAGTTTGCAATACGATGTGCGTTATCGCTCAGATTTAAATGCCCTCATTCGGCCCAAACAAAACAAGCACGTGGAACAGGGACCAAATTCTTTGACTTCATCCATTTTTTTTTTTTTTTTTTTTTTTTTTTTTTTTTTTTTTTTTTTTAAGCACGTCGTTGTGTTGTGCCGAATGTAGCGGATTTTAGGGTTACATTTTTGGAGTCACTTCAATATTTATTGTCTGTGTACGGTTAACATGAATATTTTATTAATTTATAAAAAAAACTTATGCTTATCCTTATAAATCACAGCGTAAAAAAAATCTAAGATATACTATAACCATCCGCACAATCAATAAAAAATTACGAATGTAAATTTAAATAGACTACGGGGGGTTCAGGGGGGAAGAAATGCAATTTTTGATTTAAAAAGTTACCAGAATAAGTAGCTCATCAGAATTTCAGAACTTCAATGTACAACCACTTGTTTAACACTTTTATTTTCTGAAACTTTACGAAGTATCTTGTATGCTCATAAATATTTATGTAATTTGAAAACTTTAAAAAGCGATTTGTAGGAAGTTGAATATTATGCAATGAGTGTTAAAAAACAATGACTTGCAAAGATGACGTTGAGGCTCCTGATCTGCAGATTTACTAGTACATATATTTCTAAACTTGAAATCAAGTTTGTCAACTACGACTTTGCATGTGAACATTCGCACTCTTGACTTGTGATTCTAATCTCTGTATCGGCGAGTAAAATTTCAGAAATTTATATCTTTTAGAGGCGTCCGTATTAAAATATTTACTTTTATCATAGAAAATGATCGTTTTCATTTAAATATGATGCCATTTTGCCTCATTGAAGCATTTCACCAAGCGTCTTAAACTCAATGAATGAAAAAGAATTGAATTATAACAGCTGTTTGCGGAAAACATGAGTATTTTATTAAAGACTGACGTCATTTTCTGCTCAATTTTTTTAGAAAGTTTATTTTGAATTTTATGAGAAAATGGCATCGATAAAGATAAGCAAACCTTATTATTTTTCCTTTCTTTACAACAATGGAAGTAATCCAATTGCTACCATTTTGAAACAAAATCATAGAAATTTTTTAAATTTTAAATTTAAATATAAAAATGGGAATATTTAAAAAATAATAGCTAGTGCGAGCAAATCTGCGGAGAAACAGCTTTCATAAAAAAAAAAAAAAAAAAAAAAAATTAAATTTGGTGCAAAAAAAAGCTCAATGTATATGTCTAAAAAAAGAAAGCCTTATCTTTCAAATATATAGAATTAAACTCGCAATGTTATCTCTATGGGAAAATTTTGAGCCGACATTTCAGGCTGTTAGGGTTGACGAATATTTGTGATTTTCAATACGCTCCGAGATTTTGGCCCTACCAACGTCCAGCTCATTTTTTGTGTCGATGCGTCAAATATTTTGGACGCTATCGTGTTAACAATAAGTGTAATTTTTGCCGGGAAGCCGGAGATGTGCTCCAACAATTACTCCAAAAAGGCTGCCATCCGCTTGAAAAATCACCAATATTGTAAATGTCGCTCAATCCAATGGTATGCTTATGCCTTTTTGGCTTAAAATCATATTATTTGGCGATAAAATCAACATCGTAAATAAACATACAACATGTAACACACAAGTACCATTATTTTAAGCTTAATGATGGATGCGTTTGATGAAAAACAAAGTAAAAAAAAAATGTCAGTCTAATATTGTCTTATCAAATTTTCTGGTGCATTTTTCTTAACCTGACGCAATAGATAAATCGCCAAATGTTGTTTAAAACTGCAATTTTTTTACTGAATAAATTTGTACGCATTACGAATATTCTCTTTCTTGTTTAAATTAAATATTTTCATAATAACAATAAAGGACTTTACGTTGTAATATCGAAACAAAACAAATAGGTGTTGCTATTTAGAAAATTTTTCTCCTGATGAAGGTTTTAAAGATTAAACCGAAACGTAGAGTTTTATGTTAAACTAGTGAATAAATTGTACGTTGGATAGCAACACCTATTTGTTTTGTTAAATATTTTCGTTTTATATTATTACCACTCGTCAAAACTGTTTTTCATTTTCTCTTTTTCAACTTTTTTTTTCTTTTAATTAAAATTAGTAACATTTTTTCTTTTATTTTTCAAGGTGTAATAGCTGTTTCAATTTTTTTATCAACGATAAATTTTGCCAAGAAATAAAATGGTAAACCTTATCGTCCAAAATAACAAAACTTTCCGTCATAATTCTATAACTCATCTAGGTAGAATGATGTGTTATAGCTTAAAACCTTCCCTGAAACGATACCTATATAACGGTATCAGTTCCGTAAAAATCCCTGCGCTAGAACTCGAAATCTAGGCTTTCGGAACGAAATTTCCGTTTGGATTTTATATATATAACTAGCAGGCTATGCCCGCTACGCTGGTCTGCTTATCCAAATGAACTTTGAATTAAACAAAATGTATCATTGAATTTGACATTGTGATTTAAAGCAATATGGAACTTTACCTGGAATGTCCTTTCGCACTGCTGAAAACAATAAGAACGTCAATGTGCCATTATATTTTCTAATGTGTAGACAAATTTTCAGCTATTAAGATCTTAACCCTTTTAGTTGATCAATAACAGTAGGATTGGTAAAGAAAGATAGTACAATACGCAATACAATAAAACAAACCCTCAAAAATTATATAACTACTTGTAATAATGCAAACAAACAAACGGACAAAATCCATCCAGTAAAACTTTTTTTAAAGGTTGATCTTTCATAAGGGGTCCATCTGATTATAGAACTTTCCCCCATAATTCTGTAACTAAGCAACGTAGAATGATACGCAATAAACCAAAATCTCCGCAAACATTGTCTTATCAACAAAGAAAGTATTATCAATATCCGCCATCTAGAACTTTTTGAAAAGTCTAATCTTTCATAATCGGTTTCATATGATTATGGAACTTTCCGCCATTACTTTATGACTAAGCAACGTAGAACAATATGCAAAATACTAAAACAATGTCTGAATAGATATCTAACTAAAAGGAAATTCCTATCAATATCCGTTCTGTAGAACTTTAAAAAATGTTAAACTTTCATAATCGGGTTCAACTGATTATAGAACTTTGCACCACACCTCTATTATTAAGCAATGCAGAAGGGTATAGTATATATACTAAAACTCTGCCTGAAAAATTATTTAACTAACAGTGAAAATTCAATCGTAATCAATTCGGCTGAATCTTTTAAAAAGGTTAATCTTTCATGATCGGGTTCGTCTGATTATATAACTTTAAAACATAAATGTATGAATAAGCAACGTAGAACGATATTTTATATACTAAAATCTTCCCTGGAAAATTATCTAACTATCTTTATGATCAAAATCCATTCTGGTGAGCTCAAGTTATATGCAACCAGGACGAATTTCCCATTTCCATTTTATTCTAGTATATATAGTAGAAGCAGAAGTAGATAGATAGATAGATAAGAATATTGATTATTAAAATTTATGAAACTGCAAGTTATTTCTCGTTGTCTCTGCTGAATAATTTTAAAGACTTTTCAATCGGCGAATATTGAGATTTACTATTATGTCTACAACAAATATATTTCATTTTGTACCAAAACATTGTCGTTAAAATGAGCCAATTTGCTGTGGGTTCCGATATTATAAAATATTTTCTTTTTCAAAATCGCCAACTACGCGCATGACATTTTAAGTGTCTCTTGGCACTGCAGTAAACATTTCCATGTTTTATTCAGCGAAAAATGAAGTTATAACTTAATTTTACTTGATAATTAAAAATACTTCCACCTTCAAAAAATAGTAAATTAAAATTTTTTGCAGTGTTACGAATAAATAATAATTAAAGGCAAAAGAAATTCGCGTTCAATAAATATCAAGCCCCAAAGTTTGGCATCGTTTGCAATAAAATTTGGTACTTTTCTTTTCCACTACAGGCGCCTTGGCGTTTTTTTAAAAGCTTGGCGCCATTCGGGCATCAGAAAGTGAGATTTATTGCCAATTGATATAAACAGTTAAGAAAACAAACTTGATGAAATTTTTTGTTTGTTTATATATGTATATTATAAATGTTTTTTATATACAAATTACTTCTGTTTCTAATTAAAATTAGATAAATTGCATCTTTATGTTAAATAAATTGTATAAACAGAAAAAATGCTTGTTTATATGAAATGAAACAGTGAATAGGTTGCCTGAAAATATGTTTCCAAATTTTCTCTCCGCCAAGGCTATTTTCTCTGTTTCGCCAAGATCCCTATACTGTAAATTACCAAAAAATTTTGCACATTTAGGATTGAAATAAATGGCGCAATAGCATACAATTTGGTATGGTGTTGGTATAACGTAAAAATAGGAAAAGGTCGCCAAAAAGTTTTCTTTCAAATCACGCCAATTCTGTGTTAATTCGGTTATAGAATAACTCCGCTTTAAAAACACAGAATCAGTTTAAACCTTTTCCTAAGTTAATTATGCGCCAAACCACGCCAGGTAACATACGCCAATTGTCAGTAGAGTCAATTATGTAACTTATCGGTACCAAATATGCCAATTGTCTATGGATTCGATAACATAATTTATCTTCTTAATTTATGCATACTTTACAAACTACATCTACTTTCCAATTTTCCTGATTTTAAGATCAATGGGTACTGTTAGATGTTAAAAAGCTTGGCGCAATTCGGGCTTAAGAAAGTGAGATTTGTGGCCAAATGATATGAACAGCTATAAAAACAAATAAAATGAACTTTAAGCTTTTTAAAATATGTATTCATATATATATCCCTATATAAATTTTTTTTTTATGAATATTAATATTTTTGTTATTTATATACAATTTACTTCTGTTTTTATATAAAAAAGAGATAAATGTATTCTTTATAGTAAATAAATTATCTAATTACTGAACAGAAAATATGGATGAAAACTTTCCTTGCCCATTTTTTCCAACTCGCAGCTATATTGGAAAATTACAGAATTTAACCCATTGCTCTATGACTAAACAGTGTCGAACAATATATTATATACTAAAACTATCTCTGAAAAATTGTCAAACTAATAATGCAAATTCTATCAAAAACCGTTTATTTTAATTTTTAAAAAGGCTATTGTGATAATTGCGTACACCAGACTACAGAATTTTCCCAAAAACGGATGGCTGAACAATATAGAAGGGCATGTTGTATACTGAAAACGCCCCTGGAAAATTATCTAATTAACAGTCCAAGTTCCATCGAAATACATTGGGCAGAATCATTTAAAGAGGCTAATTTTCCATTATCAGGTTCATCTCATTAAAGGTCTTTAAACCATAATTCAATACCAAGAAACGTAGAACGACGTGTTATGTACTAAAAAATTCCCCGAAAATTTACCTATCTAACAGTGTACGTTCAGCAGAACTCGAGTTATAAGCAGCGGGAATGAAATTTCCATTTGAATTATATATATATATATATATATAAGTAGAATTGGGTATTTCCAGAAAATGCTGTCGTTTATTGAGAAATAACCAATATTGTGAACGTCGCTCAAACCGATGGCACGCTCATGCATTTTTGGCTTAAAATTAAATCGTTTGGCGATAAAATGAAATCGCAAAAAACATACAATATGTAACTCACAAGTATCGTCATTTTTATAATTACATCTGCTAGTTTCTTCTGTATGTCACATGATGGTCGAGTTAAATAAAAATAAAAAGTAAATTTAAAAGAAATCAAAAACAAAAACAAAATTGTCACTCAGATATTATTTTATAAAATTTTCTGATGCATTTTATTTAACCGGACGCAAGAGATAAATTGCCAAATATAGTTTAAAACTGCAATCTTTCATATTGAATAATTTTTTAAGCATTACGAACATTCTCTTTCGTGTTTAAATTCGATATTTTCGTTTTCCAATATTACCACTCGTCATTTTTTTTTTCATTTTCTCTCTCATCCTTTTAAATAAAATTAGTAACAGTTTTTTTCCGCGATGTACAGCCGTTTCAATTCATTTATAAATAATTCATCGCCAATAAAATAATGGTAACCCTTTCGCCCAAAATAACAGAACTTTCCGTCATAATTCTATAACTAACCTACGTAGAACGATGTGTTATAGCTTAAAACCTTCCCTGAAACAATACCTATCTAACAGTATAACTTCCGTCAAAATCCATGCAGTAGAATACGAAATCTAGGCGTTCGGAACGAAATTTTCGTTTCGATTTTATATATATAATAGATAGAATAGATAGAATAGATAATAGATTATGTGTTATGAACTATCTCAAAATTTAAAACAGATCGCATTGTTAGATTTCCTAATTTTAACAATATCGCGTTATGTTAGTTCCACATTCCACCACCAGGGAGCGCACTCTATTCTTAACGAAAGCGTATCTGAACGAAACTCCTTCATGCAACCTTTCCGTAGATACATGAATCGGGAGGGTGGCGGTCTTAACCAATAATTTAAGATAATTGCTGAAATTACTACGAAAAATATTTTAAAGGGGCTCTACGCGGGCCCCTAATAGAGTTAGAGGAAATCGGAAGACGGCAAAATAATCGCGGGGAAAAGTTTGCTTGGGTGCCTCGGAGCTACTTTAGGCGCGAGATCTAAGCTCTACGACCGATAGGAGCCCAGATATTTATGGAAATATGAAGTAACAAAGTCCAAAATAATAGAATTTTCCGTAATAATTCTATAACTAATCTAGGTAGAATGATGTGTTATATCTTAACACCTTCCCTGGAACGATACCTATCTAACGGTATAAGTTCCGTAAAAATCCATGCGGTAGAACTCGAAATCTCGGCGTTCGGAACGAAATTTCCGTTTGAATTTTATATATATAACTAGCAGGCTATGCCCGCTGCGCTGGTCAGTATTTCCAAATGAACCTTGGATTAAACTAAATGGTGAATTTGAACTTGTATTTTAAACAATATGGATCTTCAGCTTGACCTTGCACATTACTGAAAACGATGCGAACGCCATTGCGATATAATGTTATCTTAAGCGTTGGACAAAATTTAGCAATTAAGAAATAATTGTTTTAGTTGATTATAAACAGCGCACTTATAGTCAGGTAATGAGACCGTTATGACAACAGGGATTAATACCTCTGTAACTAATCAACATATAATGAAATCGTATATACTAACACCATTCCTAAAAGTCATGCAACAGGGCCACTTGTAACAAAATATGTTCTGTAGATTTTTTTAAAAAGGCTAAACTTTCATAATCAGGTTCACTTAATTTTTGAACTTTTACTGTTGCTCTATAACTAAGTACCCTTGAACAATATGTATACACTAAAACCTTTCCAAAATTATTACCTAACTAATTGTGGTATATCCTACGAAAGTATTATAAACAATCGGAATGAAATACAAATTTCCGTTGTAAATATATAGTAGATGATGATGATGCGATTTTGTGTAATAGAATTCACAGTAAAGTTTTCGCTTCAAACAAAAACGATGCTTTCAACATTAAAGCTAATACACCAATATGTGAAGTGTCCGATTACGGAAGGTTAACTTGAATTCTCATGAGCAACTACTGAAAGAAAAGTGAATATGTGGCTTTTGTGATACTTTTATGTCAACCAGGCGCAGGTAATAAATCAATAAAGATTGTTTTCATAGCATATTCTTATTTTATTATTTTCATTTAAAACACAAACCTTTCACTCATTTAATTAAAAATGCATGCCTTATACTAATTTCATTTAAAAAACTGAAAAGATAAACAATAACAGGAAATAATGCCATAATTAAAAGCAAAAAAATATTTTTAATTTACATACGCAAAATGTAACTACTGCTACTGGGAATTTTAAAAATGCTATCAGCGAGATGTGCGCACGGTTGTTATAAATGTACCCATTTTTTCTTCTTATCGAGGAGCAATTTATAAATCGCACAATATTATTCCAATTTCTTTCATTGAGGAACCTATGACCGGAAAAATGGAAAAAGACTCTTGTAGATTCTTCGGATGACTGCATCTGACGCCATAAACCGAGTTTATATATATGAACATAATTTTTAAGTCGTTACAAACATTGCTTTCATACTTAAATATTTTCATTGGTACTACTTGTTATCCCGTCGACCAATTTCGCCAAATTATATAAATCGCCTAACCATTCGCCAAATTATATAAATTGACATAATCTTTATTTTAAATAACGAAATAACAAATAAATTAGTATAACATTAATAAAAATACAAATAAAACGTCGAAATTAAAATCTCTTGATGACGTAAACACGTGTAGTTTGTTTAAATTCAAGTGAATTTGATATTTACGATCAACCATTATTGGCATTTAATCTTATAGTTTGACGGTAGATTTTTGGTCGACGGAATATCTAAGTAGTACCTTTTACATTTTTGTTTTATAACGCTAAATTCTCAGTAATTTTTTCCCTTTTATTTTACATAAAATCACTATTTTTTTAAAAAAAATTAAGATGCTTGCATTTTTATTTCAAACTCATAGAGCCGTTTTTATTTTTTAGCCAAAAGGGTTGATTTGAATTTTTTCCGTTGCTAGAGTAACGGATGTAATGATAGATATTTTGAGGTTTAGATGCCAAAGACACCGACAAATTAGAAAAATATGAAATGTGTCATGAACTGTTGGACTTATAAAAATTTATTTGGTAGCATTCGATTCAGCATACAAAACTACATTAAAATATGCTATCATTTGATGCATAATTTTGATATTCGATTTTTTTCCCCTCCCCGTGCAAAAACCATTAGGGGTGACACTTTAGAAAATCCTTTCTTAGCAGAAGTTTATGTCATAAGAAGTATTTTTACCACGATTTTCAAGATTTTAGGTTCAGTAGTTTGCGCTGTGCGTTAATTAGTCCCCTAATCCAGACTTTATTTTATGTACTATATTAGATATGCGATTTTGCGGTGAATCGATGATCGAAAATTAGTCCAATATCATTTGAAATATTACATAACAGAGGAGAAAGTACGAAGAAAGACGAAGAAGAAATGACGAATTGCAAAAGACTTGTAATTTTTTTTTTCAAAATGTTGAATTTTTCCATAGTAATAACGTATTAAAACATAAATTTCCTTAAAAATTATCTTTATTTCCTAGATTTCGAATCTGTGAATTTTCCTATAAATGAAATTGGCGATATGACTTGAGAAAATAGATAATATTTGCTTAAATATAATGGGTAATATTCGTTGATCTGAGTTCGAGTTTATAAATATCACATGCTTTCGGAATTACGGCGAAAAACATTTTAAAAAGTATGAAATTATTTTACAATATCTATGTGTGGCAGAAATTCACACTGAAATTTAAGTATTCGATTCCATTTTTAAAATATTAACTGATATCTATATAAGTTACAATTGAATATGAAAATGTACTCAAAAAATGATCTCTTTCACCTAAAAAAAACACCATTTGTGAGAACATCCTCAAGCTAATGTCACGCTTATGCATTTTTGGCTTAAAATCACATTGTTTGGCGACAAAAGAAAAATAAGAAATTGTAAAGAAACAAATAGTAATTACACATGTGACTTACAATTACATCTGCTTGTTTCTTCTATAAGTCACGTGATGGGACAATTAGATATAAAAAAAAAAAGAAAAGAACAGAACAGAAAGAAAATGTCGTTAAAATTTCATCTAATCAAATTTTCAGATTCGTTTCCATATCTAACGCAAGCGATAAAGAGCCAAATATTGCGTATCAAGTGTAATATTTCTTATTAAATTAATTTTTAAGCATTACAAATATTTCTTTCAGGTTTTGATTAAATGTTTCCGTTTTTTAATATTATCACTCATTAAAACGGATTTTCTTCTTCTTTTTTTTCTTTTTTTTTCATTTAAATAAAATTAGTAACAGTTTTTCTTTTATTTTTCGAGGTTTAATAGCCGTTTCAATTTTTTTCATCAACGATGAATTTCGCCAAGAAATAAAATGGTAACCTTATCGCCCAAAATAACAGAATTTTCCGTCATAATTCTAAAACTAATATAGGTAGAATAATGTGTTATAGTTTAAAACATTTCCTGAAACAATACCTATCTAACGGTATAGGTTCCGTAAAAATCCATGCAGTAGAACTCGAAATCTAGACGTTCGGAACGAAATTTCCGTTTGGATTTTATATATATAATAGATAATAGAATAGATAATAGATTTTATATATATATAATAGAATAGATAATAGATTATGTGTTATGAACTATCTCAAAGTTTAAAACAGATCGCATTGTTAGATTTCCTAATTTTAACAATATCGCGTTATGTTAGTTCCACATTCCGCCACCAGGGAGCGCACTCTATTCTTAACGAAAGCGTATCTGAACGAAACTCCTTCATGCAACCTTTCCGTAGATACATGAATCGGGAGGGTGGCGGTCTTAATCAATAATTTAAGATAATTGCTGAAATTACTACGAAAAATATTTTAAAGGGGCCCTACGCGGGCCCCTAATAGAGTTAGAGGAAATCGGAAGACGGCAAAATAATCGCGGGAAAAAGTTTGCTTGGGTGCCCTGGAGCTACTTTTGGCGCGAGATCTAAGCTCTACGACCAATAGGAGCCCAGATATTTAAGAAAATATGAAGTAACAAAGTCCAGAATAACAGACCTTTCCGTCATACTTCTATAACTAATCTAGGTAGAATGATGATTTATAGCTTAAAACCTTCCCTGGAATGATACCTATCTAACGGTATAAGTTCCGTAAAAATCCATGCGGTAGAACTCGAAATCTCGGCGTTCGGAACGAAATTTCCGTTTGGATTATATATATGTAACTAGCAAGCTACACCCGCTTCGCTGGTCCATTTTTCAAATGATCATTGATCAAACAAAATTATGAATTCGACCTTGTATTTTAAATTAATATGGACCTTCACCGGGAAAATCTTTCCGCATTTGCTGAATACTATGCGAGCGCTATTTAGCTATTGTAATATCTTATGGGTTAGGCAAAATTCGGACTATTCAGAAGAAATTCTTTTTACAGTATATATTTAAAGTAGAGGTTGGGAAGAAAATACGTCCGTTGTGATAATCAGAAATGTTAAAATATTCTCTAGTCACCACAATACTAAAAGGAGAGATAATTACAATGATTGCAAAGAGTGACCACTGAACATTACATATGTTCGGATTATTCACTTTCGTTTGATAGTTCTTGAACTCCGGGCTTCTCAGCTTGATGCTATGTGTGGTTCTGGTAGCTTAAATACAATTTCTCTCTACGTTGCATTATATTTTGTAATACACGTCTTCTAGCAAGCCTACTGCAGTTTTCTATCTTTGGATTACAGCAGAGTAAATACGGTAAAAAAAATGTAATAAATTGTTTGCACACAAAAAGTCTTTAACTTTCATTAAAAGAAATGTGAATCACATAAAAGTGGATTTTTAAAAATGAAGTGTTTGAATAAAATTAAAATAATGTCATTTCCATTACCATTTCCTTTATATATATATATACCACTTGCAATTATGTAACTGTTAACCTGAAAAAAAAAACTCGATAACTCATTATGATAGAAAAATAAACCTCTTGTTTTCATCCAATCAAAATCTTCCCAATCGTCAATAATCGGGTGCACAGCTAAGTTTTACGGCAAACATTAGAAGTGTTTGCAAACTATATGGTTACAAATTTACCAGAGTTAACACACGTAAAACATACGTAATTATGCGCCAGACTACATCCCATTAAATAAAGTCAAATTGCTGTTGGCTGAATTATAGATCTTTCGCCAAAAATACTCTTTGTAAATGACAAATAAAGTCAGTCATACAAAACTTAATAGCCTAACACGTTATAATATAACGAAATAATCTTTTTGATGCACCGAAGACCTTTTTTCATTTCTCTCAAGAGTGCAATAACACGGAGAAATAAATACACTTTTTATTTTCAAAATTACATTATTCTTCAGTCTGCTGCCTAAATAAACCTAAAATCGTTAATTTTTTCCCCAGTTTAGCGAATAGGATTGTGCGTCAGAAGAACTTGCTTTATAATGATTTCTATTTTCATTTTATCTGCATTTCAGGTACTTTTTTTCTTATCTAGGCTAAAATGATAAATCAACAAATATTGTTCCACCAGCCACCATTGGAAATTCAAATTTTTTTCCCCAAGTATTTATTTTTTAGTGACAGTAAAATAACTGCAAATAAAAATATATATAATACTAAATCTTCTGTTCTCCGTTTGCTTCATAATGAAAAACCATAAATTTACTAATAGCTAAGTACAAATTTCATGTAATCTGCTACAATCGCGATCACTGTCTGACAGTCACTGTCTGATCACTGATCTGACTCTTTCAAATATAAAAGAAACATCTAAATAGTTCAGTAAATACACTAATTAGCAGGTAACCTGATTACGGAAGATTAATCCAATATCAAAAACCTTCAAAAAAACTGAAAATGGGATGACGAATTAAAAAGACAATCGAAAATGTATTTCAGTACGCAATTTTTATTGCAAAATATTTTCTTTTGTGGTATTAATAACGCAAAATTGCATAAATTTTCTTAAGAATAATTTTTAGTACTTAACGTTTGAAACAGTAGATTTTTCTAAAAGAAAAATTGGTGATATATGTTTAAAAAAAAAAAAAGAGAGAGTGGACAATATTTGTTGATCTGAGTTCGAGGTTATAAAAGTCATAAGTTTGGGGAAAAACAAAATAGCATGTATCCGTAGTAAAGTACATGAAAAATATTTTAAATATCTGAAATTAAATTATTTATAATAGTTGTGTGTGTGTGTGTGGGGGGGGGGGGGGGGGCAAACGTTTGCATTAAAATTTAAATATTTGACTCCACTTTTATAATAATTACTGCTATTTATGTAATATTATTATTTTTATAATTACATCTGCTAGTTTTTTCTGTAAGAGATACATAATAATAATAATAATAATAATAATAATAATTGTTACTCACATGGAACTCCTTAAAACGCATACTCAAAATATTTTGAAAAAGGAAATGCTAATAAAATGACTCATGTATGTAAAAAAGATCGGTAAAAATACAGCGGTCGAATCGCAGTAGAAAATCTGTAAAAAAATATTTTTTCGAGTATTTGGCGCGAACAGACGAACGCTCGACGCTCTTTGGCGAACAAATAGGTTTCCTCGCCAAATGCAAGAGATTGAAATGCATTTATAAATTCCCTGTTAAATAAGTAATTAAATGCCTAATGCTCAATGAATTTAAACTTAAACTGTGGATTAGTTTACTATTTTTGCTGTAAGCTTATATAATATATGCAAATTGCGTGTTACTTGTATTGAGCTATTTAATTTTATACGGTGTCAGCGGCTGGATAAGTTTTAAGGGTATTTTAATTAAGAATGCTATCATTAAACATTTCGATATTAAATTGTTGTTTCCATGGCAATAAAACTCTCTTGTTGTCTCTGACACTAACAATATCGAAGTCAAATTGCAAATGCTCAGAATCGGACCTTAATTTGAGTTTGAAACACTTTTAATCCATTTAAATTTCATTGTAAACGGCATAAATACGATCGTTAAATTTCATTGTTACATATATAAATGTATATGACAAAACTGCAGTTATAAATATGTATTTATTTAAGTTAAACTTACTTAAACTAACTTCGTATCGAGAGTTGAAAAAGTTTTTCTTAAAGAATATTTATTATAGTATTATTCAAAATTTTATTGTGTCGCCATCCAATGCTAAATCGCAAAAAATGAAAATTTCATTATTTTTTTAGGAATGCTAAATGAGGTTCTGCCGATTTTTTTTATGGATATATATATATTTATGAGAAGAATATTCTATAATTTTTTTTCAAATAATGCTGAGCATGCGCTTATGGGGAACTTCCTTGATATCATTTTATCACTTTTCTTAACCTGATGCAAAAGATAAATCGCCAAATATTATTTCAATTGCAATATTTCAACTGAGTAATTCTTTAAGTATTGCGAACATTCTCTTTCATGTTTAAATTAAATATATTCGTTTTTTAATATTATCACTCATTAAAATGGATTTCTTTTTTTTTTCTTTTTTAAAGATTTTAAATAAAATTAGTAACAGTTTTTTGTCTTTTATTTTTCTAGGTGTAATAGCCGTTTCAATTTTTTCACCAACAAAAAACATCACCAAGAAATAAAATGGTAACATTATCGTCCAAAATAACATAACTTTCCGTCATACTTCTATAACTAATCTAGGTAGAATGATGTGTTATAGCTTAAAACCTTCCCTGAAACGATACCTATCTAACAGTATAAGTTCCGTAAAAATCCATGCAGTAGAACTCGAAATCGAGGCGTTCGGAACGAAGTTTCCGTTTGGATTTTATATATATAATAGATAATAGAATAGATAATAGATTATATATATATATATATAATACAATAGATAATAGATTATGTGTTATGAACTATCTCAAAGTTTAAAACAGATCGCATTGTTAGATTTCCTAATTTTAACAATATCGCGTTATGTTAGTTCCACATTCCACCACCAGGAAGCGCACTCTATTCTTAACGAAATCGTATCTGAACGAAACTCCTTTATGCAACCTTTCCGTAGATACATGAATCGGGAGGGTGGCGGTCTTAACCAATAATTTAAGATAATTGCTGAAATTACTACGAAAAATATTTTAAAGGGGCTCTACACGGGCCCCTAATAGAGTTAGAGGAAATCGGAAGACGGCAAAATAATCGCGGGGAAAAGTTTGCTTGGGTGCCCTGGAGCTACTTTAGGCGCGAGATCTAAGCTCTACGACCAATAGGAGCCAAGATATTTAAGGAAATATGAAGTAACAAAGTCCAAAATAACAGAATTTTCCGTAATAATTCTATAATTAATCTAGGTAGAATGATGTGTTATAGCTTAAAACCTTCCCTGGAACGATACCTATCTAACGGTATAAGTTCCGTAAAAATCCGTGCGGTAGAACTCGAAATCTCGGCGTTCGGAACGAAATTTCCGTTTGGATTTTATATATATAACTAGAAAGGTAGCCCGTCAAAAATGACGGAAATTTAGATATAAAGATATATACAACTCATGTGCAAGAATATGAGTTTTCTCGCTTGTTCCGCAGCGATAGATGAAAATAACACATTTTAAGAACGAAGCACATTTATGAAAAACTGTGTACAGTAGAAGACCACTAATTTGCACAGTTTGGTTCTAAGTGTTATGCAGTTTTGAGGCTTTTTGCGGTCATATCTATTCAATCTTTGTTTACATTTTTTTTAAATTCATATATTGGACAATTTAGATTGTTGAGCCTTAAAAAAAATAAATAACACACTTGAAGTAAGGTTAAAAGCTATTAAATTATCGTATACGATTTCATATGAAATGGTATTATATGGTATTATATGTGTGTGCTTCACGATCTTGGTTACGACGTTGGCGAAATTGAGTTTTTAGTAAAATTTCTGATATAAAGTAGCTTTCAAAACTTGTGTAAAATTGCAGGCCGTTCTCGTGTTATGTCAGTCCTAGGAATAATATTTCTAACACTGAAGATTTTCCATGTATATATGGAATTTAGAAAAGCTTCTCCAAAAGAAAGGTCCTGAAATGACATTGTAATTCCTCTAACTTCAAAGTTTAATCGGGCCTTGATGTTGAGTACTGAAATCTAATAAATACAGTTATTTTGAATAGTACAACAGAATTAAACAGTTAAACTTATTTAACTTAAACCCGCTGTAACTTCCCGATGTTATTTTTTAGTATTAAGAAAGAAAATTATTTAAAATTTTCAAATCATGCATTTATGATTTTTTTCCGTCTTTAATAACTAAATAATGAAAAATTAGGTTTTTTTCTGAGCTCATAACTATGACAATAAAATAATGTAACTAAGGGACATTGCAAAATTAAATCTTTGTGATTACAAACCATAAACAAACGATACCGCCACCATTTTACCTACTATGACGTCATTAGAATATTGCCCATTGATTGTTGGAGAACTTACTTTGTGAATGATTACCTCAATGATTTAATATTTTTGACGTTTCACGATTAATGAATCACTTGTGTTTGTTTAGGTTTATGGAATGAGATATTAAGCTGCGAACCTAATTTCAATTGAAATTATCCAAAGATATAAGTATTTTTAATCGAAATTAAAAACAATGCTTTGATCTCGAAATAAAAAGTTTTAGTTTTGCATAATTTGTTATTTCTGTTAATTATTTATTTAAGTACTTTTCCATTATAGCGCATTTTTAAAAAAAGCTTGGCGCGATTCGGGCATCAGAAAGTGAGATATGTTGCGAAAATATATAAACAGCTATGAAAACATATCTAATGAACTTTTATCTTTGTTTATATATGCACTTATATACATAAAAAAATCGTTTCTAAATATATATAATTTTTTTTTTATATACAAATTACGGCACAGATTTCAGATATGAACCGGGATACCTAACTGGCGCAAAAATGGTATTATTTTGCCTGTCATGGTAACCCAGCTATTGTTTTTTATTTATTAATAAATTGTTTAATTACTTTTATTTTCTGTTTTTTAATTATATAAACTGCTTTGATCTATAGTTATTATTCAAACTTTTATTTATTTATAGTCATTTCCTTTTCAAAATGATAGCAAATAATTGAAAAATATGTAAGTAACTGGTATTCGAAAGCGAGATTTCTGCCAAATTGGCGTCATAGAAAAATCACGCCAACCCCCATGCGTATATGACATCTGTGCAAAAATTACTTCTGTTTCTTTATAAAAATGGGTAAATAGCTTTTTTTATATTAAATTGTCGGCACAGATGTCATATACGCCCATATTGGCGCGTTTTTTTTGACGCCGATGTCATATACGCACCGGGTACTTAACTGGCGCCAAAGTGTCGTTATTTTGCTTGTAATGGTAACCCGAATGTTGTTTATGCTGTTGATGTTTTCGCCAAATTGGCGTCGGAATAAAATCGCGCCAAAATATGATATCTGTGCCAAATTGTATACATATGGAAAAAATTGCTTGTGGGTATGAAGCAGTAAATAGGTTGCCAGAAAATACGTTGGCAAACTTCTTTCTTGCCAAGAAGGTGGTTAAAGGTGGTTTTTAAAGGAGTTATGCATTTTTACGCTGAACTGCATTTAGTTTCCTAAGAAATGTTTGTAGAATATAGATAAAATGATATAAATGGTCACGCAAAGAATTGGATACATAAACGTCTATGGATGATAATATCTGGAAATGTGATTTCAGTAGTTTTAAGAGTAGTTTAAATTAAATTTTAGCTAAATTGTGGTATATAATAACGGTACTATTGGCTATGGACGGTAACTGCTGAAATCAATTTTTAAAATTTTTTATGCGTTTTCTAAAATGTTTACTTAGTTATCCCGTCGACCAAATTACTGTCGCCAAATTGTAAGATTAATTGCCAATAATGGTTGCCATTAATTAATTAATTGTAAGATTAATTGCCAATAATGGTTACCATTAATTAATTAATTAATTGTAAGATTAAAGGCCAATAATGGCCAATAAATCCATTAATTCGATGTTTTATTTGTATTTTTATTAATGTTTTACTACTGATGTGGCGATTTATATAATTCGGCGAAATTGGTCGACGGGATAGCAAAGAAGTAACGTTATATTTACCTTATTTTCCTAAATAACGAAATTTTGTTAAAGCATTCAGGATGTGTTGGAAAGTGTTTCATATTATATGCTTAACGCATGATTTTTCTTTCTTCTTTAGTCTTATTTTGCATTTATTTTATTCTTAATTTTTTAGTCTTATACTGCTTTATAGAAACTTTGGCACAGTTGTCATATACGTTATCATATATTGGCGCGATTTTTTTCCGACGCCAATTTGGCGAAAACATCAACAGCATAAACAACAACATCCGGATTACCATATCAAGCAAAATTACGACACTTTGGCACCAGTTAAGTACCCGTTGTGTATATGACATTATGACATATGACATGTTATGCGCGTATATGACATCTGTGCCGAAACTATAATATTTAATGTTTAAACTCTTCGCTCCACTCCCTTTGCATATAGTACAAACTATAACACGGATAGCGCAAAATAATAGACAGTTTGGTACTTTTCCACTGTAGAGGCTTTGGCATTTTTTAAAAAAAAGCTTGGTGTAATTTGGGCATCAGAAAGTGAGATTTGGGTACTTTTCCGTTATGCCAACACCATTGTCGCCAAGCGTAAAAGTTGGCGCAAAATCGTGAATTGAAGCATTTGAAAAATAAAAGAAAAACCATTGTCGGTACTAAAGTGAGCATTTAAAAAATATTACATTTGAAAATTACAGACTTTTACGAACTATTTCATCAAATCACAAATATATACTTAAAATAAGTGAACAAATAACTGTTATAAAATAAAGCAATAAAATAAAACTCATATTAAACTGCTGGCATAAAATTACAAATATCTTTTAGCATTTTGAAATAATTGGCACATTAGCATACATTTTGGCATGGTGTCCGTATAACGGAAAAATATCGAGATTTGTTGTCAAATCATATAAACAGCTATGAAAACAAATTTAATGAGCGTTTTTGTTTGTTTTATATGTATATTATTGATGTTTTTATGTACAAATTACACCTGTGTCTGTATAAAATTAGAGAAACGGCTTTTTTATGTTAAATAAATCGTATAAATATCGAAAAAAATGCGTGTGTATATAAAACAAAACAGTGTTCCCGGAAAATATGTTACCAAATTTCCTTTTTCGCCAAGGCACCTATACTGGAAAAGTACCTAAAGCACATTAAAATCGCGCAGTTAGGAGCTCACACAGTACACCGTTGTCTATTGGCGGTTATTTTATTAGTAGTATCGGTTAGGAAGATGTAAAAATGTACTTTAAATTCTCACCTATAGATTTCGAAAAAATATCTTAAAAGAGTGGAGTTTAAATTAAATTTCGGTGACCTCCATTATGAAAGATTAATGGTTTTAAATGGGAATTTCGCCAAATTAGCCAGCTATCGCCAAGATGGCTAACATTTGGCGCTACTGTGGTAACCCTGCATTAATATTTTTCAACAATTACTCATTTCAATGAGGCGGTCCTACCGGAATAGTGAGGGACACACAGAGACTTGGATTTTATATAAATAGATAGATGGATAGATAGATAGATACGTGCAAATATGGGAAATTTTTGACAGTAGCACCTATAATTAGTAAATTATAAACATCAGTATAATTTTGAGCCGGCTCAAAGTTACTCTGAAAATGTGATAAATTGTTAGTGCCTTCTTATTTTATATTTTATTAACTATTAATAAATAAATAATCACAAAATATTATCACATTTACAACATTTATACAATATTATGTCTGATAAATGAGTATATTGTCACTTACTATGAAAATTTAGTTGGATTACAACAACTTCAAAATTACCTTGAAAACAGTACTTCACAAAAATAGTTAGATGATGCATTTAATTGCGTATAATGTTGCTAATTTATTTTCTAAAATAAAGAGGAGAAATCCCAGTTTAGAGTTTTGCCAACAGAACACAGTTCTGGAGCTTATTTAGTCTTTTGGAGAGGAAAATATTGAAAATTACGAGGTGGTGCAAAGTTACACCCCATTGTTCAAAGTACTGTACTCTTTTCTATATATTTAACACTAGAAAGACCGAGAATTTTACTCAAATTTTAGAAAAATATTTCACACTAGAATTTTTATTTTTAATTATTAAATTATGCATTTAACTAATTTTTTTCTTTGTATCTTTTTAACTAGTTTTATAAAAAAAAAATTGTGTCAAGCGAGATATATTCATTTTGTAGCAGTAAAAATGACTGTTCGCGGGCTTTCTAGTGTCAATCCTCTTTTAAACAGAAACCCATATTGTCAAACCAGAAACAGAGCTTTTTTGAAAATTTGGTACATAGTGAATCGGTCGTTTGAAGCTAAGTGACCTAACGGTAGCAAAGCTAGATAATTTAGGAAGATTGTTTTCTAACAGAAATCTTCATGGAAAATTCCTTTAACCCCTTGAGGGGCAAGCAATTACGTTTGTGAAATACTGAATTCCCACCGGAATCTTTGAAAAATTCTGTTTTAAAATAAGTAAAGGCAATTTTACGGCTTTTTTCCACCAAAGTTTGAAAAGTAAAATTTAATAAAAATTTTCTGGTGAAAAAAATTCATTAATCGTAGGTGGTATATAATATATACCGGTGCCCCTCAAGGGGTTAACATATGTAATTGAAAGGTTCAACAAAATCTACTGTCATCATTAGGATACAAAATCTGAAACGTCCGATTTGAAATGCCACATCTGACGGTTTATTTATTCAGAAATTCCGAATTCTCCCCGAAAAAAATAATAGGTTTTTTTTTAATAATTATTAACCCTTTTAGGTCCAAGGTACTCGTATTAGTAAAATATTGAAATAATTGAATGTAGAAAATTTATTTGTAAAATAGTAAAGGTATATTTTCGCGTGCTTAATAAAAGAAAAATTTCCATTGAAAAATTCGGGTGCCTATATGGCAATTAGGGATTAAAGTTAGGTGATGCCATAACTGCATCACCGCCCTTCAAGGGGTTATAATAATATATTGGGTTTTGCAACTAAGTTCCCGCAGATTTTTTAAATAGAAGTTTTCTACCGGAATTTACATTTTGTTTTTTGCATAGAGTTAGCTTTTGTTGGAATGCAGGTATATAAAATGGGGTGTCAAGTTGAGAAAAAAGAGCATTTTCGACACCTCCTCCTCTTTGCTTTTAATCAAGGTTTGAAGGCCGCAAAAGCTGCTCGCGACATTTGTGCTGTGTATGGCGAGGGTGCCATAGCTGAAAGAACCGCACATGATTGGTATGCCAAGTTCAAAAATGGAAACTTTGACATCAAAGACGCACCTCGTTCTGGCCGTCCAGTTGAATTCGATGAGGAGCGATTAAACAAACTTTTGGACGAAAATTCGCGTCAAACGACAAGAGAACTCGCAGAGAAAATGAAATTCTCCCACACTTCTATAGAGAAGCAACTTCACTCGATGGGAAAGGTTCAGAAGTTTGGAGCATGGGTTCCGCATACTTTAAGTGACAAAAACAAAAACCAACGAGCCACAATCTCCGCTGGTTTGGTTGCTCGTCACCGCTCAACTCATGGAAACAAGCAACGATTTCTTTACCGAATCGTTACTGGCGACGAAAAATGGTGCCTGTACATTAATATGAAGCAACGAAAGGAATGGCTTAGCCCAGGTAAATTACCAACACAGCGTGTGAAACAAGATCTTCATCCACGTAAAACGATGTTGTGCGTATGGTGGGACTGGGAAGGGATCATCCATTACGAATTGCTTGAACGGAACCAAACAGTCAACGCGGAACTCTATGTACGAAAAATGGAACGACTCAACACGGCTATTCAAGAGAAAAGACCTAATCGGCAGCATGGAGTCCTTTTGCTGCACGACAACGCCCGCCCTCATATACCCAATATGACCAAGGAAGCCATTCAGAAGCAGGGCTGGGAAGTGCTGCCGCATCCGCCGTACTCTCCCGATTTGGCTCCAACGGATTTTCACCTTTTTAGATCTCTATCAAATGCTATGCGCGGAGTTTCGTTCAATACTAATGCAGAATTGAGAGCTTGGTTGGATGAATTTTTCGAGTCGAAACCGAGGGATTTCTACCAACGAGGTATTGAAAATCTTGTTGAACGTTGGGAAGAAGTTGTAAGCATCAAGGGAGAATACATTGTTGATTAATTATTTGTTACTTTTATTGAAAAATAAACTTTTAAATAATAAAAAAAAAAACGGCGTAAACTTAGTTGCCAACCCAGTTGGAATTCCACAGTTGACATTCCATTTAAACCTTTTCGACTCGGGCGTCTCTTACACAAATTCTATTCGGTTTACAGCACTTTTAAAAAGAAATTTCCTTCAAGTACAGAATTTCAAAAATGCTGTAATTAAATAAGGCAAATTTTAATTTTCCTTTATTACTGGTGCAAAAACAAATTTTGCAAAGAACGACGATGTCCAGTCAGACTGGACATACGAGTGCAAAGAGTTAATGATATGAAATTTAACTCGATATAAGAAATGCATTTAAAAACACGGCGGGAATTTAGCTGCCAACCCACTTGGATTTTATAGCTGACATTTCATTTTAATGATCTGAAATTTAACGTAAATTAACTCCATAAAAAAAAAACAGAATATAGATTCCGGTAGAAAAAAGTGTATTAAAACAAACTGCGGGAACTTAGTTGCCAATCCAATACATTTCGTGAATTAAAAAAGAAAAAATTACTATTAAAAATTTTCTGCAGTGAACTCGAAATCTGTGAATAAACAACCCGCCAGATTTGGCAGTTTAAAATTGGACGTTTTGTACTTAATGACTGAACCATGGCTGCTTATTGGTCCTATGGTATTATTAAAGAGGAATTGACATAACCTTAAAAAAACGTAGCTTCAACTATAACGGCTTTTGTAAGGGATAATTACCTCCGGTCGAAACTTAGACCAATAAATTCATATAGCAGGGCAGCCAAATGGTCCGCCAACTGAATACCAGTATTATTTTAGAAAATTTTTCTTTTTAGATTTTTTTTACAAACCGCCCAGAATCACCGTTGAAAGTTAATTCTGTCGCAAACCTACGATAAAATTTTCTGTTAAACTTTATTGGTATTCAGTTGGCGAACCATTTAGGAGCCCTGATATAGAAATTTTCTCCATATTTAAAGGCCTTATAATTGCAAAATTTCGGTCATAAATAATGGCCGAAGCAAATTTTCATTTTTACAGGTAGAAGTTTACTTTTGTGGTAGTCAGGCCCTGTGTGTCCGCCATGTTGTGACAACCTGTGAAACAAACTAACTGTTTTAAAAATGGAATTATGAATAAAAAGGATATACTGTCTACCAGTTGCAAGTGATACCAGTCACAAGATGGCGGCTACTTTTAGGCAGATTTCGTATGAAATACTACCTATTGGGATCGTTCCAATGTTGGAATTTCTGAAAAATTTTTGCAGATCTACACCGATCATGACTCCTAGAACCCAAAACCACCCTCAGTAAAAAACTTTCTATCTATCTATCTATCTATCTATCTATCTATCTATCTATCTATATCACTTTCTTCTGGACACGATAACTTTCGTAATTCTGCACCAATCTCTTCCAAACTGATACATAAAATCAAAGGGCATAAAATCTCGGTCAAGTTCGTTAATGGGCAAAATCGGACCAAGGGGATGGAAATAGGGAGGGGTTTTGTGAAAACCGAAAACCCCCCATAACTTCTTAATTTTTGTACATATCAAATCAGTTTAAAGTTTTTATTACTTCTAAAATTAGGGCCAAAATTTTATGTATCACAGATTTTTGATAAAGTTAAAAATAGGCTCAAGGGGCGCAAAAAATAGGGTTTGGGGGAGAAAAAAATTCATAACTTCGTCAATTCTCGAGATATCAATTCCAATTAATTTTATTATAAATCTCCTTAATATTATCTACAACTTTTGTATTCACAAGTTTTTGATAGGACTAATTTGTACCGCAAAAAAAATTAAAAACGAAAACAAAAAGGGGGTTTGAAGAAGTAAAAAATCCATAACTCCGTCAATTCAAAAGATATAAAATCCCCATGAATTTATCATATATCTTCTTAATATTGTCTACAACATCTATATAGACAGGTTTTGGATAGGACCAATTCTTACAGCAAAAACAAATTAAAAATACATAGCGGTTGAAGAAAAGAATCATCTTAGTAAGGGTGTATTCAAATCCAAACTGCTTATTTTCTGACTCATTTTACAATTCATTTTTGCTCTCAAAGGCTTCCAATTGGTACGTTTTGTTACTCAGAAACTATATAATGTACCGTAATGGTCGATTTTTTGATAGAGGCAGAATATATTTTAAAAAATGCTGTTAAAGTGGGCATTTTGAACCGAATTTCCCGAAGCGGATTGTGTTCGAAAAATCATTGCATTAACCCTACATCTACCGGGAATTTTATTCAAGTTTTAATAAAACGTTCTACACCAGAATTTTTATTTAAAACTATTTAACTTATTTATTTACCTTATTTGTGTCTGGTTTATATACTTAGTTTATTTTAAAGAAATTTCTGGTTTGAATGAATATTTTGTATGTACCTGTCGGGTCCAATGGACCCGTCTGGTAGACATGGGTTAAGGATGCACTCAAATCCAAACTGCTTTTTTTCTGACTCATTTTTAAATTCATTTTTGCTCTCAAACGCATTTAATTGGTAGATTCGCTTTTTCAGAAACTATATAATGAACCGCAATGATCGATTTTTTGATAGAGGCAGAATGTATTTCAAAAAATTATGTCAAAGTGGGCATTTTGAACGGAATTTCCCGAAACAATTGTGTTATCACTTTATTGTGTACACGATAACTTTCGCAATTCTGCACAAATCTCTTCCAAACTGATACATAAAATCAAGAAACGAAAAATCTCGGTCAAGTTCGTTAATGGGCAAAAGCGGACAAAGGGGGTGGAAATAGGGAGGGGTTTTGTAAAAACCGAAAAAACCCCATAACTTCTTAATTTTTGTACATATCAAATCAGTTTAAAGTTTTTATTACTTCTAAAAATAGCGCCAAAATTTCATGCATCACAGATTTTTGATAAAATTTAAAATAGGCTCAAGGGACGCAAAAAATAGGGTTTTTGGGAGAAAAAATTCCTTACTTCGTCAATTCTCAAGATATCAAATCCAATAATTTTATTATACATCTCTTTAATATTATCTTTAACTTTTATATTCACAAGTTTTTGATAGGACCAATTCGTACCAAAAAAAGGCCGGGGGGGGGGGTTGATAAGAAAAATTTTCATAACTCCGTCAATTCACAAGATATAAAATCTCCATGAATTTATCATATATCTCCTTAATATTGTCTTCAACATTTATATAGAAAGTTTTTGATAGGGCCAATTTTTAAAGCAAAAACAAATTAAAAATACATAGCGGTTGAAGAAAAAAATCATCTTATTAAGGGTGCATTCAAATCCAAACTGTCTATTTACTTACTCATTTTTAAATTCATTTTTGCTCTCAAACGCATCCAATTGCTAGATTCTCTTATTCAGAAACTATATAATGTACAGTAATGATCTATTTTTTGATAGAGGCAGAATATATTTCAAAAAATGATGTCAAAGTGGGCATTTTGAACAGAATTTCCCGAAGCGATTGTGTTAGAAAAGAAAAATATTGCCCTACTGAGAAAATAATTGTTTATTAATCAAGTTTTAATTCATTGAAAGAAAAATAAAAACACAGGTCGCTTATAAATCTTTTCAAAAATCACGTCAGCATGTTTCATATTTTTCTTTATTAAAAATTAATCTGAAAATGAGCCAGAAAATTTCGAGTTGTTGAGTATGGAAAAATATTTTTTTAATATCGCCTTAACATGATTCTGATAAAATCAGCCGTTTTATAAAAAGGAAATAAAAACTCGTCAAAAGCAGACAGATAAAACTATTAAAGTGGATTTATATCTAATAATTATTTAGTTTTTGTTGGTGAAATTAGTATACTTAACTTCGAAATCTACCTCTGCCTGTAGGCCGGGCCGGCAGGGATTTTTTTTAAAATGGGATCTGCAGTTTCTGAATACCACTGGTGCAAACTTCCCACCAGTAAAATTGAATAGAAAATTTTGTCTTATTTAAGCATCTTATTTATGGAAATATTTTCTCACAAATATGGAAATATTTTCTCGCTGAATGTCAAGCCGTGAAACGCGGGAAAACGCTAAAAAATTGCAATAAAAAGCAGTTAGATAGGAAAAATCGCACTGGAGAAATTTTATTATATTAGGCTAAAAGTTTGAAGCTGAATTCCTTTTCCGTGTCTCAAAAAATCACCACGAACTGTAAAACAAGAAAAAAAAACGCTAAAAAATTGAAATAAAAATCGCTACAGTCCAAAAATAACAGAGCAGAATATTAACCATAATAGGCTAAAGGTATGAAACCTAATTCCTATTAGGCTAGAAGTTTGAAGAAGAATTCCTTTTTAAAAAGTCAAAAAGTCATTGTGAAAGCCGCATTAAAACTCTCAAAATATTAAAACATAGCTGGGATAAAAATTCACTATTAAGGGGTAGAACATTGCTTCGAAAAATTTACTATATTAAGGAAAATGTTTGAAATCGAAATCAATTTCCAATGTCAAAAAATCGCCACGGAATCATGAAAGAAACTTTAAAAATCGCTATGAATCGCATTGAAAATCGCTAAAATGGAAAAATAGCAGCAGAAAAAAATTTAGTTTAGACTAAAAGTTTGAAACAAAATTCGTTTTACTAATGTGGGGAAATAGCCGTAAAATGCGAAAAAATACTAAAATTCTAATTAAAAAAATCGTTAAAAATTTTAATATTTCTGTAGGAATTCCGAATAAAGTTTATGGAAAATACGACAAAATTTACTATGTTGGGTTAAAAGAATGAATTCGTATTCTTTTCACTAATGTGGAAAAATCGACTCAAAACTTAAAAAAAGCTAAAATCGCATAAAAAATTAAATAAAAAAGTCTAATCAAAAAATCCAAAATCGGTCTTAGAGTTGCAAAACTACATACATAGAAGTACATTCTCCCAAAATTTTGTATCTCTTCGTGTAGCGGTCTTTTCAGAACATGTTCGACACATACACATACTCACAAACATTTTTCAGTATTATTATAGATTAGGATTAGGATATTATCATTACTGCAGTGAAATAATAACAAAACTAATTGTTAAGGCAAAATAATACTCAATGATAAGACATGTTTTCTTAATAGGACCCTTGACACCGAATGGGTTAAATAATAATTCCAAGTTTCTATGAGATTGTGTCAGCCTTCATAAAATGTTTCAGAATTTATATAGGTGCCCACCTGTAACTCATCTTCCTTAATATGCGAGTTAATTTTATCTTTGTCTAATACGTATTGAACATGAATTTTTTTAAAGAAATGAATTTAAGTAAGTCCCACGTAGTATTGAAACTTGTAAATAAATAAATAAATATTAATCAAATAAATTTCTATATTGAAACGTGGTTACCCTCAAACAAATTAATCAACATATTACGGAAGATTAGTGGAAGCTTGGCAGCTATGAAATTTCATAGTAGAAATGTGCACTGAGATATACAACTATCCAGTCTGAACCCAGTATCTATGTATTTAAAATGCTAAACGTTTTCATTCGACAACCCGTGAGAAGAAACAACCGCATCAAGCTGCACCATTCTTTTTTAAAATGAAAGATATTTGGCCACAGATTTGTTATCGTACATTCGTTTATTCAAAAATTTTTATATTTAGCCGCAATTTTAAATTAAAATTCAACTTCTACGCATGCACAGTATATAAGTACAAATCTACCTTTTGAGTGACGCGCTGCACATGCGCATACATGCTCGTTCAGTTGAATTATCAGTAACAGGAAGAACTCCGAATCATTTGCGATTCATTTGTTGCATTACCTGACTGTAGACAATCTGTTTTTCATAAAATTAAAATTGTTTGGCTTTTTGAGAATTAATAACGCTGTAAAAATTTATCGTAGCTGTATTTATAGCTGGATACGGATTATTTCGTGCCTAGTCATGTAATTTTTATAATACACGGGGTAAACACCGTGATTTCAGGGCAGAAACTTCAGGGTAGAAATTTATTTATAAATGAATTAAACAAGTACCTTATCCTTTTCAAAGCAGCAGTTACAATGTACTTTGCGCTTACCAAACAGAATGCATAGAGCATTTCTCCATGAACCGACACAATAACAAAAACTGTGCCTAATTGTCATTATATGTCATCGATTTTACATAAAATTTCTAGAAAAGATGGTTGTACACATGAATGCATTTTGCATGCAACTATGTCGGATAATAATAATTCTGTATGATATATCAGTGTTGTGTCAATTAATAGAAAGGCACTTTTAAGGAAGTACAACAGATATATACTAGACAAACCACCTACATGCAAACATATAGGGGAGATGGGGGCACATGTGAACAGTTCGCATAAATATAGCTTTTTCTCATAATTGGATTAATTCATATAAATAAAAACTAGTCAGTATAGTAAACAGAACTTTCTTTTACACATGGTAATTTTTTAAAAATCACCTGTATAGTTTTTCTTACATTTTTTAATAGTTTTATAAATTCAAATAATTGTTCACATGTGCCCCATCAGCGGGGTAGTTGTGAACACTCGTGGGGCACATGTGAACACAAGGAAAAAATATCCTTTGACATGCTTTTTCTCCTGTTATTAATTTGTTATCATAACCATTATTTATATTATCAGTTAAATTCACCATAAATAAAATAAAAAATATTTTTTTTTCTAGTTTCTGAGTGATATGTTTAAACAAAAGATTTTAAACTGAAACTAAATATATATAAAGCTGTTCTGACGCCATACCCAAGAATTATATTAGTTATCAATTTGAAAATTTTACATTTTAAAAATGTTACTGATATCCATCCCAATTCAAATTATCCTATTCATAGCTGTTGTTTGAGAGATGGAAGTAAGCCATCACTAAGTTTGAGACAAATGAAACGAAAAAAAAAATACAAAGTTGTTTGTCATAATATTCTTTGTATTAACAATGCATAAAAAATATTGTTTTAAACCGTTTACTAAAATAATACTTAACACTTATTGCATTTTAGGAAACATTGAATTTATTTAAATTATAATTGAACTCAAATGAGCTTCTTGCTCTTTGTGTACTTCCTGACAAATGTGGAAGTGGAAGTTTCAATACAGTATCACTTTTTTGTATGACAGAAATGTCTACTATTTCAGGGAAATTATATGAATTGGATCTGAGATTCTTTCTCGTGAATTTAACATACAATTTATCATTATCAATTCTTTCTATTCGCACAATAGAGAAAGATTTTGATTTTTGTGAACTGTTCATATCTGCCCCAACTAGTCTGTTCACAAGTGCCCCACATGGCTGCTAGAGTTAAATTGATAACTAATTAACATTTATCAATTTTAGGGAACAAAACAACTTTATCCAAAATATTCAATAGTAGTCATAGTATATGTTAAAACATTAAAATTCGAATAACTAACTAAATAAATAAACTTTATCACTTATCAAAGTTGAAACCGACATTTTACATTTGATATCTACAAACAGTGTTTTGGCTACTGAAGACAAACAAAATGTCAAAAAGCTTCAAAAAATTTTTACCATATGTCTACAGGTGCTGCCATCTTTGGTAATTTTTTTCAAATAAAAAAACTTATAATAACTATTGAAAAACTGCGATGTTCACATCTGCCCCCTGTTCACATGTGCCCCCATCTCCCCTACATATATCAAAATTTATTATCGCATAACATAAACTAAATGTATTTATATAAACAAACCGGATTTCAAAGGAGTGTTTTTAGTCATTTCAATGTAGTATAAAATAAGGTAATTTTAGTATATGCATTCATACATGTAGAATGGATATTACTAGTACGTAGTATTACTTGATGCATATCTGCATTTTCTTCAATTCAAAGAAATTTAGATCACTACTAGCCGTCTTTAGCGACCAGTTTGGTCTCCATTAAAATTTACGTTTGGGAAAGCATGCTAAGCATTGTATCACTTTTATTCATAATTTAATGGTACTTGTTAGTTATAATCGCGATTTCTGTGCACGTACAATAGCGTAATATATATACAGATTTCATTTACCGACACTATGCTAAAAAAAAAGTCATGCATGATTGTCACTGTCTACTTTCGGGGCCATGTGTGTTTTTTCACTTACCAAGCTGATCATGATTTTAGCAAATTCAGATTTTTATGATCCTATTGAGAACAATTCCCAGTTTTTTGAATTTCTCCAAAGAAATATTCTCTAAAACTTTCTCACATTTTAATGTTGTCATGAAGTTTTTTTTGGTACTACGTAGTTATCCTGTCGACCAATTTCGACAAAAAAATATAAATCGCCAAATTATACAAATTGACATAATTTTTATTTTAAACTAGCAAAAGCCATGCTTTGTTTGGATTCGCGAAGCATTATTTAATAACTATTTGAAAGTAACAATACTTTTTTATATTATTTTTGCATCTTTATTAAGCAAAAACGTTATTTTATGTTTTGGCGCATTTTAATTTTAGAAATGTAAATTCAGTCAAATAACTAAGAATTTCCTCGGAATTTTTTATTTATGATATAAGACTGGTATAAAAAAAAAAGTATTTTCGAAGAAAAATTTTAGAAAATAGTTTTAAATTATCAACTAAAAGCTCTTTTAAAGATGTTTTTGCATTTCCCAATAGCTCTGGTTTTTTCTCAAACGGTTTTAAATAGGTATGTTTCCAATCTTTGTAATTCACATCAAATAATGTTTGATAGCAGTCTTAGAATAATATATTCGAAGAGAGCTTGAAGAAAATTACTTCTTCAAAATCCCATTTTCTGGAAAAAAATTTAAAATCTGCTCTTGTTGATAGCAAGAACCATTAACTGTAAAACTTTTCATTCAAATTTCTTCTTTTTTCCTGCATGTTAGCACATGAGAATTTTTGATATTGTGTAATCTCTCGTAAGGAAATTTTCTATTGAATGCTAAACCTTGAAGGGTTTTCACCCTCGATAACGCTACGTACGTTAAGCCAACTGATGTCTCTTTATCCCCAATATCTACAACTGCTTTATGTAATGTTAAACTTTAGGATTTTTGAATTGTAACTACAACAGCTAACTGCAGAGAAAATTGTTTTCTTGAGCAATTTATATTCTTCAATTTATATTCGTGATTTTCTTCATAAATAATATCTGCAGCATAGCCTAAGCTCCGTTTACTAAACCTTTATCTGTCCACAAATTAAAACGTAACATTACTTTAGACCCAATTGATAACTAAGAAATGGTTCAAGACCGTTTGTCATTCCAGAATCGGCCAACTTTGTTTTAGAACAATTATAACGCAACTAATACGTTCCATAAATTGTTTTCAAACGGGAAACATATTAAAAATAATACTAATAGTAATTACTTCTTAACACTAAATGCGTTTTATTCGAATTCGAATAACACTTTATATAACGAATTTAATAATTAATTTTATTTGTTTACAATTCTTTTGTTGCCACTTTACAAAAAAAAATCATAATATAATTCTTTTAAAATGCGTAAGTTTCGTCTACGTAAATTATTTCACATAATAAGAATAAATTGTGTATATCAATTCTTAACACTTAAAAATACTTTTATAATTTAATGTAAATAAACATTTTTTAAGATATTTTTGCGGAATAGTGAAAATATGTTTTATTTATTTAATTAATCATGATTCTATCTATAATTACTAACTCCATGATTTATGTTTGTTTTTTTCTGAAAATACACATGTTTCATTTTTTGGTTGCAAAAATGCGTCCGTAATGAAAAATCATGTAAAATAAATTAATTATAATGATATTTTTTTAAGGTTAGTCCGTAAAAAAAAAAATAATATTGTGCAAATCTACAGATCATAATTTATTTTTATATTTTATTTCAAGTCAAAATACTGAATAGTTTTTTTTTTTTTTTTTTTTTTTGTAAGGTGTACGACAAAATGTAATATGTGTAGCCTAGTTGAGGATTCGCTTCGCTCATCCTAATAACGAAAGAACAAATAAATTAGTGTAACATTTATAAAAATAAAAAGTCGAAATAAAAATCACTTGATGACGTAAACACGTCTAACTTGCTTAAAGTCAAGAATGTGACATTTATGATCAACCATTATTGGCATTTAGTCTATGATTGATTATATAATTATAGTTGGGTGATAGATTTTTGATCGACTGGATAATCAAGTAGTACCGTTTTTTTAAATATGTTACTATCAAATAGTTTTCCGTCAAGTTTTGACAGGTCCAGTCTATAGTTATACTATGAATATGCTAACGACACATGAATATGATGCTGTTGATTTTTTGGTATTATTGATGCACGCCGAAATCCAAACAGATCAGCATTTACTTGAATATAGCCACTAAGAAAAAAAGACGAAGTACGATTTCCTTTTTTTTTTATCTCTCAAAATGAAGCATATTAATTTTCCGGTATCAGTTTCATAATATTTTCCTTTTTAAAAAGTGTTTTTTCAAAATTTCAAACAATGCATGAATTTAATCCCCTAACTCTCCCACCCCCCCCCCCCACACACACACACTCCCGAAAAATGTCCAACGACTTCATATGTATTAGAAAATTTCAAATGCTAACTATTGTCCTGTATTTAAGCAAAGTTCAAATGTGTCAAATCATTAGATTTTGAATTAATATATAAACAGAAACTGTAATCACTCAAAATGTCAAGGGCTGCCGAGAGATCTTGTAGGATTAAGCCGAAATACGAATGCGATGTCTTAACTCGTTGTAGGGAGCGGGATTTTTTTTTTAATTTCTCGTAATTTCAATTACGATATCTACCAGAACTTTTTAACAAATTTGAATTAAATAACTTTGGCGAATAATCTGTAAAATTTCATTTTCTTGCTTTCAAATATTGTTTTTCGAAACAATATTTGAAACTTTTTTCAACATTACAGAAACGCAAATACTTGTGTACTCAAATGTAACGATAGATATTTATCCAATAGTTAAATATAATGTTACACGATAAATTTCCCGAATAATTACAATTAAAGAGTAAAATATTTTTCTAAACGTCAGTATAACTTTGAGCCGGCTCAAAGTTACCCTGAAAATGTGATAAAATGTTAGTTCCTTTTTATTTTACATTTTATTAACTATTAATAAATAAATAATCACAAAATATTATCACATTTACAATATTTAGACAATAATATGTCTGATAAATGAGTATATTGTTACTTACTATGAAAATTTATTTGGATTACAAGGACTTCAAAACACCATTCAAAATCAGCTTGAAAACAGTACTTCACAAAAATGTTTGATAATGGAATTAATAGCGCATAATGTTGCTAATTTATTTTCTAAAATAAAGGGTAGAAATCCCAGTTTAGAACTTTGATAACAGAGCTCAGTTCTGGAGTTTATTTAGTCTTTTGGAGTCAAAAATATTGAAAAATAGGAGGTGGTGCAAAATTAACCCCATGGTTCAAAGTTACCCTGAATGACTGTACTAACTATTGTCCTTTATTTAAGCAAAATTCAAATGTGTCAAATCCTTAGATTTTAAATTAAACAACATGTAAACAGAAACTTTAATCACTCGAAATGTCGGGGGCTACCGAGAGAACCTCCAAGATTATGTAGTAATACGAATGCGATGTCTTAACTCGTTGTAGGGAGCGGGATTTTTTTTTTAATTTCTCGTAATTTCAATTACGATATCTACCAGAACTTTTTAACAAATTTGAATTAAATAACTTTGGCGAATAATCTGTAAAATTTCATTTTCTTGCTTTCAAATATTGTTTTTCGAAACAATATTTGAAACTTTTTTCAACATTACAGAAACGCAAATACTTGTGTACTCAAATGTAACGATAGATATTTATCCAATAGTTAAATATAATGTTACACGATAAATTTCCCGGATAATTACAATTAAAGAGTAAAATATTTTTCTAAACGTCAGTATAACTTTGAGCCGGCTCAAAGTTACCCTGAAAATGTGATAAAATGTTAGTTCCTTTTTATTTTACATTTTATTAACTATTAATAAATAAATAATCACAAAATATTATCACATTTACAATATTTAGACAATAATATGTCTGATAAATGAGTATATTGTTACTTACTATGAAAATTTATTTGGATTACAAGGACTTCAAAACACCATTCAAAATCAGCTTGAAAACAGTACTTCACAAAAATGTTTGATAATGGAATTAATAGCGCATAATGTTGCTAATTTATTTTCTAAAATAAAGGGTAGAAATCCCAGTTTAGAACTTTGATAACAGAGCTCAGTTCTGGAGTTTATTTAGTCTTTTGGAGTCAAAAATATTGAAAAATAGGAGGTGGTGCAAAATTAACCCCATGGTTCAAAGTTACCCTGAATGACTGTACTAACTATTGTCCTTTATTTAAGCAAAATTCAAATGTGTCAAATCCTTAGATTTTAAATTAAACAACATGTAAACAGAAACTTTAATCACTCGAAATGTCGGGGGCTACCGAGAGAACCTCCAAGATTATGTACTAATACGAATGCGATGTCTTAACTCGTTGAAGGGAGCGGGATTTTTTTAATTTATCTTAATTTCAATCACAATATCTATCAGAACTTTTAAACTAATTTGAATTAAATAACTGTGGCGAATAAAGCTGTAAAATTGCATTTTCTTATTTTCAAATATTGTTTTTCGAAAATTTTGGTTTAAATTCAGCATTACAGAAACGCAACTGCTTGTGTACTCATATATAAGGTTAGACATTTATCCAATAGTTAAATATAATGATACAAAATAAATTTCACGAATAATTACAATTAAAGAGTGAAACATTTTTTTCTTAAAATTTAAACATTAGTCTGTTAACCCCTTGGAGACGAGCGACACGTATACATGCCGCATGAAGCGCTCACAATCCTCTTTTTCGCCACCAGTAAAATTTTAATGTAAAATTTGCCTAATGTAATCAGCGCATTTTCTCGATTCAAGAAAACACAAATTTCTGTTTTTAAAAAACGGTGACAAATGATTAAAAATTTCGTAAAAGGCTCCCGTCCCGAAGGGGTTAACAAAATAAAGAAAAAAATTATCTTCCACCATCAAAATCCCAATAACTATGCATATCAGCATTAAATATTATGAACATATGCTTTCAGCACAAAATAAATCATTAATCTCATTACTTGCATAAAAAATAATTTTTAATTTAGAGAGTTAACTTTAGAAAGTTATATTTTTTTCGGTTTATCGTTGTGGAGGAAAAAAATAAATAAACGGGTAATTTCCGCTTCAGTACCAATATAAATTATTTAGCGCTTCTGGATCATTTCGTGTAACTTCTTTGTGATACAATTAAAAAAATTTCACTTATGCTATTTTAAGTAAAGATTTTTATGGAAAACAAATAGAAAACAGAAACGTGATTTTTTAGCAAAATAAAATAAACAATTAAACATCCCCTTGAAACTTTTGAAATATTAAGTCTTTGCACTCCTATGCCTAATCTGATTAGACATCATTGTTCTTTGCAAAATTTATATCGCCACAAGGAAAATAAAGGAAAATAAAATTTGTCTTATTTAACCCCTTCGCATCGAGAACCCGTTGCTTAGTTTTTAATCTTTTACCATCGGCTTTTCAAAACAGAAAATTTTCTGCAATTGAATTGCGAACATGTACTTATTACATAAGGTAAACTTTACAATAAAAAATAACTGGTGGGAATAATGTTAAATTCTGTGCACCTTTAACCCATTAGTGGGTGTCCAACCTCCGGCTTTTTTAAAAAAGGACACCTAATTTTAATTCCAAAACGGACAATCGTTAACAAAAATATTTAATTAAAATGTTCCTTTTATAAAGTACGGGGAAAAAAGCAATTTTTTATTTTCTAATAATATCTTTTGTAAATTCTGGTGTAAGTCCATCATTTCATCAATGTAAAAACGGACTTACTCCGAGGCGAAAAGGGCTAAGTGGCACGCTCGTCCCGAAGTTGTTAATTAGAGCATTTTTGAAACTGTGTACTTAAAGGAAACTTCTTTTTAAAAAGTGGCGTCAACCGAATAAAATTCATGTAAGGACGTTCGAGTTAAAAGTGTTATTAGAAAACCAACTTTTGATATTCGGTAATTTGTATGGATAATTTATTGGTAATCCTGTAATTTGCACGGATATAATGATAGGTTGTCTCTATTTATCGTTATCCAACTGCCAATTACTCGAGTTATCTTCCTAAATTAAGATGGCGTTTGGTGAGATTTTTCGGGAAAAAAAAGCTTTTTTTTTTGTTTTATTTTGAAGAGCAATTTTTACGAATTCCAAATCTGTTTTAATTCCTACGATTCCTAAAAAAGGATTTACGGTCAATTTTATGAACAGGAAGTAATGCGTCAAATAACGAAAGTGAGCAGAACGGACAGGAGAAATGTAAAAGTGTTTCTAAGCGTGATTTTCTTACTTTTAATACACGGAAAAACAATGAACTTTTATTGATACTCCTAGATTAATTTCATAGATAAGAATATAATATAGGCTAGAAATCTTTAAATGCATTTTCTGGATAATAAGTTTTCCCGTTATTTTCATGTACGATAAACATCATTAGATAAAATGTTATAACATATTTCAGTGACATTTTTTCACAATGCATTACTCACTATACTTTGAACTAGAATTTCAGCTCTATGTTATGATTTAATTATATTAAAGGTATGTCGGAGTTTCCTCTTAGTCCGCACAACTTTGAAGAAATTCCGTTCTATTTATATGCTGCCACCACCGATATGATTACGTGATATCGGTCACGCACTGAGAGGATTTTTTAAATGAAAACCAACGTTTTCAATAAACTAATTTAACAATTTATTTACACACTAATTACACAACACGAAACACTATTTACACTTAAAACTCGGATGTAGGTGATCCGGTTCAACATTAAATTAAATACAGTAAATGCTGGCTGTGTACTGTTAAAACTACGTTAGCTCACTCTCACTCTATACCTGTTAAATAAGCTTTACCGGAGATCAATCTCAATCTCCCAACACATGTGCTCTAAGCCTAAGCTCTCCGAGCCTCTCTCAACCTTACGCTCTCTCTCAGAGCGATCCAAGGAACTACCCTTGCGCTTGGCACTCCAACCTTCAACTAAACCCTACGCTCTTATCTAAGAGCTAAAGCGGGAACTACTGTCCACACTGCGCACTCGGCTCCAACTTACTGTATCAGCTGAAGAGCCTGCCCCTAGCAACTTTCTGCCTCTTCTCAACATAACCCACCTCGGGGTTTTCTACCTGGCTCGCATTCCAAGCACTTTTCTTCGTTCGTTGAATGCCTTTGTCTCCCCATCTTCCACAGACATCTCAAAAGGTTGTGCAAACCCCACTGCAAACATCTTTTTTCCCCTTCATTCCATCTGTACATTTTCCCCGGCTTAGATCCAGTTTTAGATAAGGAAATGATGTTATTTTGAAATTCCAGTACACAGACCATACAATATATAATATATTAAGACAAAATAATGTAGAACCCCAGTTCTAATAGCAGATGTTTATCAGAACCTGACACCCCCCACCTTAGCGGAAAACATGCCATTTAGGGGCTAATTTTCCACAAACATATAGCAATATCACAGAAGAGTTCAATAGCCTCTTTGCAGGTTTCTTCATTATTATTATTATTATATATATATATCAAGATGTCTGAACATTATCTACTGACATCTCTAATGAACCGTGTACTAATATTATTATCACAAAAAACTACACATGCTAATACACTATTATAAACACAAAATTCAAATACAATTACACATACATAAAAAAATTTGAAACATGATGACATCCCTTTCAGGTTTGTCCACTATTTAGTCATTGATGCCGATGGGCTAGCAACTGGCTGTTCTTCCGAGCTCTTCCTATGTAGCGTAGAAATTGCATGAGCATTTAAATGTTGAGCTCCTGGACGATGAGAAATACCCAGGTTCTAACGTTGCAAGGCAAGAGCCCATCTAGTGAGTTTGGGGGACCTTGGGGTTGTTTCAGTGAGAAATTTTAATGGATTATGATCCGTTATGATCTCATTTTGAGATCCATATGTCCATTTTTCAAACTTCCGCAACCTGAAGATAACACTCCAAGCCTCTTTCTCTATACTCGGCCAAGCCCGCTGAGCCCCTGATAATTTATGACTGGCAAAAGCTATCGGTTTAAACTGTCCCTTTTCATCTTTTTGAGTAAGACAGCATCCTACTGCCAGGTCTGAAGTATCGGCGTGAAGCTGATATTCCCGGCCTACGGTAGGTGTAGCCAAACGCGTCCCGTTACATAACTCATCTTTAAAAGTATTAAATGCTTCTTCTGCCCTTTCATCCCATGGTACAGTATTTTTAACCTTCCCTTTAGTTAATTCCGTTAAAGGTATAGCAATTTCTGCATAATTTGGAATATAAGATCGGTAAAATCCCATTAATCCCAAAACAGATCTAACTTCCTTCTTAGTTTTCGGTCTCTTTAAGTCCCTTATTGCTCCTATTTTCTCGTCATCAGGTGCATACGTTCCACCTCCAATTACATGATCTAAAAACTTAGTCAATTTCTCTCCAAATTTACATTTATCCAGCCTAATCGTAAAATTTTTATTTTTGAGTTCTTCTATGACAGACCTAACATGTTCACAATGCTCTTCCCAAGTGTCGGAGAAAAGGATGACATCATCAATATATGCTTGTGCATACCTCCGATGACCTTGAAGAACATCATTCATATCTTTTTGGAACGTAGCAGCCGCCCCTGATAAAACAAAAGGCATAGTACGCCACTGATAAGTCCCATTATCAGATGTAAAAACTGTCAAATGTTCACATTCCTCCGCCATTTTAATCTGCCAATAACATCTCAATAAATCAATCGAAGATAAATATTTAGCTGCCCCCGCAGTATACATGATTTCCTGCGAATCTTTCATTGGAAATGTTCGGACCTCCTTTACTGAATTTAAAGCTCTATAATCAATGCAAAGCCTAACAGTTGCGTCTGTTTTCGCCACGCAAACGATTGGATGACTAATTTCTGCATTTGGTACTTCGATTAGATTTAATTCTAATAACTCCTGAATCTGTCTATGTACTTCCTCTTTGTAAGCAGTACACTATATAACTTTGGCTTTTTCCTTGCCACATCCGGTTTCAAATCAATACGGTGCACCCCTACTTCCGTTGGTCGCACAGGACCCATAAATACCTCTTTATTCTCCCTCAAAATGGACTTTATATCCTTGATTTGACTATTCGATAACCCTTTTATTTCGAAGCTTTCTATGTCCCGTTCTACCTCTTGTTCCCGGTTTAAAATAGGAATTTCCCACAACTTCTCCAAATTCCTCATCACCTTCAAAAACAATATTAATTATACTACACCTAGCAATAAATTCCCCTTTATTTTGATACACATACTTTTTGCTACCATCCGCCATCTCAACTAAGACTCTATCACGCACTTTCACTTTTCTAGATAATTGACATTCAAGACACGATTTACAAAACTTTTTAGTTTCTTTAGCCATACCTTCCCAATAAAAAGATTGCCTAATTCTCTCTAAAGTTTTCTTTGCCGCGTGATGTTCTCCCTCATTAGAAGCATGCGCTGACATTAAGATTCATTCTCTTTTGACTTTAGGCACTACTAATTGAGCTATAGCTTCTTCTACACATTTATCTTTATGATACAATAAGTCCTTTTCAATATAATAAACCCCTTTATAAATTTTAGCTAATTCCCAAGCTCTCTCTAACTCTTTACCCTCCAACTGGGATTTCTTAGACATATCTGAATTGCTAACAATAACTTTATTATTTTCCTCCACTTCCGTTTTTTCTGCATTCTGACTTTGTAAATTTTCCGATCTCGCTTCTATTGCGTAAACATTACAATTATCGCTGCTCCTATCTTTCTTTTCACTCGCGTTATCAATACTAATTTCCGAACTTTCTAATTCTTGGGACTCTAGCAATGGCTCCTCGCGATTGACCCCTGACAACTCATTAATCAACTCGGGATGTAAAATTACCTGCTCATTAAAATTATCGGTCACCGCGCACAGTACTTAATGATGAATTATATTAGTTTGTCCGAATTGCGGAATAGCTAATGGTAATTTAACCAACTGTGATTTAACTGCTTCACTAAATAATCCTTGTAAATAAATACTACCCGCTCTTTTTAATTTCTCTTCCGGTACCAAATCTTTATGAATAACACTAATTTCACATCCAGAATCAACCAATCCTTTCGCTTTTTGCCCATTTACACTAACTTCAATTTTCTCGAGTTCATTTAATTTCTCACCAATAACATTAGTTCTCTGTTCGGCCTTTGCCGATATCCTCGCCACAATAGCTCCCTTAGGCAACTCTTTATTTCCTTTCACGACAATCTTATTTACACCGGCTTTCTGTTCACGCCCTTTACTAGCATTATTATATCCCTCATTACTCACTTTATTACAAAAACGTTGGTAATGACCTATTATACCACATTTGAAGCATCTAGGGCTATATCTCCTAAACTCAGTTTTACTATCCGAAAAAGAATTAATCTCATTACTCCCGTTTTGCCTCCAATTACCACTAAATTTACTATCCTCCCTCGGTTTCACTTTTTCACTGTTTCCATACCTATCTTTACCCTTAAAACTTTTATACGTAACGGCATAAGACTTATGTTTATCGTCAAAATAATTGTCACATTCTTTAGCAATTTTAGAAGCTTCCAACCATTTACTCTGCTGAGTTAACCCAATATATGATGCGGTTTCTTCATCTAACGTGTTTAATAACTTATCCGTAATTATTAACTGGTTGACCTTTTCATATGAGTCAGCACCCCTAATCTTACAATAATTTTCCCATGTTGCTTAGACGCAATACAAATAATATATGAGTTTCATTCTGATTTCTCCTAGCCTTCTTAAAATTTTCCAAACACGCCTTCGGTGTCGGCTCATGTTCCATTAGAACTAACTCCTTTAATTCCTCATAACTCCGATTTGTTCCCTAGTGGTATAAATTAACAAATTATCTGCCTTATCTCCTAACATATTTAGTAGAATTTCGGCCTGCTGGTTTTCCGGTACATTTTTGTTTTGAATGCCCTTTCTAAACTGTTGAAAAATAAATTCCATCCCGCAGTCCCTTCTGGTACTTTGATAGACAGAGTTTTAACACTTCTGATCAATTTTTCTAGGTTACTTTCATTATTAGATTCCCTAGACCCGTTTGAGTTATTTGTCGAACCTTGTACCCTTAGCCTCTCCATTTCTAATTCATGTTCCATCCTTAATTTTTCAGTCGTCTCTTCTCTTTCTAACTTTTCGCGCTCTAATTTTTCTTGTTTTTCTAACTTTTCGCGCTCTAATTTTTCTTGTTTTTCTAACGCTTCGCGCTCTAATTTTTCCTGTTTTTCTAACTTTTCGCGCTCTAATCGTTCCGCAACAATAGTGTTAGATAATTCCATAACATCCCCCTCGTCATGTTCATCGCTGTCCATTATCTTTTTCTTAAGCTGAAATCTGGTATCCTCTTCCGTGAATTCAACCCCCAATTCTTCGGCTATCATCTGAAGATCCACCCTTTTTAGTTTCAATAAGAAAGCCATATCTTCCCCGATTACTATTACCACTCTACAATAATATTTAAACCTACCAAATTAATATTTCCTAAATTTCTACCTTAGTACAGTTACCTCCACTTATTATACTAATTAATACATTTCAGATAATCGATGTATTATATTCCTAATTTAACCTACTGTATAATCTGATTTTCCTCAACCATTGATATCACACAATGTACTTCCAATAAAACAAAAGGTAAAACAATAATTTCGATTTGATTACTATGCAATACAGATTCAAATTTATACATTAGATAATAACATACAATTTACATAATAATACTGATACGTTGCAAATTGAATAAAAATATTGATGTCAATAGAAACATCCACATAAAGGAAAATTGTATAACATACACCTATAAATTTCTACAATTATCCTCAATAAAATATTTCCAAATTCAATACTGGTTCTCACACTTAAACCAAATACAATCAAAACCTTCACTTTTTTTTCCACTGTGAGGCCATTTTTTTCTCGAAATTTACTTCTAGCCAATTAAAATTCTAAGCAATTGTTCATTACTCATTGGTTATCAACTCTTCAAACTTAAAACAGTATTGCTGCATTTAAATATTACTTTAATAATAATTTAAATTTAAGTAAATTCAATTATTCCTTCCAACTATTATTAACACAATGCATCAATTTTGTTCACTACCATTATTAGTAAAAAAAAAAAAAAAAAAAAAAAAAAAAAAATAGAAAATCAATTTTAGTATAAATTATTATGACCTTTTCTTAAAACAATAGTAAATATGGCTATTAATATCTCCTACCTATCTGAACACAATTACTTTATTGCACATAAATTATCTTAAATTACTATTAATTATACAACAACAAATACATTTGGTTCGAGAATGTCAGCCGACAGAAATGATCAAAACACCTTACCTTATACTTTATCTGCTGGGGTACTCCGCTGCTCACACGTAGTTTCACGATGAATTCAATATTTCACACTTTAAAGTCACTTTGATAATATTCAACACTCAGGCTGTAATACACCATAATTTGATTCACTGTAGCGATGATACGGCACAAACACTATTTCGGTTCGCTGTGACGATGATAGGACACAACAATTTAGTTTGGTTCGCTGTAACGATGATAGGACACAACACTTTAGTTCGGTTCGCTGTAATGATGATAGGGCACACACACTCTGGATTTCTGCTCGACGCTTGGTTTTTATCTCTCTAAAATTCCGCTCGACGATCCGGAATTTCCACGCAAGAATTCCACTGGGTGCTCCGGCACTAACACACTGCAACATGGCTCGCTGGTCACTAGTCTGAGACGATTCTATCCCGTCGCTGCCATCAATTTGTCGGAGTTTCCTCTTAGTCCGCACAACTTTGAAGAAATTCCGTTCTATTTATATGCTGCCATCCCCGATATGATTACGTGCTATCGGTCACGCACTGAGAGGATTGTTTAAATGAAAACCAACACTTTCAATTAACTAATTTAACAATTTATTTACACACTAATTACACAATACCAAACACTATTTACACTTAAAACTCGGATGTAGGTGATCCGGTTCAACATTAAATTAAATACCGTAAATGCTGGCTGTGTACTGTTAAAACTGCGTTATCTCACTCTCACTCTATACCTGTTAAATAAGCTTTACCGGAGATCAATCTCAATCTCCCAACACATGTGCTCTAAGCCTAAGCTCTCCGAGCCTCACTCAACCTTACGCTCTCTCTCAGAGCGATCCAAGGAACTACCCTTGCGCTTGGCACTCCAGCCTTCAACTAAACCCTACGCTCTTATCTAAGAGCTATACGCAGGAACTACTGTCCACCCTGAGCTCTCGGCTCCAACTGACTGTCTCAGCAGAAGAGCCTGCCCCTAGAAACCTTCTGCCTTTTCTCAACGTAACCCCCTGGGAGTTTTCTACCTGTCTCGCATTCCAAGCACTTTTCTTCGTTCGTGGAATGCCTTTGTCTCCCCATCTTCCAGAGACATCTCAAAAGGTTGTGCAAACCCCTCTGCAACCATCTTTTTTACCCTTCATTCCATCTGTACATTTTCCCCGGCTTAGATCCAGTTTTAGACAAGGAAAGGATGTTATTTTGAAATTCCAGTACACAGACCATACAATATAAAATATATTAAGACAAAATAATATAGAACACCAGTTCTAATAGCAGATGTTTCTCAGAACCTAACAAGGTACTCGAATACAATAAAATTACAATTTTGCGTAAAAAATATGTATTTTTGACATATTTTAAAACATTTCTTTAACTTTGAAGATATTTTAAAACTCCTATTCAGTTCACAGTTGAGTGTAATAGTAGTATGTAGTGCAAATGAAATTGAAATGCATTTACCGTAATTTCCCACGTAACCGCCGCGGCTTCGTTAAGTCTTTTTCAAACCGGAAACTTTATTAAAATAAAGAAGCCAAATAAGTGCTAAGCAGAAGCAACTTACATTTTATTTGAAATTAATTCTGCTTGCAAATCGAGTTTTCTGAGGTGCGGCGATTACGCGTGAAATTACGGTAGTTGAATTGAGTATGCGATGTCTAGCGTAAGCATGAAATTTTGCTAAAAATAATTGCCGTAACCTACATTTTTTTTTAATGTTACGCAGATATTGCTAACATACATGCCAACTTCCGGATTTTTTAAATCAGACAATTATACTTGGAACCAGAAATTTATTTCATTAACTAATTTAAGTAAATTTCAAATAATTAACGCATAAATTGTCAGACACTTTACTTAAACAATTTTTCTGGTTCAAAGTGTGCTTTCTTAATTTAAAAAAAAAAAAAAAAAAAAAAAAAAAAAAAAGCCGGAGGTTGGCAACTATGTGCTAGGATTTTATGTTTTTCCATTATTCCATGTAACAACCATGGAACTTTTAATAAAGAAGAACTGACATATCCTTGATATAGTGAAGCTTCAACTGTAACCGCGTTTGCAGAGGCTGATTACCGCCGGAACAAACTTCCACCAGCAAATTTATGTAGAAATTATCTCTTTATTTAAACGCCTTAATAATGCGAAATATCAGTCTTAAATAATGGCAAAAGCAGATTTTCATTTTTATTTTTGGGAATTTATTTCGGTGGCAGCCAGGCCTTGCATTTCCGCCAAATTGAAACAACCTAGGGAACTTCTTGTTAGTGTCAGTGAAAAAAAAATTATATTACCTGGCAAAACTGCCACTACTAAAATAAACAGAAATTTTAACAATATTTGTGACAGAAATTTTCCGTGAAAAATGGTCGCTAAAATAAGACAAAATTTTCTATTTAAAATTTACCAGTCGAAGTTTGCGCCTGTGGTAATCAGAAACTGCTGATCCCATATAAAAAATCAGCCGCCATCTTGTGACTACCTCCTCAGTTACTTCACTCGCAACAGATACACAATACATTATATGCCACCACCTCTTTATTCATAACTCCGTTGTTACACCTGCTGGGATCTCAAATGGTCCGCAAATGAACACAAATATTTTCTTAGAAAAAAATTCTTTTAGACTTTTCTTGCAAATTGAGCAGAAATCACTTTTGGGGTTATTTTTGGCGCAAATGTCGTAGAAACGTACCATAAATATTTCTATTAAAAATTTTTGGTATACAGTTAGCGGAATATTTGGAAGCCGTGCAATTGAACAAAAAATATGTGTATTTATACAATATTGTACATTAAAAAAGCTCTCCCAACGTAGACAGATACCTTAATCCTTAACACTGTGGGACCAAAAAGGTTTGGAAAAAAATAGATTATTCTTATACCTTTTAAACTTTAAAAAATATCGTGCTGTTTCTTAATTAGAAAAATTTCTAAAACTGCGGTCCAATCAGTCGTTAACTACGTAAACCGAAATTACACATGAAGGCAAAACTTAAAACTCAGGTTTATCGAAACACTGTTTTTCAGCGGTTTTATCACGATAATGTTTGAACACGCTAACGGATTTACACGATTCTTTATTTTTTTTAACAAATGGAATTAAATCCTATGCAAATTATACCTGAAAATCAAACAAATATAATTTTTTCCCAAGTTTAGAACAAAACATACGATTAATTTTTATGGGTTTTAATTTTTATATTGTAGTTTTTTTTTTTTTTTTTTACAATTTACATAATTTTATTTTTAAGGCATAATTAAGACACAACATAATGAGCAGTATTAAAAAAAACTAATAACACAAAAATTATAAAACCTGGTCTTCAAAATCGTGGCAATACTACATAGGTTTTTAACAGTAGAACTACCGAAAATTTGTAAATTGACAAGCTTTATAAAAATATTTCACACCAGAATTTTTAATTTAAAACGGTTTAACTTTATTGTTTAACATTTTTTTGTGTCTTTTAAACTTATTTCATAATCAAATTTCTGGTTTGAACCGAAACATATTCATGTGGAAGGCGTCAAAATGACTCACGGTAGTTCTAGTGTTAAGATTAATTATGTCGTAAATTATTAAACCTAGAACGACCGCAAATGTTACACAATTTCTCGAAATAGTGTTACACCAGAATTTTATTTGAAACTATTTAACTTATTTATTTACCTTATTTCTCCTTGATAGATATTTAACTTATTTGGGAAAAAAATTCTGGTTCGAGATCAAAATATTTTTATTTGGTAGCGGTCAAAATGACAGCTATGATCGTTCAAGTGTTAAAATTATGGTTTGTTTTTGTTTATTCTAGAAAACATAAATAAAAATATGCAAAAGCCAATTGTAGTATTTAATAGAGTCAAAACACTGTATTAAACACTAGTGCCGTGACGGAAATTTTCACCTTGTTATTAATAAACTTTACAATATAGTTATAACTACTTAAAAGGTGACACAAATATATAAAAATATTATTTAATGCAACTCTAAGATCTATCGAACTCACACGCGTTCATTTTCAAAGGGAAAAAGATGACTGATTGAATAAAAATACATTTTTAAAACAAAAACAAAATAGTACGCATGCGCAAGCGGATTTCAGTCCATTTCTCTGCAGAGGGGTGAAAAGAGCAGTTCATATTATCAGGAGGTTTTGAAATATTTAGGATATTATACCAAATCGCGCGAATATTATAAGAAAGGACATCGTTACAAACATTATCACTTCTAAGTAAAATTTCAATGGATTCTCGGAGATTAATGGTTAGACGTTGAATTGATCATTTTAGCTTTTTCGAAGTTTATCTTAATATTTTCTTTTTGATGGATAAAGCTGTACTGGGTTTGTTGAACTTGATATCAGAAAAGTGCTCTTTTAACCTTTCCTTAAATTTTCCAGGTGTCATACCAATATAAAATAAACTCTTATGTTGTTCTGTGCTGAATGGGATTATTTAAAAGTAGGAGACTGGTTTTCAGTGCTTTACGATTCTATTCTATACTGCCCCCCGCTCATATGAATGCTAAACTCGCAAGCTACTACTACTTTAATATTATTATTATTATTAATGCACGCCCAAATCTCAATGGACAGCGCATTTACTTGAAGAACATCAGACAAGTTGTGATATGCGGCATGAAATTCTTATTTTTTTATATTCTTAAGAGAAAACTATATTCATTTTCTGGTATGAATGTCCTGATTTTTTTATTTTTGTTAAATTCACGCAACAATGTATGATTTTTATACTTTAACCCGTAACTGGAGACGGGAGTCAGAATGACTCCACGTTGTTCTTTGGCTCTGATTATCATGTGTTTTTTCCTTGAATAAATCACTCCTCAGTACCGAAAAATAGTTCTTTTATCATTATATGATTTCCAGAATATATTGCGTTTCTCAAAAAAAAAAAAAAAATTCAATGCTTTTTAGAAAAGACAAAAAAGGAAAATAACATTCTCAACGCGTAAGAAAATTCATGTCTCCAGTTACGGGTTAACCCCTTGAGGGGCAATCAAAAGTGACTCTAAATATCGAATTCGCACCGGAATATTCGAAAAATTTTACTTTTAAATAAGGAAAAGCAATTTTTCGACGAGTTTCCTCCAAAGTTAAAAATATAAAGTTTAGTAAAAATTTTCTGGTGAGAATATTGTTTAAATTAGATGGAATATATTTTATCCCACCGCCCCTCAAGAGGTTAACTCTTTAAAGACTTGTGTAACATTTTCCAACCAAGCAAATTGTAATCATGATTTGTATAAAAGTATTTTATCTATGAAACTTAGTCCAAAAAAGTTATAAAATTGCGTCTTATTATTTTTAAATATAATTTTTGGATAATTCTAGTTTGAATTTAATGTTAGAGAAATGCAATTACTTTCAGCTCGAAGTGTCACAAATGGTGTTAGAAGATAAATCCATAAATAATTGCATTTAAAACAGTAAAACATTTTTTCTTAAAGATTAAACATTACTTTGTTAACAAAAAATAAAGTAAAATAAAATAAAATAAAATAAAAATAAATAAATAAATAAATAAATAAATAAACAAAAAAAACAGCTTTCTATTATCTATACTAATATTATAAAGAAGTAAAAATTGATTGTTTGTGCGGTTGTTCGAGGTAATCTCAGGAGCTACCGAACCGATATCAAAAGTACTGTTCTCAAAATGATTGTGTTAGAACCACTTAGAACATAGGCTAAATCTTATGCCCGTCCCACTAACCCAAAGAGGTTGCAGGAGCAAAAAACGTTCTAAAAATGCAGTTTTTGTGTTATTGAAGTTCCTAGAAACATGAAATTTGGAATGGTAATTACTTATAAGATATAAATGATCTCTAAGAACATTTCTTAAAACATTCGACATTTAAAGAGGGTGAAAATGTGCAAAAAAAGTTCTAAAAAGCGTTCTAAATGGAGATTTTTACGCAATCTCAGGAAGAAACGAATCGTATATTATTTCTCAATAATAGAAGTCACCAGTCCACCAGAAGAAAATGAAGAAATGGAAATGCCGAGGCGATACTAAATTCTGAAACAGCAGAATTTCTGTTCTCTAGTTTATATACTTAAGAGAAAACTATATTAATTTTCTGGTATGAATGTCCTGATATTTTATTTTTGTTTAATTCACCGCAACACTGCATGATTTCTATACTTTAACTCTTTGAAGACTTGTGTAATATTTTCCAACCAAGCAAATTGTAATCATGATTTGTATACAAGAATTTTATCTATGAAACATAGTCCAAATAAGGGTATACAAAGGCATATCCAAATAAGGGCAGTAACAAATAAGTTATAAAATTGCGTCTTATTATTTTTAATTTTAATTTTTTAGATAATTCTGGTTTGAATTTAATGTTAGATAAATGCAATTACTTTCAGCTCAAAGTGTCACAAATAGTGTTAGTAGATTAATCCATATAATTGCATATAAAACAGTAAAACATTTTTTCTTAAAGATTAAACATTACTTTGTTAATAAATAAATAAATAAATAAATAAATAAAACAGCTTCCTTATTACCTATACTAATATTATAAAGAAGTAAAAGTTGATTGTTTGTGCGTTTGTTCGAGGTAATCTCAGGAGCTACCGAAACGATATCAAAAGTATTGGTATCAAAATGATTGTGTTAGTCCCGCTTTAGGACATAGGCCGTTCTAAAAATGCGAATTTTTGCGTTTCTGAAAGGCCTAGAAACATGAAATTTGGAATGGTAGTTACTTATAAGATATAAATGATCTCTAAGAATATTTCTTAAAACATTCGAAGTTTTAAGGGGAGAAAATGCGCGAAAAACGTTCTAAAAAACATTCTTAATTGCGATTTTAACGCATTCTCAGGAGGTAACGAACCGATTTACAAAAATAATGGTGTCAAAATTATGGTGACAGACCTTGCTCCAACATAGGCTACATTTTTTTTATCGCCGCCACTACTGCAAACGTGGTACAGGAGCAAAAAACCTCCTAAAATGCAATTTTTGTGTTACTGAAGGGCCTAGAAACACGAAGTTTGAAATGGTAGTTACTTATAAGATATAAATGATCTCTAAAAATATTTATTAAAACATTAGAAATTTAAAGGGGGTGAAAATTCGCAAAAAGCTTTCTAAAAAACGTTGTAAATGGCGATTTCTACTCAATCTCAGGAAGTAACGAACCATTGTAAAAAATAATGGTGTCAAAATTATGATGACTGATTTTATGTCGGTGCCATTACTCCAAAGACGGTGCAGGAGCGAAAAACTTTCTTAAACTGCGATTTTTGTTGGAACGGTTGATATGCGTCATTTCTTTTTAAATATAAATTGTGGAAAATGTTACCAGTACATATCAAGTATTAAATCACTTAGATGTGAGATATAGATATAAGATATAGCTGCAACACATAAACAAAATAGAAAATCCAACATAGCAACCATTTGTTTGGAGTCAGTTTCCAGCCAAAAAGTCATGACTGACGTCACGACTGAAATCGTCTATATTAATGTTACAAACAAACGAATGCCTATGAATCAATAGATAGCCTTTTTTGTCGCGTTTCTTTAATAACGGCATCTTTTTGCTGCATTTGTGTATTATTTTTCGATAGTGACATCCTTATGCATGCTTTACTGTAGATGTTTAAGAGTGGATCGTAAATGTGGAATTCTTAAGCGGATGCGAATGACGTCATTTTAGATAAAATAAATGTGTGTGCTTTAAGTCTTAAAATTGAAATAGGTTTTGTACTATTTATATATACATATATTTCTTTTTTCACGACGGGCGACACTAAATTCTGAAAAAAGCAGAATTCCTGTTTTCTAGTTGTTATTTTACGCTAATTTCCTAAAGAAGTGTACCGTAAACTGATTTTTTTGCAGATTGTGGTACGAAGGAATATATATTAAAAAAATTGGCCACTCCTGGCAATGGAGCTTTGAATAAAGAAGAAGTGGCATATAATGTAGAGTCTACAAATTGCAAGATAATTAACTGAGGAGGTTGTCACAAGATGGCGGTTGGTTTATTTACGTAGGATCAACAGTTTCTGCAGATCAACAGTCTAAAGCAAACTTCAACCAGTAAATTTCGAATAGAAAATTTCAGCTTATGCTTAACGGCTTATTTCTGAAAAATTTCTCTTAGAAATATGGTAAAACTTTCTATTCGTTTTTACTGGTGGGAGTCAACCCTTGTATTTTAATCTCTTTCACCGACTCTGACAGGAGGTTGTTTAGGTTGTCACAATATGGAGGAAACACCAGGCCTGACTATAGCAAAAGTAAACATACATAAGCAAAAATAAATATCCGTTTTTAGCGATAATTATGACTAAAATTCTGTATCAAGAAAGAGTTTAAGTAGCAAAACAATTTCTATTCATATTTACTGGTGGAAGCTTGCCCCGACTGTAATGAGCCTGTGTGAAACCGGTTACAGTTGAAGCTTCACTAATTTGAAGGTATATCATTTCTTCCTTATTCATAGTTCCATGGTCCTAGCCGATAATCAAAGAGTTCACTATATCATTACAATTTAAATTTTACGTTAATTGAAATCAAAATGAACAAGGTGAACATATTTAATAGTGTCAATTCCGAGAGACGGCTGACTGAAAGAAATAAAAACACCAAATACATTTTTAAATTAGCTTACAAATATATTTTTTAAGATTTCAAAAGTTATAATAGTTTACTTCAACCTTTTCAGGGGCAAGCTATTGCGTTTCTGTAATGTTGAATTCACACCGGAATTTACGAAAAATTTTGTTTCAAAATAAAGAAAACAATTATTCAACTTTTTTCCACCGAAGTTATAAAAGTAAAAATTAATCAAAAATTTCTGGTGCAAAAATGTATTAAAATTAGGTGGGATATAATAATTCCCGCCGTCCCTCAAGGGGATAAAACGTACTTGAGATACATACATTTCATAGATTGAAACACTGTGGACATCGTCTCAAGATTAAACGACTGACCCAAATAAACGGCTTCTCAAATAACCGGAATCTACTGTATACATTAACTCCAGATTAGATTTCTTCTACCTATGCTTGTTACGGTGCAATAACACCCCATTTTGCGTATAGTTCACATATATTTTCATTTACTCCTACATACTTAGGTGGGAAAAATTACAGGAAATTACTGGTAGAAAAGTGACTTTGATTTGGCGAAGAAATAAACAGGAAGAATTCTTATCGAAAATGTTGTTACTCAGTTTCAAAAGACCGTGGAAACAAAGAAAAAATCCGCTTTTTCTATTAACTTTTCGAACAACGTAAACTACCACACACTAAAAGTAACGGTTTGCCTGTTTGAACCGTTTTTTTTTTTTTTTTTTTTTTTTTTTTTTACAGAATTTTAAATTCACACCACAAATTTAGAAAAAAGTATATTAATTTTAAAAGAATGCGCGAAAGGTCTTGCAAATAAAGCAAAAAATACTATTTTTGATTTCTGGTATGAAGTCGGATTGCCTATTTAAAATTGGAGGCCATATTGGCAAGCCTGTAATATATGAAAGAGACACATGTTACAGACTACTTGATTTTACTAAAACATGCTCTACCACAAACAGATGAACAAAGCATTTACTTGATCAAGGTATCACACCGGGAGAGGCACATTCTAAACTTGTATATTTTATTTCTTTAAAAAATACTATATGAATTTTCTGGTGTCTGTATTATAATATTTTCTTGTTTAACAGATGTAGGCTTTATGCTCTTTTCATAACCAAACTGTAATTTTTTAACTGACAATTTTTTAAATTCATTTTTGCTCGCAAATGTACCGAATTGGAAGATGCTTTTATTGATGAATAATTTAATCGGACTGTTTTTTCCATTTTTATGATAAAAACGTAAGATTTTCAGAAAATGCTGTCAAAATTAGAATTTTGAACTGAACTTCCGGGCGCATCAGAGCTGGAAACAAAAATAATTCCAGCCTGAGAAAACAATTTGTTATAACTTAAAATTTTATTTCTTTATTTTTTGAAAAAACTGTTCAGTTACAAATCACTTCAACAGTCATTCCTACAACTATCTTGCTTTTATTTTTTTTTTTTAAATTAGTCTGAAAATGTGCCAAATATTTCACGAAGTTGAGCGGGGAAATATTTTTTTGAGAATCGCGTTAACACTACAATGCATGATTTTTATTCTCTACTCCTAAAAATATGTGCAGTTACCGGATATGTAACTTGAAAAATATTTATGAAATTCCCATGTTAACCCTTTCCGGCACAGAAAAAAATTGTTGTAAAATGATGAAATGCTTGACTGACACCGAAATTTACAAACAACTGTTTTAGAAATAAAAAATTTGTGACTTTACACATTCATTATAAAAGTAAAATTTTATCCCCTTCGGGACGGGAGCCTTTTACAAAATTTTTAATCTTTTGTCACTGTTTTTTAAAAACAGAAATTTGTGTCTCCTTGAATAGACAAAATGCGCTGATTAAATGAGGCAAATTTTACAGTAAAATTTTACTGGTGAGGAAAAACAAGGATTCTGAGCGCTTCATGCGGCACGTATACGTGCCGCTCGTCCCCAAGCGGTTATTAAAATATTCTTGGTGTCGTTTGTAAATTTGTAATTAAAATTAGGTTTCCCTGACTGGGACCACTGCGTCGAAAAGGGTTAAATAATGTCATCATTTTTGAAAAAAAAATGTAACTTGCTAAAGTTTTACATCGTAAAATATACAACATATAAACAAAAACTCAAAATATTCAAAAGTCTTGAGAGAAGTGGTGAGATCCGTAATGTTTCGAAAGCGGTTTTTTAAGTCTGATATATTTTATGACATCTAATTTAATCATGAGTTGTACCAAAATTTAAATATAGTGTCAGTAAAAAAACTTCGTGAATAATTAGATGTAAAAAGATACAACATTTTTGTGTAAAATTTAAACATATCTCAAAATATAAAAACAATTTACTTCCGGCGTCAGAAGTCAATGGTTATGTCTGTTTCAGAATAAAATAATTTACTATTCTCATTATATAAAAAAATAATTTTTAATACACTGAGTAAACTTAAAACTTTTGTTCGATTTATACGTTGTAAGGGAAAATATAAATAAGTTAACGAATAATTTCTAAAGAAATATGAATGCGAACATTTCTGTATTTCTGGATTATTCCAAATAACTTCATTGTAGTACATTCTAAATATTATCTATTAGGTTATTGCAAGTGATCCCAGAACATTTGAATAAAATAGAAAGAAAATGATGATGATATGAAATAAAGAAAAATTACAGACGCGATTTTTACGTAATAATTTTAAAAAACAATTAAATATCACCTTGAAACATGTAAATTATTAAAAGAAAAGTAATTTTGGAAACTTTTATAGATAAATTAAATTTATAATTATGGACCAAAACTGGCGACTACTTTTATATTCCACAAACTTACAAAAAATTTCTTTGTGGTAGATATCTGTTAAAAATATCCTAATATAAGTGTATGACAGAAATTATTTTTCAGAAAGTGGTACGAATAGAATGAACAAATAATTTACCTCTGTGTAATGGTTATAGTATATTTATGACTTCTTCTTGTCAGAACATAGCTGGGGTTTACATAGATAATTCCCCTTGAGTGACACATAATGTGTATTTTAAACATATATAGTGAATTCTTATTTACAACAGTAAAAATTAAACATGAAAATCCTTGAGATGTTGAATCTCAACTTCCGAAATCTCTCACATTTATCCATTAAGTGGATTTTTCACGCACTGGAAAACAAACTATCCATAATGTTAATCATATCGGCAGGTTATTTTAATTTCTCGTTTCAATTTTAATATTTTTAAAAGATTTTTTTTTTTGCATAGGATTGTTGACATCAATCTTTAATATGACTCTTTTTTACTTTTTCGATTTTGGTTGCAGATTTTTTTTTTAAAGACACTTTCGCTTTCGAAAACGGTTACGAAACTGCAAGTACCTTTTTAACACGTTCGCTGCCAAAACTATAAAGAAAGAATTTTCAAATTTCTTCTTGAATTTCGTTTCCCACCATAAAGTCAGAAAAGTAACTTTCGCTATACTAATACAGCGAAATTTCTTCCAATAAATAAGGCAATTTTTTTAATTCTAAAATAATGGTAACAAAGTAATTAATAATTTAAAGCCACGAATATTAAAGCTGCGAGTATACTCGTAGTTGGCACCAAAGAATTTCTTAGTCTGAAAACTCAAGGACCCGTACGAGCCATGACTGAGGTGTGAGTAACAGAGGAACCCGAGATGGCAACTGATTTTTACCGCCAAAGCAAACTTCCACCAGTAAATTTTTAATAGAAAATTTCAGCTTATCTTAGCGGCTTATTCCTGCAAGTTTTATCTCACAAATAGGGTAAAAATTTCAATTCGTGTTTACTGGTGGGTGTCAGCCCGGGTATTTTATTCTTGTTCACCGACGCTGACACGAGGTTGTTTAGGATGTCACAATATAGCGAAACGCAGGCCTGACTACAGTAAAAGTAAACTTCCACCAAAAAAATAAATATCCTTTTTTGATCATAATTAGGGCTAAAATTTTGCATTATTAAGGAGTAAGAAGGAAATAAGAAGGACATTTACATTCATATTTACTCGTGGAAGGTAACTCCGGCAGTAATGAACATCGCGAAACCGGTTACAGTTGAATCTTCAACATTTTGAGGATATATCATTTCCTCTCTGTTAATAGTTCCATGGTCTTGGCAGATAATCAAAGAGTTCACTAAATAGTTGCATGTTAAATTTTACGTTAATTGAAATCTATTAAAATGCATAAAATGAACATTTTTAATAGTATCAATTCCGAGAAACGGATGTCTGGAAGAAATAAAAACACCAAATACATTTTTATATTAGCTTACAAATATTTTTTTTAAGATTTCAAATGTTACGATAGCTTACTTTAACCTCTTAATTCTCCCTCCCGTGATATTCACAGCCTGTATCTTTTATTCAGATTGTTTGATTCCCAACAGTTTTATAAAATAGTGTAATTGGCTTTATTATGGTATGCTTTTACCTGTCCTTTAATAAGGTGAATATTTCTTTTTCAAAAAAGTGGTGCCAATAAGCAATTTGAATTTTTAAACCGTAATTTAATGCGTTTGTTAAGGGGTTAAAACGTACATGAGATACATACACTTCGTAGATTGAAACACAGTTGACATCGTTTCATGTTTAAATGACTGACCCAAATAAACGGCGTATCAAATAACCGGAATCTACTGTGTGCATTAACTCCAGATTAGATTTCTTCTACCTACGCTTGTTACGGTGCAATAACACCACATTTTGCGTATAGTTTACACATTTTTATTTACTCCTACAAACTTATGTGGAAAAAAATTATAGGAAATTTCTGGTGGAAAAGTGACTGATTTAACGAAGAAATAAAAATGAAGAATTCTTTTCGAAAATGTTGCTACTCAACTCCAGGGACCGAGCAAACTAAGAACACAATGCGCTTTTTTATTAACATTTAGGTCTAGTATTAACAACGTAAACTGCCACACACTAAATGGTTTGTCAGTTTGGAATCCATTTTTGGTTCAGAATTTCAAATTCACACCACAAATTTAAAAAGAAGAATATTTACTTTAAAATTCCACGAAAGGTCTCGTGTTAAATAAAGTATTCCGGTATGAATTCGTATTCCCTATTTAACACTAGAACGTCCGGATGGAGTCGATTCGACTCCGACCATATGATTAAATGTCAATTAACACCAGAAATTCTTTCACAAAGTTAAATTTTAAAAACGCAGATTTACGTCAAATAATTTTAAATAAAATTTCTGGTGTAAAATATTTTATATGGATCTTTGGTAAAATTTCCGGACGTTCTAGTGTTAAAAATGGAGGCCACAGTGTCAGACTTGTATGAAAAAGATACACAATTAGAGACTACTTGATTTTACTAACACATGCGCTGTCACAACAAATGAACAGAGCATTTACTTGATCAACATATCACACTGGAAGAGGTTCACTCTGCAATTGTATTTTTCATATCTCTTTAAAAGTACTATGTGAATTTCCTGGCATAAGTGTTATAATATTTTCTTGTTTAACAGATTTTGGTTTTATGCTCTTTTCAAATCCAAACGTCTATAATCTGACATTTTATAAAATTCACTTTTGTTCGCAAATGTACCGAAATTTAAGACCGATGTTTCGTTTTCACAACATTATATTTGAGAATTTTGCGCTGTTTTTGATACAAGTAAAAGAGAATATAAAAATTTTGCCTTATTCTATTAACACATTTCAGTGATTCTTAAAGTAAAAATAAGTGTTTAATAAAAAGAGGTGTGAACTAAATAAAATTCCTGTAAAACATGCTGGTCCTTAATGGGTTAAGTAAGAATTTAATTAATAGTTAAATATCCCCTTTGAATTTGTAAAATATTAAAGGAAAAGTAATTTTGGAATCGCGTATGTACAAATCAACATGATGCCTCTTTTTGTCATTATCGAATAGGATATTTAATCTTTTGATTTAAGGGATTAGAAAAGTCTGAAATGACGAAAAAATGTGTTTATTATTTTTAAAATAAAGTTTGAACATTTTATAGTGTCAAAGACTTATTCCTATAAGAAAAGTCTAAAATTACAGTCGTATTTTATTAATATAAGGCATTTTGCTCACATAAACGCTGAGCCGCGCAGATCGGCGTTATCTGTCACTGAAAAAAAAACAAAAAAAACTTTCAAGTTATCGCTAAGCATTGTTTTCCGTGGTTTTCCCACGATATCTTTTGAACACCTTAACGGATTTACATTTTTTTCAATTATTATTATTAAAAGAAATGATATTATTTACAAATAATTCTTGAAAAATAGACAAGCAATTTTTTTCAAGTGACAACGAAAAATATCATCATTAATTATGTATTTTGAATTTTGTATTACATATTTTTTGTGAAGTATAATCGAGAAACAAATTAATAAACAGTATAAAGGAAAATTAACGAATCAAAAGTATATAATTAATTCCCTTATTTCACAATAATGCAAAACAAATTTTGAAAGATTTATTTTGTCATACCATCTGAATTTTTTGCTCTTTTGTTTTCATGATTTAACCAATATATATATGTTTTTTTGTAAAAGAAAGAAAAAAAAAGTGTTTAAAAAAATTCGAAAGGAATTAGTAATGGGAACTAAATACAGTAAATACTTTTTAGTCCACTATCAAAATTTAGTCAAATTTCGTACTTTCAAACCCCCCAGGTTCTCTTTAGAATTGTACTTCCAGTGTCAAATATACTAAGATCTCAGCGTTCCTAAATTTTTCTACCTTTGTTAGTACTATTTTAAAACAAAAATCTCGGGATAGATTCCATTACCATTTGTAAATCAAGGTCTACATTTATATAATGCTGGTACCAAACGTGAACATTTTTGGTTTAGTTTCAAATATGCTAAGATCTCAGCGTTCCTAAATTTTTCTACCTTTTTTAGTACTATTTTAAAGCAAAAATCTCGGGATAGATTCCATTAACATTTGTAAAACAAGGTCTACAGTTATATAATGCTGGTACCAAACGTAAACATTTTTAGTAAATTTGTGTGACTGGAAAATTTTCCAATCACATGCACTAAAACCTGTAATCGTATTATTGGGTCGTTCGGAAAGTCGTAGCAGTTTGAAAAAATCAATTCTCACCGGAAAATTCTGCCCCGTAATTATCAGACTTTAGATATTTGAATGAATGTCTAACAATTAAATGACTGAATTTTCCTGTAAGAATTGATTTTCCCAAACGGACACGACGTTCCGAACCAAAGCGTTATAAGTAAGCGAACAAACGTAATGCTGGAATCAGGCGTAAATTAACACAGTTGCGCCACCTTGCGGACGGAGTGATAATTCACATACGCGGGCTTTCAGTGCGGCGCGTATTTTCTAAATCTTCAGTCACTCATGGTAATGAATTTTGTTTCCCACACTTACTGCAAAAATAATGGCGTAGCGAGAGGGCATCCAGATGCACTTGACATCACGAAGTTTTCTTCGCCCTATCAGAGGCACTTCAGTTATTAATCAAGGTGAAAAAAACTTTATAATTTTAGTGGTGTCAGTAAGAAAACAGTTAGGTATCTACCTGTAGTTCATACTCCATCCGCTACGTGGCGCATGACCTTGATTGATGTGACCTCGCTTTTAATCTTGCGGTTACTTCTCCCATTTAAGATAGGACGCTTACTTATATCGCTTTGTTCCGAACGACCCAATATAAACACAGGATTGCCACTAGCGACTATTTTTTAATTCTGTCTCGCACCACTTTCTCAAAACTAAAACCTTTACATACACTTTAACAAAATGTTCAAGAGATTGCAAAATAACAGGAGAGCATTACAAAATATACTTTTTAAAAATACTGGTGCAAGGAGAATATAAAAATAGTCGCCAGTAGCAGCCCCGTATAATGTGAAGAAAAAGGTCAGCATTGTCTAAATTGGCTTTCTGTGTAACATGTTTTGTAACTTATTTAGAATAGATCATAATTTGGGGGTCTCGGTGTCATTTAAAAATATATATATTTATCACCACTATTTAAAAATAATAATAACAAAGTATTGTTTGCTTGCCATTTTACGTAATTAAAAAAATATATCACGTATATAATATAATTACTTGAAAAGACTGATAACGTGTAACTAAAAAATATATAGGGGAGATGGGGGCACATGTGATCATCGCAATTTTTCGATAGTTATCATAAGTTTTTTATTTGAAAAAAATTACTAAAGATGATAGCACCTGTAGACGTATGGTAAAAATATTTTGAAGCTCTATGATATTTTGTTTGTCCTCTGTAGCCAAAACGCTGTTTTGAGATCTCAAAAGTAAAACCTTTGTTCCAAGTTAATAAGTGAATAACTTTATTTATTTATTCATTTATTTGAATTTGAGTGTTTTAACATATACTAAGAATACTAATAAACATTTTTCATACAGTTCATTTTCTTTTAAAATTAAGAAATGTTAATGATTTATCTATTTAACAAAAGCAGCAATGTGGGGCACTTGTGGACAGACTAGTTGGGGCAGATATGAACAGTTCATAAGTGCCCCAATAATCATTCTGTGATTATGTTTCTTTCAGTTAACTTAATGAGAAATAATGTAAGTTCCATTATCTGCAATTTTTCTGAAATAGAAGATAGTTTCCTCACACAAAGTTTATTTTGTATTGAAACTTCCACAAACACATCTTTCAGCCAATACATAAAGAGCAACAAGCTCGTTTACGTTCAATTGTACTTTAAATAAATTTAATGTTTTCTAAAATGCAATGAGTGTTATATATTATTTTACTAAACGGTTTACAACAATATTTTTTATGCATTGTTAATACAAAAGTATTACCTTGAACAACTTTGCAAATTTTTCTGTTACATTTGTTCTAACCTTGCATTGATGGCTTACTTCCATCTCTAAAACAGTTATGTATGTGATGCTTTGAATGGAGCTATCCATTCAAAATATCATATCCATAAATACCAGTGATATTTTAAGAAAGTAAAATTTTTAAACTGATAACTACCGTAAAATCCCGATTGTACCTCCCCCCTTTCAAAAGCAAAAGATGTTTGGGGGGGGGGGCGAGGGGTGGTTATAGTCGAGATTTTTTTAATAAATAAAAAACACTTCGTTGTCTATAATTTACAAGTAAATAAGGCAAATACAGGAGTGAGAATTTTTCGTATTTCGGCAGATTTCCGATAAATAGTATGTAAATGCCCCCTCCCTAAAATTTCCCCCAAACGAAAACCCTTAAGGAAAATTTAAAAGTTTTAATTTCTTTTTTTAATTTGCTTCTTTATTTATTTTATTACAACAATATTTAATGAATCATCTAAGCCTCTCCCCTCCAAATCTACTTATTTTCATTTTATAATCTTTGCTTGAACATATCACCCAGAAACTAGAGAAATATATATATATATATATTTCTGTATGGTGAATTTAAAAGGTAATATAACTAATGATTACGATGACAAATGAATAACAGAATAAAAAGCATGTTAAAGGATACTTTTTCCTTTTGTTCACATGTGCCCCACGTGTGCTCACAACTACCCCACTGATGGGGCACATGTGAACAATTTTTTGAATTTATAAAACTATTAAAAAATGTAAGAAAACTATACAGGTGATTTTCAAAACATTACCATGTGTAAAAGAAAATTCTGTTTACTATATTAAGTACTTTTTGTTTATAGAAATTAATCCAGTTATGAGGAAAAGCTATATTTATGCGAACTGTCCACATGTGCCCCCATCTCCCCTACAGGGAGCTGGGACCCCTGATTATTTATCTGCCATTAAATTAATGTAATGCAATTATGTTTTATATTTTAGTTACACCTGCTGGCTGCTTTGACTAGTAGCAAAGGGATATTGGGCCAATATTATTTATAATACCTTCATATCTTTCAATATTCGCAAAATTGGCATGAAATAATTTTGAGTATTTACATTTTGCCAGAACTACAAATACAAATACAGGGCTCCCAAATGGTCCGTCAACTGAATACCAATAAATTTTAACAGAAAATTTTAAGGTAGTTTTTAACTATAATTACCTTTCGAGGGTGATTCCGGGGTGGTTTGTAAGAAAAACCTAAAGAGAAAAATTTTCTAAAATAATATTGGTATTCATTTGGCGGACCATTTGGGAGCCCTGCAAATAAAATGCCACATTTCATTGCATATATTCCCAATTTGTATTGGTATTCCCAATGTAAATTCAGAATTTATTTTTTTCTCTTTGAATACGAAACTTTCGTATTTTTTAATATTATGAAAAATATTTGTAAACATTATTTCAAAAGGGATGGTATTTTATTTTTAAGGGATTACCAACATTTTAATAACAGCAAAGTAATTAGCCAGTATTCAATTATTCATAAAAAGAGGAAAGAATGATAGCTTGCGAGTGACATACCGAATTACTGAACTTAAGAGCACGAGGTGTTTTAGTTTACCCTCTAAAATGAAAATGCCTCTAAAATATTTGAAGCTTATTATCCAATTATAAATAAAATCCTTTTAGTATAAAAGAAAAAAATGCACGTATAATCCTTTGGAAATTAAAATGGCTTAAAAATTATTAGAATTTGTAAATGAAGTAAATTATTCCATGTCACATTTTTTGAAGCTTTATATCTTTCAGGTATACTTAAAGTTAAGTAACATGAAATGCGTGAAACAAAAAACATGAAAAATAAAATGACTTGTAAACATTGGTTTTTCAAAATATTCTTAATCCTTTCAGGGGCGGTGGTATGTTTATGAAACCACTTAATTTTAATTCCCAAAGGCCACATTGGCACCATAATTTTGGTAAAATATTTTAAATTTAATATGTAATATAGACTTTTTTTAAAAATAAATTTGTCGGTAAATCCCGGTGGCTTTTATTTATTTCAACACTTTAGAATTTAAAATATTTAGCCCCCAAAAGGGTTACCACATTCGCGACCGCTGAAGTAAATTCACGTCATATGGATATCTTTAAATCCGCCTGCGGGCGTTTCTTGCTATTTTCTATGTTATATTTTTCTCAATAATATGTACACTATTCGCGTTTGTACAATCAATATACTATGAATATATAAAAACATCGATGAGAAGTATATCATAGTACTATAATTATGATATTTATCCATTAGTAATAGAAACATAAATACATAAAAATATTTGGTTATTTAAAGCAATTTCCAAGGGTTACACTCATAGGCGGGTCTTACTGTTAAAAAGGCGAAAACATGAGGTCGCGGATGTGTTAATTTTAAAAATTTATGCAAACTTGTATTATTATGCAAACATTTGTAATTGCATATCCACAGGATGGGCCATATTTTTGCTTAATTATCTTTGTCAGTAATATTAAAATGAATTAAAATGAAGTAGATATTTTGTAAGTATATACTGCTGACATTCAAATTTGTGTATTTATTCTTTTAAAGAATTAAAATAACTAGTAGAACCACTCGGCTCGGTCTGTGTTAACAACGAAGGCCTTCTGGGTAAAATGAATAAAAAAATTCAACAATACGGCCATCACAATAAATTGTGAAATAATTGTGAATTCGCATCTATAAATCGTTAAAAAAATAATCAGACATAAAATTACATTACTTTGATGCTATGAAATAAAATATCTCAGCTTTATAAATGAGAAAGCAGGTTATCTTTGGACCATACAGCCGAAAATTATACAATTTTCCTGACAAAACGAAAACAAATGCAATAATTACAATCAATTGGTATAATAGTCAGTGAAACTCTCTTTCTCACTTTATATATTGTACAGTTAAATATGATAAAGCATAAAAAAATTCCAGTCGCATATAGCGTAGCTGCCAACTTTTACGCTTTTTTGCTACCACTAAAATTTAAAAGAGATTTTCGGCTTGTTTAATCTTGAGATTTAGTTGTAAGAAGAACGTGTAAAAGTTGACAGCTATACATATTGTAAGGAGATTATTGTAATCATTAAATTAAATAAGGAAATTATTGGGCATTTAGAAAAAACTAGCATAAAAAATTAAGGGGCCACACGAACGCTGAAAAATATCCATCTACCAAAGCCGCCATTTTCGAATCAGAACGAACACCTTGTATGCAGAGGAATATGATGTAACACTGCCGCACGCACATATGTATGCTAAAATTAAAATACAGGGGTCGTACTTGTACGAAATTTTAAGACCAGGAAATTCTTCGGTACTAGTTTTTTCTTATCGAAAACCTCTTCTTAAATAATACAAAATTTCGTGCGTATTACATCCATTTATTTTTCTATTATGAAATACTGATAATTGCCCTCAATATTTTCTTCAAGAGTCCCTGAAAACATTATCGGTTTACAGTTTTTTTTTAATGCATGCTCAAATCTCAACGGACGAGCAATTACTAGAGCAAAATATCCCAGAAGTAAATGTAACAGGCATTGGACTTTTTTTTAAATTATTCAAAAGAGACTGGTTGAATTTTCTGGTATCAATGTCGTGATATTTTCATTATCGAAACGCATTTTCTTAACGATAGAATGCATGATCTTTATTCTCTTAGCATACACCTTGAAAACCCAAGAGCAATAACTCCATATCCAACAAAAAATTTCCTATGTTAACAGTTGTCCAGAATTTAAACCCTTCGCGACAAACATTTTTTACAGAATCTTTTATCGCCGGTTTTTCGAAACACATTTTTTACCTAATTGAATCGGGAAAATGACTGCGCGCACCCGGGGGAGCTTCGATTGCTTTAGGGTACTAAGCAATAGCATTTAGTTTATTTTTAAGTAATTCTTACAAAATATTTCCCACGTCCTTTTTCTAAAATTTGGCAGTTATAAAGCTTATTTTTTATTTGATTATTTACATTTTTTTGTTTGTTGAACTCAAGAATCCAAGTCTTAGCCCCACCCCCCCGCTTCTTTTTACTTTTCACTGTCGCCCAAGGAAACGCACCTTGTCAACTACCTCATATGTTCAGTATCCCGGGACGTTGGACATTGATCCCGTGCTGTCGGCAAAAGGTCTTCGCACTATCATCAACCCGGTTTTAAAAAAAAGCAAAATTTACAATAACAAATAACTGGTAGGAATAATCACTGATTCTACGCACTTTATGCATCATGTATATGTGATGCCTATCCCGTAAGGGTTAAAAAAATTTTAAGCTGTGTCAAATGGTGACGTTTTAAATTAAACAGCAAATAAACAGGAACATCTATACCGCAAAATGTTTAGGGTCGTCGAAAAAAAGCTGTTGAATGCTGTAGTAACTCGAATGCGGTCTGTAATTTCTTGGTTTTGGGATAATTTTTATATTTTTTAAAACTTCTGCCTTGAGCTCAACATTACTGAAATGCATTTACTTCAGCCTCAAAGACATTTACTTCAGCATTTACCTGAGCCTGAAATATCACGTTAGGAAATAAACTTTATGAAAAATTAAATTTCAAACTGTAAAACATTTTTGCTTAAAATTTAAACATCACTTTGAAATGTAGAAAGGAAATTATATTCTGACGCCGAAAGCCTTATGATTATATTTCAGTATAAAATAAATCATTAATCTCATTATTTTTATTACAAAAGATTTTTAATACAGAGAGCAAACTGAAATCTTTTCTTCGATCGAATCAAATATTGTCAGGAAAACAAAATTATTGAACAATTTCAGCATTGCTATTGTTGTTCTAAATAAAAGAATTATTTTTTAATTAAAAAAAAATTAACGTGATTTTTAAACATGAATTTAACTAATAGGGCAATTCCATATGTGACGGAATGACATTTTGAGTTGTAGAATCACAGCTAAAGCAATTTCCCTGAATCTATTTTCACACAAAAATAAATTTTTCAGTTTGCACATGACTGTTATTGACTAAAAGATTAAAAAAATATCTGAAACAATTTTTTTACAGATTTTATTCTTTCATTTTTGAGTAATTTCTTATTGTGTGACGGAATGACATTTTTGCAACCATGACTCTAAGCTGTTACTTAAAATTGGAAACATTTGTGAATTAGGAAAACATTTAGTTTTTAAACTAGTACGTTTCTTAAATATGATGTATAAGCAGTGCAAAATTAAAATTTAGAGCAACCTATCTGTACTAGGGTCATGCCCGTAACCAGATGTGGGCGAGGTGAGCTGAGCCCCCCTAGCATCCTCTCGAGCCCCCCCCCCTAACCATTTCACTATTTTTTTTTAAACAATGTATACGTATTTCAACTAATCTGAAAAAAAATTGCAAGAAAAACATTTTGATCTTTAAACTGCCTTGAATCTAATATGCCAAAACTTTTTTTTATTCAGAAGCATATTAGTTTTGTTATATTATCTTTCAGTAAAATTCTCGAAATGCAAACTAAATAGGAACATTTCCTTCTCCTGAAAAAATCGAGTCCAGATCACAACCAATTAAACCAAACCAGTCACCCTCACCACATGTTTTGGTACATAGTAACTAATCTTTTGAAACTTGTTATATACAGTAGAAGCTCATCCGGCATTCTATGGTTCGGCACATTTTATAATCCGGCACGCGAGCCCGCGTTTTTTTATTTTTTTCTACGACCACTGTTGACTGGGATCACTAGGATGAGAACACCCACAAGAAGCCCAGATTCAGGAGGTGGAATCGGATGAAGAAGGAGCCGTGGCAGATGAATCTAAAGTCTCTTGGAAACTTCTGATGCATTAGATACATTCACAAAATTTGCCTAATCGAGCAAAAGCTACAACGTTGCTGAACACATAAAGTGTGTGTAATACGTAAAGATTTTTTGAAGAAGAAATCCGAATCGTGGAAGCAGCATGATATCAGAGACCTTTTAAAAATGTAATGGTTATATTAATTTTTTTCTACATGTACAATGTAATGTACATATACAGTGTATGTACATTATATGTACATACATATGTACATTATATTGTACATATACAGTATATATTAAATAATTGAATTTTAAGTTTGTATGCTATGATTTTCTTTAATGCTCACAGTTGTTACAATGACGAAATATAAAACAGTATTATCTGTCAGATATTTATACAATTTGCACATGTAGATAATATAGGTAAACACAATAAAATGCATTGACGTTCGATAATCCGTCAAAATCGCTAATTCGGCACGGCTGTGGTCCGAAACGTGCCGGATTAAAGAACTTCTACTGCCGTGACATTTCAAAAGCAATATCTCATCAGAGTGAACGGAAATAGACATGTGTTATTCGAGCTTGTCGATAATTAACCCCTTGAGGGGCAAGCAATTACGTTTGTGAAATGCTGAATTCCCACCGGAATCATTGAAAAATTCTATTTCACAATAAGTAAAAGCAATTTTACGGCTTTTTCCACCAATGTTAGAAAAGTAAAATTTAATAAAATTTTTCTGGTGTAAAACTTCTTTAATCGTAGGTGGTATATAATATATACCGGTGCCCCTCAAGGGGATAATGAAGATCGCTCATTTCATCACTTGCATCTTGACCATATGCACTTAGTTGACAGTAGATTTAGTTAACCGTGAAAAAGTGCTTATAAACTAGTGTGCACTTATAGTTGTAAATTACGAAGATATAAGACTGCCAATTTATAAAAATAGAATAAGAAAAAACCATTGAATTATTTGGACGCCACTAATTGTTTCATGCCATGATATCGGTATGGCATTTGCGGCTGGGGCTGGCGGTATATTAGGAACCCAAAGAAGTGTTATTCCTCTTTGGTTTTTGAACGTATCTATTTTTTCTTTTATTCAAAACTTGGAAATTATTTTTTTCAATTCATCTTATGGAAAATGACAATTAAACATTAAGCGAAACAGGAAGAATAAGGTAAAATTTCTTATAAGGCTTTTGAGAAAAATCTCTCCACTTAGTGGATATTTAACCCCTTAATTCTCGCTCCCGTCAATATCACGGACTGAGGTGTCGTTCGTTATTTCTCGCTCCCGTCATATTTCCGGGCTGGAGATTTATTGCTGGAAAAAACTTCTGATACCAGAAAAATTTAACTGTCATTTCGGTGTGAAGTTTTTGAATATTACTGTTTTGGTTACGCTTTTTCGCTGTCTGTAATGGCGGGCTTTGTATTGCATGTTTCGAAATATGTAACACTAAAAAAAATTAATAATCAAAATTTAATGTATATATATCATTTCAAATATTATTTGTAAAAATGTGTGTGATGAGGATAAATAAAGATCTAAGATGTGAAAAATAAAAGTTTTATTCGTATTAATTTGTGCGGTGTAAAACAAACATTAAGACACATAATTCTCTCATGATGGCTTTACTACAAATATGAATTTGTTCTATAACATCTTTTTTTTCGCCTTAAAAAAAAAAAATGCATATTTTATTTAGAAACCTTATGATTATTTAATTTCTGTAATAAAATAAATAGGTACTTTTTGATGGTTTTTTCCAAATATTAAGCGACCGTGAAGGGGTTAAATCTGTTTTCATGTTTAAATCCGCTATATTCTGACACTTTTGCGTGTTTCATAAAGGTATAAAATTTACAGATACGGTTATTTTCCCTCAAAGAGTTGATCTGCATTTTACGTTTTATAAAGCTGTTTTCGAATCTAAACCAGCTACTTTATAACATATTCGCGAGAAATATTATTGCTGCTTCCCAATAACAGTTGTGTTGTTTTACGACGGCAATTATCTACACTTGGGATACGGACCCGATGGGAGGGGGCTTCCGTGGGGGACTTTCTAAGGGAGGATCCTAACCCGTATTTACGCAAGGAAATCCAAGGTTCGAAGAAAACAACGGAAAACTCCGAACGATTAGGGCAACGGGTGCTATTGGGTTCGAACACAGCACCTTCCATCTACCAGCTTTGAGAGCAGAACCTCTCGGCCGCTGGTGGGGCTACCAATAACAGTAAACAATCCATCAGAAAATAATGGCATATTTGACGCTTTAGGTTGTTTTTCATGACATAGCAGCGACTTAATGGTAGTCACCCGGCAGCAATTGGCTGTAACTCAAGATGTACGAAATTTATGGGAAAAATGAGAGCTTTATTCGATTCTTAGGTGCATTAATGGGAGAACTTGGAAATCTTTAGACAAGTATGCAAGAAAGTTGGATGTTGAAGGTGTCAAGAACTCGTTGTCGAGTGAGAGAAAAATACTTTTGAGATCCTGAAAACTGACGGAAACGCGTATAATATTCGCCTACATAAAATGAAAACTGTCACTACTTTGGAAAAAAGACAACGTTTACCGAAGATTATGATAGATGCTCCTTCTTCGCAATGAAGTTGGACCATCGAATTCCTGGAAATACATGTAAACATTCTAAATATTCTTTTATTTTCTTTCATTCTCTCTCTCTTTGTCTCTCTCTCTCTCTCTCTCTCTCTCTCTCTCTCTCTCTCTCTCTCTCTCTCTCTCTCTCTCTCTCTTCTTTTTGTATTTGTTATTGTCTAACTAAAAATTTAAGTCTCTGATCAAAAGTATTTAAAAATATGGACATTATATTTATAATAGCTGTTTTTAAACTAATCATTAAATTCATGTATGTTTTGAAAATAGGTAATTAAAATATATTTATAACTAGCTAACACGTCCGGCTTTGCCTGGGACCGTTAAAGAACAGCACAAAACTCGAAAATTTAAAAATCTGCACGAATTCCTGGTAAATTTCATTACAAAGAGAATAAAATTTGAAATATTGAGTTACAAGATTGAAACCGGATTCTTTTGATGAATGTGGAAAAATTGCAGCAAATCGCGAAAAAAGTATAAAAGTTGCATAAAAAGTCGCTAAATTTTCAATAATTACAGAGGACAAAATTTTTTTTATTGCGCTAAAGTTGAAAGAAGGATTTCTTTTACGAATATCAAGAAATCGCCACAAAACATGGAAAAGCTCCAAAAATCGCGAAAAATTCTAAAATTGCTGTTCGGATTCTGAATAAGCTTTATTGAAAACAGGACACATAGTTTACTATATTGGACTAAAATATTAAAATCCGATTCCTTTTACTAATGCGAATAAATCACCGTATTTTGAAACCACAAAAATAATAAACGGTGAAGTGCGAGAATTACTCGCGCACAGAGTGTTCCATAGAATAAATATATGAATTTGTAATTGTATTATCTCTCTATTCTAAAAAAAAGTAACTACCGCTATCCCCGCCGCCGCCGGTTTTGAATTTTTTGTGACCGGAGGTCTTTCTTCGTTAATATTAAAAAAACTGTTGCATACAAAAATATGAAATTCGGTAGTATTATAGAAAAATGTTTGATAAACACGCTGATGCAGACAGTTTTCATATCGAAGAATTATTTTAAGAGATATTTAATGCCAAAGTTGAACAAAATCGTTCCATTAAAAAAGTTTTATAGGAGCAAAAACTGTACATAGGAATTTTTAGATCATTTTATGCGTCAGAATTTCCCGGTGTACAGATTGCAGTTAGTTTTTTAATTTGAATAATTTTTCGAGGTTTTATTTCTATTTTAAATTCAAATTTTCAGCATTTCGAGAGATATTTTTTACAAATTTTAGAAAATTGTATTAACCCTAGAACTACCGAAAATTTTACTCAAGTTTTATAAAAATATTACACATCAGAATTCTTATTTAAAACTATTGAACTTATTTACTTAACTCATTATTGTCTGGTTTACATATTTAGTTTATTTTAAAGAAATTTCTGGTTAGAATAAATATTTCGAATGTACCCATCGGTTCCATTGGACCCGTCTGGTAGGCGGAGGGTTAATTTAAAAATTTATTTTACACGTGACTATTATAAACAAAAAATATAAAAAGCAGGAACTCATTGAAAATTACGTCATAAAAACTATAGTTACACGTGAATTTAAAATGAGAAAGAATATTGTAAAATAATAAATTTGGTAACATGCGTTAGAAGTCCTAAATAGGAGAATTTACGTCATATTACACTTATTATGTAAAATGAACAAAAAATAATATTGCAAAACAGCTTTAATTTAAAAATTGCGCGAGACATTTACTTGACATTTTAAGATGATCATAATATTTCATTTCTAACAAAAGTATTTTGGCGTGAATATTAAAAAGAGAAAGAAAAGTTTGGTGAAAATTACGTCAGATTATAATTGTCAGATTCAAATTGTAATTCAATTTTCCGAAATCTTTTTAAAGGCGATCAAATTAGCGTGCTGTTAGAGTCTGCGGTGTCTGAACGGGGGTTGACGGGTTGACGAGCGTAGCTCGTAGGGGGCAAAGCCCACTAATTAAAAAAAAAAAAAAAAAAAAAAAAAAAGTTGCTAAAAGAATACTAAGACTTTGTAAAAAACTATACAACGTAGGGTTGGGTATAACTGTATATATTAGAAAAGTGTAAATGGGCATACCATGAAAGTTCAAAGAGATATGGAACCTAAATAATATCAAATATAGCTATTCGTATAACTCTTTTTTTAATATTATCCTAATCTGTTTATGATGAACTTAATTCGGTACTGACAATAAAAGCAGCGCATAGTTAAACTTCCTTTGGCATTTCATGATTCTAAATTCAGCGTAGTAATAATCCTTATTTCTACAGTGTAGCTAAAACAAAACCTTTGTTCAAAGTTGTTTTTCCAGATGTTTAATTAACTTTTAAAGTCACTCGAGGCGTATTGAGAGATACAATCAATGCAAACTCTCGCGAATCCCACAGTATTTATGCGATTCATTCTAATTAAATCTTTCGAGGGCGTTGCCCTTAAAAAACGGACACCCAATTTTAATTCCAAAACAGACAATCTGCACCAAGAATATTTAATTAAAATTTTGCTTTTATCATGTACGTGAAAATAAGCAAGTTCGCATTTTCTAATAAATTCGTTTATAAATTCTGGTGTCAGTTCATTTTTTCATAAGTTTATAAATAGAATTACTCGTTGCGGGAGAGGATTAAGTGGTCGCAGAACTCTTAAAGCTTCAAAATTTAAGAAATTTTAATTTTATTAGATGTTAAACTCCTATCTTTTCTGAATATTTTGATATAATTGTTTCCTTGAAATTCCCATTAAAACAGAAATTTTGCCTTTTAGAATTATACCCGCTCAATAGCTGAAGCGGCGTTTCCGAAACATTAAAATCATTATTTTCCAAATGGCGTTTTTTGGGCATAACGCACAGGATACCTCAAAAACTTCTGAATATTTTTTCATGAAATTTTCAAAACATATATTTCATGTTAGTCTGTATAAACTGAACCTAAAATTTCCTTTTTATTGTTCAAAAAAATATTTTTTTAGGTGATTTTACTGTTTAAATTCTCAAAATTTTCTATTAGCTAAATGCAACATTGCATTAAAAATATAGAAATGCTTTAAATACAAATTTATTTAAGTTCAGGGAAATTATTACTCTCTGAAGTATAAGGAAGCACCAAAATTTTCATTCTAGTTGCAATATTTATTTTGTAATCCTGCGCGTAATGTGTTATGCCAATTTTTTGTTCGGCAAATGTCTAACAGTTTCGAGCCCCATATAAATACTAATTCTGTATCTTACAATTTTTTAAATACATGAAACGAAAGAACATACTTATATCTTTCATTCCAATTAAAATTGTGTTTTAAAATCATATACATTTTAAGACATTAAATGTTGAAAATGGTCTTTTTTTCATTTTTTCCACTTTTTAGAGTCCCGAGACCCCTTAAATTAGTATGTTTTTAACAGTTAGACATTTATTGCTTTTATACTGTTACTGGACATTACATTACACATATATATCATTAAAAGTTGTTAACTAGGTATAGAGTACGCCGTCCCTGTCGTTGTGAATGTCCAAACTGACCGTACCTTTAAGGGTAAATATCTCGGCTAATTACCGATGATTTTTTTCGAAAATCTTTATCAACAATGCTTTTATTCTTCTGAAACGATAGGTATATTCAGCGATGCTCAACAATTTTTCTGAATGCCCGAAAATCGAAATTTGTGTATAACAGAAAAATGCTAATTACTCAAAAAATATGTGACCTAGGGTAATCGCTGTAATTTTCCGGCAAGGCTTAAATTAACGTCTACTACCTCTAATTTTTTCATAATTTTAGTTTCAGTAGATTCGGAATTAGAAGGGGGGGGGGGCATATTTTGCGCTACATTTTCAACAATATCTTTGAAAATATAATACCTAAAATTAAAAGGAATGTATTTTTGAGTTCAGCGTTACACAAGCTTTCACAGGATACCCTGATGATATACAAAGAAAATATTTTTTTTTTCAAGTAGCATACTTAGCCCCTCTACTTTTTTACTAAGTATATTTATGAATGTTTATTAATCTGAAAATATGTGGTTTAATGATCTTTATTACTTCCCCGAATTTCAACTTTCCACGTTCCATAGTTTACGAGTAAAATGACTGTGACAGACAGACAGACGGACAGACACAGGAGTGATCTTAAACATTATTCCGTTTTTACTTTTTAAGTACGGAACCCTAAAAACCACTAAAGACTGCCCAAAAAGTCACCAAAAATCCAAACATAGAAGGACGACAAAATTTAGTCCAATGAGCTAAAATATTGTAATCGGGAATCTTTTCCGAATGTAAAAAAAAAAACTGGCACGAAACGCGAAAAAACGTTAACAATCTCATTAAAAATCGCGGAAGACAAAATGTACTATACGCTAAACGTTTGAAACCGAATTCCTATGAGGAATGTCAAAACTATCCTCAGAAGGCAAAATAATTACTAAACATTGCATTGAAAATTGCAAAAACTTCAAAAATGGTGGAGCAGAAAATGAATATATATATTAGGGCTAAAAATTTTAAACTGGAATTTTTATTTTCAAACTAATTATTTTACCCTCTTAAGTCTCATTATTTCAAAATCAAAATTTTACTCGAACAACAGCTAAATTTTGGTATACGGTGATAAAATTTTAAAGGATTAGCGTATAAAGAAAATCTAATAAGAGTGCGCAATGTTAAAACTATAGTTTTTTTTTTCAAACTGATGTCCCCCCCCCCCCCCACCCTCCCTAAATCTCTTAATTTCTGATCCAAATTTATACTCGATCATTATCTAAAATGCTAGTGGACTTTGTATTATAATTTCAGAGTAATTACCAGCGATGTCGTTAAAAAACTAAATGTACCCTTAAAAAGGATTTTCTTGTTTTTTTTTCACTTTGTTTTCGAAGCCGGTGCGGTGTTTTAAAGAGCATACAGAAAATACGAAAATCGCCGAAGTGACTTTCGGAAAAGAGCTTTTTTGGAAAGGTCAATATTATAATTTTTTCAAACGGATTGAACCGTTCGTAAAAAAAATAAATGCTGAATAAGCTTTGTTTTTCATGTTTTTATCCAAAGCGCGGATTCTGATTTTTAAACATTGCAGAAAAATGCAAATACACCGAAATGTCATCCGAAAATGAATTTTTTTGAAAGGGTTTACATTAATATATTTTTTAAACAGACTGCACTGTCGAAGTGAAGGAGGCACCAGATTTAAACGAGTGCTTTGTATTTTCTGATGTTTCAAATGATCAAATTTATGAAGTTGGGTGGGGGGGAGCAAAAAAACGCTTTTCTAAAGAATTTTTAAAGGGTTAAATTAATATTTTTTAAATTGAATGCACAGTTAGAAAGATAAAGATGTGATTTTCCGTGCCATTTTGTAATGTTTATTATGGTTTTTAAATAATATACTGGCTAATTATTTAAAAAATCAAAAATATGAGCCTCAGGTACATCAAGATTTACTTTGGACTATCCTCAACTACATTTTCAGACCTCGACGTGCGGTATGTTTTACTAGACATCCCGGGCACAAAAATACATTTCTTTTATTAATATAGATTACTTCTGAATGGATTGAATTAAGTGAGGTCTATAAAGTACAAAACCAAATCAGTGCTCTATGCTTGATTTTTCTTCATTCTACTTTTGTTAAATAATCAATGGTTTAAATCATATTTTAACACCACTTAATAATTTCTACTTATTTCATTAATTATGAATGTAATCGGAAATATTTTTGCATACTACATTTTGCAAAACATGCCTAATAAAGTCAAAAATGTAATAGACTTTGAGAATTCGAAAAATCACGTAACCAGTGTGAAATGCTTGATTTTTTCTTTATTAAAATTTTAATGAAATATTTTTTTCTACGAGGTGTAGTATGTAATCTGTTTTGCATTATATGCAGAAAAACCTTTCACCGAATAAGAAAAAATTCTATTTTGGATAGGTTTTCGTTTCAGCGTGTACACTACACTTAATTTGTTTTGAATTCTTTCCCAGGATCACAATTTTTTTCAGTTTAAGAATCTTGCTTTAAAATATTCCGATTCCTATATAAACGATTCTTTTATAGACAGTTTCCTTTTCGCAGATTTTACTGTATTTTGTTTGCACGAAAGATATGTGGATTGTTTTAAGAGATGTCAGCCACATCAACATATATCAGAGCCCTCCCCCTGACATAACTGGCTGGTTACGGCGCTGACTAGGGTTGAAGTTATTAACTTTCATTTGACGTGACGGAATGACCGTGACGGAATGACAGAAAGTTTCTTAAACGTTTATTTAAAAAAATGATTAAACTAATAAATTTCAGAATGAACGTACATTACATAACTATGTATTCTCTATTGATAGTATTTTCAAAAACATATCGAGCACGATTACCTACTATTTGCAATAAAAAATGCACAAAAACATATGACAGAATGACGCAACACAAGACTTTATTGTGCATGCATTATTATAAAGAATATTGCTTTAAGACTATTGTAAACTATTAAATATTATACTACATGCATTCATTTATTTAAAAAATGTAAAACAAACAACAATTACCTTCTTTTTTCAAGTGTTCTTCAAGAATACTATTTGCACACAACTGCAAGCATTTTACTTATCAGCCATTTTGTTTATTTGAACAATTGCCATTAGCAAATAAAATAAAAGTTTTGAGTCTAAAACATTATTTTGAAAACATGGAATATATTTCAATATATTTTTTAACTTAATTTATAAAAATTATAAAAAAAAATATTTTTGATAAAAGTTGACACTTGTATGGAATTGCCCAATAATTAATTAACCTCTTTGAGCTTGTAAAATATTAAAAGAAAAGTAATTTCGGAATCGTGTTTGGATAAATCTACACAGAGTTCGTACGCATCAAAACATTCAGGGAATTTAAGGTGTTTCGGTGACAGAAATACCATTTTCTCAAAACAGAAATATATTCCATACATTTTAACAACCTGTGCAGGAGAAATATACGGGGACATTTATGTTTTATTAAATAGTGGCGCCAATAGAATAAAAAAATAGTCCCCCTTGGCAGCCCTGAGTAGGTAAAAAAAAAGAAAAGATTCGAAAGTAGGGTACACGGACTTAACAATAAAACCAAAACTACTTTTGGAAATTGTATTTTGTCGTACAATTTAAATTGAAAATTTCCTTATTTTATTTTTATAATTTTACATTTAATTTCAAAAGTAATCATAATAAACAAAAGCACCAGAATTCTAAACTAAATTCAGGTTTCTTAACCCACGATTCCATCTTCTGCAATTTTTATTTTTTCAAACTTTCCTGTAGCTTTTTAGAGATATAGGTTCAATTTCAAATGTGCAGATCTATCAGTGTTCTTATTTTTTTCCTTTATTGACATTATTTTCGAACAAAAATCTCCCTAGTAAATTCCTTTTACATACAATATATGGCCAAAGGTGATCAGTTACTTGCGATTTTAGACGTTTTATAAAGTATCCAGAAAAATAAATGAGGAATTAACTTGAAACTGCAGGTGTGTAAACAGTATAGTATAGGTCATATATTTCCACGAAGAATTTTTCCGGAAACCCCATTAGAGAACGTCAACAGATTGAAGAAGAACGAATATCTTTTGGATAACCCTGTAAAAACTAATGTATCAAAAGCGTTCAAACTCGAGATTATGAATAAGTAGCTTATTGTAATATACTGTGTTTATTTTTAAGAGGATAGCATTTATACTCGTAGAGAAATTAAGGTTTTTCTTAATACGAAAAAAAGTTCTTTTCAGAAAATATGACAAACAACATTGTACATAAAACCCTGCAATCATAATTAAAAAACAATAAAAAATGGATGAAAAATGCACAGGTTTCCTAAAAAAAGTTTCCCTGCGCATGCGAGAATACAATCAAAATATAATGTGCATAATGTATTAGCTAAGTATATAGAGCAACTTTTGTGAAAGCCTCAAAATCAAAGATTGAAAATTCTGAAAATTATCGTCGATAGAATAAGCTCGAAATTCGTTACTCCCAAAAAGAAGCAAAATGACGAGAGGTTGTATAAAATATCTGTTGATTATTCCCAAGATAGCGTACACAATATTGCACGCACTACTATATTTGGATACAACCCCTCATCTCTTTGCTTCTTTTGGGGAACAACAGATTTCGAGCTTATTCTATCGACGATAATTTTCAAGGATTTCAAGCTATGATTTTGAGACTTTCAAAAAAGTTGCTATGTATACCTAGCTAATACATTATGCATATTATATTTTGATATCATTCGCGCAGGCGCAGTGAAACAGTTTTTAGTAAACTTGCTCATTTTTCATCCAATTTTTATTATTTTTAAATTCTGATTGTAGGGTATAATGTACAAGATTGTTTGTCATATTTTCGAAAAGAACTTTTTTTATATTAAGAACTCTGCAAATTATAAGCAAAAAACTTGGCGAAATTTGGGACTGTTTTTATAAAAACCTTAATTTCTCTACGAGTATATATGCTATCTTCATAAAAATGAACAGAGTATATTATAATAAGCCACTTTTTAATAATATCAAGTTTGAACGCTCTCGCTGCATTAGTTTTAACAGGGTTATCCAAAAGATACTCGTTGTTTTTCAATTTGTTGACGGTTCCGTATGGAGTTTCGGGAAAAAAAATGTTCGCAGAAATGTATGACCTATACTATACTGTTTACACATCTGCAGTTTCAGGTTAATTCCTCACGTATTTTTCTAGATATTTAACAAAACGTCTAAAATCGCAAGTGACATGGCACCTTTGGCCATATAGTGTATGTAATTGAAATATGCAAAAGAACTACCTAGATTTTCAAGATTAATTATGTCGTACAATATTAAACTTAGAACGAGCGAAATTTTTACACATGTGCTATGAAAATATTTTATACCGGAATTTTTATTTCGAACTATTCAACTAATTTATTTACTTACTTCCCCACGATACATATTTAACTTATTTTGGAAAGGTATTTCAGGTTCGAATGAAAATATTCTTATTTGGTAGCAGTTAATTGACCGCAATGGTCGTTCCAGTGTTATTGTTTTTATTTATTCGAGAAAACATAAATAAAAATATGCAAAAGCCAATATTTGTATTTAAACTAAATATAAAAGTCTTAATCCACAATCAAACTTTCCATCACAATCATTTTCCGTCACTTCAAAATTTTCAGGGCAAAGTTAGAGATATAGTTCCTATTGTAAATACAGTCAGTCATCCTAATTTTTTCTACCTTTGATATCACTGTTAAAAAAAAAAAATCCTCGTGGTAAGGTTATTTAACATCTGAAATAGAAATATATGACAAAGTGTACGGTTTTAAAATAGTTGTAGCCAAGATAAAAATTTTACAGAAGCTGCGAGTTTTGAATATGTTTCCAATTTCGTTCTTTGCCAAAAGAATAAAGAGCTATTGATTATAACAGAGGTGGCCACCTGTGGCACGTTGGATGCCACTCATTTTTTAAAGAAATAGCTGACCTCTTGAATCGCAGAGATTCGATGATTACATAAGGAAATTATTACTGTAAAATTTTAGTGGTGTCTAGCGTGACCCAGTTGGCCACCACTGGATTAAAATATAATTATTATTTTTTAATTACTTGATTAAAATTTTAATTTATAACGATCTTGAAGCCACAGTGGTCGTTAGATGTATTAAACGCACTACCCCTATTCTACCTCTTATCGATGTCTCATTATTATCGATTTTATTTTTTAAACTTTTGCAGTAATTAGGTTTACGGCTACAGTTCCGGGGTAGTGTTGAAGTGTAAAAGGAGCTCAGATGAGTACGTGGCTGCCTTTTCCGTGAAGTAGCGGCGGTTCTCTGAGCCACATCGTCAATTTCTCGTTTCACCTTCATATGTTTTATCAAGGAATCTTATTCAAGTATTTCAATTGTTGCATTTTTGTTGAAGAATTTCTAAACCTACCCTGATTCCTAGTCTTCAAATTCGGATTTTAGAACATAAATTTAAAATAATGCGGGTATTTTAATGAATGGTTATATAGACGAGCTTTTCTTCTTTAAAATGTGATGACATTAAGAACTGAGGTGGGATAATCTTTTCACACTTTCCTGTCGCACTCAAACGAGGTATTTTATTAAAAGTTGCGATCATAACTCCAGAAGTTCTGGGATTGCTATGTAATTGGGTCTGTGTCACTGTATGTTCTGTCAGAAAATTAGGAATATGAATTGTTTAGTATAATGTTTTTTATGAGTCAGTGGTGGCTATTTCCATCATTTCTTGTGATATCAGTAGATTTTAAGAAAGATTTTAATAACTATCTTTTAAAAATGTCATTTAAATATTTTCATAACCCTCTGCTTTTGTATTTCTTTTGAACGGCTCCATGAATTTGAATAGCATAATTTTCAAAGATATTTATAAATAAAGAGGGAAAATAATTTTTGAAAACACTAGTTGTATTCAAGTTCACAACATCACGCAAAATTTGAAAAAAAAAATATTGCTATTTTTGAGTCAATATGTAGCAAGACTGGTTTTCAGAGTTTTACGATTCTATTCTGTACTGTCCACCTCTCAAATCACTGCTAATCTCACAAATTACAGACTAATCATTTTAACAAACGCCCGATCAAATCTCAATGGACGAGCATTTACTTGATAAGAACCAGCAAGCTATAAGGCTTCACGTAAAAATCTTATTTTTTTATATGCTTAAGGAACTATATTAATTTCTTGGTATGATTGTCCTGATATTTTATTTTTAAGTGTTTTCTTCACACAATACAGCATAACCCTCTATATATACTTTAACTCTTTGAAGACTTTTGTAATATTTTTCAACCAAGAAATTTGTTCAAGAATATCAGTGCATGTAGTGGGGGACAAAGGACAGTAGTGACAATTTGAATATTTAAGCTATCATTGGAGTAACATTTACAGCTATTTTTTACTTTCTACTATCTTTACAAGAAGAAAGTATTGGATTCGTGAAAATTTCCAACTTTCAGTTTTCGACGGATTTACACGTTTTAGGGGTCAGATATTCCGAAAAACATGTTTTTAGAAAATGTCTGTCTGTCTGTTTGTGACACAAAGTTTGTGAGCGCTCTATCTCAAGAACTAATGCCCAGAATTTAATAAAAAATTATATTAATTTAGTCCCTGATATAAATTGGTGCTGATTAGTTTTTGGTGTAAATTGCTCAAAAGGTGGCGCCGCTATGCAGCCTTTTCCACGATTTCCGCAATAGCTCAATCTCCAGAACTAATGCGCGGATTTTCATCAAACTTCAGATTCAGTTAGTCCTTGACATGAATTGAAGTTATGTACATTTTGGTGTAAATCGCTCAATAGGTGGCGCAGCTATACTGCATTTTTTACGATTTCCGCAATAGCTCTATCTCAACAACTAATGCTTGGATTTTCATCAAGCTTCAGATTCAAGTATACTTTGATATGAATTAGTGCTGTTTGTGTTTTTGTGCAAATCGCTCAACAGGTGGCGCTGCTATGCTGCACTTTTCAGAATTTCCATTATAGATATATCTCAAGAGCTAATGCACGAATTTTCATCAAACTTTAGAATCAGTTGGTCCTGGACATGAATTGACATTTTATACAGTTTGGTGTAAATCGCTCAATAGTTGGCGCTGGTATGCTGTTTTTGTGATTTCAACAATAGCTCTATCTCTAGAACTAATGCTTGAATTTTCAACGAACTTCAGATCCATGTCTACCTGGATATCAATTAGTGCTGTTTATGTATTGCTGTAAATCACTCAACAGTTGGCGCTGTTATGCTACATTTTTCAGAATTTCCGCTATAGCTCTATCTCAAGAACTAAGGCACCTGGTTTTTATGAAACTTCAAATTCAGATATACATTGATATGAATTGGTGCTAAATTGATGTAATTTCTTGTACTGTTTAAATGATTTAATTGAAGTGATTTATATAGAAGAAAGTTTTGTGATAGCCACAACATACTAGTTTAATTTTCTTTTCGAAATTGTAGCTAGGCATTACAGAATACATATATGTTACTGAAAATGATAAAATGTAGCACATAAACCCAAGGGACACAAATTGCGCACTTATTGGAGAATGGCACATTTATAAAATGCGGTGACCTCTGATTATGTATCCTTTATTTAATACATGTAGTACAATCATATAACATACTTTGGTTAAACCTACCGTCTTTATTTTCTAACAGAAAAGCGATACTGGTCGTATAATTATAATGGCTACAATTTTTGTAATATTCACACTATTGGTATTAATGGTAACTTTCTATTATATATATTTTGCCAGTATTGGAAATACAAATATTTGCAAGAAATAGTTAGAAAGTACAGTAAACTCCCGACTATCCGGCTTAATGTGGCGGAAGGCTAGGCCGAATAACAAAAAGGCCGATAGGCAGGAGTTTAATAAATATTTATTCACTTCCTGCATGCCCCCATTATATTAAAAACATACTTTAAAATAAATTTTATGTATACAGTACATAGAGTTTCAAAATAAGCAAAACATTAACGTAAAGCCTAAGCCTAATTCGTAAAAAAAAAAAAAAAAAAAAAAAAAAAAAAAAAAAAAAAAAAAGAGTAAATCTTATTTTACTGTTTATTAAAAATGTGGAAAAAGAAATGCAGAGGAATGGGACTTATTATGAATGGAACGTCAATTTTTACTCTACAATTCGCAGATGACCAAGTTGTAATTGCAAAAAGTAAAAAGGATTTAGAGGAAATGACGGTGAAAATTAAGGAAGAATATGAGAAATGGGGATTTCACATGAATGTCAGCAAGACCAAATACCTATGTATAGGAGGAAATGAGACAGACCTAAATCTAACTAATAACATAAAAATAGAAAGCTGTAAGCATTATAGATATTTAGGTGTAGACATTAATAGAGAAGGAAGAGACTCACAGAAAATTAAACACAGAATTTGTCAGGGGAAAAAGGCTGTAAAAATATTAAATTCTATTTGGTGGAGTAAGGAGATCTCTAGGAAAAGAAAATATAATATATACAACTCTATTGTAAAGAGCATATTGTTATATGGAGCAGAAGGATGGATAATTATTGAGACAGAAAGAAAGAAATTAGCGGCAGTAGAAATGGACGCCCTAAGGTGATCATGCAGGATATCAAGAATAGAAAGAGTAAGAAATGACAGAATCAAGGAAATGATGAAAATAAAGGGAACCATACTAGATAATATTAAAAAAAAGCAATTAATCTGGTATGGTCATGTCAAAAGAATGAATAATGAAAGACTACCCAAAATAACATTCAACTATGAAACAAACAAAAAAAAAGGAAACGGGGAAGACCACGAAAGACCTGGATGAATGATATCTCAAAGGCAATGGATAGAGGTCTAGAAGAGGAATGGACCCTTGACCGGAAGAAATTGGAAAATACTCTTGAGGATTCTTCGGATGGCGGTATCTGACGCCATAAACCGAGTTTATACATATATTAAAAAATGATTGCACAAATATGAAAAGTTATGCATAAGATAAAAGTGTCAAAACTTAGTTTTTAATTTTTGAAAAAGTAGTTTATAGATGACTGCTTCTCCCTATTAGCCCTCTTCTGCGACGCAGTGTCCCTCCATTTACAAAAGCAGATAATATCATCTGGCATCGCTTCCTCTTGCTAACTCGTAATTTCTCCTCCACAGTCACTACAATATTTTTTCGTTTATCACCCATTTCGTTAATCTTCAATAAATAAACACGATGCACACCAAAGACTATACGAAAGTAACCAGGATAAGCGGAAAATAACGTCCGGACTTGTTAACATACGTTTCTCAACTGACGAAACAGATTATCAAGCCTTAACACACCATCACATCCTTTCTGTCTGTCACTGCTATTGCATTCTGCAATCCCTTCTTGTTCCTTCTTGTCGTGAATTAGCACTTTCCTAGGGACATGAACCTGGAACCTGTTTGTCTCGGTCGCTTGCAATATTCCTCATTTCTTTTTACTAGGCCGGATAGTACGGAGGACCGGATAGTCGCGAGCTAGATAGCCGGGAGTTTACTGTATTACTATTCCAACTATAAAACAAATATTATCTTTTCCTCTTTGAGATCCTAATTCTTGGTTCTTATTATTTTGAAACAATTTATACAAAATTGTTCTAAGGAAAAGTAATTTTTTTTTTCTTAATGTATTACAAACATTTCGATAATAACAAAATAATGATGAGGAATAAGTGTACGATTTTATAATAAGTGGTTAATTTCACTCCGAGATTTGCCGAAAATTAAAGTTAAATTAAAAACCTTTTTTTATATAAATCGATAAAACTTAAGGCTGTGAGTAATGTCCAATATTCTGGTCTAAATTTTAGACAGTATTTTTCTTTAACACATTGAGGGGCGGTGGGATATATTACAGGGGGGGGGGCGAGTAGTCAGGTAAAAACACTGTCAAAAAAGGTGTTAAATATCAGTATTTTGTTAAAGAGAATTTCGATTTCTTTAATCCCTTTATATTACTGGAAGAATTTTCTAGAAGAAAATACTGGTAGTTTAACTAAGTACTGGTAGTTTAACTAAATACTGGTAGTTAAGTTTATACTTTTTTAATGTAATTCCCCTGACCACGCGCCACCCTGTATTATATCCCATCTAAATTTAATTAACTTTGGTAAAAAAAAAAAAAAAAAAAAAAAAAAAAGAAGGCTGAAAAATTGCTTTTGCTTATTTTGAAACAATTTTTTTTTAATTTCCCTGTGTCAATTCAACATTACATAAAGTCAATTGCTTGCCTCTCAAAGGGTTAACCTACCAATCTCTAATCGACCCGTTTCTATAATTTATTGCAATTGATTAGATCCAGAAATTTCTTCATAAAGTTATTTAAATAAAAGTCACATATAATTAAGTTCAATAAATATAATGTGTAATTCTTAACGGTCGCATTAAATTACTGTTTTAAAATTCAAATTACTTATTGGCACCAATTTTTTGAAAAATAAATATTCACCTTATTTAATGACAGGTAAAATGATACCATAATAAAGCCAATTACACTATTTTAAAAAATTAGTAGAAATCATGCAATCTGAATAAAAGACTCAGCCCGCGAATATCACGGGAGCGAGAATTAAGGGTTTAAATAAAAATTCGGATGTATATGTTTTTAATGAAGGTTGAGTAAAATTTCAAGAGGGCAGTGGGCTGATGCAATTTCATTGAAGGGGACAGAAGTGACAGGGATAGTAGTAACTAAATTAAGAAAGTTACTTCTGTGCTCATAGTAAGTTAATATGATTAATACCATGATTAAAATTCCTAAATGATTTAATTACATTTTGTAACTGGAAGTTTGTTTCTATCATCAGCAGCTTAGGAAAATTCGACATAACATTTATTTTGAATCATCCGGTATTAACTGATTTTAAAAGACGGCCCCCTCAAAAAAGAAAACTTACTAATTATAACTAAATTCATAGAACGTGACTGAAATGAACAAACACACAGATTCAACTTTATTTTTAAAAAGCTATCATAAAAGATTAGCGTTACCATACGGTATCGCAATATTTCAAATCGAAAATTTCCTCATCTAATATGAGATATTTTTTTTAAACATGGCCTATAGGAAGGACATTGAAACATAAATTAATAAATATGCAGATCAGGGGCCTCAATGTCAGCTTTGCAAGTCATTGTTTTTAAACACACTTTGGATAATATACAACTTCCTGAAAATCGCCATTTAAAAGTTTTCAAATAACATAATTTTTTATAAGAATAAAAAATACGAACTTTTCAAACATTAGAAGCGTTAAATTAAAAACGTTGTTATGTAAGGATATTTTGACATTTTCATGAGCTACTAATTCTGGTATTTTTTTAGTTAATAAAGTAGATTTCTTCAGGAGGGCTCCGCCCCCCTAAACCCCATGTGGTCTCATTAAATTTACATACGTAACTTTTTATTGATTGTCCTAATGGTTATCGTAAATCTTAGATTTCTTTTTACACTTCCGAGCCTTATTTTTTAATACCGGTGTACAGACAATGATTTACATTGACGCAATTATATTAAAATTTTAAGTTTTATGAAGGAAAATGTAATTTCCTTTAAAAAAAATAATTTTTATTCTTATTGTCTGAAATGAAGCAGCATTAAGATGTCACACTCGTCAAAAAATATTTTTTCAGACAATCTAGTTAATCTAGATTAATTTTCACACAATTATTCTAATTGGTAAACAAATCATATTAGATGTAAATTTCCAACTGGGCGAAATCCTGGTCCGGACATTTTTCGTCCAGTTGGAAATTTACATCTAATAATCTAGTTAATGTTTGGTTTTTAAGAATGAAAATATTTATTACCCGATACAATAACGTCATTTTCGACAGAGATAATTTTGCGGTGCTTAATTTTGAAATTTACTATCTATTTGAATTTCAAAAATTTTTTTATTGAAATTTTCGATTAAAAATGAAACATTTCTGTTAGCCGTGTGCAGACGATAAACCGTGAAATATTGGTAATATATTTTTTAAATAATAAGAATTAATATCATAGTACAAGGCCTTTTTGTTTCATCCTCAAAGGGAATTCGTTTTGTTTTTAATGTATGGGGTCAAATTCACCTTCTTTTCGTATTTCCGTTTTACTGCCAATATGAAGACATATTCATGTCTACATTTTATTTCATTTTCCTCGTGCACATGAAAATCTTTAAAATCAAAATTAACTGTTTAGGATAAATTATTATTCCGGGATCTGATTTTATTGGCAACAAAAAAAAAAAAAAAAAAAAAAAAAAAGATTGTTAAATTTTATAAAAAAATGTCAATTTATTTCTTATGAAAATAATGAACTTTTTAATTTATAACAAAAATATTTGAACAAAATAAATAGAACATAGCCTGTGTCTATTTCTGGGGTAAAATCCATCTATATGTAAAGATAAAAAGGCAATAATACACCCCTTTTGACGTTGATTTGACTTCAAACAATTACACATACTTTCACATTTTCGATATTTTTAGGTGTAGTTCCGTTGCTAGGTAACAGTTAAACGAAAATGAAAACAATGAAATATGTAAATTTAAAAGTAAATTTATAAAAGAAAATATTTTGTATTATTGGAACACATATATAAAATCTCTCCAGGGTTCGTACGGGTCCTTGAATTTCCAGACTAAGGCATTCTGCGGTAACAGTATTTTCTTGTGGAAAATCTCTCCATAACCCCTTGAGGGGCGGTGGGATAAAATATATCCCACCTAATTTAAACAAAAATCTCACCAGAAAATTATAACTAAATTTTATAGTTTTAACTTTGGAGGGAAATCGAGAAAAAATTGCTTTTCTTTACTTAAAAATAAAATCTTTCGATTATTCCGGTGAGAATTCAATATATAGAGACATTTTTACTTGCCCCTCAAAAAGTTAAATAAGTCGGAATTTCGTCCGTTTAAACTAGATTTATTTTTCTATAAAAAAAATTCTGATATTTCGCCTTGAAAATAACGGTACCCGTACGAACCCTGCCCTCCATAAGTTATACACCAAATTAAATAAATCTGAAAAATATATAGACAAAATTTCAAACTAATATGAATAATGTATGATTCAAATTAGGAAATTTCATCATCCATATTTTACCATTTAAATCCTTCAATCATATGAGCGATTTCCTTTCAACAAATAAAAATGGAAAAATCGTCTGAATTGCCATAGAAAAGCATTATTGCGAAAAATAAAATATTCTATATTTTCCGAACGAATGAACCAAATTTAACCAAAAACTACACAGCTAAATCCGGGGACGTCACCAACATGCCTGCTTCATTTCAAGTTAATCGTATGCTTTTTACGGTAGTTATCGCGGAACAGACAGACGGAAACTAAAAACTCTTCGTGTATCCACAGTAAGCCTTCACTGACGTTTCGGCAATAATAATTCATATTTAATTAACTCATTTATAAATTTTAAATTTCTGTAAAATGCTCTCACATTTGCCGACCAACCATTTTTTCATCTGTCTTCAACACGCAAAACTTTCCTAAGACTAACAGCATAGAACGCGCTGTTATTGGTTTTATTTGACTGATTATTTTACTTCATTAAACAATCTAGAAGCGCAATCAGCAGAAAATCAGAATAAAAAGGTTTTTTAAACAGAAAAGAGGTATTTTCAAAGTAGTGGTTGCTGGTACCAAACGGTACCGGTATGCTAATAAGGGTTAATTCTATAACTTTGGCCAAAAAAAAAAAAAAAAGTGTAATGTGGTATTTTCTTGACTTCAAATATCATTCGTCGAATCTGCTTGTGCGAATACAACATTATAAAAATGTAATTACTTCTTCCTTAAAGAACGATGAATGCGGGCAGGTATAACATTCGTCCCCAAGGAGTTAAGGATGTCATTTTATGCAAAAGAAAGAAAGTAAACACCCTACTAAATCTGCAACTAAATATAATAGAAAAAAAATGCAGCACAAAACGTCTGGAAATAAAGTCTACTTTTAAATGATGTATATAAAATTTGCTTAGATGGTCAACTACAAATCAAAACCAGATCAAAGTTTGATATTTTTTAATGGCAACACCCAATTCCAAAAATATATTTTAGATCTTCGATTCAAACTATGCCCAGAAATGAAATTTCAAGTCATTTGGATGGTACGTTTTTGAATTATAAACATTCACAATTTAGAGCTTCTAATGTCAAATTACTACATTTTCATATTTTTATTAAAATCACCTGAAATTATATTCCTAATATGATTTTTTATTGTTTAATTATAATACTAAAAAACAAAAACGTAAATAGATTGAATTTGTAATTTTAAATATTCTATTATATTAATTATGAAATTAATAATCGAAAAAAATATGAATTACAACCCAGAATGTTTTTGATAGATTTATGTTTATTACGTCACGTTTGATACAAATTCTCAATTTCGAAATTTTCTACCGAATCGTTTTCGAATTATGAGCAAAAAAGGTCAAAATGACTGTTTAAGGGGCTGTCTGTGATGTCCCGAAAATCATAATAAAAAAAAGAAAATTACAATTCACTCATTTTACACAGGTAGCACACAAATATCGGCCAATGTCCCTATCAATATTGGCCAATATCGTGAAAGTCACTGAATGCCAGACGTCAAATTTACAATATCTGCCGATATTCACAGATGTAACTTAAAATTAGTTTTTAAAAGAAAGCATCCAAACGAATTTTTTGCATTTCTTATAACATTATAATACGTAAATAGTATTCTAATCAATAAAATTTTACTATTTTACTATTTTTAGAAAACTTGTATTTTGAATGCCTTATTTTTGATATTTTATTTACATTGGCCAATGTCGTAAAAATGATATTAGTATTCCAACATTCAGAGATATCTGTCGACATTCGTAAAAACAATATCACTTTTTCAAACATTTCAAGATATCTGTCGACATTTAGCATATCTGACGAAGTTTGTAATCTTGACGAAAGTGAATGGTAAGCTCTGATGGACCGCCCATTTTTATAGTTTTCGTTGGCCATGAAATTTGCGTTATATAAAAATTTTCTTTACAAATCTATAGTTATTTATACATATGTATATATTTGAAAAAAAAAAAAAAAAAAAAAAACATAGAAATCTATTGAGATTAGTAGGGAAATTTTTCTGTTGTACAATTTATATAGAAATTTATAGAGACTGCAAAACAGAAAAATTTCTTAAGAAAAGCATTTCATATTAAAATCTATTGATAGTGCTAATAAAAACTTAGTAAGGATATCTGTAATTATTGCTCTAGAATTATTTGTATTTAAAATAATAATGCAGTGCCTATAACGATGTTAAAATATAACAATTGTTAGTTTTATAAAAAACGAAAGATGCTTTTTTTATTACATAAAGTTTTTCAATATATTTTTTAATGGATACTACGTTTATCTTTTTAAAATGCTCTCGAATTTCAGACTTTTAAAATAATTTTATTTTTTATTATAGAAATAATACAAGTTTAGTTTCAAATGTAGGTCATTAGTTTTCAACATAATTTCTTTTTAAATTTCTAACAAACTTAATTATAAAAAGTGATATTTAAATAAATATATGTTAAAAGAAGGTAAAAAAAAAAGTCGGTTGTGATTGAAAAAGTATGATATAATTAAGTTATAATTTTATCAGACATTTTTTTCGTCACTAATAGAAAAGTCTACTACCACCACTTTCTATTGAGAGTTTCTTATTATTACAATTTTAGTAGGTTTTCTACTTTAATCTTTAATTACAAAACTGAAAATCTCTTTGAGCATCAACTTCTAGCTCAGTGAGAAGTATACGTTCACCACATTTGCAAATTGCAGTTGTTGCTGTTTAAAAAAGAAGTTAATGTCTAAAAAGTTATAATTTAATATTTAAAAATGTTATTCTGGATATTGGAAAAATATATCACTCAATGTCAAATAATGATATTCAGCAATGACAGAAAAAAAATATCGCTTAATGTCACAAACTGATATTCAGAGACGTTGGGAAATATTGGCCAACATTGCCAAATATCAAAAAATAATATTCGTGGATATCCTTTTAGGGGGGGGGGGTCATTTAATGTTGGCCAATATTATATTTTGATATCGGCCAATATCTAATTTTGATATTGGCCGATATCTTTGTGCTACCTGGGTAATGAAACATTTCGAATGGTCATAGTCGAAATATATTAAGCGAGTGGAATGGTCATATTGGCCAGAAATAATATATTAATAGAAGTAACGTAGTATTCTGTAGCATTTCAACACTCGAGTACCGAACTTCAATTTAGATACAGCCCCTAAAATATGATCATTTTAAAAAGAATTATTTTTTCGGAAACTAATCGTACGAATTTCACATAAACTTTGATTTAGGCTAATTGATGGATGTAGAATCTATTTATGGTGTCAAACTTGGATAATGCTATTGAAAAATAAAGTTTGAGTTCGTTTTGATATGTAGATGGCCCCCTAAGCAAATTTTATATATAGCATTTAAAAGTAAACTTTATTTCCAATCGTTTGGTACCAGTAACTTTCATCTACAATAATTTGTTGCTGAGTTAGTAGGGGTGTTTACTTTTTTCGCACGACTGTATGCTAAAACCGCACATTATTTGGGTTGCCGCAGTTTGACCTCTATTTTCACCTTAAAAATTTCGAATTCACATCAGAAATTCTGAAAGAAGAATTTTTACTTTAGGTAACCACGAAACGTCTGCCATTAAATAAAGGAAACAATGCTACATAGAATTTCGGTGTGAACGAAAAATTCCAGAATTTAAAAAAAGACCAAACTGGCAAGCCTGCTCGTTACCGACTTCTTGATCTTACAAGAGCATGCTCAAATACAAAAGGAGGAGCACTTGCCTGGGAAAACTAAAGTTAAAGAATCCAAGGACGCGCAAAACTGTATTTTTTTATATCCTTAATAAGAGACTACAAAAATTTTCTGGTATAAGTGCCCTAATATTTTATTTTTAGGTGCGTCCGTAATTATATAAATACGTACCACATATAGTCGTCGTTCAGTTCGTCCGTCTGTCCGCCAGCATATAACAGAGCAAAAACTACCCAACCGAATAGTCTGAAATTTTAAATATATAATTGTTGCAAAATTTCGTCGAGTCATTTCAAATTTTATGAAAATAGGATGTATAGTTCAATTACAGGTAGAGTCAAAAGTTTTCCGTTACATTACGAGCAATGGGATAAAAATTATTTCAAGTGCATTTTAATGATGTTACAGCTTTTCGAACAGAATGAAACTGATACGCACTTATGAAGTGCACTAAAATATACGTTCAGTACAATATGCGGTGCAAAACATTTTTATAAAACTAGTTATAGTACGAACGCACCTCATTGTGTCGTTTGACGTGCAATTTCCAACTTGTTTAAAATGTGTTTCTTTAACGATACATTGCATGATGTTTATTCCTCTCACCTCCTCTTGGGGAACAAAAATATAATAACTGCATACCTAACTAAAAAATTTCTTCTGTTAACAGTTATCCATAACTTAAGAAAAATTTAAATTGTGTCAAATGCTGACATTTTAAATTAAACAGCATATAAACAGGAACTACATTGCTGTAAAATATCCAAAGCCTTCGAGAAAAGCTGTCGAATCGTGCAGTAACTCGAATGATATCTCTTATTTCGTTAACCTTTTCAGTGGCAAGTAATTGTGTTTCTGTAATGTCGCATTCCAACCGGAATTTTCGAAAACTTTTGTTTCAAAATAAAGAAATGCAATTTTCAACTTTTTTCCATCAAATTTATAAAAGTAAAATTTAAACTTAGACTTACACTATGTGCAAAACTACTTAAAAGATGACAGAATACTAAAAAGATGTTAAATTATTTTAATACCTTAGTAGTTTCAACTATAAAAAACATAGTCTTCGTCTGAGGAATATAAGAAATACAATTGTTGTTGGCGTCTAATTTTCAAAATTCACGTAGATGGTGACGAAAGGAGTGAAGGTTGAAGTTAATTTTTAGATCCGGAAAACATTAATAAATAAAACATGGATATAGGGAAGTGGAATATTACTCGTTTTATGATTAATTAAGTAAATTGAGCCAAATTCTACGTATATTGTAGGATAAAACGTCATTGCAAACAGTATTTTCTTTAGTAATAATTTCTATTGATTCGCGGATGATTAAATCATGATAATTCTTTGATTCTCATGATAATTCTTTTGCGTCTTCGAAATTAACTTGTATATTCTGCTTCTGGTTATGTCTAACCATTCTCAACTGAAATGTTTCTAATGGTATTTAATTCATTTTCAAGATGATTAATAGAGCAAATACTAAAAGCTCGTCTTACATAAAAGTTGAACGGAGCAAGTTTGTAGTTAAAAGGTGATGTACTTTCAAAAGGAATGGTGCTGTTAGACTTATTTACTTTTCTGTAGACTGTGCGCTCAATTGTTAAGTTTGATAAATCTTTAATTAGCATTACGTCAAGAAATGAAAACTCGTTATTATTTTCTATTTCGATGGTAAATTTTATGTTAGGGTCCATATTATTTATTCTGTTAAGGATACCAGGACTTTTCGAAAAATTCAGACATGCACTTTTTCGCTTTGAAGCAAACTTAATCGCCACTCCTCCAGCAAAACCGAAAAATCTAATTTGTGCCAAAATAGACCCGATGAAATTTCTGGAGTATATATAATTCCACTGAAAACAGAAAATATTTATCTCGAATGCATATGAATGACTTCACGTTAACTTAAAGTCCGTATTAAAGACCATTTGAGAGATTTAAAGTATAACCGACCTACAACAGCCCTGTCAAGACTTAACCAGAAGCAGAATATACAAGTTAATTTCGAAGACGCAAAAATTATATATCCCTCAAAGAATTATCATGATTTAATCATCCGCAAATCAATAGAAATTATTACTAAAGAAAATACTGTTTGCAATGACGTTTTATCCTACAATATACCCAGAATTTGGCTCAGTTTACTTAATTAATCATAAAACGAGTATAATTCCACTTCCCTATATCCATCTTTTATTTATTAATATTTTCCGGGTCTAAAAATTAACTTCAACCTTCACTCCTTTCGTCACCATCTACGTGAATTTTGAAAATTAGACGCCAACAACAATTGTATTTCTTATGTTCCTCAGACGAAGACTATGTTTTTTATAGTTGAAAGTACTAAGGTATTAAAATAATTTAACATCTGTTTAGTATTCTGTCATCTTTTAAGTAGTTTTGCACATAGTGTAAGTTTAAGTTTAACTTTTTAAAGATGAATTAAGCATTTCTATGTATTTATTTACTGAAGTAAAATTTAATTAAAAGTTTCTTGTGCAAATCTTAATTAAAAGTAGGTGGGATCAGCGGCGTAGCTACATATTCAGCGCCCAGGAGCAAGTGAAGTTTGTGCGCCCTATTGTAACTCGAAAAAGTTCTGCGCATTTTTTGTTTTGCAGTTTAAAATTTATATACTATTCTTAATTCGATTTAAAGTTTTACTTTTATTTGAAAGTCAAAGTATTTCAACAGCGTTTTAAATACAAATAATTCAAAATAAATAATTAATAACGAAATAAATTATTCTGTAAATACCGAGGTATGTTTTGCGAATAGGGCGGGATTTTTGTTTTAAAAGCGCCAATGGGACAGTATAATCTGCCGCCCTTAATATATATTTTTCTTTTCAAGGGTTTCGAAGCATTATAGACTACTAATAAAAAAAAAACACTTGCAAGTTTTTTTTTTGTTTTTGTTTTTGTTTTACTTACTTCTTACATATGGATGAAATACGTTTTTCTGGTTTTAGCGCCAGAAAATCCAAAATTCAAAGTAACATAACTCGGTAAGTTTTGGCAGTACAGAATATATTATTTTACCTGTTAAAGTATGTAGTAGATTTTTCTAAATTTAACGTATAGAACGAAGGAATGGAATAAAAATGTAAACCTCGTAACTTTAAAAAAATAACTATGCTGCCATAAATTACTTTTAAGAGGATGAAGAATAACTTTGAAACTTTTTTACTATTGGAACTATAATTCTACAGCTAATGGTTTAGAAAATTAGCCAATGAATAACGATAAATGTTGACACCCGGGTTCTCACTGGCTTTTGACTAATCTGAGCAGTTTGGCTAATCGCTAAAGAAAAACTAGCCAAATTCAAATAATGGTAGTAATACCGTAATTTCGCGCGTATCCGCCGCACCTCAAATAATTCGATTTCTACCAGAATTTATTTTAAATAGCATGTGACTTGCTTCTGCGTAGCCCTAATTTGACTTCTTTTTTTCAATAAAATTTCCGGTTTAAAAAAGACTTAACTAAGCCGCGGCGGATACGTGGGAAATTACGGTAGATTTGTTATAAAACACTAAGGACATCAAAACACAAATAATGAGTTAGACGGAAAAGGTCGAATCGTACAATAACATCATTTAGAATGTCGCCGAAACAACAATAAAAAAAATCTCTTGCAATTTGACCATTTCAATCTTTAGTTTTCTCTTCTTGTAAAGCATTTTGGCGCAGTGGCGATCGGCCTGATTGACACCCTTATATATTATTCAAGATTCCAGTTTTTACATTCCATAAACATACAATGCAAGGAAAGAAATAGGAAAGCATAGTAATCACAATAAAAATAAGTGAAAATAATTGTATATTTTACATTTTCAAATACTCTGAATCAGTTCTCACAATTTTTTCAAATATTCAATAGGTATTCGTGTATGTCAGAATTTACTCAAGTTCTCAGATTTCCAGAGCACGATTTGGTGTGTTTTTGATGATGTCGGCAGAAACCTTATAAATCTTTCAGTAATTTTCGAAGTTTCGAGTGGCCGCATGGTTTGGTATCTAAACTTTTTATCAATCATTCTGCGACGATAACTGATGAACATTTTCTCGTATATCTCAATCAAATTGTTTTTATTGCTCACGTTCAGCTTATATCCATACAACAACATTTCACCACGCAGACAGTGTCTGCTCAATAAGGGGTTCACAATCACTTTACTACTTTTACTACCAGTATTTTCAGGAAAAAAAAAATTGTCCATGTTCAATCGTAGGAAATCCTATTAAAACAGATCAAATTTTATTTACCAGTTTCTGATAGAAAAGTGATTGTGAAACTCTGAAGAGCCGATACTGCACGCAGGGTCGGACTCAGTCACTGTGAAATAGGCAGACCTTGCATTTTTGGAGAGCACAACATTTTAGAAACTCATTATTTTACCACCTTGCTAGTAGAAACCAACAATGTCCATTAGCATTCCAGTTTTTCTTTCTGTAAATGCTTTCAATTTCGGAACTGGATCCGAAGTTGAAAGCGTCTTTACGGAAAAAAAGAAAATCGAAACAGTGTAAAATAATTGTTTAGACATCAACGTCGTAGATGCTACGGAAAAAAAAGTTTAATGTAAATGAGAAATTTTTAAAGAACGCAGACATTGGTTAACATTAGCTTGAGAATTACTAATGTGGGATTCTAAGTATTGATAATTAGGTAGCTTTCATTACAAAAAGCTACCTATTGCAGCCGTTCGGAGGAAAGCGATTTCAAAAAATTTTGGTATATTTTCATCGATCATGACCCCCAGACCCCGAAACTACCCTCCGTTCAAAAATTGATATATATATATATCCGTATATATACAGGGTGTTCCGTTAAAGGGGTCCAATATTAATAGGGGTAATAGAGGAGATCACACGGAGCATAAATCAGTATATAATGCCTGGCCGGATCTCAATAATTTTCAAGTTACAGCAAATAGAATGAAAAATCGGAAATTTGTAAAAAAACCCTCATTTCTAAACTATCGATAATGCTACATAAAAACGAAGCACATATTTAGAAAGAGCAGAAAAAATCCTACGAAATGACATAAGTTGTTTTAGAATATTGAGAATTAATGGCGAGTTACAAGCTCTGAAACAGTGAAAAAATACAAAATCAAATATTTAGCAAAATAGTTAATCGTTAATTCCAAAAATGCAACTCTACCTACATCAAGGAAAATGTTATAAAATTTGGTCCATTCCGAAAGCTTTCGAAGAAGCTGACAATAAACCATATCAGTTTAATTGTATGGGAGAAATCAAGCAGTTCCCTAGTTACAACTCTGTACTGTTGCACGCTCGGAAAGGGCGAAACTCCGCCCATGACGATTGTAAACACCCCGTTTTAATATCTTTCAATTATACATTTCTGATCAACCTCTATCAATACCCTTTCATTATTCATTCTGGTCAAGTGAATGACATATTGTGCAGCTCTCGCCTTGTCTTAAAGCAAACTCCGTGACTGCTGCGTTTCCTCCATGAACTTTCAGGATGATGAAGAAGAAGTACTTTTTATGCAAATTTTCTATGTGTATAGGAAGAAAAGTGTAATAAAACAGCAGTCATCAGTGGGCGTTATGTTAAAGGGAGGCTGTTGTAAGTGGGATTGTAGTAAGTTGATGTATAATAATTATGCCGGAATACTCTAACGAAGAATATACGGACATGCATCTGATGTACGGGCAAGCTCATGGAAATGCATGTCTAGCACAGCGCATGTACCGTGAGCAATTTCCAAGGATACGTTGCCCAAGTTCGAAACTCTTCATAAAAATCGATAGACGATTACGGGAGACTGGACCGTTTAATACAGCAAGCATTGATGCAGGGAAACCTCGACATGTACGAACACCTGCAATGGAAGAAGATGTACTGAATATTTTTAAAGATAACCCCTCCACGAGTACACGAGCTGCTGCGTCTGAAGTCGGTGTTTCTCACCAAAGTGTGTGGCGTGTTCTGCGTGCAGAAAACATGCACCCCTTTCATGTGCAGCGGGTACAACTGTTATCAGTAACAGATTGTGCTCAGCGGACAGAATTCGTACGCTGGTTGCTTAATGTAACAGAAAGTAATCCACAATTTCTGGAAAATATTTTATTTACTGATGAAGCAACATTTACGAGAGAGGGCGTGGTAAACACGCACAATATGCACACATGGTCATATACAAATCCGTACACTGTTTTCCCGTCGAACGCACAACAAAAGTTCAGTGTGAACATATGGGCAGGTGTCCTCGGCGATTATCTCATAGGACCATATTTACTCCCAGATGTACTCAATGGCAGTACGTACTTGGTTTTCCTACGGGATATCTTACCGCAGTTACTGAAAAATGTGCCAGCAACATTGCGCCACAATATGTGGTTTATGCACGATGGCGCACCGGCACATTTTTTCATAGGTGTTCGCAATCACCTCAATTCAACATATCCTGGGAAATGGATTGGACGCAGTGGACCTGTTGCTTGGCCTGCACGCTCTCCAGACCTCAATCCGTTAGACTTTTTTGTTTGGGGACACCTTAAATCGCTGGTGTATGAAACGCCTGTGGATACACCGGAGGATTTACTAGCGCGAAACGTTGTCGCTGCAGGAGACATTCCCAACTCCGTCGGAGTTTTTCGGCGTGTTCGCCAATCTTTACGACGTCGCTGTCGGCTGTGCAATTCTGTTAATGGGCGCAACTTCGAACACCTATTATAATAATGTCCGTTCGTCTGCCTTCCGACATTGAACTGTGCAGCGCAGGCCAGAAGACTATGCTTCACATATGTCATAAAGTACGTGGAATGTAATTCTTTATTTGTCATTTTTCTTTTATTTTCAACACTTTTTGGCACAGTATTTTGTAAGTCACAGACTGTGGTGTACTCAAATTGTAAATTACAAAGTTTGTATGAATTAATTTAAAATTTAGTGTCTTTTTAAATTTATAATTAATAAAATTATTATGCTATTTGTTATTATTATTTCCTATCATAAATTATGATGCACATATACATACAATAATTGTCCATGTAAAACATGTACTGAAACTTCTTGCATAGTTACAAATCGCAATATTTTTAATTATTTCCGAATTTTCACCACCAGTTTAATTTTAAAGAATTTAACTTAAGTTTTATATCAATAAAAGACCACTTTAAAATGTAGACTATTATTGTAAAGTTATTTTGGTTCATTCAACTCTTGAATAATTAAAAATGTTGCATCTCAGAAGAAGCATGATCGAAAATGTATAGTTGAGAGTAATTAAAAAGGCGGTGTTTCCAATCGTGATGGGCGGAGTTTAACCTTTGCTAGTGTCAAAGAAAGCGGAGTTGTAACTAAGAAACTGATTAACTTCTCTCACACAATTAAACCGATATGGTTCATTGTAAGCTTTTTCGAAAGTTTTCGGAATGGACCAAATTTTACTACATTTTCCTTGTTGTAGCTAGAGTTGTCTTTTTGGAATTAACGATTAACTATTTTGATGTATATTGGATTTAGTACTTTTTTCACTGTTTCAGGGCTTGTAACTCGTCAATAAATATTGCTATTTTAATACAATTGATGTCATTTTGTAGGTTTTTTTCTGCTCTTTCTAAATATGTGCTTCGTTTTTATGTAGCATTATCGATAGTTTAGCAATGAGGGTTCTTTTACAATTTTCCGAATTTTCATTCTATTTGCTGTAACTTGAAAACTATTGAGATCCGACCATGCTTTATATACTGATTTATGCTCCGTGTGATCTCCTCTATTACCCCTATTAATATTGGACCCCTTTAACGGAACACCCTGTATATATATATATATATCTGATCTTTGTCATACTGTAACTCTCGTATTTATGAACCGATTTGGATGAAACTCGGTGTGTACATAGTACATACAAATATCTCGACCGAGTTCGTTGGCCAGCTTCATCCGCCATCTTGTTTCAAAATGGCGGCCATTTAAAAAATTTTAAAAAATTTTAAATTTGAAATGTGGTAGTAAAAAATTTAAAATTGAAAAATATTTTTTTCTTATGTGTTTGACCTTGATACAAAGATTCCGGAGCATTTGTTGTTTTGTCTATATCTTAAAAAATGGCTGAGTTATATAGCACTTTGAATTTCAAGCTTGGCTGATATCTTGAAACGACCTGATTTTTGTCACACGATAACAGGCGTATTTATGAATCGATTTGGATGTACCTTGGTGTATACATAATACGTACCAATGGCTCGACCGAGTTCGTTGGCCAGCTTCATCCGCCATCTTGTTTCAAAATGGTGGCCATTTAAGTTTTTTTAAAAAATTTTAAATTTGAAATGTGGTACCAAAAATTTGAAAATTGAAAAATATTTTGTTATATGTGTTTGACATTGATACAAAGATTCTGGAGCAGTTTTTGTTTCGACTATATCTTAAAAAATGGCTGATTTATAGCACTTTGCATTTCTAGCGGGGCTGACATTTTGAAACGACCTGATTTTTGTCACGCGATAACAGGCGTATTTATGAACCGATTTGGATGTACCTTGGTGTATACATAATACGTACCAATTTCTCGACCGAGTTCGTTCGCCAGCTTCATCTGCCATCTTGTTTCAAAATGGCGGCCATTTAAAAAATTTTTAAAAATTTAAAATTTAAAATGAGGTACCAAAAAAATTGGAAAATGAAAAAGATTTTTTTTGTATGTGTTTGGCCTTAATACAAAGATTCCGGAACAGTTTTTGTTTCTTCTATATCTAAAAAAATGGCTGAGTTATAGTATTTTGAATTTCTATTGTGGCTGACATTTTGAAACAACCTGATTTTTGTCACGCGATCACAGGCGTACTTATGAACCGATTTGGATGTGACTTGGTGTGTACATAGTACATACCAATGTCTCGACCGAGTTCGTTGGTCAGCTTCATTCGCCATCTTGTTTCAAAAGGGCTGCCATTTTTTAAAAAAAAAAATAAATTTTAAATTTAAAATGAGTTATCAAAAAATTGAAAAATGAAAAAGATTTTTTTTTTGTGTTTGACCTTGATACAAAGATTCCGGAGCAGTTTTTGTTTCGTACATATCTTAAAAAATGGTTGAATTATAGCACTTTGAATTTCTAGCATGGCTGACATTTTGAAACGATCTGATATTTGTCACGTGATAACACGCGTATTCATTAACCTATTTCGATATAAGAAGGCATGTGGATAGTATATATCGTAATGTCTCGACCAAGTTTGCTGGCCAGCTTCATCAGCCATCTTGTTTCAAAATGGAGGCCATTAAATTAAATAAAAAATTATATTTAAATTAAGGTGCAAAAGAATTAGAAATTGAAAAAGGTTTCTTTCTTAAGTATTTGACCATGATATAAGGATTCCGGAGCATTTTTTGTTTTGTCGTTATCTTAGAAAATGGCTCAGTCAATGGCTGCAGTTTGAATTTTTAATGTGGGTGACATTTTGAAAAATCTGATTTTTTGCCTGCGACAGAACTTGTATATATCAACCGATTCCGATGTGAGTGAGCATGTGCACAGGAATTACTAAGGTCTCGACCAAGTTCACTCGTTAGCCTCATCCACTATGTTGTCTTAAAATGGCAGGAACTTCAAGATATCGTCGAATTTGGCAACCAAATATAAGTTACTTTAAATAAAAGCAGCTTGGATAAAGCTGACTAATTTCGCGAAAGTCTCATTCATAATGATTTAATATTGATAAAGATTAGGATTGAATCTCCTATGATCGGTTTCCACTAAATTGAGCTTCGTGTGTTTGAATAATATAAGCTTGCTTTTTAAAAATAAGGAATATGAAGGCTACCTCTTCCTCCCGGCACTGGCCGGAAGGACTTTTTTAGTACTAAATTAGAATGTTATGATTAATTAAATCTATTTTTAACTATTTTTGCAGCGGGAGGATAAAACGTTTTATTGCTGCTAGAAATGTTAAGAAACGTGCAAATATTTTATTTTAAATACAAATAGATTTTTATAATGTAAATTGTCTAAAGGTCTGTGCAAGACATATTTTTGTCTTATGCAGAATGCTCTGTAAACCCTAGCAACAGGGTATAATTGGAAGGGCTCAAAAGAACCTTCAAATTGGCTGAAAATTCTTGGAGAAGATCATGCCGCCATTGGTAATGAACAGAATTAGAGAATATATACATTATATTTTTAAAGATTTAAATGGTCCTCTGAAACAAAGAAATTTTCAAGGAAAAAAAATTGCAATTCTCCTACTTTGGAAAGAGAAACAAAAATCCTTAATAAAAAAATACTTCAAAAAAGTATTTTTTTTTAAATTATTAAATAATTTAAGACTCTTCAAATCTAATGTTTGTAGCAAATTTTGTAACTATTAGCTTCACCTGGGGGTGGTCTCAACTTTATCTGGTTTAGGACACATCAACCCACAGGTCGACGGACCAGTCTGAGCCTACCAGAATATGACTTAATTTAGTAAAGTCCTATTTTTCTTTATTTTTTTTTTAATGTATTGGCCTTATTTCAGCACATTTGAAAGAGAAATTATGTCATTAAAAAATGTTTACGCTTTATGAATGAAAGTGCACGTTTTCTTTAAAACTCGATGTCTGTATCACCAGTGAAAATGTTTCACCTTTGTATAAAATTAGGAACTAAGTTTTTATTCATTTTTATATTGTTTTGAACTCACAGTATTTCTATAAACTGTTTGGAAAGTTGAGTGGAGTAATTCCAGATTCATATCGAATTGTGTCGGGAAGAGGGAGCAGAGCCTGATTACGGCTTAAGCAAATTCACATTAGTATTTCCGAAAAATATGTTTTGCCTTATTTAATCCCAAAGTTCAGCAATTAAATAAGGTTTAATTCTGAAAAATACTTTTCGAAAAAAGTGGTGTAAATTTGTATAGGCGATAATCAGGTCCGAAGGAACACTAAATTTTTCTCTCTTTTTGAAGGAAAAGACTTATCAATTCTGCATCTGAGATTTTCCATATTTTCAAAATCTCAAAAACAATACGCACAAAATTTAATTTGCCGCTTAGCCCCCCCCCCCCAATCCCCCCATCTAAATTTTGTCACCGTGGACCGATGTGGAATATGCGTAAGTCCGGTTCTTATTATTGCTTTGTAATCTGTATTGATGCCCATGTTTAGTTTCCCCAAAACAAAACAAAACTTCAAAATTTTCGTTTTCTTTTTTTTTTTTTGTAAAATGGTCAATGATTTTCTTCAACTTCTCAAACTTTTTTTTTTTAAATCTTAAATTAACTAATTAGGTAAGGCTGTTACATCGTAAATATAGGTTTCTCAGCAGTGATTTCTTTGGCTTACATTATTTCCGTACAATAATCACCATGATAAATTTCTGAAACATTTTCAAGATAAATGTACCTGGAAGTTTGTTTAAATGGTGGTTGCCAATAAAGTGACCAATGAGAGCCCTATAAATAAGTTTTGATTAGTTTAAGATTTGAAAATCTTCAACTGTTCTACGGAAAATTTTCAGAAAAAAAAAAATCGGGCATGCTGAAACGGTGTTGGAGAAGTTACTCTGGGCTACAGTACGGTATGAATTACAATTAAAACTTCGCGAATAGAAGTAAATTCTTTTAACTGTGTATAAAAACATGTTTTAAATTGAAATAGTTGAGGTTAAACACAGTAGAAAATAACACACAAAGACACAGCAGTAAAAATATAATAGTGGGGTTAAAACAAAGTAAAATAACATAGGAACGTGCCTATTGTAATAAGATTTATCTATATTATCTGATTAATAGTGAAAAAAATATGCAAATATTTTTACAAATTTTCATTTTGTTCTTTCTAATTTTGCGCCCTTTAGGATTAGGGCGCCTGGAGCAGTTTGCTCCAACTGCTCCACGGTAGCTGCGCCCCTGGGTGGGATATAATATATATCACACCGCCCACAAGGGGTTAAAGGGTTGTGGGACAATTTTTTATCCTGCAATATTTTAACAAAATCTTTATTCTATAATTTTGGCTGGAGAATGTGCAAAATTCCATTTTCATATTCCCAAATATAATATTTAGAAATTTCTGAGAAGAATTCAATTCAACATTACAGAAATGCAATTATTTCTGTTTCAGGGGTCGTACTTTACATGAAAAATTTCAGGACAAGTATCAGTATTTGTTTAAAGAAAAATAAATCTAGGATACACGCGAATAATATTGACTTACTTAAGAAGAGATTTTCTATAAAAAAAAAAAAAAAAATAGTGGTACCGAAGAATTACCTGATTGTGAAATTTCAGGACAAGTACGACCCCTGCTGCTTCCAAGAGATCCAGTCTTGCTTAAATACAGCCATAGCAGACCAATTTCGATTTGAAAAAAAAATGAGATAGTCCATTTAGAAGGTGCATAAAGTCTGTTTTATCCATTCACATAATAAACCAAGTCTGTTTTCACATACTTTATCATATATGTCATCTGTTTATAGACTTGGTTTGTTGTGAGAGTGGACAAAACAGATTTTATGCACCTTCAAAACTAAATAAAACCTCAAAAGTTGTCCCGAACATCAAACTAAAATACACGGCGGAAGATGTAAGGAGTAAAATAAAACTCCAAAACTTTATTCTCTAAATTATCTTTACTCTCTATAATTGAAAGTGCAAGACAGTTGAAAACTGTTAAAAATGACAATTTTGTCGTAAATGAATTTTCATAAAATTCTGAACTTATAACTGAAAATTTGAATATATATATATATATATTTGGCAAATGAAAATTTATTTTTATAGCTGACATTTTTGGAATTAGCTATTGGTGAACCATAAAAGAGGAAAGCAACTACGATTAAACATAACTATGAAAGTAGAGTGTTGAAGAAAAACTGGAGAAGTTTACAGACGGGGAGACGGATGCACAGACCTCATCATGTATAAATCGAGCCATAATATCATCGAGTACCCTCAGTATAAATTACAAAAACATGGGTATTATCTTTTATATAAGCAAAAATATTACGTCTGAATTCCATCTTTAAAATATTTACATTAAAATCACAGACAATACATAAAACAATTAAAATTATTGCATAAAAACACTAAAAACATATTAAAATTGGGACGTTTCGGATCATCACGATCCCTCCTCAGCCAATTATAAACGTTAAGTCAATACTATCAACAGTTACAAGAAAAACACAACAGAAAGTCATCAATTTCAGGTTACAGTTAAAATAAAATAGAATACTCGGCCGGCACAGATGCAGTTTCGTTAATCGCTAAATCCTTGGTTTTAGTATGCCAAGCCTCAAAAAACACTCTCCCTGCGTAATTATTGCAGCCGGATCGGATCACAAAAGCTTTATTAAAATCTGGAAAATGGTCGGTTGCAATAGTATGCTGAACGATCTTTGAATTCAAATTTCTACATCTAAATGCCTGTTTATGCTCTCTAAGCCGTATTTCAAAGAGGGTATTCCTTTACGTCCGATTATTGACTTTACGCGTTCGCCCGTTTATAATCTTTCAAAATATCTTTCGTCCCTTTTAAAGCCATTATCTTTAAATTCTCCATACAGTTTGAATTCCCCCCTCACTTTTCTTAACCACCTTAAAAATTTTGAGTTCCCTCTCGATTGTGTGATGGCCTCATTTGATGTTGTTAGTCTTTTTACTTCAATTCCAATTGAGTATGCTTATACAGTTATTGATGAAATCTGGCCTGTTGACAATGTAAATTTGAATTCTGTTATTGATAAGAGCACATTTTTGAGACTTTTTCAGTTTTGTATGTCATCGAATTGCTTTATTTTTAATGAAAAGTATTATAGGCAAATAAATGGTACTCCAATGGGGTCACCATTGTCTGTTATTCTTGCTGAAATCGTTATGCAATATATAGAAACAAAGATTTTTCATATTACTGGTTGTTTAATTAAATTTTGGCGTAGGTACGTGGATGATGTTTTCCTCGTTGCTGAGTTTCATGACCTCCCGGTTATTTTAACGCATGCAAATTCAATTTGTGGTTCTATACAATTTACAATTGAATATGAAACTGACCAACAGCTCCCCTTTCTAGATATATTGATTCGTAGAAGTTCTGTTTCCACTTCCCAAACCCTTGTAACCACAGTCTATAGAAAACCAACATTCACTGGGCAGTATTTAAATTTTAATTCAGTATCCCCCAAATCCCATAAAATTGCAGTTATTAGAGCCTTGTTTGCTAGAGCTTTGCGTTATTGCAGTACTGAGGAGCTTTTCAAGATAGAAAAACAAAAAATCTTAATTGATTTACACCTAAATGGTTACCCATTAAGATTGTGCCTTCGAATTCTCAGAGAAATTCTCCTTGCAGACATGAATAACCCTCCACCTTTCCAGCGTACAAAATCAAATGTTTACGCAAGCATACCTTATTATAGCTGCATTTCTGAAAAGATTTCGCATTATTTGAAATCAGTTGGTATTCATACATCTTTCATTCCCCAAAATCCTCTTAAGAAACTGTTATGTAATTTTAAACATAGATATTCCATCCTGCATTTTAACCCTAGAACTACCGAAAATTTCACTCAAGTTTTATAAAAATATTGCACATCAGAATTCTTATTTAAAACTATGGAACTTATTTACTTAACTCATTATTGTCTGGTTTACACATTTAGTTTATTTTAAAGAAATTTCTGGTTAGAATAAATATTTCGAATGTACCCATCGGGCCCATTGGACCCGTCTGGTAGACGGAGGGTTAAAGACATCGTCTACGGAATTCCGTGTGAGCAGTGTGAAGCGGTTTATATTGGTGAATCTAGCAGGACACTTGAAATACGGCTTAGAGAGCATAAACAGGCATTTAGATGTAGAAATTTGAATTCAAAGATCGTTCAGCATACTATTGCAACCGACCATTTTCCAGATTTTAATAAAGCTTTTGTGATCCGATCCGGCTGCAATAATTACGCAGGGAGAGTGTTTTTACAGGCTTGGCATACTAAAACCATGGAACTATTAATAAGAAGGAACTGACATATCATTAAAATAGTGAAGCTTCGACTGTAACCGCTGTCCCAGGATTTGTTTACCACTGGTGGAAATTACCACCAGTAGATTTATATAGAAAATTTCAACTTATTTAAATACTTTGTAATTACAGAAATTCAGTCATAAATTACCATAGACACAGATTTTTATTTTTACTGGTAGGAGTTTACTTTGGCGGTAGTTAGGCCCTGCGTTTCCGCCATATTGTGACAACCAGGGAAACCAACTGACAGTTTTACAAGGCATACTGACACCAGTAAAAACAAATAGAAATTTTTATGACATATTTGAGAAAAATTTCCAACAATAAGACACTTAATTAAGACGAAATTTTCTGTTCAATTTTACAGGTGTGAAGTTTGCTCTCGCGGTAATCAGAAACTGCAGATCCGATTTGAAAAACAGCCGCCATCTTGTGACAACCTCCTCAGTTACTTCACTCGCAACTGGTAGACGGTACACTATATGTCTCCTCCTCTTTATTCATAACTCCATTACTAAAACCAAGGATTTAGCGATTAACGAAACTGCATCTGTGCCGGCCGAGTATTCTATTTTATTTTAACTGTAACTTGAAATTGATGACTTTCTGTTGTGTTTTTCTTGTAACTGTTGATAGTATTGACTTAACGTTTATAATTGGCTGAGGAGGGATCTGATGATCCGAAACGTCCCAATTTTAATATGTTTTTAGTGTTTTTATGTAATAATTTTAATTGTTTTATGTATTGTCTGTGATTTTAATGTAAATATTTTAAAGATGGGTATTATCTTATCAGACAAGCATCTCATAGATACAACGAAAGCAATAATGTAGTCTTTTGAGGCTAGTAATCGAGTGTTAAGCTGTGGAAAAAATGTAAGGCAAAAAAAGAAAAAAAACTCGTAAATGGAATATAAAGTTAACCAACTCCGGTTCATCAGAATGTTTTTCTTTACTTAAAATTAAAGTGGATTTAAAATATTTGTAGGTAATAACGGCAAATATTATGTAAAAACGCCTGAGAGAATGTTTGAGAGATCACGTTTTTCGCTGTGAGACGGTGCTCGAATTCATTTGTCGCTTCATCTGGTGGCGCGGTACTGTGGCATATTCAGACACTGTATGTAATGATCCGCCCCTCTCATATTTATTGAATTGAACTCGAATATCAAAGTCTTTTGTAAATTGGTGCTTTAGATAGGTTTCCCAAGTTTATGTGTCGGTAAATATATTTCAACGTACGAATTTAATATAAAATGTCTTACAATTAAAAACAAATGTGGACAACATGATAAAAATACATTTTCTGTAAGGTAGAAGCCACGCCCTTAGTCAAATGAGGCTTAGATGCTTTATGTTCCCTCAGCCGTTGTTTTGAATTGTTTGGCGATTTTTTGTTGGTGTGTTGGCGGTGTTTATGTATATGGCAACCTAGATATGTGGAAGCCCGTGTGACGTGTCGTGTTCTGGCAACCCCTGAGAAGCTCATGTTTAGCTTAGAATTTTCTGGATGTATTTTGATATCGTGTTGTATCTTTCTGTCTTTTTATTTTTATGTTAACCCTTAACCGGAAACGTGAAAATTCCGTGCAGAAAAGAACACTTAATAATTTATCAAATAGTGAACTTAAACATTTAATCTTTAATAGTAATGCATTAACATGACCAATTTTTTAATATAACAGCATAAAAATACGCTTTGAATGTCGGAGAGAGAAAATATTAAGGGCAGATATGTAAACGCAACCGTCTCACAGGCGGCACGTTTCCAGTTGAGAGTTAAATTTATTGGATGTATTTCCTTGACTGTGGTTTCTGTAGTCCGTTTAAACGCTCTTTGTAATTAAGAAATATGAGGAAATTTTGATAAGAAAAGGAGGTTTGTTTATAGCATGTAAATGCGTATTCATAAGTCTATTTTGGAAAATGAGGGTGATGTTATGAGAGATATTTCGAGCTGGAGCTTTCAAGAAAGCAGACGTCTGTTAAGGTATGTTGATAAATTTATGTATATTTTGCTGCTTTAAGAGTTTTTCACATTTTGAGATTGCTATAAAACGAGAACTGCTGAATTTTGAGAATGCTACACCGCGAGAAATGCTGAATCCAGTGATTTTGTTCCGGTTAATGGGCGCGAAGCGTTTATACAACGATTACTGATTGCCACTTTAGCGAGTTTTGTTTTTTATGTATATTTTGCTGCTTTAAGAGTTTTTTACATTTTGAGAATGCTACACAGCGAGAACTGCTGAATGCAGTGATGTTTTTTTCGGTTAATGTGCGCAAAGCGCTCATACAACGATTCCTGATTGCCACTTTAGTGAATTTTGTTTATTATTTACATTTTATTTTCGTTAAGTCAAACATGCGTATAAACCGGTGCTTGGAGACATTTACTACTTGGCGGAAAAGGGGTTTTCACGCCAAGAAAAATTCCAAGAAGGCGGCCAACTTATGACATCTGTTCCGCCAATGATATTTTTTGAATGAAAACAACAGTTTTCGTTTCCCGTCGTGAATGCGTTAAGTTATATTAAATGTTAACTCCAAATGTACGTAACTCTTAAAAATATATATTATGATAAAAAATCTTTTATAATTCATTTTCGTGTTTTCTTGTTTTATGTTTTAAATATTTCTTATTATTTTACGATACCTGCCAAACCTTACGCTTTATATAACACAAAAATCTATAGTGAATTATCTTTATATCGAATATATATATATATATACTGAATTGTTTTTAATACTCAGTTTTCGAATTTTCAAGTGTGGCCCACCTGTACTGCACGCCGTCTTGGAACAGTCGAGTGTGACCCACCTGTAGTGCACGTCTTCTATGGAACAGTCGAGTGTGACCCACAGGTGATGCACACAGCCTGATGCAACAGTCAAGCGTGACCCACAGGTGATGTAGGCCGCATGAAGGGCCAGTCGAGCGTGACCCACCTGTGATGCACGCCGGCGTGAAAGTGTTAAACTAAAGCATTGTTGCGAAATATTATGCTTTTTTGTACCACAAAAATTAAAAGAAAATTTTACCTTTTCTAATCGCCGTAACTGCAAATTAGCACTAAAACCAGCGGAATTTTCACTCATGTTTTATAAAAAGTATTTCTCACCATAATGTTTATTTTAAACTGTTTAACTTACTTCATTAGCCTATTTGTCTACAGTGTACATTTTACATATCTTCTAAATAAATTTCTGGATCGAATTAATTTGATATGGGTCAAAATGACCCCTGATGGCGGTTCTAGTGTTAAATAAGGTAAATATTTCTGTTAGATTTTTGTGTAATAAAAAAGCGTAAGAATTGGAACGTATGGTAAATTAATAAGAAATATGTAAAATATAAAACAAGAAAACAACAACAAAAAAAAATGAAATATTTTTTTTTCATAATATTTTTAATTTTAGAAAAGAATTATGTGCATTTGGAGTTAACATTTGTGTTTTGATACGCAAATGCTGCAATATGCATTTTTATTTTATCAATTTTTGCCAGCAGTATTAAAATAAAATAAAATGAAATATTTACGTTTAAGTAAACATTACTGTGTCAAACATGAGATTATTTTAAAGAATATAAATATCTTTTAAAATTCTTCAATTTTAAAAATGTTAAATTTAATGCAGAATTTTTAAAACTATCAAATCAATAAATTAATTTAGGTAAGTGATAGTGAGTTTCTATATATCCACATTTAACCCTTTGGTTACGAAGCCTTCAGATAAAGGACTATTGTTTCTAGTTGTCCCGCGTAAATCGAGGCTCCAAATGTTATGGACAGCACTAATTTCGTACACTTTATTTCGCCATCTCTATTCGCAGATAATTCAGCCATTAGATAAGGCGTAGAAAATTACTTGAAAATATTGGTGTAACGAGCATTTGTAGCCCATATTTACGCTGGGTACTTGGCAACACTATATACTTCTCAGCGACTGTTTAAAATTATATTCGTTCCATCTATTTGAAAATAATATGTGTCTCAGATTTATACCCTTATTATTATTATTATACAATTATTTCCTTCTGAAATCTACCGCAAACTGATTTTTTGTGGTACGATGGAATATAACAAAAATTAGTTTGTCCTGGCAATGGAATTATGGATAAAGTGAGGGAAACATATGCAGTAAAATGTACCAGTTGAGAGTGAAATAACTGAGGAGGTTGTCACAAGATGGCGGCTGTTTTTTTATGTAGGATCAACAGTTTCAGATGACCACCAAAGCCAACTTCCACCAGTAAATTTTGAATAGAAAGTTTCAGCTTATGCTTAACGGCTTATTCCTGAAAAATTTCTGTCACATATATGATAAAAAATTCTATTCGTTTTAACTGGCAGGAGTCAGCCCGGGAATTTTAATCTCTTTCACCGACGCTGACAAGAGATTGTTTAAGTTGTCACAATATGGAGAAATGCAGGCCCTGACTGAAGCAAAGGTAAACATCCATGGCTAAAAATAAATATCTGGTTTAGGCCAGAATTATGACTGAAATTCTGCATTAATAAAGAGTTTAAATAAGATGAAAAATTCTATTCACATTTAATGGTGGAAGTTTTCCGCGGCTATAATGAGCCAATATGTAACCGGTTACAGTTGAATCTTCACTATTTTGAGGATATATCATTTCCTCTTTATTCATAGTTCCGTGGTCCTGGCCGGTAATCAAAGAGTTCACTAAATAGTTGCAGGTTAAATTTTACGTTAATTGAAATCAACTAAAATTTTTGACATTATCATTTGAGTTTATATTACCATACACATCAATTACATATTTAATTTTCATAACAATATGAACATATTTAACCGTGCGAATTCCGAGAGACAGGCTGGCTGACACAAAAACAACACATTTTTGGTTACCTTTGTAATTATATAAATACACAGCACCTATAGTCGTTGTTCACTCCGTCTGTCTGTCTGTCCGTTAGCATATAACAGAGCAAAAACTACCAAACCGAATACTGTGAAATTTGACATATGTAATTGTTGCAAAGTTTTGTTGAGTCATTTCAGATTTTATGAAAATCGAATGTATAGTTTAATTACAGGAAGAGTCAAAAGTTTTCCGTTACATTTCGGCCAATGGAAAAAAAAAATATTTCAAGTGTATTTTAATGATGTTACAACCTTTCGAACAGAATGAAATTGATATGCACTTATGAATTGCACTAAAATATACATTCAGTACAATATGCGGTGTTAAATATTTATAAAACTAGTTATAGTACAGAAGCACCTCATTCGCCTCTCTTGACGTGCAATTTAAGTGTTAAATTAGCTTTAAAATATTTTTTGTAAGATTTCACAAGTTATAATAGATTACTGTTATAATAGATTAAAGATAATAGATCAAGTATAATAGATCAAGTTATAATTGATTCTGTCCCAAAAATGTCCTCGAACATTTTTTTCTTGCCTATCTATATACATTAGAAGATATAATATGCATTAAAAATAAAAGATTTATTTTCTTTTTGTTAGTTACGGTAATTACTTAATATGGGACATAACGCTTCTACAAAAATCCATACTTAGAGAAAAAACTATATCCATTTTTTCCTTTTTATTTTAATCTAATTTATCATGCATATATCTAGTGTATAAATGTTTCTGACGTACATATGACTAGATGATGGTACTGTTGGTGCATCATTAGTGAGCTTTTCGCCAACATAAGAATATTCTACAGTTGTAACACTATCGTAACATGGAAAGCATACCTGAAAGACATTTCCAAACATTTAATTATAGAAAGCTCAAAAGAATTCATAAAAATACTAAAAGATGTATTTAGATTTTTTCTAATTTGTAATTTTTTTTCCATTCTGTTTTACAAAAATACAATATTTTTTCTAAATGTAAAAAAAAAAAAAAAAAAAAAAAAAAATTGCTTTATTATACATTTATGTCAAACATAAATCATGCAATATCTTTCCCTACATTGTATCAAAATACATTTGTCTAGCAGCCAACGCATCCCTAGTAAATATATGTTTTTATGCACCATATGTATTCAAGCGATAAAAATCTAAGTAAAAATCCTATTCAACGTAGTCCAGACGGTACTCTAAAGTGCCACTTTGAAAAGGGCTTCTTAAAGTAAACAAACTGAAAATTAACTTTTTTTAACATAACATATTGTAAAGTGATGTATTAAAAGTATGAAAAAAATGACAGCATTGTCTTTAAAATGTAAGGTGTTTACAAGCAATCGTTAGGGATTTTCTGAAGTCAAGAAAATGGAAAGAAATATGAAACTCACACCCTGCAAAATAGTTTCGTGAACATTTTTCTGCTTATTGGAACTGCTATTGCTTTCTAGTGATGGTCAAGTGCAGTATTTACCGTTGTTTCTTGAAAGTACCATTGCGAATGCATTGAGTAAGTGTGTTTTAATTGGGGATGAAAATTGTGATATTTTAAAGTACTGTCGGGCATAAACGGTTAAAACATACTTCAGATAAATACACTTCGTAGATTGTAAGACAGTTGACATTCTGTGACGATTAAATGGTAACTCCAACTAAACGGCGTATCAAATAAACGGAATCTACTGTATACATTAATTCCAGATAACAATTTTTCTACCCATGCTTATTAGGGCCACATTTTCTACCAGATTTTACATATATCTTGCCTATCTATATTTATTCTTACAAACATCGAACAAAACTTATCAGGAAAAATAATTTTCTGATATTTTCCTAATAATTTCCATATCCACATAATAATTAGCTCTAGTATTAACAGCCTAAAACTGCTACCGATTAAATGCATGCAAAACACACATTTCCGCTTCCGCTTTTATTTAGAAAAATAGAATTCATACCAGAAAATGCAAAATATATTTTCAGATTTATTTAATGTCAGACTTTTTTGACTACTCAAAGTAAAAATTCCTCCTCAAAAAGTTTCGGTCTGAAGTCAAACTTTCGTGGTAAAAACGGAGGCCAAACGAGACACCCTGTTACCACTTACTTGATTTTTTTACTCACACTCAATGAAAGACGGATGAGCATTTCTTGATTAGCTGCTTTTGGTCAGATAATGTGTCAACGCATGGTATTTTTTATGCTGGTCAGATAATGTGTCCTCGCATGGTATTTTTTATACCTCTAAAAACGTACTGTATACATTTTCTGGTGTAAGTTTTATAATATTTTCTTGTTTAAGAAATGTCGACTTATTCTGTTCCAAATCCAAACTGGCTATTTTCTGATAAATGTTTTATTTCATTTTTGCTCTAAAATGTACCAAATTGGTAGATGCTTGTATTGATGAACAATTTAATCGGACCGTTTTTTCCATTTTTTGATAAAGCACAAGATTTTTCAAAAAATAGTTAAAATTTGAGATTTGAACCGAATTTCCGGACACTAAAGCGCAGGAAAAGGAAAAAAATTCCAGCCTGAGAGAACAATAAGTTATAACTTAAAATTTTATTCCTTTGTCTGGGGGAAAACAGTTCGATTATAAGTCACTTCAATGAGCATTCTTGCTTTTATTTAATAAAAAATTAGTCACAAAATGTGCGAAAAGTTTAACGTTGTTGAATGTGGATTCTTTTTTTTTTTAGAATTGCGTTAACACTACAAGGCATGATTTTTATTCATCTACACCAAAAAAATGTGCAATTGCTGCATATGTAACAGGAAAAATATTTATGAAATTCACATGATAAGGTTAGTTGGGGTAACTGGACCCACGAGGTAACTGTGGGCCATAGGCTATTTTATAAAAAAGCTGTTGGTGTTTTTTAAGTTTTAGCTTTTGTGAACAATGCCCCTTAATCTTTACTTCCTAAAACAACGTGTATCAATTCATTCATAACTCGCACTTTGCTATGATAGGTTGTCAAAAATTTACGTTTCTTTTTTTAAAACATCGTCAATATGGCTGAACTTCCTCGGCTTTTTATTAAAATACTGTAAGTACTTTTATTAAACAATATATTTTTTTTAAGATTAGACATATAACTACATTAATATTATTAGGTATCTATGCATATTTACTTCATGTTTCAAATGTAAGCCCGGTATCCCAGTTACCCCATAAATATTTCAAGAATGGGGTAACTGGGACATGTATCCGGGGTAACTAGACCATGCTGGATCCAGTAACCCCAATAGTTATAGATAATGTTTTTGTGTTTCTCTTACTACGGGAAGTAAATTTCTCCATTGTTTTTTGCTCACAATAAAGAAAATTATAGAATACCTTATTAAAATTACGTAATGAAATTTTAAAAAAGCATATTGAGTGGATTCAAATCAAATTTCTTGACCCCTTGAGAGGCGATGATGCCGTTATGGCATCACTTAATTTTAATTCCTAATTGCCACATTGGCACCTGAATTTTATATTGAAAATTTCACCTTTATTAAGTACGCGAAAATATACTTTTATTTGTTTTCAGATAGACTCTCTTGTAAATATTGGTGTCAGTAAATTATTTCATCATTTTACAAATACAAGTACCTTACCCCTGAAGGTGAGATAGCCAGATCTTGAAATTGTACTGTAAACAGGAGTCGCATTCTATAGGGAAACCTTTATCGTTCCTGCCACTACTTTGAAAATAATATGTTCATTGCACTTTCTTTATGGGTTCTGGTTGAACAATAAAATTTTCCCTACATAATGCGACTCCTGGATAAAGATAAAGTACTTATGTAGCAGTTTAATCATAGATTTACCATGCTATTTTTTTCCTTAAAATACCCATGTGACTTTTATACTTATTATCTATACTAAAGTACATATACGTACTTACTCAGGTTTTATGGTTTTGGTATAAATAAATCTAATATTTTCACTTTTAGTGCTTTTTTTAGGCATATTGACAGCAAAGGATTCCCTTAGAACGCTGTATATTGACATATAATTTACATGATCTGCCTGGTTTAAATTTTTAAAAGTTGTTTACACTTTTTCAAACAGAACCTATATCCGATATGATAAAATATAAACCCGTGTGGAACATAGACCCCCCTGGTCCAGTTACGCCAATTTTGGGGGCAACTGGACCCATGAGGAAAGAAAGAAGAAACATGCATATTTTTATATTTTTGAATTTTAAAATGTAATTTTGAGCATTTCTGTCTGATAGACGGAACCTAACTGAACACATTTACAGAAGTCCAGGCTTTAATTCAAATGAACATTAGCTTTTTCAAGCTGAATTGTCAGAAGCTCCAGCGTCACATTGTAAAATCATGGTCCAGTTACCCCAACTAACATTAAATGTTCAATATATTTTTATACTTTGTATAATGCCAAAGTTTTACATTGAAAAATGTGCAACATACAAACAAAAATTTAAAATATTCAAAAGTCTTGAGACAGCGGCTGGATCCCGGAATGTTTCGAAAGCGGTTTCTTAAAAAAAAAATGCGCAAAATTAAAACATCACTCAAAATATAAAAAACAATTAACTTCCGCCATCAGAGTTCAATGTTGACCAAATGAACTCCACTGCAGCTGTGAGGCAATTTGCACAAGACATCCACCAACGGATAAATAAACAAATAAGCATTTTTTGAAATGTGGCGGTGAGCAACTGGCATGTGTTTGTAATGATGTTAATATAGACATTTGTGTTTCTGTATACTGCAGTGAAAGAAATGTACTTATGAGATGGAATGTTATGCATGCGGAACACAGGAAAAGGCCGCTATGCCACAAATGTGGCTACTTGTAAAGATATTGTAGACCGTATGACATTACGCCTATTTATGACATTTGGCTGATAATTTGATTATTAATGAAAGTGGATGTCAGTTGAAAAGTGCCTAAAGCATAGGGACTCTTCAAAAAAGGAAAATTTTATAAAAGGTTGGGTGTTACATCTGTTACCAGTTTTGTCTATTAGTGTGCAACATACTTGTGTTACAGATCTGAAGCTTGGTATTTCAATTCATAGTAACGGCTTTTGAAAAGCATACTGGCGCATGTTTCAAATGTAAGGGCGGAGATTTGGTAGTGCACCAAATGATGAAATTTTGTTATAACTTCCCTCGTAGTCAAATCTTCCCCACCACATAGGCGAGTTTTGGAATAATTAGTCATACGTTTGACTATAATTCTGAAGTCATGAAACGTTTCAACAACATCAAGGTGATGGATGTTATTCGTTGTACATTCATGTATAATCATGTCTCCGACGTTTTCCCTCAAGTTTTGCTGAAGTTCAGGATCTGCTTCCCTCTAATCCAAGATAAGGATGTTTTTCTCTTCACGTATAGGCTATTTTAAAGTATCTAAATACAATTCAGTCAACCACTTTGATGTATTCCATGAAGTGGAACTGTTTAGTATAACAGCTGTTGCAGCTGTTGTAGACTTTTTTTTTTACTCGGGGCCCAAATTTGAATGCAGCTCCTGTGGAGTTAATTTCGGACATGTAATAGTTCGATTGGATTTTTTTTTAACAAGACATTTCCAACGATACCACTCTTATCAAAATCGGCGTTTAGCGCCTCAAGTAGCTCCTATGCAAGATTCACACTTACTCTGGTTTTACAGGTAAACAAGTGAATGTTTTCAAGGGCTTCCTAGTTGCAAAGCAACTCCACGCCCTGTAGATGAGTATTTGTTGAGCCCATCATGAAAAAAGTTATAAAACTAGAACTATAGTGCATTATGCGACTGCTTAATGAAGAATGTGTAGAATGTTGAATGGATAGCAATGGCAGAATAGAATAGATGCGTCAATCTAGCAAACAGTAGAATGTTTGGACAACTCACCTAATCGCCCACAACCGCACGAACGACGGAATAAGACAATACAGGTCTTTAAAAAGTACCGTAAACCCCCCAAACGGTATAGAAAGGAGGCGCAATTTTCAACATGCGACATGTCTTCCTTTTCAACTGCTATGGCTTAATATATAATACCTTTAGCTTTTACTTAATTTCAAATACATTTGTTGTAAAAATAGTTAAGAAATAAGTTGCAAAAAAATTAATAGTATAAATTAAATACCGGCTTCGTAATATACTATCAAACTTTGGTGAATTTTCATTGTTTCAAACCTTTCTAGCCCCCTTAAAAGCTTTTACTAGACTGTTTTAATAATAACTAAAATGAATCATATTCCGTGTTACACGTGGTAGAAATTTATCCTCACTTACTAATGTTCAATTAAAGACTATTAGTCTAACGTTTCATTAAAAATACACTAAACAATTACAGAAAATCTTATTTTAAAAGAAATATTTATTTTGATTGTAGAATATTTTGATTAATCGTACTATATGTCAATTATTGATTTTTTTTTATTATCCATCAATATCTTTACTGCATAGAATTCCAGAATGGTATCATGGTACATAGATATTTTCTTAATCAATTTTGTTTTCTGTTTCATGTCATGTTCAAGATTTTATACAAAAAAAATATTTTTTTAAACTACAGTATGTTACACTATAGGATGCCCTTATTATTAATAATTTCGGACATATATGTTTCCCTTTAAAGAACACAACGCTTCAAAAATTATGCTTATATTTCAAAGTTACTTTTATTACTAATGCATTTTTAATTATTGGATCTTTTAAAAATATATTATAGGCATTTTTTATCTATTATTGCGCATAAATATACTTATATATATATATATATATATATATATATATATATATAAATTTTATATTTTTCATAAAACATTCAACAGGACACATTTGTTGGTTATTAAAATTGAAATTTTTTTTTTTATTTTATCCACATGTTTTGTAGCTGCAATATTTATGAACGTTCCTCGAATGAGTTTCATTGGAAAAATTTACTTACTGCGTATTTATTTTAATTTATTTGCTTGACTTTATTTTGGATAATTTTCACAATATATTTATGTTATGTTTCGGAAAATGTAACTCTACAAATTTAAAAGCATTCCTTCAACAGAGTCTTTAAAAATAAATTATTTGTTTTTACTTGTATATGATTAAATCCATGTGCCCGTAAATAAATGCTGAATTCATGATTAATGCATGTTTTATTACATGCGTTTTACAAGATTTAATACACTGGCATCCAAAACCTAAGGTAAAACCGGTATTTTGTCAGGCGAGAGAGGTTTTTTTGTTTATGTTTCCGAAGAAGTGATGAATGTGCCTCTAGTTTGAGAATTTGCTAATTTCTTTTTGTACTTAAATATCTGGCTGAAGCGATTTTTAAAAGATTTTTAGTGTTTGAACATGCTTCCGCTGTTACAATTACAACATATCAAGGGACGGACAAGCAGTACATTTGTACAGGGTCCTGAACTTAAAAGTGTCCTTCCAGTGTTCGATTTCTTATTATGTATATGCTTATAGAGGCGCCATTCCATACCTACACAGGGTTCCGCTATTTCTGTTCATGCCCATAGTAGATATAATATCTAAAATATATTATATATGACAGCTTAGAATTGCCACCAAATACAGCGGGTTTTTATTCACAAATTTCGAGTTCCAAAAGAAGATACTTTCAAATTCCGCACGTCACATAGTTAAAGTATAATTAGTAGTATATAAACATAGACTTTGTTTAAAATTACATGAATTTGTTTAAAAATAAAAATCAAGACTTTTTTTAGTAACTTCCTGCGACAGAAAAATTCTGCAAATTCTCCATCACATACACTAAAACCTATAATAGTATTATGTACGCAGGGCTCAGTGTTGCCATATTGGGGACTATTTTTCCCCTGGTTCTTGATTATCACCGCTTTTTTGAAATAGAAATATTCGGCTTATTTAAAAATTCTGAAAAATATGGCGAATTATACTATTTTTAAAAAGTGGTGACAGTCAAATATTCTGAATTAAAAAAGTCCCCAATCTGACAAAATTGGCAGGGATGCCGCTAGCGAGTATTTTCTAATTCTGTCTTGCACCACTTTCTCAAAACTAAAACCTTTACATACACTTTGGCAAAATGTGCAAGAGAAATACATTACAAAATATACGTTTTAAAAATACTGGTGGAAAAAGAATATAAAAATAGTCGCCAATGGCAGCTCTATATAATGTCAAGAAAAAAGGCCAGCATTGTCCAAATTGTCTTTCTATGTAACATGATTTATAATAGATCATTGTAACATGTTTTAAAATAGATCATTATACAAGGGTTTCAGTGTCGTTTTATTATTTAGCACCACTATTTAAAAAAAAATAATAATAAAATAGTGTTTGATTGCCATTCCAGATAATTAAAAAAATCATCACGATTATAATCATTTGACAATACTAACGAGTTAGAAATTGCATGTTAAACGTGGCAGATTAAGTGCGTTCGTACCAGAACAAGTTTCACAAATATTTTTGCACCGCATATTTTGCTGAATGTATATTAATAGTCCACTACATAAGTGCATATCCATTTTATTCTGTTCAAAAGGCTGCAACATCATTAAAATGCACTTGAAATAATTTTTTCCATTGACCGTAATGTGACGGAATGGAAAACTTTGACTATCCCTGTAATTAAACTAGACATCCGATATTCACAAGATTTGAAATGACTCGACAAAATTTTGCGACAATCATATATTTAAAATTTCAGACTATTCGGTTGGGTAGTTTTTGCTCTGTTAGGTACGGTCGGAAAGACAGGCAGACAGACGGACAGAACGACGACTATAGGTGATACGTACTTATATAATTACGAACGCGCCTAATAACGAGTATATAAAAAAACATACATAGGGAGCTGCGACACCTGATAAATTATCTCTCATGTAGTACATGTAATGCAATCATGTATTATATGTCGATGATCTGTTTTTTTTTCTAGTAGTAAAGGGATATTGGTCCAATATTACTTATAATGCCTGCAATTTTTTCAATATTTGCAAAATTGACTTCACTTCGTATATTTACATTTCACCAGAACTACAAGTACAAATATAATTCCCCATTTCAATTCATATATTCCCACTGTAAATTCAAAATTTATATTTTCTCTTTGAAAATGAAACTTTTACATTTTTATTATTGTGAAAAATATTGATATACATTATTTCAAAATGGATGATATTTTAATTTTATGGGATTACAAACACTTCAATAATACCAAAATAACTAGCCAATATTTAATTGTCCATAAAAAGAGAAAAGAAAAAGTACTTAGCAGTGGAATACGAAATTACTGATTTTAAGTGCACGAGAATGCTTTTACTCAACGCCTAAAATGAAAACGCCTTTAAAATATATGAAGCTTATAATCCTAATTATAATAAAAACCTTTTAGAATAAAACAGAAATTTCCAAAGCTTTATATCTTTCAGGTGTACTTAAAGTTCAGTAACATGAATTACATGAAATACGTGAAACAAAAGACAAGAAAATATGAAGAATATAATTAACTGTAAATATTGATTTTTAAAAAATATTCTTAACACTGGAAGAACCGTAAGTTGCCTTTTTGACCTCTAACAAATAAAAATATTTCGGTTGGAACCAGAAATTTCTTTATAAAATATGTTTAAAGATATAATTAAGAAAACAGTTAAACAATAAGCTAAAGAGTTTTATTTACAAATTTAGCTGTAAAATATTTTTATAATACTTAATTAAAATTTCCGGCCTTTCTAGTGTTAATTTTAAAAGTTTATGCACCGTTGTAATTAACATTTTTAATTACATACACGCATGCTAGATCCTTAATATTTGTTTAATCATTTTTGTCAGTAATATTAATATAAATTAAAATGAAGTAGGCTAGTTGTAAGTAAATATTGCTGTCATTCATATTTGGGTTTTTTTTTCTTTTAAAGAATAAAAATTACCAGTAGAACCACTCGACTCTGTCCGTGTTAACAACGAGTGCCTTTAGGGAAAAATAAATAAAAATTCATCAATACGGCCATCACAATAACGGAAATCGATGAATTCGCATCCATAAATCGTTAAAAAACAATCAGACATAAAATTACATTATTTTGATGCAATCAAAGTAAAATCTCTCAGCTTTATAAATGAGAAAGCAGGATCGTACAACAGAAAATTATACAATTTTCCTGACAAAAAGGAAACAAATGCAAAAATTACAATAAATTGGCATAATAGTCAGTGAAATTATCTTTCTTACCTTATATATACAGTTAAATATGATAAAGCATAATAACTTTCGCATATAGTGTAAGTAGATTACTGAAATCTTTAAAATTAATTTAGAAATTATTGGATATTTAGAAAAAACTGGTATTCAAAGTTAAGAGGCCGCACAAATTCTGAAAAAAATCCACCTATTAAGCCGTCATTTTCGAATCAGCGCGAAGGTCTTGTATTCAGAGGGATGCGCTATAACACTGTTGAACGCGCATATGTATGCTAAAACCAAACACATGTGGTCGTATTTGACCTGAAATTTCAAGACCAGGTTATTCTTCGGTTCTAGTTTTTTCTTATAGAAAATCTCATCTTACATAATAAAAAAATTCTCGCGTCTTATCTCGATTTATTCTTCTATAAAAAAAAAAAAAAAAAAAAAAAAAAAAAAACTACCTGTATTTGTTTTGAAAACTTCCTTGAAGAGTACGACCCTAACAAACAATATCGGCTTATTGATTTTTTCATCACGCATGCTCAAATCTCAATAGACGAGCATTTACTTGAGCACAAAATTGAATAACGAACAACTAGGCAAAACGCATCATTTATTTTAGATTATTCAAAAGAGTCTATATGACTTTTCTGGTATCATTGTTGTGATTTATTTTTAAAATAAATATTTCCTTAAAGATAAAATGCATTATTTTTATTCCCCTCACCTGCACCTTGAAAACCCAAGAGCAATAACTGCATATCTAACTAAAAATGTCCTATGTTAACAGTTGTGCATAATTTAAACCCTTCGCGAAAAGAATTTTTTACAGAATTTATAATTTTTTATAACCGGTTTTCCAAAACAAATTATTTGCCTAATTGAAACGGGAAAAGAACTGCACTCACCCGGGAGAACTTCCATTGTTTTGGAGTACTAAGCAATGACATTTAGTAGTTTATTTTTAAAATTTTCCACAGGTCCTTTCCTAAAATTTGAAAGTTATAAAGCTTATTTTTTATTTGATTTTTACTTTTTATTGTTTGTTTGTTGAACTCAAGAACATAAGTCTTAGCCATCCCCCCCCCCCCCCACCTACTTTTATTTTTCACAGCTGCCCAAGGAAACGCACTTTGTGAAATACCTCATAGGGTGACCACTCCAGTAGTTGATACCCCTCCAGTAGTTGATCAAATTTTTGAAATATTGCTCCATTTCCGGCGGAAATGAGTTTTACAAGTGGCACTAGATATAATATTTTTGTTCGAATGTTCGTGCACCTGTTGTCATATAGTTTTCAGCTATCTTCTGTAAGAGAAGCCATATTATGAAAATTTTTTATTAGAAAGTGTAAAAATGTAGTTTTTGATTAGTTGGAGACAATAACGGTAAGTTAAAATAATACTCTTCCATCTTGCTTATATCTACTAATATTTTTATAAGAATTGTTGTTAATCACAGTCCAAGGATGATATTTTAAATTTTAATATTTAGATTTTCGATGGACTTCTGTTTAGGGGTTGAAATTTGACTGATCAACTTCTGGTCTTATTAAATAAGGAAATTCTAGAAATTGATCAGCTGTGATCAATTATTGGTTTCGAGGACTCTAGTTATTGATCAGTATATCAACAACTGGCTAACAACATGCGTAGCCATTAATTGATCATTTTTTAATTTTTTTGCTTACCAAGCCATTATTGCATATTTTCAGAATTTATTATGTCGCCGAAAAAGAAATTCTTCCAGTTCTCAGAGGATGATCTGCGAGCAGTCGTTGAAGACGTAAGAAAAAGGGAAGTTTCCATAATTTCGAATCAATAGCCCTGTTCAAAATGTTCCACCTATGTTTCCTTAAAAAGCCTTTTTGTTTTAGGTTAAAGGGAAAACGCCAGAGGTGAGACGGAAGGGACATTGACATTCATCAGTTTTAAAGCAAAGAAGAGGAACAGTTCCTTGTTGATTGGATAAATGCCTATGCCAAAAAAGAGGAGGATTTTATTTGAAACCGTAAAAAAAAAACTTTTAAGCCGATAAAAAGCCAAACCCTTTTGCAAACTCAACTCCAGGGAAAACATGATTTAACCCCTTGAGGGACGGAAGGACATATTTTATCCCACACATGAAGATTTCCACCAGAAAAAAATTATGAAATTTTACTTTTCTAACTTTGGTGGAAAAAAGTCGTAAACTTGATTTTCCTTATTTTGAAATAAATTTTTTCTAAATTTCCGGAGAGAATTCAGCATTACACAAACGCAATCGCCTGTCCCAAGTGGTTGCTATTAAGGGGTTAAAGGATTCATGCGAAGAAGCAGTTCGATAGCTGAGAGGTATGCAGATGCTATCAACACTGCGAGAGTAGAAGTGTCAGAGCCGAACATCTGCGAGTGGTTCCGAAAACTTCACAAATATCTTGAAACTGAAGGATGCCTTGACATTCTTCTTGATTCCAGGAGAATTTTTAATGCTGATGAGAGCGGTTTTCAAACTTGTTCAAAAACAGGGAAAGTTTTATGACCCATTTCATTCAACATTTTATATGAATTAAAAACAGGTAATGAAAAAGAAGCTATAACCATGATGGCTACTTTCAATGCAGCAGGAGAGGTTATTCCTGGTATGATCGTTTACCCATTGCAGAAAATATCACTTAAAATTGCACAGAATGTACCAGACGAATGGAAAATAGGTAAATAAAAGAAAAGTTGTATGTGTGGGAGCACCAACTTTAAATATCTTGCAAATGTATTTCTGCCTTGGTTGAGAAAGCAAAATATCAAACTACCCATATTACCTCTGGTGGATGGCCACAAAATCCACTTAACTCTTGAAGTGGCAAAGTTATGCTCAGCGAATCAAATACTTCATTTCGCTCTTTACCCGAATGCAACACACATACTCCAACCAGCTGACGTTGCTATTTTCAGGCCTCTCAAAGTGCGCTGGCGGGAAACCGTGTACCATTGGAAAACTAAATCTGGAAACAAAGTGGTAACGAAAGCAGTATTTGGATCTTTGATTGCAAGTGTATTTCGAGAAGCAGCAACTCCGAAAGTCATTAAAAATGGCTTCGACATTGCAGCAACGACATTGTCCACCAAGAAACCCACGTGAAAATTGGTCTAGAGTAAGAGTAGCGGAAAACTTCAACGTCATGATGCTTTTGTACATTGTATCCCTATTCAAAAAAAAGGCAGAACTTAGAAGTTCAGAAGCGTGGAAGGGGACGAATGGAAGATTGCTGTTGAGGCTCTTGAATTGTTCCATATCTGGAGGAAAATTCGGAACAAATATTTTGAACAAACTCAAACGAACATTGCGACACCGGAGAGCGAACCTGAATCGCCAGTTGGTGATCACCTAACACCAACTGCTTATATTGCTCTATAATCTGATGATCCTCGAACAAGATTTGATCATGATCATACAACACCAGATCCTTTAATGCAGACGGACCCACTTCCAAATTATGCGACTCCTGAGCGCCCAAAAAACACAGGTGTAGCTAACGTAAAAAACGTCAGTCCAGCTTTTGGAGACAACATTCTATAGCCTCACGACTCGCCACAGAAGAAAAAATAGAAAAGAGACTGTTGCCTTATGCGACAACGTTAAAACAGTGGATAATGTCTTTCGAAGAAAGGGAAAAGGAAAAAGAAGAGAAAGCAACCCGAAAGAAAGCAATGAATCAGAAAAGGGAAAAGAGGAAGCAACAACTTATACATCAAAGACAAGATATAGGACTATCTAAAATTCCGACTATGTAGAAAAAACAACGACTGAGCAACTCACATAGCTTTGAGTCCAGTGCCAAAGTTTCATCCGGTGAGAGTGTGTGAGTGGAATCCTTAAATGGGAAAACTGTCCATGCTTGGCAGACGGTGCAAAAGTATATTGATGAGCATGTTGTCATTTTGGAAAATATTGGAAATGGAAAAAGAAGGAGCGACGGCGGCTTCCATGGCGGCATGTGGACGCCTACGGAAGTTTTCCTTTTTTATAGGTTGGATCAAGTTTTTTCCACATTGAACCCACAAAAATCAGTAGAACAAGAAATCTTTTCTCTGTCCCTGAATTAGAGTTTCAATATTGCTTATAAGTTATTGTATTTTTTTAATTTTATTCGTCCCATTAAAATGTTTACTATTCTCAAATTGTTTAATTTTTTCTACTTCCATTGAAAAAAAGATCAAAATGGCCAGTGATCAACTACTGGAATGAAATCGATCAAAAACTGGGTTCGCCTGAACAACTACTGGGGAAATGGCAATTAAGAAAACTATTTATTTACAATTCTGTTGCTATTTAATTCCAGCAGAATTTAATTATTGTCTGTTATAGGACATTCATTAAGGGTTGCAAAAATCATGTTAGTTTACTCCTAAAACTTAAAAGGAAGGAAATATAATAAAACCCCCATAGCACCGACCTTATTTGATCAAATACTGACTCGGTCACCCTATATTCAGTATCCGGGAATGCATAGCTGCCAACCTTCCACTAATCTTCCGTAATTTCTGGATTAATTTAACCCAAGTTAACCACATTTCGAACTACAAAATTTATTTCACGAATGCTTATTTATTTAATTCCATGTTTCTACGTGGAACAAATTTAATTGCATTTCTTAAAACAATTTCTGGTGCGAAACTTATTAAACCAGGGTCAAATTAACACAACTATTGCGGAAGATTAGTTTGAGGTTGGCACCTATGGGAATGTGGGACTTAGGTCTCGTACTCATCGATAAAAGGTCTTCGCATTATCATGAACCCCGAATAAAAAAAGCAAAATTTACAAAAAAAATAAATGGTGGGAATAATCACGGATTCTGAGCACTTTGTGCGACACGTATACGAGGCGTTTATCCCGGAAGGGATTATAAAATTTTAAACTGTCTGAAATGCTGACATTTTAAATTAGACTGTATATAAACAGAAACTTCGCTACTGCAAAATGTCTAAGGCTATCCAAGAAAGCTGTTGGGTCCTGTACTAACTCGAATGCGGTCTGTAATTCTTTGAAGGGTGGTTTGATATTTTATACCGTACCTAATTTTAACATACTTCGCACCTGAATTATTTACAGGAATTTAATTCTATAACTTTGACGAAAGAAAGTGTAACATTCATCTTTGTACTTTCAAATATACTTTTCAAAACTTCTGACGTGGGATTAACTTTACAGAAATGCATTTACTTTTGCCTCAAAGAGTTAAATATGGCGTTAAAAAATAAAATTTATGAATAAGTAAATTTCAAAGATTAAAACTTTTTTTAAATTTAAACGTCACTTTGAAATAACGAAAAGAAATTAAATTCTGCCATCAAGATCCCTATGGTTATGTATATTTCAGTATAAAATAAATCATTAACCTAATTATTCTTATTACACATAACTTTTAATACATATAGCAAACGGAAAACTTTAGTTCGATTTAATTTATCATTGTCAGGAAAACAAAATTAACGGACAATTCCAGCATCACAATTGTTGGTCTAAGTCAGCAAAGAACTTTTTAATGAAAAAAAATATATATGATTTATAAGTAAGAAGATAAATAACAATTAATTATCCCCTTTGAACTTAAATTATTGAAAGAAGAGTAATTTCGGAATCTTGTGTGATACATCTACAGGATGCCTCTTTTATTATTGTCCAATAGGTAGAAAAAATAATGACTCAAAAGTATGGTTCCCGCACTTCACAAATAACGACAAAACAAGTTTTGCAAGATTTATTTTGGCATACAATTTTAATTTTTCTTATTTTTTTTCATAATTTTACTTTATTTTATTTTTGTATTTATTTATTTATTTTGCAAAACAAGTATTTAAAGAAACGATAGGAAAAGCAGTAGTAGTTTAAACTAAATACAGGCTTCTTAATCCACGATTCAATCTTCAGTCAATTTTTGTCCTTTCAAACATTCCGGGTGCTCTTTAGAGATATTGTTTCAATTTCAAATATTCAGAGCTGTTACCACTATTTTCTAACAGAAATTTTCGTGGTAAATTCCTTTAATATCAGTTACTGAAATATTGTTATAGTATAATAGCATTTGGTCATTAGTATGAAACGCCCGATTTGAAATATCGGGTTCTGGAAGGGATTTTTTTTTAAAATTCAGAAATTCCCGTTACTCCCGAAAAACTTTATCTTGATATTTTTTAAGATTTTGTGAATTAAAAAGAGAAAAAAATTACTATTAAATTTTTCCTGGTGTCAACTCAAAATCTGCGAATAAAAAACTCGCCAGATTTGACAGTTTCAAATTGGACGTTTCATACTAAATGGCCTAATAGTTGCAAGGCTAGATGATTTATGAAGGTTACCAGTTCTGACTGAATATGTCTCAAATGTCAGGTCAAGAGGTCTGGGAGGACAACGCTCCTATCCCAGTGACAATCTCCAAGACGATATGGAGACCTATCTCAACACGTTGACGGCAACCTTCTATGAAGAGGGTATTGGAAAACTCGTCTACGAAAAATGTCTCAATTTTCACCGTGACTACGTAGAAAATTAATTTTTAACCACTTGAGGGGGCACCTAATTTAAACAAGATTCTTCCCAGAAATTTTTAACTAAATTTTATATTTTTAACTTTGGAGGAAATCATTGAAAAATTGCTTTTCCTTATTTAAAAATAAAAAATTTCGATTATTATGGTGAGAATTCAATATTTAGAGATATTATTGCTTGTCCCTCAAAGGGTTATATTCACTTGACTCCTGATTATGAAAACATTGTGTTATTCACACTTGTCTTTATTTTACACCCGACCGGACGTTGAAAAAGATAATCTTCGTACCAATATTCATAAAATAATGGAGTCACACTGACATTTTTTGTAATGAAACGTGAATACTGCAAAAATATTGCTGTACATTGTAAGTATCTCAAACAGAACACCAATGCTGCAAAAATATTTACTTTATCATGGAAAAGATAATTGTGAAATTTAAACTAACTCTTAAACGTTAAACATGATTTTGACTTTAATTAATTGTTTTTATGTATTTATTTAATTTCTTTTTAAATGTATCCAAGTCTATCTAATTTTTCATAGTTTCAAATAGGCAAAAATAGGCAAAAAAATATTTCTCTGAATTTATAAGGCGAAAAAGATTATTAGAATGAAAATGTGGTTATAAAAATCAGGAAACACAATCATTCCTGATTTTTTTTTTCATCAGGTATAATTTTAGAAAGGTTTACATTGCTGTACCAAATGCATACCAAATAAATTTTTACATTTTGCATATGCTACGGTATCAATAACGCAATAAAATATTCCATTGTTATATTTGATTGAAGGTAGGTTTTATTCTTATAACTTTTTTTTTATGTATCACAAACAAATAAAATATGTAAATTTATATATGTATGTGAAAATTTTGCACATTGGGAAAAAATGAATATAATGTATAATGAATACATACGTTAATCGGTACATACTTAACCCTCCGTCTACCAGACGGGTCCATTGGACCCGACAGGTACATACAAAATATTCATTCAAACCAGAAATTTCTTTAAAATAAACTAAGTATATAAACCAGACAAAAATAAGGTAAATAAATAAGTTAAATAGTTTTAAATAAAAATTCTGGTGTAGAACGATTTATTAAAACTTGAATAAAATTCCCGGTAGATCTAGGGTTAATCATATTTTTAATGTTGGCTTCATCTAAACATTTTCACTCTTTTACATTTACAAAATTATTAGGATTAGGATACTATCATTACCAATGGGAAATAATAACAAAACTAGATGTTATGATAAAAAGATGCTCAAATACAAGACATGGTTTCTTAATAGGAAGATGGCATTCATAAGTGTCTCAGAATTTATATAGGCTCTAACCACCAAGTTATCTCCTTTAATATAGTTAATTTGAATTAGTTTTAATACGTTTCAAATATTTTTTTTAAAGAAATGAAGAAATGATATTAGATATGTTCACGTAGAAAAACCTGTTCACCTGTTCTTATATACATACATATCCACAAAAAAAAAAAAAAAAAAAAAAATATGGATTAAAACTTGGTTAAACTTCGTCAAGTTAATTACCATATTATGGAAGGCTACTGGGAAATTGGCAGCTATGAGAATGCTCAAATTCCATATAGTTCAGGCAATAGGGGATTTTACCTGGCAAAATTAATGGTAGTTCCGAAAATTGGCTTATTTTATGTTTTTTGGTCGCTGAATCTGAATTTGTTACTTCCCAAAAAAAAATTCCCCCGGCAACCCTCCAAATTTTAGTAAAATGCCCCCCAAAAAAGGTTTTTATTAGAACAAATCAATGTTGTTATTGTTGTAGGGAAAAAGTATCTAGAAATTCAGAAAGTAGACAAAATTTGCAACAAATTAGATGTATGACATTATGACGTAGGATGAAGGGGGAGGGGGGATCTGCCTCGGAGCATGCGCCGCGGTGCTGTGAGGACTAATTTGCGCAATTCCACTTAACCACTCACATCGTTTACATTCGACCTCCCATCTCCCCTCTAAACTTTCCCTATAAGGTTTGCTTTAAGTTTTTTGAGTCGCTGAATCCGAATTTTTAACTTCCCCACAAAATCTCCCCCCCGCACCCCCCCCCCAAAAAAAAAAAAATAGTTGCTTTGAAATTTATTTTTTTATTTTTTAGGGGAAAAGTAAGTACAAATTCAGAAAGTAGACAAAATTTGCAACAAATAGGATATATGACATTACGAAGTAAGATGAACGGGGAGGGAGAGGGCTGCCTCGAAACATACACTGCGGCGCTATGTGCACTAAGTTATGTAAGTCAAGGCAAAAGGGGATTTTACCTGGAAAAATTAATGCTAGTTAAGGATTTCGACTCACTTTATGTTTTTTGGGTCGCTGAATCCGAATTTGTAACTTCCCACCAAAATTTCTTCCGGCAAACCTCTAAAAAATAGATTTTTTGAAAAAATTTGCTTTTAGAGAACAGCGCGGGGGTAGATAGGGTCGATATGGTGAGTTGCTTCCTAAAAATAGCTTTATTATAAGGGATTTTCCACAAATTTTCAATCAGCTTACTATAACTTTATAAGTTTTCACAACATTTGACTGGACTTTTTATAGAAGTTGCCCCAAAATACTGACTACCAAATTATGAAATAAAAATTATGAAATCTTCCCCGCATGCGCACTTAAAAATTATCTCATAAAAATGCCCTTATCTCATCAAATATTCCATATATTTGTGTTTTAATTGCAGTATACTGTTGCTACTATTCTTTGGCAAGTTTTCGGAAAGTTATGTTAAATTTTGTTGAAAACTCTGTATGCTATAAGCAAAAAACTTTTGAATTTTTCACAGACACAATAACATCTTCACGAATATGAGTGCTATACTTACACAAATGCACACAAACGTTGAACAGGACCCAAATAGTCATTTAACGCAGTGACAAACCATTTCCAGCATTTTCAATTGCATAGCTGATCGTAAATATTATTTTATTATTAAATTTATCATTAGTCCCCTAATTGTCGACCCGACTAAATCTTCACCAAGAAATATGAAATCAAACATGTCCTTTTCATCCCAGAAGTTCAAGAACAATTCACAAATAATTTTTGTAGATATCACTAGGAAACACACATTTTGTTGACTTAGATCTGGCACTTGTTTTTGCCTAATTATTGGCATCTAAATCCAAAAAGGACCCCAGTTTTTTTTTTCTATCACGTCAACTTTTAAGCTACAGGATACCCTAAAAATCATACTTAATGTGGATACAAAGGAAAATAAAGAAAACATTACCAAATATATTATACATACAGCGGCTGTATATACTTACTATAAGATACATTGCGTTCATACAAGTAATAAAATCCTTTTACAAAACGAAAAAAAGTACATATTAAGGTCGAATTTTCCCTTGTAGCTCTTCCTGGAGTGTTCAATTTGTGAACAATCTTGCTTGATGCTCCAACAATAGGTCAGAAATCATATGTTCATCCCATGTACCTTGATACCGTTCTTACAAGAGCCTTAAATCTGCGTGGAATTGTTCAGCCTGCTCACCACAGCCTGCAACAAGATCTTCCGGAAAGTCATCAAGATGGCTATGACGAAAACGAAGTTTGATGCTAATGTTGCAACCAAGCATTTTGAAACTGTCTAAAAGCTTCTTGACAATTCCGGTGTAATTTTCTACTCGCATATTTCCCAGAAATTTCCTTGACAAGGTTTTTGAATGCCAACCAAACATTCATCTGGAGTTCTGTCATTGTTCCGATGTCATTGTTCATCTCTAATGAGCTGCTGAATCTGTGGACCGTCAAATACACCTGACTTTATCTTTTCAAAAGACAGGCTTGGAAATTTTGAAATGAGATACTTGAAACAGTCTCCTTCGGTTGACAAAGCTTTCACGAGCTGCTTCATTAGACATATTTTTATATGGAGATGTGGAAATATTATGTTCTTTCTGTCGTCAGTGGCTCATGCAAAATGTTTGTATCATCAGGTTTAAGGTCAGATCTTGGGGGCCAATTCAACTTGAACCAATGTTTCTCACGAGCTCTGCGGTCCCACATACACAAAAACAGGAATATTTGGTATATCCATGTTGCCGGCCAAGAAGGAAGCAGGCCATTTTAAGGTCAACACAGATGATCTGCTCGTGCATGTCATATTGCAATAAATCAATGGCTGTCTTCCTTTTCAAATTCCTCATGAAAATAAACTGAATGGCCTGTTGTGACTGCTCCAAATAAATGTCCATTGTGAATAAGCACTCACTTCAAGCTGCTCTTTGAGCTATCGATGAATAGTCGCCATTCAATTGCGGTATAGGATGGAATTCCCAACTCCTCCATTAAACCATGTACATTATGGCAATAAACAAATCCACCGTCACTTCGAATGTATTGAAGAAATTCACTTTTGATTGAAAGTAGGATACCTTAGCTCCTTCTTCAAGTAAATTTTTCTCGTGGAGTCTTGATGCTCAGAGTTCTGAAGCTTTTTTCTTCCTATGACTCACTCCCGATTCAGCGTAGAGTGGTCACATTAATATCAGCTGTAGAGAAAAACCGTGACGTGATTAAAGAAAACTAATTGTAGTTTTGAAATCAGCACGGTTTTTTTGATTTAAAAACAGCTAAAAAATCGAAGTCAACAGAAATTGTGTTAAAAATTGTTCCCCAGTGTATTCGACAAAACGTGTGCAATCGAAAGCATCCAGTCCCTGTACCTTAACTTTTGGAAGCCAGTGTATGTTTGACATAACTTATCATCATAATTTCATTTTTAAATTTCAGCTAAAATATTTTTAAAAATATATTCAAACATTAAATTTATTATACTTTTTGATGTAAATTGAAAATGTAAAGAATTTTCACAAAACCTGAAAAAAATTATTAATGTATTTCGTACAGTAGAGAAAAAATATGGAGAAGAAATAATTGAAATCGAGGATGCGCCTGAAGGAATTTTACAAAAAGTTAACTGATTTTAAATCTCAAAGCTTAACCCGAGAAAACGCGCGAATACCCAGGTTATGAATGGTTTTTACTTTGTCACCAATAAACACAAATAATAAACGTCACCTTATTTAGTCGGAGACAATTTTGCGATAAAAGATGTTGAAGATTACTTTTAAAATGATAGTGGTGACAATTCTAAAAACCGTGCCCACTCCGGGTCTATCAGGTCCGGCGCGCGTCCTCCAGGTTTAAATAGAAAAAGAAAACACTTTCAAATTCCGCACGTCAGATAGTTAAATTATAATTAATAGTATGTAAGCAAACACTTTGTTTTAAAATACATGAATTTATCTAGAAAATAAAAATAAAAAACATTTTTAGTAACTTCATGTGACTGGAAAATTCTGGAAATTCCCAATTACACACACTAAAAGCTATAATAGTATTATATACAGTAAAAAAAATGTTTAGCATTGTCTAAATTGCCTGTCTATGTAACATAAATTAGAATAGCTTATTGTAACATGTTTTAGAATAGATCATAATTCAGGGGTCTCTGTATCCTATTTCTTTTAAATTATTTACACCACTATTTCGGAAAAATTATAAAATAGGGTTAGCTTGCCATTCCACGTATTTACAAAATAATAAAATAGTGTTAGCTCCCCATTCCAAGTGATTAAAGAAATTCATCTCGAATACAATCATTTTATAACACTAATAACAATTATATAAAATAACATATATAAAGAGCTGCGAATATGTTCTCAATACCTACTCGGTTCAGATTTGGACACTTGTATTTCTCAGTATATTTTTCTGATATAAAGTTTCGAATATTCTGAAACAGTTACATTTATTATAAACTCGATGTAGTAATAATGATAGCTTCACAATCTTAATAACGTTGCAAATGCGAAAATGTTTCGCTGAAGTCGATGTCAAAACCTATGATTAAATACCTTTGTACCCATTATCCATTCTGTTCATTTTTCTCCAATGTGGAAATTTTCACTTAATTTAATAAAATTTACATTTTTTAATTTGTTTCTAATACATAAAATAAAAGTTATAAAAATTAAACTTTCCTTCAATCAAATATAACAATGGAATATTCCATTGCTTTTTTCATATTGTGGCATTTCAAACAAAACAAAATATTAAAATTGATTTGACATGCAGTGATAATAGGTACACCAATGTTAACCTTCCTGTATAAAAAACCCGATACGAAAACCTTGGAGAGATTGTGTTTCCGGATTTTTTACAACCACAATTTCATGCTAATAGCTATATTTGCCCCATAAATTCTGAGTTTAATAACGGCTAAGATTTGGAAATATCGATTATAAAAATTGGGAAACCAAATTTCCGTGAAAACCAGTATCAGTTATGTTTTTTATATTGCACCAACATTTGCATTGATCGATAACGGGGTTGCAAATTTAACTGAATTAAGAATTCAAAAGTATCAGCCAGTGTTTTGAAATAGCTAATTTTAATTTTATCTAATCTATGAAAGTCTTCCATTAAATATAGCAAAAATTATTATTAAAAAATTCTGGTACAGTTTGAATACAAAAATACGCTTAGTTTTAAACACTGTTCGCTATGGCTGATACTTGAACGGAAATACCAATATTACATGTTCTCTTAATAGGACGCTAGAATTCAAACGGGTTAAATAATAATTTGTAAAATATTGATTTACGATGGAAATATTTGTAATGAAACCTCAATACTGTGAAAAATATTGCTATACATTGTAAAACTCAAACAAAATGAAAATATTTGAAAAAATATTTAGTTTATGTTGGAAATATTAACAGGGAAATTGCAAAATATTTTTTGCCAATGTTGTACAGGTATGTGCAAAATGTAAATTGGCGAAAAACATTTTGCAATTTTGCGCTGACTTCAGCCAAACACTTTCACATTTACAGTAAGATTATTACGATTAATATTATTACATGGAGTTAATAGCAAAAATCATTCTTAAGAGAAAATAATACCCAATGAAAAAACATGTTCTCTTAATAGGACGCTAGAATCCGAACGGGTTAACACTAGAACCGCCAAGGCGGTCATTTTGACAGTTTCGGAACTTTCATTGCGTACCAGTTTGTTTCTATTTAGAGCATAACTTTCAGTTTCCGTCACTTTTCCTATAATTCGAAAATCTACGATATGCCAATGATAATTTTTCCAGCCAGCCAAAATTTGTGAAGTATTGCAGTAGTATACCTAGAACCGCCGAAGCGGTCAAAATGACCGCCGTCAATTTTAATGCACATTTTATCTATTAGATGTTGCAACAGTTCATACTTCATACAACCACACTTCAAAAAAGGTTGCAACATTACCGCAGATAACTTCTTTACTTTACTGCCCCTTGCAGAAAAGCTAAAGTCACGAAAAACAAGCATTGTTGGCGCAGTCAATTGCGGACGAAAAACAAAATTCCACAGGCTATAAAATTTGAAAAGAAAGTCTTTGTACAGTTGCCAAATTCTTGCCAAATGTGATATTACGTTGAGTTTATCAAGGGAAGAAAAATAAATATGTTTTAATCCTAAGTTCCAAACATTCATCCATTACATTTGAAACTAATGATAAACACTTACCAGAAACTGTAAAGTTCTACAATTCTACAAAATTTGGCATCGACGTGCTCGACCAAATGGCACGGAAGTATTTTACAAAAGCTAGTTCCAGACGATGACCTCTACAAGTGTTTTATAACTTTCACAATCTAGCGGCCATTAGTTCTGAAAAACACAGTCAAAAATGGTGTTATATACCAGTATTTTGTTAAAGAGAAATCCGCTTCCTTTAGTCCCGTTATATTTATTATTCCTAGTATTTTCTAGAAGAAAATATTGGTAGTTTCCTCTTTTTTTGACTGTGTTTTTCTCTGACCACTGGCCATCCTGAATATTGTGTTGCTCAGGGGATAAATATAAATTTTTGTTTTCACCAAGTTTATTTTTTGTTTTTAGCAATTTCGATTTCTCTTGAAAAATATTTTTTACTGTAAAAATATTCTTAAATTAAAAAATAAAAGTTACACATATATATCTGAATATAATATAGTTATAACTTAATAAAATATATATATATATATATAATAAAAATTATGAAATATATGTTATTACACGGGCAATGATGTTAATAATAGTAATAAACTATACTAAGAGTAAAATATGGCAAGTAAACAATATTTGAGCATGGCAATCCACATCGGTCAAAATGACCGCTTTGGCGGTTATAGGTATACGTTTTTGCCGGCGGTTCTAGTGTTAAATAATAATTTTACGCTTCTGCGATCGCTGCGTAAGTGTTTCAGAATATTTAAAAACTCATACCAGAAATCTATACAGAAAAATACCAGAGTTGAATCTGAACGGAGTAATACTGTAAACACGCTGAGAGAACACTGTAAATATGCGAGCTGCATCACGTGATAAATTATCTGCTAATAGTAATACATGTAATGCAATTATGTATTACATTTCGGTTACACCTAACGCCTGTTTTTTCTAGTAGTAAAGCTATATTGGTCCAATATTACTTATAATGCCTGAAATTTTTTCAATATTCACAAAATTGGCATCACTTTGTACATTTACATTTCACCAGAACTACAAACACCATGGAACTATTAATAAAGAGGAACTGATATATCCTTAAAATAGTGAAGCTTCAACTGTAACCAGTATCGCAGGAGTTGCTTTCCGCCGGTGAAATCTTCCACCAGTAGATTTATATGGAAATTTCGAGTTTATTTAAACGCCTTATTAATGCAAAATTTCAGTCCTAAATAATGGTAGAAACACATTTTCATTTTTACTGGTAGGAGTTTATTTTGGCGGTAGTTAGGCCCTGCGTTTCTGCCATATTGTGACAACCAGAGCAACAAACTGACAGTTTTACAAGGCGCACTGACACCAGTAAAAAAATAAATAAATAAATAAAATAGAAATTTTTACGTCATTTTTAAGAAAACAAACTCCATGAATAAGACGCTTAAATAAGAAGAAATTTCTATTCAATTTTACTTCAATATCTTTTTTAACCATTTGAAAAAATGGTTATTGTCCTCGTCAGGATGGGAAATCAATAGCATATCTGAAGATTTTTATTGGTTTAATCCGCATTATTTTATTCGTTTTCTGATTGGTCTATACAGTAATCTGTATTTTCCTTTACTTTCAACAGAGATGGATACCTTCAGTTGCCGCTATGACAAAAAAGTAATAAAAACTACAAAAAAATTTATAACTCAGAAACAAATTGAGATACAGCTTTCAAACAAATTGCATTTAAAAGTACATTTTTTTCTCTGTACGACGATGTAAAAAGTAATATTGTGGGATGTTTAAAAATTTAAGAATGAAATTTCATTTAAAATGTTTCGTCAGATTTCTTGGAAATCTGACGATGGAAAAGCCTTTTCCCCAACAGCCAATAAAATGCTTCGATAATACATAAGTTTCAGGTGGATAATACGTACGAGTCACAGGCGATTTTTGTCGCTTGGAATTTTTACGTGTAACACTATTAATGCTTAATTCATGGCGTACGTAATGTATGATCAACCTCGTGCGATTTTTTGTGTCTTAAATTTTAATCTTCAAAAATCATTTTCCAAATGGTCGTTGTAATTTGATAAATTGCTTTTTTTTTTTTTTTTTTTTTTTTTTTTTTTTTGTCTTTGCGGTAATCAGAAACTGAAGTTCCGATGTAAAATGTCAGCCGCCATCTTTTGACAACGTCCTCAGATACTTCAGTCGCAACTGGTAGACAGTTCACTATATGTCTCCTCCTCTTTATTTAAAACTCCATTACAAATACAAATATAATTCTCCATTTCAATTCATATATTCCCACTGTAAATTCAAAATGTCTTTTTTCTTTTTGAAAACGAAACTTTAAAAATATTTTTATTATGAAAAATATTTATAAACGTTATTTCAAAACGGATTATATTTTATTTTTAAGGGATTACAAACACTTCAATAATATCAAAATAACTAGCCAGTGCTTAATTGTCCATAAAAAGAAAAAAGCTTACCAATAGAAAACCAAATTACTGAACTTAAGTGCACAAGAATGTTTTTATTCGACGCCTAAAATTAAAATGCCTTTAAAATATATGCATCTTATAACCCTAATTATAAACAGAAACCTTTTAGAATTAAACAGAAATTATATGTATAACACTTTAGAAATTAAAATGGCTTTTAAATGTTAGTATTTATAACTCATGTAAGTAATTGCATGTTACACTTTTCTTCAAGCTTTATATCTTACAGGTATAACTTAAAATTAGGTAACATGAAATACGTGAAACAAAGAAAAAAAAACAATAATAATAATAATAATAATAAAGCAATTTAACAAATTACAACGACCATTTGGAAAATGATTTTTTCAAAGACTAAAATTTAAGACATTGCACGGAGTTGATCATATATTACGTACGCCATGAATTAAACATTAATAGTGTTATTACACGTAAAAATTCCAAGCGACAAAAATCGCCTGCGACTCGTATTTGGTGTGAAATATTTATATGTATTCATTCCTGTCCTATTTATCTTTTTTTTTCTTTTTAATTGGCTTATTACATTTTTCTTTTGCACGTGAAAATCTTACAAATTAAAATTAACTCTTTGGCAGAAATTGTTATTCATTTTCTTTCATTTTCATTAGTTATTATCCACCTGAAACTTACGTATAATCCAAGCATTTCATTGGCTGTTCGGGAAAAGGCTTTTCCAACGTCAGATTTCCAAGAAATCTGACTACCAATTTTAAATGAAATTTCATTCATAAACTTCTAAACACTCCACAATATTACTTTTTACAGCGTCGTATTGAGAAAAAAATGTGCTTTTAAATGCAATTTGTTTGATAGCTGTATCTCAACTTTTTTCTGAGTTATTAATTTTTTTTGTAGTTTTTATTACTTTTTTGTCATAGTGGCAACAGAAGGTATCCATCTCTGTTGAAAGTAAAGGGAAATACAGGTTACTGTATAGACCAATCAGAACACGAATAAAATGCGTTTAAACCAATAAAAACCTTCAGATATGCTTTTGATTTCCTACCCTGACGAGAACAATAACCATTTTTCCAAATGGTTAATAATGAAATGTGAATATTGGTTTTTCAAAATATTCTTAACACTAGAAGAACCGTTAGGGGTCATTTTGACCCATACCAAATGAATATGTTTTGGTTTGAACCAGAAATTCCTTTATAAAATATGCTTAACGATATAAATAAGAAAACATTTAAGCAAATAACTTAACCAATTTTAAATACAAATTCTGTTGTAAAATATTTCTATAAAACTTAAGTAAAATTTCCGGCGTTCCTAGTGTTAATTTTAAAAGTTTATGCACAGTTCTAATTAAAATTTGTAATTATATACGCACATGCTGGACCATACTTTTTGTTTAATCATTTTTACGAATGATATTAAAATAAATTAAAATGAAGTAGACTAAATAAATATAATAAGTAAATATAGTAAGTAAGTAAATATTGCTGTCATGTGTTTTTTTTTCTTTTAAAGAATAAAAATTACCAGTAGAACCACACGGCTCAATCCGTGTAAACAACGAGGACCTTCTGGGTAAAATAAACAAAATTCAACAACCCCCCCCCCCCTTTCAGCTCTGACGTCACTAGTAGAAGGGATACATATCAACGTTCTAAAGGCGGGATGTTTCGATTTCGCTTTGTATTCGGAGTGTGTTATTAATTATCATCATTGTTTATATTGTACTATTGCTACATATATGTAGATTAAATCTCCTATGATGCACACTTGTGAGCACTATTTTGCCATGAAAATAATATAAATACTTCAAAAGTTAATATATTTTATTTCGAAATGATGAACGAATAAACGGTTAGAGATAATAAACCGGAAACGTTTCGTCCCTACAAATTTCACCAAAGTAAGTGTAAAATTTATTATTATGTTACTTGTTTTATTTCTATTGCATTTTGTTGTTTCCTGGAAACTAAACTTTTTTAACAAAATCTCCTTAATGAATATTAGTAGTAGCTTTTTATGATCATCAAACCAATACTATTTAGCTTTTACAGAAACATTTGGGTACTACCACGTTAAAGATTTTCTTTCAAATAATTAATTTTAATATACAGTTAGTTGTTTTATATAATTAAATCAAAAACACGATTTATGTAAATTTTATTACTTGCTATTAAATTTAACTGAGTAAGTTACCGGTACTCGTTATAACATGTAAAGTCGTAGTCGTAATTTCATATTGTTGTCCTATAACGTTTATTTTAGATTTAAAACGCATAGTTCTAATTTTTTGTATCGCAATACATATGAGTTTTCGTCAATCAAAAGGAAAGATTTAAATTACAAGTTAGTTCAAAATTACACTTCTTAATTGTCTTTAATAGAATAGTTCTTAGTATTTTGGTGACATTTGGTAGTAACATAAATTTAGAGATGATCATTTTTTAATATTTTGCTGAAATCAATTTGCGGTGCAATCTACAGATTTGAACACAGATCTCAGTATTATTTGATACTTACTGCTTCAAATGATTGTATGTAAATTTACAGCTTCGTAGTTGTTACAAATTAATGACATGTAGTGAATTAGTTAATGACACATCTATAATCTGAGAATCAGTATATTTGGCGATAAAAAATGGCATAGAATTGTGATCAATAAAATCGCACTATTTTTTATAAGAAATAATTTTTTCAAAAATCTTTCACTCATTTTATAAGACGATCATTAACTGCTAATCTTACTATTAAGTTTCGTTAACACGAAATCTTGGCTGAATTAATCATTTTTTTTTCTATTGACGTTGTTAAAATAAATAAATAAAAAAATTGTTAAAATGTATTTAAAAATTGACCATTTCAATATATATTTTTTAATTGGATTAATATAAATTATTTATTTATTTATTTTATTTATTCTTTCAAACATTCATAAAATTGAACTAGCTGAGAGGCCATCAGTGTTTTAGAATAATTTTAAAATTATATATTTAAAAGTGACAATGCAAATATTTTAACGATATTATACCGTTGAGTAAATATAGAGTTTTTAAAACATATAAGTAAAAATAAATTGTTTCTGAACATCATTTTGTAATTTTGTTAACAAATAAAGCTGATCATGTTGTGCTACAATACAAATTGTATTATTTCAAGTTTTAATTTATAACTCGGTGTGATATATTATTTTTATATTTTTCATTCTTAAGTATCATTTTAGGAAATTAACATAAATAATTGAGATATGTTATAAATAACATAAAATTTGCGCTAAAATATGTTATTTTAATTTTCTACTAAAATTTAACTTTGGTTTGTACACTTTTAGTAATAAAGCTTTGCATGTATATTATGTTCTTCATAATGTCTGTTACTTGAGAATAAAAATTGTATTATAATCTAATTTCTTGTTCTTATTAAATATTCTATTTATTGAATTATATTTTAATCAGACAGAATAAGGAATTCAAGTATGTGTAAACATAATCGAATTAACATTATTTTCTGAAGTTAAAAATTTCCTTTTAAAGCACTTTTCCCTCTTAATAGATCTGATTGCATGCTATATTTTTCACGGGAAGCATAAAAAAATTTCATTTTAGAAAGGATTCTGTTATGGACTGATTTCATTTTCTCGGATTTTATTGTATTTTCCTTTGCGTGAAACGATAAATGTATGTAACTTAAAATAGCAAAACAAATGTTTACATATTTTCATTACTGTAAAATGTGTACATGTATAAATTCTATAAGGCAGTTTGGATAAGTATAAGTAAATATTTTTAAATTAAAATATTTTCGATGGGATAAAAATAGGGTGTAGTATTAATTAAAACTTTATTTATTTATATTTTTTCCACGTCTCATACTTTTTACTACTTACATATTTATTTATTTATTAAACCTTTTAATATGCTTGTGTTTATTTTCATCTATAATTTCTCCTATAAGGAATTAGTTTTACAAATAATTATATTTAAACCAAACTCTTAATTTTAGGCAATACATATGTTTGAATATAAATTAGAATTAAACTTTAAATTCCTTCATAAGTTTTTATTTGTATAAATGTATTTCAATAAAATGAAATGTTTTACTTAAAATTAGAATATCCAATTAATTTTTTTTTAAATATGCAAACTTTTAGTCATATCTGAAGAGATACTTAATCGGAATTGAAAAATGAATGACAATTTTATTTCTTTAGATTCGATTTATCCGTGATATCGTCCCTGCTACTGGTGACGTCAAAATTGCATGTCTAGGCTTTCTCCATTATCTAGGGGCGTTGGTCGTACTCGTCCTGAAATTCCAAGACCAGGAATTTGTACGGAATTTTTCTTATAGAAAATCTCTTCTTAAAAAAGAAAAACATTCCCGCGTAGTACCTCGATTGATTTTTTAATATAAAAAATACTGGTATTACTCCTGTAAAATACCTTGAAGCGTACGACTCCCGCAACCATTATCCGTTTATTGATTTTTATTAAATGCATGCTCAAATCTCAATAGACGAGCATTTACTTGAATACAATATTGAACAGGTTATACGAACTACATAAATTTAAATTTATTTTAGATTATTCAAAAGTGACTATATGACTTTTCTGGTATCAATGTCCTGTTATTTTCTTTTTAAAAGCGTGTTTCTATAATTCTTAAATGCGCAATCTTTTATTTTCTTCCGAAAAAATTATATACGATTCTCTGAAATGTTTATTACACAGGAAAAATAATGAAAAAAAATCACAGATACATTTTTCACATAATACGTCAATCTTTTCTACTGTTGCACATGTGCAATATAAGTAAAAATTACTGTCGTGTGGCTGTTTTAAGCTAAAGTATTTCAAATTAGTAAATATTTTAAGAAGTACGTCTCCAAATACCTTATTTTATATAATTATTTATTTTATAAAGCTTAACCATTAACCTTTAATTCTCATGATAGAATACATTCTAGAAATTACATATTTCAGAGAATCTGACTTTACACCAGAAAGTTTCAATGGTTAATTTCGCTTTATTTAAATACAGAATGTTTGTTATTAATTAGAGCAGATATTGCTATTTTAATTTTCTGGTGTGAATTGGGAATATACGAATTAAAAAAATCTGTTAAATTAAAAACACTGTTGTTTGCATATATGCAAAGCTGCGCACTATAGTGATTAAAAAATGGAATGCATGATTTTTATTCCCCTCACCTGCACATATTTTACATTTCTTTTCCTTCTCCTACAACAGTTTTTAAAACATTGTAATTTTGAATTATTTAATAGCTCAAAATTTAGATTAGATAAAGTGAAAATTCATAGTGAGCTCACATATTTCCAAACTAAAATACAGGTATTCAAATTTAAAAGTTTTGTTCACCTTACATAGAAAGTTTTCTTGCCAACCGGCTTTAATGAGTTAAAAGTTTATGCATACTTGTAATTAACCTTTTTAATTACATACGCGTATGCTGGACCATACTTTTATTTAATCATTTTTTTCAGTAATATGAAAATAAATTAAAATGAAGTAGACTATTTTTAAGTAAATATTGCTGTCATTCACATTTGTAGATTTTTTTCTTTTAAAGAATAAAAGTTACCAGTAGAACCACTTGGTTCTATCCGTGTTAACAAAGATAGCCTTCAGGGTAAAATAAATAAAAAATAATCAATACGGTCTTCACAATAACGGAGATCAGTGAATTCGCATCCATAGATCGTTGAAAAACAATCAGACATAAAATTACATTATTTTGATGCAATCAAAGTAAAATCTCTCAGCTTTATAAATGAGAAAGCAGGATCGTACAAAAGAAAATTATACAATTTTCTAGACAAAACGAAAACAAATGCAAAGATTACAATAAAATGGCATAATAGTCAGAGAAATTATCTTTCTTACCTTACGTATACAGTTAAATATGATAAAGCATAATAACTTTTAAGTCGCATATAGTGTAAGGAGATTATTGTAATCTTTAAAATTAATTTGGAAATTATTGGATATTTAGAAAAAAAACTGGTATTCAAAGTTAAGAGGCCGCACAAATTCTGAAAAAAATCCACCTACCTAACATTATCGCCTTATTGATCTTACATAATGCATGCTGAAATCTCAATGGACGGGCAATTACTTGAACAGAATATAATACAATTAGCCTTAATACATAGCGCTTTATTTATTTTATATTATTCAAAAGAAACAATATGACTTTTCTGGTATCAATGTCGTGATATTTTCATTTTAAAAACGTATTTCCTTAAAGATAGAATGCATGATTTTTATTCCTCCCGCCTACACATTGAAAAACCCGGAGCAATAACTGGATATCTAACTAAAGATTCCCTATGTTAACAGTTGTCCATAATTTAAACCCTTCGTGACAAGCATTTTCTACAGAATTTTTAATGTGTTATCACCGGTTTTTAAAAACAATTTTTTTTTGCCTAATTGAATAGGGAAAACGACTGCGCGCACCCAGGCGGGCTTCAACAGCTTTGGAGTACTAAGCAATGGCATTTAGTTTATTTTTAAGAAATTCTTACAAAATCCACCCCCCACGTCCTTTCTTTAAAATTTCCCAGTTATAATTCTTCGTCAGTTATAGTTCTTCCTTTGTTTTTGTTTTTTTTACTATTTTTTTTATTGTACTCAAGAACCTAGGTTTTAGCCCCACCCCCTCTTTTTATTTTTCACTGCTTCCAAGGAAACGCACCTGGTCAACTACCTCATATGTTCAGTGTCCTGGGATGTGGGACACTGGTCCCGAGCTGCTCGTGAAACGGTCTTTGCATCATCACCAACCCGGAATAAAAAAGGCAAAATTTACAATACAAATAACTGTTGTGAATAATCACGAATTCTAAGGACATTATGCTTCACGTATAGGTAGTGTATATCCCGAAAGGTTTAAGAAAATTTTAAACTGTCTCAAATGCTGACATTTTAAATTAAACAACATATAAACAGGAACTTCACTACTGCAAAATGTCAGGGCCGTCGAAAAAAGCTGTTGAATTCCGTAGTAACTCGAATGCGGTCTGTAATTTCATTAACGGGTGGTGGAAATTTTTTTTTATCTCACCTAATTTTAACATAATTTGCACCTGATTTTTTTATAGAATCTTAATTCTATAACTTTGACGAAATAATTCATTGTTATACTTTCATTGTTATACTTTTCAATGTATTTTTCAAAATTTCTTGTGTGAGATCAACATTACAGAAATGCTTTTACGTCTGACTCAAAGAGTGAAATATGGCGTTAGAATATAGACTTTATGAATAAATAAATTTCAAACGGTTAAACGTTTTTCTTAAAATTTAAACACTACTTTGAAATATAGAAAAAAAATTTAATTCTCCCGTCAAAATTCCTGTGAGTGTGTATATTTCAGTATAAAATAAATCATTAATCTCATTATTGTTATTACAAGTAACTTTAATATAGAGAGCAAACTGAAAACTTTTGTTCGATTTAGTCAATCGTTGTCAGGAAAACAAAATTAACCGACAATTTCAGCACTACTATTGTTGTTCTAAGTAGAACAAAAATTTTTGAATGAAATAAAAAGAAAAATAAACGTGATTTTTTAGTAAGAATTTAAATAACAATCAATTATCCTCTTTGAATTTTTCCCCTTTGAACATCTTTGAAATATTAAAATAAAAGCAATTTTGGAGTCGTGTATGGATAAATCTACAGGATGCTTCTTTTATTATTTTCCAATAGCAGGGTTTCAACTGGCGACTAATTTTTAATTGTATCTCGCACATCCTTTTTCCAAAATTTTTGTATTTTTCACATTCCAAGATTCACATTTCCATCCTCTTTGGGGTTAGGCCCCACGCACCTCATTTCCGATTAGCTCTCGGATGCTTGCTCACAGCACCCTGGCTATTTAAGACCTATTTCTCCCCGTTTGTCTCATTCTATCCTCGACCGCTGGCGAGTGCTGTTGACCTCATGGGAATCCGTTCACTAAAGGTTCTTTTCATAACTTTAATTGCGTTCGAGCTGTTTATCGGGGACCCGCGGAGGATGTCACACCACTAGCATTGGTCGCAAAATTCTCACCCCTTGTTTATCAGTTGATATTTGAAAATTTTTAGCTTTTTAATTTAACTTCTCCTCATTTTAGATCTCGGTAGAAGCCGAAATACTTGTTTACCTGTCGTTGTAGACCAGTTATGTTGTATCAAAGAATCTTTTTAAAGACTGAACCATCCGCGTGCACCCTGGAAATACTTCTATGATTGACGGCAGTGTTGCCAGATGGGCTACTTATTTTTAAATGAGATTCTTGATTGGCACCACTTTTTTGAAATGGTAGAATGCGCCTCATTTAATGACATATTAATTAAGGCTAAAACAAAGGTTATTTTACCGTTTCAAAAAAGTGGTGCCAATCAAGAAATCTGAATTTAAAAAAAAGTAGCCCACTGGCAACACTGTTTGACGGATACTAGGCAACTGCCACGCAAAAATTAGTGAGCTATGCCCCCCCCCCCCTTTTGTTACAGTACTCATGATAGTCTTAATTGGGCTTGGATCCTTATGCTATGATTTTTCTGTGCTCGTTGTTATTTCACTGCCTTACATTTTTCGTTGTTTACCTGCGCCAGTCGTTGAAATGACATCTAAGTGTAGGGGAATCAAAGTTATTTGTATGCTGTGTGCGCCTTATTTATGAAGGTTATATTTAACCTCGTGCTTAAACTCCGGAATGGCCTTGAGACTCTACCAGAGTTCTCAAAATTATACTTTTTAGAGAGTGCATTGCTTCGAAATTTATCTTTATGTTTCTTTCGTTGGAGGTTACGCGCGGCAGCTTTTACGCCGCCTTGGCACTCCTTAAGCATCGCGATGTCATGTCATGTCACTTTCTCAAAACAGAAATATTTATTATACATTTTAAGTCTATGCAGGACAAATATACAAAAATATTTATTTTTATTAAATATTGGTGCGAATATAATACAAAAATAGTCACCTGTTGCAGCCCTTAATAGGTAAAAAAACCGACTCAAAAGTTTGGTACATGGACTTAACAATAATGACAAAACGAATTTTGCAAGATTTGCTTTGATCTACAATTTGTATTTTCCAATTCTACAATCATAATTTTACACATTTTTTTAAAAGAAAAATAATACAAAAAATGCACTAGCAGTCTAAACTAAATAGATGTTTCATATCCACGATTCCACCTTCAGTCAGTTTTTATCCTTTCAAACTTTCCTGATGCTCTTTAGAGGTTATAGCTTCAATTTCAAATATGCATAGCTCTCAGTGTCCTTATTTCCCCCCTTTATTGCCATTATTTTCGAACCAAAATCTCCCTGGTAAATTTCTTTTACATATGGAATTGAAATATGCAACAAAGTCCACTGTAAACCATAAGGTCATTAAGTATGAAACGTCCAATTTGAAATATCACATCTGGAGGCATTTTTTTTATTCAGAAATTCCGAATTCTCCCCAGAAAATTTTAATAGTTACTTTTCCTTATTAAAATGATATACATTTCGTGAATTTTTTTAAAAAAAGTAAAAATTACTATTAAAATTTTTCTGGTGTGAACTCGAAATTTGTGAATAAAAATACCGTTAGACTTGACTGCTTCTAACATCATGTAATACAATTTTTGTTTCTGGGCAATGGATATCATTTTCTAATTGGGTCTATCATAAAAAACATGAAAAAACTTTTCTTGCCTGCTAAAGTTTTCCTTTTGTGGTCAGGACAAGGAAAAATTAAAATTTGTAATTGTCATTAAGGAAACGCAAGGAAACAGTTACGGAAAAAGTCTTACTGACTGTGAGTACCTTGAAAATTAAAAAGAAATATTTATTAGTAACAGACAATAATTAGTATTCAAACAAGGCTTCTCGACGATTATATTATATTAGAAAAAACCCTATTAAGAAAAGTGGTAAAAACAACTGTAAAAGTACTGTAAAAGTATTACAAACTGTAAAAGTTGTCAGCTATCTAAACACCACAGTGACAGTCAGAAAAGCGAAAGTTACGAGGTATAACTACAGTCATTCAGGGTAACTTTGATCCGCATTTTCTCTATTTTCATATGCCACGCTCTTATTTTAAGACTATTGTTGCAACTAGGGGCACAAAAGAGAAGAAATGATCCTAAATTATTGTATGACTATAAAAAATTAAGGAATAATAATGATAAAAGCTATAAAAAATGAATTTTTATCCTGGTTCGAAGTTACCCAGTCATTTAGAGTAACTTTTCACCAACTTAGAGTAACTTTTAACTTTTACCCTGAATGACTGTTCTCTTTTCTACATATTTAACACTGGAAAGACCGAGAATTTTACTCAAATTTTAGAAAAATATTTCGCACTAGAATATTTACTTTAAATTATTAAATTATGCATTTAACTAGGACTTCCCTCAGAGGGATTAGTCTGAGCGATATTGCTGAGAACATAGATTTAATAATAACATGTGGAAGCAAAGAAAATGAGATGTTATCTTTAATTGCCCATATACTGCGATAAATTGAAATAATGAAATTAAACGAATCGTAGAATTACAAAATCTTATATATATAAATTCGTAGACACTGTTTAAAAAAATGGGAAATCAAACCATTCAAGACAACCATGCATGTATATAAAATTGAAAGTACGCAATATATTAAAAGTAAAATAGAAAATGAAACACTAAATTACTTATATCGGAATTTTAACTGCATAAAATGATGTCAAGAGCATAATCAGACGCTCCGCACCAATGTGAGTAACTTTAAATGTCAAATATATAATGTTTAAAAAGAATGGACTATGCTTTATATCAGGGGTGTCAAACTGTGGCCCGCCGGATACCACTAAAATTTTAAAGAAATAATCGACAAGTTGAATCGCAGAAATTCGACGATTAAATAAGGAAAAGATAACTGTAAAATTTTAGTGGTATCCGGCGGGCCACAGTTTGACACCCCTGCTTTATATGGTGTGTGCTCCCCGGAATAGTTAATATTGTACAATATCTGTTTTCCACGGATGCAATGAGGTTGTGGATAATATTTAAGGAATTCTCTCCTCAAAATTTGATATAGTATCAAAGTACCGAATACATCAACTGTGGCATGCAATGCTTCGTTAGAGTGTGTTTTAGATATGCTCGATCGGATTTAAATGATGAGTGTATGCTGGCCACTACATATGCTGTATTGTTTTGTTTTCAAACATATTCTGCACAAGTTGAGCTGTATTTAGCATGTATTAAATAAAAGAAATCGGCACTGATTACAACATAAAGTATGACACAAGATCTGAATATATCGTCTGCATAACTTTTGAACTGTCAAAATGTCATTTGAAGTAATTTACAAATCCATACATATTTATTCAGAAACCATGCAAGCTAACATACGCCAATATGAACCCGATTATGAAATATTTCACCAGAATAAGTTAATATATAAAAAAATCTACTAATGATAATTGAGAATATGATCTTATGATAAAATGTCTAGAAAAATGAATAGGATAAAAAATTCATATCACATTTAAAACGGCACTTCCCGTTAGTGGCCTTGGCGAGAGAGAGAAAAGCCTACAGAAGGAACACTTTAACAAGTACTTTCGGGCAACCTACTCACTGTTTCATACAGGTCTTTATTAAATATTTACACAATTTATTTAATGCTAGGTGGGTATCTGTCAGTTTTGTTGCATTTAAATTGCATGTTTTGCGGAGGAAATGGTGCATTATGAAATATTTAAAGTTGCTGTACCTAATAATTCAAATTAATGGTAATTGAGATCGCTTTCCGTTAATTTCATCTTTTTAAATTTTTTATTTTTTAGAAACCATTCATAGAGACAATTGTATATTTTAAAACTAATCCGAAGCAAAATTTCAAGATTTTAGGCTCAGCAGTAACACAGAAATAGAAAAATTTTGAAAGTTTTTTGTTTCTGCACTGTTTTATATAGCGACATTTTTAGAAATTGTTTTAGTGCGAGAATTTACGTTATGATAAATACAGCCATGTCAATTTTAATGAATATATTCCTAAAAATTCCATGTACTTCGTTACTTAGATCATCTTTAGATCTTTTTCCGCTTTGTTTAGTCTTTCGATTTTTTAGAATTCGTTCTACAACGAGCATTTACATCTTATTAATTACTACCATGCCAAAGTTCTAGTTTCTAACCCGAACAGTATCCCAAAAATTTCAGTATTCCAAATAAATCCTAGTTTAGAACCTTTCTAGAAATTTTTACGTTTATCCGTAAAATTGAACCTTTTAGAGAGCGTTCATTACGAGTATTTACATCTTAAAAGTAACTACCGCACCAAATTTAAAGTTTCTAACCCAATCAATATCGCAGAAATCGCAATTTTAGAACTTTTTTGCTCCTGTAGCGATGTAGGTTCTTGAACTGACATAAAATAATCTTTTTTTCGGAGCAGAGATGACCACCAACATTTTTTTAAGTTGGCTATGTAGTTTCAGAGATAACACCTCACAAACGCACAAGCATTAATAATATTATACATTTTATATTATTATAACTTTTTATAATATTAGCATTAGATGTACAGATACAAAAGCCATTTATCTGTTACAAACAAAAGTGCCCGGCGTTGCCCAGAATTTGAAGGATGTTTGTTCTGAAAAATCAATTTCAAAATTTAACATACAACACAAAACAAACATTTAAATAACATACAACACAAAACAAACATTTAAATAACATACAACACAAAACAAACATTTAAAAAAGCAGTCGAAATAGTGTATGAATGAATCAAATGAAAACGCTATATAAAAATGTATAAATGTATACAACAGACGCAAAAGAATACAGCTATAAATGAACTTATTTCAATTTATAATTGGAGCAATAATGTTAAAATACGCCAATATTTCCATAATCGGGTTTTTATCATGTTTCAATATATTTTTCACACTCATATGACGTTATAATATATCCACCACGTCCTTTATATTTCCAATATGACGTAATATTTTCCTCTTTCACATGGAAACCTTGAAACATAAAAGTTATGAAGTTATATTCACTTTCATTTAAATTCGTCAAACTATTTATTTCATTTTCATTTTTCACGTGAGTATCTTGCAATAGAAAAGTTATGACGCAATATTCACCTTTTTTTAAATTCGATAAAATATTTATTTCATTTTCATTTTTCACGTGGAAATCTTGCAGTAGAAAATCAATTGTTGTAGTAATAATTTTAGTGTGTTTTTTAATTGTTGGCAACTGCTATAATGAAAAATGTTTAAATTTGATAAGAAATTGCTGTTAAATTGGTGTTGTGTTTTTTATTAATTAAAAATTAACTATAAATTATTTCGCTTCCGGGTCACTTTAGTTGCCTCGGCAATGTTTTAATACACATGTACGTATCGTTTCACAATTTTGGCTTCCAAATTGTGGATTTTTATAGAATTACAAACAGACAGATAGACAAGGTTTCATTTTTATATATCTCTCTATTCTAAAAAAGTAACTAACGCTGTCACCGCCGCCGCCGCCGGTTTTGAATTTTTTGTGACAGGAGGTCTTTCTTCGGTTAATATTAAGAAAACTATTCCATACAAAAATATGAAAATCGGTGGTGTTATAGCGAAATGTTTGATCAACACGCTGATGCATACAGTTTTCAAATCGAAGAATTATTTAAAGAGATATTTAATGCTAAAGTTGGACAAAAACATTCCATTAAAAAAGTTTTATAGGAGCAAAAACTATACATGGGAATTTAATCATTTTTAGATCATTTTATTCAATAGAAGATCCCGGTGTGCAAATTTCATTAATTTTTTTTTATTTGACTCATTTTTGAGGTTTTATTTCTATTTTAAATTCAAATATTCAGCATTTCGACAGATATTTTTTACATATTTTAGAAAATGGTATTAATTTAAACTGTTGCCAACTGTATAAACAGCGCAAACAATAATGTTTGCTTTAAATAAAAAAAAGTTATTTACGCGTTACTATTATAAACAGAAAAAAATCTTCAAATTAGAATTAAATAATTAGGTATAACAAGCAGGCACTTATTGGAAATTACGCCATAAAAACTATATTTACAGGTGAATTTTAAAAGAGAAAGGATATTGTAAAATAAATTCATTAACATGCTTTAGAAGTCTGAAATAGAAGAAATTACGTCACATTTACACTTATTATGCAAAATGAACAAAAAATAGTATTGCAAAACAGTTAAATTTAAAAATTGCGCGAGACAAAATATTAGAGGTTATATATTGGATTTTTTCAAAATTTTATTATTTTTCGTTTGATGTGAGGTGTTCAGCTATAAGTATGCAAAATTTCATGTCTCCAACTTAATTAGGGGCTGAGTTAGAAAAATTGTTTAAAATACACAAGTTAGAGCCCAGAGGGTTAAATATTAGACTTTTAAAAATTTTATTATTTGTCGTTTGATGTGAGATGTTCAGCTATAAGTATGCAAAATTTCATGTCTTCGACTTAATTAGGGACTCAGTTAGAAAAATTGCTTAAAATACAAAAGTTAGAGATGGAGGGTTAAATATGACTTTTTCTAAATTTTATGATTTATCGTGTTATCGCAAGTGTTCAGCTATAAGTATGCAAACTTTCAAGTCTCCAACTTAGTTAGGGTATGAGTTAGAAAAATCGCTTAAAATACATAAGTTAGAGCCCAGAGGGTTAAGTATTAGGCCTTTTTCAAAATTTTATTATTTGTCGTTTGATGTGAGCTGTTCAGCTATAAGTATGCAAAATTTCATGTCTCCAACTTAATTAAGAGCTGAGTTAGAAAAATTGCTTAAAATGCACAACTTAGAACCCAGAGGGTTAAATATTAGACTTTTTCAAAATTTTATTATTTGCCGTTTGATGTGTGGTGTTCAGCTATAAGCATGCAAATTTTCATGTCTCCGATATATATAGTTTCTGAGAACGGGCTCTGTGACAGACGAACAGACAGACAGACAGACAAAGGAGTGAGACTGGTAGGGTTTCGTTAGATGAACGAAACTCTAAAAACATGCTGCGGATGACTGTAGCAACATCCTAAAATTACATTACCATCAGCAATCTACCAATCCCAAATTTAGTTTATATTCGTTTCATATATTCTTATACTTTTGTCCGGCCCTGTAAAATAACTATCAATAATATATACAGTAAAACCTCTGAATAGCGGACACCTCGAGAATGCAGAATTTGTCCTCTGTTTGGAGGTGTCCGCTACTGAGAGTAAAACATGTGCAGTTATTCAAGTGCTGGTAATCGAAAATGTCCTCTAAATAGAGGTATCCGCTAATCGGGTGTGTCCGTTATGGAGGTTTTACCAGTAAAACCTCTGAATAGTGAACACCTCGGGAGGGCAGAATTTGTCCTCTATTTGGAGGCTTCCGCTACTGAGAGTAAAAAATGTACAGTTATTTAAGGGTTGGTAATCGAAAAAATGCCCGCTAAATAGAGGTGTCCACTAATTGGGAGTGCCCGTTATGGAGGTTTTACTGCATAATAATATCATCCTTTACAAGAAAATTGCATGCTGTAGGATAGACAGACAGACATCCAGAGAAAGATATCCTCCCGGAGCAATAAACACTCATGTCTTACAACATTGTATGTCATACAATATGCTAAAAACGGTCACCGTGGTACGGAGTACTGTATTATTATTTGTTTGCCCACCAAAACTGGTTGCCACGGGTTGTTGCAAGGTTTGTGATGATCACGTGGTTGAAACTGATCTAGTCAATATTACTGCGTGCATATTTTTTTTTTTTATTTGCTCCGTGTGTTCAAACCAGTTGTCTACGAAAACATCCACCGGTGAAAGTGACGCACACCAAATTTCTGTGACGTATGCAGATAAATTGTGCTTTTTTTTATCAGTTTTTTTAACATAATTTTTAAACGGTTTGGAACTTATTTTTCGTAGTAGGTGCATTCAGTAGGTGACCCTCATAGGTACCTTCTGGTGCAATCAGAAACGAAATCCGACAAATATTTTTTGAGTTATGCTTGACGAAAGGTTTTTATTAGGCTTTTTCTTTAGTAGGATATGGCGTTAATATCCATCGTAGATGTAATGGGTTCGGACAGTAATATTTCGCTGAGTATTAGCCTTCGCTTCGCTCAGACAACTAGTTTTTTTCTTTGTATCTTTTAAACTAGTTTTATAAAAAATTTCTGTATCGAAGCGAGATATATTCATTTTGTAGCAGTAAAAATGACTGTCGCGGGCTTTCTAGTGTTAATTCTCAATTAAACAGAAACCCATATTGTCAAACCAGAAACAGAGCTTTTTTGAAAATTTGGTACATAGTGAATCGGTCGTTTGAAGCTAAATGACCTAACGGTAGCAAAGCTAGATAATTTAGGAAGATTGTTTTCTAACAGAAATCTTCATGGGAAATTCCTTTAACATATGTAATTGAAATGTTCAACAAAATCCACTGTCACCATTAGGACATAATGTCTCAAACGTCCGATTTGAAATGCCACATCTGACGGTTTATTTATTCAGAAATTCCGAATTCTCCCCGGAAAAATTAATATATTTTTTTATAATTATTAACCCTTTTAGGGGCAAGGCACTTGTATTCGTAAAATATTAAAAAATTGAATGACCCGAATATATACACGAAAACGTATGTGTAAAAAAGTAAAAGTATATTTTCGCGTGCTTAATAAAAGTGAAATTTCCATTGAAAAATTCGGGTGCCTATATGGCAATTAGGAATTAAAGTTAGGTGATACCATAACTGCATCTCCGCCCTTCAAGGGGTTATAATAATGTACATTTTGTGAATTAAAAAAGAAAAAAATTACTATTAAAATTTTTCTGCTGGTGAACTCGAAATCTGTGAATAAAAAGCCCGCCAGCTTTGGCAGTTTAAAATCGGACGTTTTGTTATTAATGACTGAACCAGGGTGCTTATTGGTCCTATGGTATTATTAAAGAGGAATTGACATATCCTTAAAAAAGTGAAGCTTCAACTGTAACGGCTTTTGTAAGGGATGTTTGCCTCCGGTCGAAACTTAGACCAATAAATTCATATAGCAGGGCACCCAAATGGTCCGCTAACTGAATACCAATATTATTTTAGAAATTTTTTCATTTTAGATTTTCTTTACAAACCGCCCCAGAACAGACTTTTGAAAGTTAATTCTAGCGCAAACCTACGATAAAATTTTCTGTTAAAATTTATTGGTATTCAGTTAGCGGACCATTTGGGAGCCTTGATTTAGAAATTTTCTCCATATTTAAAGGCCTTATAATTGCAAAATTTCGGTCATAAATAATGGTAGAAGCAAATTTTCATTTTTACAGGTAGAAGTTTACTTTTGCGGTAGTCAGGCCCTGCGTGTCCGTCATGTTGTGACAACCTGTGAAACAAACTAGCTTGTTAAAAAATGGAATTATGAATAAAAAGGATATACTGTCTACCAGTTGCAAGTGATGCAACTGAGCAGGTGTTCACAAGATGGCGGCTACTTTTTTTAAATGGGATCTACCGTTTCTGAATACCGCTGGTGCAAACTTCCCACCAGTAAAATTGAATAGAAAATTTTGTCTTATTTAAGCATCTTATTTATGGGAATATTTTCTCACTGAATGTCAAGCCGTGAAACGCGGGAAAACGCTAAAAAATTGCAATAAAAAGCAGTTAAATAGCAAAAATCGCACCGGAGAAATGTTATTATATTAGGTTAAAAGTTTGAAGCCGAATTCCTTTTTTCTGTGTCTCAAAAAATCACCGAAAACTCTAAAACAAGAAAAAAAATCGCTAAAAATTGTAAATAAAAATCGCTACAGTCCAAAAATAACACAGCAGAATATTAACCATAATAGGCTAAAGGTATGAAACCAAATTCCTATTAGGCTAGAAGTTTGAAGTAGAATTCCTTTGTAAAAAGTCAAAAAATCAATGTGAAAGCCGAAAAATCGCATTAAATTTCCCAAAATATTAAAACATAGCTGGGATAAAAATTCACTATTAAGGGATAGAACATTGCTTCGAAAAATATACTATATTAAGGAAAATGTTTGAAATCGAAATCAATTTCCCAATGTCAAAAAATCGCCACGGAATCATGAAAAAGAACTTTAAAAATCGCTAAGAATCGCATTGAAAATCGCTAAAATTGAAAAATCGCTGCAGACAAAATTTAGTTTAGACTAAAAGTTTGAAACAAAATCCGTTTTATCGATGTGGGAGAATAGCCGCAAAATGCGAAAGAAACAATGAATTCTAATTTAAAAAATTGCTAAAAATTAAAATATTTCTGTAGGAATTCCGAATAAAGTTTATGGAAAATAGGACAAAATTTACTATGTTGGGTTAAAAGAATGAATCCGTATTCCTTTCACTAATGTTGAAAATTCGACTCGAAACATAAAAAAAGCTAAAAATCGCATAGAAAATTAAATAAAAAAAAGTCTAATAAAAAAATCCAAACTAGGTCTTAGAGTTGCAAAACTACATACATAGTACATTCTCCCAAAATTTTGTATCTATACGTGTAGCGGTCTCTTCAGAACGCGGTCGACACACACACATACTCACAATTTTTTTCAGTATTATTATAGATTAGATTTAGGATATTATTATTACTACAGTGAAATAATAACAAAACTAATGGTTAAGACAAAACAACACTCAATGACAAGACATGTTTTCTTAATAGGACCCTTGACACCGAATGGGTTAATTAATAATTCCAAGTTTCTATGAGATTGTGACAGCCTTCATAAAATGTTTCAGAATTTATACAGGTGCCCACCTGTAACTAATCTTCCTTAATATGCGAGTTAATTTTACCTTTGTCTAATACGTATTGAAGCAGATTTTTTTTAAAAGAAATTAATTTAAGTAAGTTCTACGTATTGAAACCCGTAAATAAATAAATAAAAATTAATCAAATAAATTTCTATATTGGTTAACCTCAAAAGTGGTTAACCACAAACAAATTAATCAACATGTTACGGAAGATTAGTGGAAGCTTGACAGCTATGAGAATACTTAAATTTCATAGTAGAAATATGCACTGAGAAATACCAGTATCCAGTCTGAACCTAGTATCTATATATTTAAAACGCTAAGCGTTTTCATTCGACAACTCGTGAGAAGAAACTACTGCATCAGACTACACCATTCTTTTTTTTTTTTTAAATGAAAGATATTTGGCCACAGATTTGTTATCGTACATTCGTTTATTCAAAAATTTATTAATTAGCCGTGATTTTAAATTAAAATCTACTTCTACGCATGCACAGTATACAAGTACAAATCTAACTTTTGATTGACGGGCTGCACATGCGCATAAATGCTTCATAAAATGTTTCAGAATTTATACAGGTGCCCACCTGTAACTAATCTTCCTTAATATGCGAGTTAATTTTACCTTTGTCTAATACGTATTGAACCAGATTTTTTTTAAAAGAAATTAATTTAAGTAAGTTCTACGTATTGAAACCCGTAAATAAATAAATAAAAATTTATCAAATAAATTTCTATATTGGTTAACCTCAAACGTGGTTAAGCGCAAACAAATTAATCAACATGTTACGGAAGATTAGTGGAAGCTTGACAGCTATGAGAATACTTAAATTTCATAGTAGAAATATGCACTGAGAAATACCAGTATCCAGTCTGAACCCAGTATCTATATATTTAAAACGCTAAGCGTTTTCATTCGACAACTCGTGAGAAGAAACTACTGCATCATACTACACCATTCTTTTTTTTTTTTTAATGAAAGATATTTGGCCACAGATTTGTTATCGTACAATCGTTTATTCAAAAATTTATTAATTAGCCGTGATTTTAAATTAAAATCTACTTCTACGCATGCACAGTATACAAGTACAAATCTAACTTTTGAGTGACGGGCTGCACATGCGCATAAATGCTTGTTCGGTTGGATTATCAGTAACAGGAAGAACTCCGAATCCTTTGCGATTAATTTGTTGCATTACCTAACGGTAAACAATCTTTCTTTTATAAAGTTAAAATTGTTTTTTTTTCTTTTTTTTGAGGAATAATAACGATGTAAAAATTTGTCGTAGCTATATTTATAGCTGGATACGGTTTATTTCGTGCGGTGTCATGTAATTATTTTAATACGCAATGTAAACACCGTGATTTCAGGCTAGAAACGTAAATTTATTTATAAATAAATTAATCAGATAACTTATCCTTTTCAAAGCAGCAGCTATAATGTACTTTCCGGTTACCAAACAGAATCCTTACTGCGTTTTTACATTAACCGACACAATAACAAAAACTGAACCTAATTGCCGTTATATGCCATTTATTTTAAACAAAATTGGTAGAAAAGCAAGTTGTACATATGAATGCATTTTGCATGGAACTATGTCGGATAATGATAATTCTGTATGATATATCAGTGTTGTGTCAATTAATGGAAAGGCACTTTTAAAGAAGTATAACAGATATATACCAGACAGCAGTACCAGACAGTACATGCAACAAAATATACATATATCAAAATTTATTATCGCATAACATAAACTAAATGTATTTATATAAACAACCCAGATTTAAAAGGAGTGTTTTTTGTTATTTCAATGTAGTATAAAAGAAGGTAATTTTAGTATATGTATGCATAGCTGCCAACATCTTACGCTTTTTCAGACCACAAAAATTTTATAGTAAATGTTACCTTTTTAAATCGCCGTAATCTGCCGATTAAATAAAGCAAAAATTTCTATTAAATTTTTGTGGTCTGAAAAAGCGGAAGAGTTGGCAGCTATGTGTATGTATACATGTAGCATGACTTGCCTGATGCATATCTGCATTTTCTTCAATTCAAAGAAATTTAGATCACTACTAGCCGCCCTTGGCGACCAGTTTGTTCTCCCTTAAAATTTATTTTTGGGAAATCATGCTAAACATTGTATCGTGCTACTTTTATTCATAATTTAATGGTACTTGTTAGTTATCCCGTCGAACAGAAACCTATGGTAATCTTCTTTATAGATATGCAGATGCGTTAACCCATTAAAGACTAGCATTACCATATGGTCGCAGCATAACTGTCAACCATTTTGCTGTTTGAATACCAGTAATTTACAACAAAAATTTTGATTTCCTTTAATGACAGAAATTGTGCTATAAAATAATATAAATTTTTCTTTTCCAAAAAAGTGGTGCCCAATGCAATTTTTGTATTTTAAAAAGAAAAAATAATACCGTCTCTAACCGGTTAAATGCTGTTCAATAAGCAATGACGTGCGTGCCATCAAGGCATTCGGGCGTTGCCATTAAACAATTAACTAATAATTGCGATTTCTGTGCCACGTACGATAGCGTAATATATACATAGATTTAATTTACCAACACTATACTGAGAAAAAGTCATGCATGATTCTCCATGTCTGACTTCGGGGCGTGTGTGCTTTTCCACCTACCGAACTGATCATGATTTTAGGAAATTCAGATTTTTATGATCCTATTTAGAACAATTCCTACTTATTTCAATTTTTCCTAAGAATTATTCTCTAAAAATTTCTAACATTTTAATGTTGTCAAGAAGTTTTTTTGGTGCTACATAATTATCCTGTCCACTAATTTCGGCAAATTATATAAATCGCCAAACCACTCGCCAAATTATGCAAATTGACATGATTTTTATTTTAAATAACGAATGAACAAATATATTAGTATAACATTTATAAAAAGAAAAATAAAACGTCGAAATAAAAATCACTTGATGACGTAAACACGTGTAACTTGCTTAAAGTCAAGAATGTGACATTTATGATCAACCATTATTGGCATTTAGTCTATGATTGATTATATTATTATAGTTTGGTGAAGGATTTTTGGTCGACGGGATAATTAAGTAGTACCGTTTTTTTTAAAAAATATATTACTATCAAGTTGCTTGCCGTCAAATTTTGACGTGTTCCATCTAGTTACACTATGAATATGCTAACGACACGTGAATATAACGGAATTGATTTTTGGTATTATTGATGCACTCTGAAATCTAAACAGAGCAGCATTTACTGGAATAGAGCCACTGAGAGAAAAGAACGATAAACAGTTTTCTTTTTTTATATTTATAAAATCAACAATATTAATTTTCCGGTATCAGTTTCGTAATATTTTCCTTTTTTAAAAAGTGTTTCCTCATCATTTCAAACAATGCATGACTTTAATCCCCTAACTCTCTCTCCCCCCCCCCACACACATTTCCCAAAAATATCCACTGACTTCATATATATCAGAAAAATTTCTAATACTAATAATTGTCCTGTATTTAAGCAAAGTTCAAATGTCTCAAATCAATAGATTTTAGATTAAACAATGTATAAACAGAAACGTTAATCACTCAAAATGTCGGAGGCTGCAGAGAGATCCTATGAAATCATGTAGTAATGAGAGTCTTAACTCGTTGAAGGGAGCGGGATGGTTTTAATTCTCTTAATTTCAATAACGATATCTACCAGAACATTTTTTTACTATTTTGAATTAAATAACTTGTGAAATTTCCTTTTCTTATTTTCAAATATTGTTTTTCGAAAAATTTGTTTAAATTCAACAGTACAAAAACGCAAATAATTCTGTACTCAAATGTAATTTTAGGCACTTATCCAATAGCTACATATAATGTCACACAATAAATTTCACGAATAACTTCAATTAAAATGTAAAACATTTTTTCTTAAAATTTAAACATCAGTTTGTTAACAAAATATAGAAAAAAATTATCTTCCACCACGAAAATCCAAATTATTATGCATATCAGCATTAAAGTTTATGAACATATGCTTTCAGCAAAAGACATAATTAATCTCATTATTTGTATTAAAAATAATTTTTAATTTAGAGAGCAAAGTCAAATCTTTTATTCTGTTTATCGTTGTGGAGAAAAAATAAATAAATAAACGGGTAATTTCCGCTTCAGTATCAATATAAATTATTTAGCACTTCTGGATCATTTCGTGTAACTTACTTGTGATGCAATTACAAAATTTTCAATTATGCTATTGTAAGTGAAGATTTTTATGAAAAAAAAAATAGAAATTAGAAAAGTGATTTTATAGCAAAAATAAAGTAAACATTTAAACACCCCGTTGAAACTTGTGAAATATTAACCCTTTGCGCACGTATGTCTAGTCTCATTAGACATCATCTTTTTTTACCGCTACTAAAAAATGGAATAATATTTGCCTTATTTAACACCTTTGCGACGATAGCTTTTTGCGTAATTTTTAATCTGTTACCACTGATTTATCCAATCAGAAAATTTTCTGTAATTAAAGCGCGATCATGTACTGATTAAATAAGGTAATCTTTTCTATAAAAAATAACTGGTGGGAATAATGAAAGATTCTGAGCACCTGAACACTTAACCCTCTCGCTGCGTAATTGTTTTTTTAAAATAGCTTCAAAATCATTAAAATACCTTCTTTTGCCAACGGTTTTTCAAAACAAAAATTTTTGTCTAACTTAATCGGGAAAATTCTGCGATTAAATAAGGCAAAATTTACAAAAAAATAAAATAAAATAAAATAATAATAACTGGTGGAAATAATCAAGGAGGATTAATTAGACCGGAAAATGCATGCCCGAAAAAATTTCGGGTTGCGCAGCGAGAGGGTTAACGGACGATCCATATTTCGAAAACGAGCACGACATTTATGTTTAAGAATATCACTACAAATTAAAACCTGCTCACAACCAATCGAAAAAAAACTTGTTTGGATTACATATTTTTCTTTCTTCCTTACAAAATTTAGAGTACCAGTAATATTTTCTTCCTCCAATTCACAAAAACGTAAATTTACGTTACCCGTCCGTTAAGTGTTGTGTCACATATTGCGGTTGCTCGTCTCCACGGGGCTAATTAGACCATTTTCAAAATGGTACTTGAAGTAAACTTCTTTTAAAAAAGTGGTGTCAACCGAATAAAGTTTGTGTAAGAGACGCCCGAGTCGGAAAGTTTAATAGAAAAGTAACTTTAGAAATTCGATAATTTGTATGGATAATTTATTTGTAATCGTGTAATTTGTAGAAATATAAGATTGGATGTCTCTATTTATCGTTATCCAACTGCTAATTACTCGAGGTATCCTTCCTAAATTAAAATGTCCCTTAAATATAGCTAAAAAGCTTTACTTGATAATGTAATTATGTTGTAGGTACTCGAATATAAAAAATAGCAATTTTTCATAAAAAATCTTTTTTTGGCATATCTCGAAATATTTCAGTTAATTTTGAAGACATTATAAAACTCCTAGCTCAGTGCACAGTTGAGTGTAATAGTAGTGCATGTAGTGCAAATTAAATTGGAATACATTTAGCTGAATTGAGTGTACCTGTCTGGTGTAAGCATGAAATTTTGCTAAAATATACTGCCAAAACCCGTAAATTTTTAAAACGTTACGAAAATATTGTTAGGATTTTATGTTTTTTCATTCTTATGTATTGCAATTCACTGAAAAAAATTGCTGCAGTAATTTTACTGCAGCAGAGATTCCGGGGAAAGGGACATAAAAAAAACGGGCTTTGCTCCTGGATAAACGGGCTTTGCCTTTAGGTAAACGGGTTACGGCCGCAAAATATGAAATTTACGGAATTTGACCGTTTATTTGGAAAAAGGTGGCATTTTCCGTAAATTTCTGGGAGCAATACGTTAAAATACACGTAAATTTACAACTTTTTGACAGTGTTGAACTAAAAATATGTGTATTTATTTAGTACTAGCTGAAATACCTGGCGTTGCCCGGGGTTTTAAACATGTTTGATTAGAAAAATCAATTTTAAAATTGATTTGAACGGATTATGAATCCCGCTCAAATATGCTTTTTTTAATATATTGAAATCGTTGAGAAATTTTGATTTTATACCAGTATTTAAGAAAAAAAAATATGTTTCCTAAGCCTAAAAAAATATAGTCTTGATTCTTGAAAAAAAAATTAAAAAGAAATGTAAATTCTTGAAAAGCCCATCATGATATCACTTTCTCTCGTAAAAAGTATACATTAACCGTATGTTCGTTTTAAATATGAGGTCATACGTGAATTAACCTATAATATTCACAATTCAAAAGAAATGGCGAATTCTGTATATGTCGAGAATTAATCCCTTAACGGTCGCTTTAAATTACGGTTTAAAAATTTAAATTGCTTATTAATACCACTTTTTTGAAAAAGAAGCATGCACCTTATTTAATGACAGGTAAAATGATGCCATAATAAAGCCAATTACCTTATTTTATAAAACTTGGGGGGGGGGGGGGAATCAAACAATCTGAATAAAAGACAGTCCGTGACTGTCACAGTGCGTGAATATCACGGGAGTGAGAATTAAGAGTTTAAATAAAAATTATGCACTTTTGACATCCATATGACTCGTACTGTACCACAGCCAGGGTACTACACGTCAGGACACAATGCAGTTATCGTTATCTTTTTACGTTATATGGTTTCGCTATGGCACCAGTGTTGCGAATGGGCTACTTTATTTAAATTCAGATTTCTTGATTGGCACAACTTTTTTGATGCAGTAAAATTCGTCTTATTTAATGTCATGTTAATTAAAGCGAAAACAAGGGGAATTTTACCATTTTAGAAAAGTTGTGCTAATCAAGAAATCTGAATTTTAAAAAAAGAACCCAATGACAACACTGTATGGTTCTCTATTGTGAAATTTTGCAATTTGAAAAATTCAATATTTGAAAAATGACAAAATCATTAGATTTGAAATTTATATCAAGAAAAATACAATCTTTTAACTTTCTAATGTAGTTTGTCTAACAGTTTTCTGACAAATACGTTTCGAGTTATTAATTTTTGCAGTAACTTCAAATGTGTCATTTTCCGAGATTAATCTGTGGCAACGATTACAGAAAATGCCAGTCGTCAGCAACTAGTAGCTTTTCATTAAATAAGATTATAGTTTAAAAAAAAAACAACACTCCGAACACAGGTAGATACCTTAATCGTTAACATACGGTGGGACCAAAAAGATTTTTAAAAAAGTTTTTTTAAATACCGTTTGAATTTTTAACCCCTTCGCGACGGGAGCCTTTTACGAAATGTTTATTACTTTGCTACCGGTTTTAAAAAACAGAAGTTTCTGCCTATTCAAATCGGGAAAATGCTCGGATTAAATAAGGCAAATTTTACTGGTGAGGATAAACGATGATCTTTAGGCCTACTTCCGGCACGTATACGTGTCGCTCGTCCCCAAGGGGTTAAGAATATCGAGCAGCTTGTCAATTCAGTCGTTAACATTAAATCACGCATAACGAAATTACACGTGAAGGCAAAACTTAAAACTCAGTTTTATCGAAACAATGTTTCGAGCGGTTTTATCACGATAATTTTTGAATACGATAACGGATTTAGACGATTTTCTTTTTAACAAAGGAAATTAAATTCTATACAAGTTATACGTAAAAAACAAACAAATATAATTTTTTTACCCAAGTTAGAATAAAAAATACGATCAATTTTTATGGGTTTTAATTTATATATTATAATTTCTTTTTACACAATTTTAATAATTTTATTTTGTTTAAGGCATAATTGAGACACAACGTATTAAGCAGTATAAAAAAAAAAACAAACTTATAACTCAAAATGCATAGAACCTGTTTTTCAAAATCTTGACAAAAGAACTACCTAGTTTTTCAAGATTAATCATGTCGTACACTATGACGCAAAAGTTTAGACAATGAAGAAATTCTTACATACTTTGAAAAATATTTATTCAATTTTCAAATCACTGCTTGAAATTAATGTGCTGTACATATAAACAATATCTATAACAAAGAAAAGTGGAATTGTGCATATTGCAATAAATTAAATGGTAACAAAAATAAACTGCTGTCTCAAAAGTTTAGACACAAATTAAATAAAATCGAAATAAACAATTTTTAAAACCTGGTTGCGCATCCATGCTTATGTATTACGTCATATACACGAGATTGCATGGAAGAAACTAAATCTTGCATAGTTTGTGGATCGATATCGTACCATGCATTCTCAATAGATGTCTTAAGTTCCTTTTCAGAAGAGTATTGTCTAGCGTTGCTATAAACTTTGCGACACATGATGCTCCAAAGGTTTTCTATAGGGTTAAGATCTGGGCTACATGCTGGCCAGTCGAGAACTCTTATATTATGGGAATTAAACCAAGATTTTGAATGTTTTGCAGTGTGAATTGAAGCATTGTCTTGCTGAAATTCCCACTGAGGACCACCTAGAAGCTCAGCAAATGGCAGTAGGTTTTCTTCTAATGTCTGTGTATAATGCTGTGAAGTTTGACGACCACTGGTGAAGGTCAGAGATACTTGTCCATTATAGCAAAAGGCTGTCCAAACCATCACCGAGCCCCCTCCTTGTCTGCGACTAAAAAAACGTCGAGGTTCCTTCCGCAAGTCATGCCAATACGATAAACAACCATCTGGACCATCCAGATTCCACTTTTTTTCATCGCTAAATATGACTGACTGCCATTTCTCTCCATATGACATATGCTTTCGAGCCCACATAAGTCTTTGTAACTTATGATATGGTTTCAGAGCTGGTTTCTTCTGCATTTTGCTATAAACGATTGTTCCTTTTTCCAAAATTCGTCTACGAATCGTATCCTTTGATACAGAGAGTCCCGATGAGCTTTGAACTCCACGTACGCTCATTTGTTGAGTACTCGCTAGTCTTTGTAGCAGGCGATCCTCTCGTACATTTGTCACACGTGGCCTCCCAGACCGACATTTTGCTTTATATTCGGAACCACTCGATAAAACTCGATAAACAGATTTTTTTGACCTATTAATAATAGCAGAAATTTCAGAAACGCTCTTCCCTTCACCTTTCAACTGCCAAATCCTTGAAACCTCATTCACTTGAATTTCTTCAGCTCTCGGCATGTCGACTATGAAGCGCAATCGTTTGCAGAACTTAAGTACTCCAAATTTGTGACATCATCGATTCTAAATTTGCATATGCCAGCGAATATTCAAAGAAATTTAGAATAGTGTCTAAACTTTTGCGACAAGCACATTTGAATTTTTATGAAAAAAATTAGTATTATAGCAAATAAAACGACTGTCTTTTGTACATAGCATTTTAAATCAGTTTTTGAATATATTTACAGGTTTTTGTAATTCTGACGTCATAATTCTACATTTTAAAGCTGAATGACGTCATTGTCTAAACTTTTGCGTCATAGTGTACAATATTAAACCAAGAACGACCGCAAATACTTAAATTTCATAGTATCAATATGCACTGAGAAATACCGGTGTCCCGTTCGAAGCCACTATATGCCCTATGAATATGCTAAATACACGCGAATATGATGCCATTGATTTTTTGATAATATTAACGGACGCTGAAATCTAAACAGACCAACATTTACTTGAATAGAGTAGTCTACAACAATTAAGCACATTAGTTTAAAAAAAAAAATTATATCCTTAAAAATCTACAATATGAATTTCCCGGTATCAGTGACAAAATATTTCCGTACAATTTTTTTTTTCTTACCATTACAAACAATGAATGATTTTAATCCCCTACTTCTCCCCCCCCCCCCCCAGACATTCGACATTCCCCAAAAATGTCCAATGATTTCATATGTATCGGAAAAATTTCCAATACAGTCATTCAGAGTAACTTTGATCCGCATTTTCTGTATTTTCATGTGCCACACTCTTATTTTAAGAATATTGTCGCAACTAGGGGCACAAAAGAGAAGAAATGATCCTGAATTATTGTTTGACTATCAAAAATTAATGAATAATAAGGATAAAAGCAATAAAAATGAATTTTTAGCCTGGTTCAAATTTAACCAGCCATTTAGGGTAACTTTGCACCATATGATGAATATTATCTAAAATAATTCATTATAAAAAAAAGTATTATAGTTAGGACAACTTTAAACCCCCAAAAATGTTTTCAGATACGTAAAGACTTCGAATTTACTTTTCCCAACATCACAAGATTTGTATAATTCATGATATTACAACAAGTATCAGGCATCAGAAAAGTGGAAGAACAGAACCATGAACATTTAGAAATAAAAAAAAACATGTTTATTGTTCATATAAAACATAAAAATGCAGTGGAAAACAATTTTCAATGTTTTATCTCAATAATATATCCATAGTTGCAGTAATACATACTAGTACTAGTACCATTCAAACAAGAATAAAAGATGTCGAATGTATGAAATGTCAAATTTGAGTAGCTCCGCCCCGAAAAACGCCTTTAAATGAATTATGTATTTTACACATAATTGTGAAAATATTTATAAGTTATATCTAATTTTCACTTTCGGCATTTATATAAAATATACGTGCAAATATGGGAATTTTTTGACAGTAGCACATAGAAACAGTAAATTATAAACACCAGTATAACTTTGAGCCGGCTCAAAGTTACCCTGAAAATGTGATAATATGTAAGTGCCTTTTCATTTTACATTTTATTAACTATTAATAAATAAATAATCACAAAATATTATCACATTTACAACATTTAGACAATAATATGTCTGATAAATGAGTATATTGTTACTTACTATGAAAATTTAATTGGATTACAAGGACTTCAAAACACCATTCAAAATCAGCTTGAAAACAGTACTTCACAAAAATGTTTGATGATGGAATTAATAGCGCATAATGTTGCTAATTTATTTTCTAAAATAAAGGGTAGAAATCCCAGTTTAGAACTTTGATAACAGAGCTCAGTTCTGGAGTTTATTTAGTCTTTTGCAATCAAAAATATTGAAAAATAGGAGGTGGTGCAAAGTTAACCCCATGGTTCAAAGTTACCCTGAATGACTGTACTAACTGTTGTCCTTTATTTAAACAAAATTCAAATTTGTCAAATCATTAGATTTTAAATTAAACAACATATAAACAGAAACTTTAATCGCTCAAAATGTCGGGGGCTGCCGAGAGAACCTGTAAGATTATGTATCAATACGAATGCAATGTCTTAACTCGTGGTAGGGAGCGGGATTTTCTTTATTTCTGTTAATTTCAATAACGATATCTACGAGAACTTTTCAACTAATTTCGTTTTCTAATTTTCAAATATTGTTTTTTGAAACAATACTTGAAACTTTTTTCAGCATTACAGAAACGCAAATACTTGTGTACTCAAATGTAACGTTAGACATTTATCCAATAGTTAAAAAAAATGTTACAGAATAAGTTTCACGAATAATTACAATTAAAGAGTAAAAGATTTTTCCTTAAAATTTGAACATCAGTTTGTTAAGAAAATAAAGTAAAAAATTAACTTCCTTCATTAAAAGCCCAATTACTATGCACATCAGCATTAAAAATTATGAATACTCGCCTTTAGCATAAACGACATCATAATCCAATTACTTGTATGAAAACCAAATTTTAATTTAGAGAGTAAACTGAAATCTTTTATTCAGTTTATAGATGTGGAAGAAAAAATATAAATAAACGTGTAATTTCCGCTTCAGTATCAATATAAATTATTTAGGACTTCTGTAATGTTTCGAGTAACTTCTTTGTGAAACAATTGCAAAATTTTCAATTATGTTTTTGTAAGTGAAGATTTTTATGAATTTAAAAATAAATAGAAATTAGAAACGTTATTTTTTACCAAAAATAAAATAAAAAAAATAAACACCCATTGAAACTTGTGAAATATTAACCCTTTGCATTCCTATGTCTAAGTCTGATTAGCCATCATCATTATTTGTAAAATTTGTTTTTGGCACTAGTAATAAAGGAAAATAAAATTTGCATTATTTAAACCATGCGCGACGAGAGACCTTAGCTTTATTTTTAAACTTTTACCACAGGTTTTTCAAAACTAGAACTTTTCTGTAATTGAATCGCGAACATGTTCTGATTACATAACGTAAACATTACAATAAAAACTGGTGGGAATAATGTAAGATTCTGAGCAGCTTACCCCTTTAGTGGACAGTGTCCACAAAAAAGGACACCTAATTTTAATTCCAAAATTGACAATCGGAACGAAAGACATTTATTTTTTTTTTTAATGTACGGGAAAATAAGGAATTTTTATTTTCTAATAAACTCCTTTGTAAATCCTGGCGTTAGTCCATAATTTCATAATTTTAAAAACGGAATTATTCCACGCATTAACCCTTTATCTACGGCATTATGATCTACTGCAATTTTTTTCATGTAATATTTTTTTTCAGTTACTACAATGAAAATTAAAGGATAAACATAAAAAAACACTCACCCCTGAGAAATTTAATTATATAGAGGTAATTAACTAAAGTGGTACTTTAAAGTACCGTCAGTACACTATGACTAAATTATCGTAACAGAAAACCCACAAGTTATTTCAACTGGCACCAGAAAATATTTTCGGTTTAATAAGTATTTGAAATATAGGCCCCTTTTTCATCTTTAAAAATAAATCGTTCGACAAATTCCGGTGCCAATCATTTATTTCAACACTTTAAAATTGAAAATGCTTTGCTCCTGAAAGGGTTAAAAAAAGGATTTTTTTTTTTAGGTTTCGATCTCGTTAGCAGTTCTTTAGTTTTGCGACGTCAATATTCCAGGGACAACATGTTCTCTCGCATCTCCACATATGCAATATATGAATTTACATATGCCATTTCTAGCATAGCAAAAACGAGCCGGTGGCACAACTTTATCGATTTCTTAAAAAAAATAACAATGAAACAGAAAAGAAATACCAGGAAAATCATTACTACACTACATTTTAGTAATTACATTTTAAAGCCGATGAAAATGATATATAACTACACAGACGAAAAGTAAACAAGAAGTTTTCTCCAATACCCAGTGTACTGACAGTACTTATAAGTACCACTGAGTAATTCAACTGTTAAATCAAATACATACACCGTTCACCTAAAATAGCTAGTCATATTGTATTCTAAGACCATAATTAATACATAAAAAAATTCAACACTTATCTTATATCCTTTACTGTGTTTGCAGCAATGAAAAGACGAGCATGGCAATCTGTACAAAAAGTCGTCTCAAAACACATCGACTGCTTCAAAGATAGCCTTATTTCTCTCTAAAATAACAAACCTAGAACTACTGCTGCCATGTATTCGGATAAAGTGGAGTTAAAAGAGCGTTTTTTGCAAAGTACCATTATAATATTAGTAATATTCACTGTGGTATAAAAGTGTAAAGTGAGTGGTACTTATAAGTACTGTCAGTAGATAAAGGGTTAAGTGGCAGGTATATCCATCGCTCGTCCGCAAGTGGTTAACTAGAGCATTTTTGAAACTGTGTACTTGAAGGAAACTTCTTTTTGTGTAAGAGACACCCAAGTCGAAAGGGTTAATAGAAAAGCAACTTTAGAAATTTGATAATTTGTATGGATAATTTATTGGTAATCCTGTAATTTCAACGTATATAATTATCGAATGTCTCTGTTTATCGTTATCCAACTACCAATTTCTCGAGGTATCTTCCTAAATTAAAATTGCTCTTTTGGTGAAAATTTTCGAAAAAAAAACATTTTTTTTTTTTTGCAGAACATTTTTTTACGATCCAAATCTGTTTTAATTCTTACGATTCCTAAAAAAAGATTTACGGCCAATTTTATGAAAAGGAAGTAATGAGTAAAATACCGGAAGTAAGCAGAATGGACAGGAGAAATGTATTTCTATGCATGATTTTCTTACTTTTATTACATAATAAAGTATAAACCTTAATTGATACTTCTTGATTAATTTCATAGGTAAGAAATAATAAAGATAAGAAATCTTAAATTGCGATTTCTGGAAAATATGTTTTCCAGTTATTTTGATGTACGATAAACTTCATTACATAAAATGTTATGACATATTTCAGTGAAATTTTTCACAATATTTTCCATATTACTCACTGTGCTTTGAACTATAATCCCCGTTCTAAGTGATAATGGTAGGTTATAGGTACTCGAATATAATAGAATGGTATTTATCCATAAAATAAATATGTATCTCCATGTATCTAAATATGCAAACTCCAAGTTCAGTGCGTAGTTCAGTTTAATCGTAATTTGTAGTGCAAAGGAAATTAAAATATATTTAGTTGAATTGAGTGTACGCTGTCTGACGTAAGCCTGAAATTTTGCTAAAAATAATTACCTAAACCACTATTTTTTATGTTACGAAAATATTGCTAGAATTTTATGTTTTTTCGTTATTCTGTGTTACAGTTGCATGTCTCTCAAATAGTCCGCTAAATGATATACCAATATTTTCTTAGAAAAGAAAAATCTTTTAGGCTTTACTTAAAAATTGAGCAGAAATCACATTTGGATGCTAATTCTGGGACAAATGTTGCAGAATCCTACCATGAAATTTTCTGTTAAAAAACGTCGGTATTCAATTGGCGGGGCATTTGAAGAGCTATGCAAATGAACAATATTATACATAAAAAACGCACTCCAAAGGTAGGCAGGTTCCTTAATCCTTAACATTGTGGAACCAAAAAGGTTTGAATAAAAAAGATTTTTTTTTAATATTGTTTGAACTTTTAAAAATATCGCAATGTTTGTCAATTAGGAAAATTTCTAAAATAGCGGTTCAATCAGTCGTTAATGTTAAACCACGCTAACCGAAATTACACGTGAAGGCAAAATTTTAACCCCTTAATTTTCGCTTCCGTGATGTTCACGTCCTATCTCTTTTACTCAGATTGTTTGATCCCGCCAGTTTTATAAAATAGTGTAGTTGGCTTTATCATGGTATCATTTTACCAGTCATTAAATAATCTGAATATTTCTTTTTCAAAAAAGTGGTGCCAAAAAAAAAATTTAATTTTTAAACAGTAATTTAACGCGACCGTTAAGGGATTAAACTCAGTTTTATCGAAACACTGTATTTCAGCGGTTTTATCACGATAATATTTGAACACGCTAACGGCTTTACATGATTCTTTATTTTTTTTTAACAAAGGAAATTAAATTCTATACAAATTATGCCTGAAAAACAAACAAATATAAATTTCTCCCAAGTTAGAACAAAACATACGATGAATTTCTACGGGTTTTAAATTTAATATTATATAATTTTGTTATAATTTTAATAATTTTATTTTGTTTATGGCATAATTGACACTCAACGTAATGAACAGTATAAAAAAAAACTAATAACTCAAAAAGTTTAGAACATAGGCTTCAAAATCGTGGCAAAAGAACTACCTAGTTTTTCCAAGATTAATTTTGTCATGCAATAAAAAACCTAGAACGAGCACAAATTTTACTCAAGTGCTATGAAAATATTTTACACCAGAAGTTTCATTTGGAACTATTAATTTATTAATTTACCTTATTTCTCCAAGATACAAATTTAACTTATTTCGGAAAGAAATTTCTGGTTCCAATCGAAATATTTTTATTTGATAGCGGTCAAAATGACTGCTATGGTCATTCTAGCGTTAAAGTTATTCTTTGTGATTTTTTATTCTTGAAAACATTAGTAAAAACATGCAAAACACAATAGTAGTATTTACATTAATTATAGGAATCTTAATCCAACAACAAACTTCAATCATTTTTCGTCATATCAAATTTTTCAGTCAAATTTAGAGATATAGTTCCTATTGTAAATAGTGTCTGCGATCCTAAATTTTCTAACATTACTATCAATATTTTACAGCAAATGTCATAGTAGTAAAGGTATTTAACATCTGTAATAGACAAGAAACCGGAACCGTGGACAACCCTTACAAAAATTTCTTATAGAATTCTATAAAAAAAAACTTATAGAAAAAGTATTATAGAATTCTATAGAATTATGGCCCGTTTTTCTATAGGCTAGATTAACCGAAAGCTATAGAAATACCTATAAAAATATTCGAATTTATTCTATAAAATATTCTATAAAAACATTCGAATATATTCTATAAAAAATATTCGGATTTCGCAAACACGCTCCTGACTCTCTTAAGTACTAACCGCCCTCGATGCTGCCTGGGTTCCGTGATCGGACATAAATCGGTACTTTCAGCGAACGCTATGGCTGTTCGCAGACTTCCGCTACTTATCCGCTACGTATTTTAAGCTTCTTTTTTTTGCGATTTGCGTTCCCAATATTCAAACTCTTATATAAATCGTATACATTATATACGCTCTGTGAATTATGAAAACCAAAATCATCTGTAACTTTAAAAATCAGATTTAAGGTGAAAAAAAAAAGTTGGTAAAACAAAGAATTTATTTATTCATGTATTTTCTTATTAATTGTTGGTGGTGTTGCTATATTATTTGCAGTTTAAAATGAGCTTCACAGTATAAATCCTATTCAGATGTAAACTTCAGCTTTCTATTAAAATTCATTAATCTGACGGCGTCAGACGCGTAAATCTATTTTAATATACTATTAAAAAATATTTAAAAGTCTCAAAAATTATTATTTGTTAAACTTGAAACATAATTATTTAAATATTTTTTTTACTTCAAAATAAAATATTTGATTAAGATTTACAATTAATTAATAAACGTTATTAAATTAGATGACTGTTTTTATAAAATTAACAGCAAAATATGAAATGATTATAAAATTAAACAAGAAATTAATTTATCAAAAACAAACAAATTATCTAACCATAGTGTAAAACAATGTAGTTCGGTTGATATATTATTACATTAACAATTGAATCACAATGTATTAGAATTATGAATTAAATTATAATCATATTATTCTATGGAATACTACTATATTAAATCTTATAAATTGCATTTTTTTTAATTTTAATATATAGGTATAAATAAATTAGTACACATAAATTTTTAAAGATCAAAACATATATTTAAAAGAAAATCTACAGAATCATTAGTCTATGATATATAGGTATAAATAAATTAGTACGCATAAATTTAAAAAAAACCAAAACATATATTTTTTTATTAAAAATATCTATAGAAACATTGTTCTATAGAACTTCTATAGTTTTATTGCACTCTATAGAAAAACCGCTCCATAGAAGAAAATTTCTAAAACAGTCTATAGAAATATTTTCTTTAGAAAAAGTATTCTATAGAACTCTCTAAAACTCTATAGAACAGTATTCTATAGAAAGGCTATTCTATAAAACTTGTAAAGAATTCTATAGAATTCTATACAGCTCTATGAACTATTTTCGTAACGGAATCGTCGACAAAGTCTACGGTTTTAAAATAGTTGTAGCTAAGATAAAAATTTTAGGAAAGCTGTGAGTCTTGTATATGTTTCCAATTTCGCTCTTCACCAAAAAAATACAGAGCTGTTTATTATAATATAATTAATATTTTTTAATTATGCGACTAAAATTTTGATTAATAATAAACTTGAAGCCACCGCGGTCGTCCGATGCATTAAACGCCCTAGCACTACTCAACCGCTTGTCGATGTCTTATTATTATCAATTTTACCTTTTAAAATTGTGCAGTGATCAGGTTTACGGTTACAGTTCAAAAGAAGTGTTGAAAATATAAAAGGACCTCTGATGAGTGCGTAGCTACCTTTTCCGTGAAGTACTCTGAGCCATGAGTACTTCTGTTCTCTGAGCCATATCGACCAGTTATTGTGACACCTTTATATGTTTTATCCATAAATCTTATTCAACTAATGCAATTTTTGCATTCATGTTGAAGAATTTCTAAATCCTACCCAAATTCATAGTCTTCAAATCCGGATTTTAATACATAAATTTAAAATAATGCTGATAATTTAATGAATGTTTCTATAGACAAAGTATTCTTCTTTAAAATGTGATGAAATTAAGGGCTGGGTGTGACCACTTTCTCACATTTTTGTGTCGCACTCATACGCAGTGTTACCAGTGGACTACTTTTTTTAAATTCAGATTTCTTGATTGCCATCCCTTTTTTGAAACACTAAAATTACCTTTGTTTTCGCTTTAATTAATATATTATTAAGTAAGGCGCATTTTACCATTTCAAAAAGTAGGGTCAATCAAGAATCTAAATATAAAAAAAAGTAGCCCATCTGGCAACACTGCTCATACGAGGTGTTTAATTAAGAGTTGTCATCACATCTCCAGAAGTTCCGGGATTGCTATGTAATTGGGTCTGTGTCACCGGATGTTCTGTTAGAAAATTCCGAATATGAATTGTTTAGTACAGTGTTTTTTAGGAGTCAGTGGTGACTATTTCCAACATTTCTTGTGATATCAGTACATTTTATGAACGATTAAAAAATATATATATCTTGAAAATATCATTTAAATATTTTCATAATCTTCTCGTTTTGTATTCCTTTTGAACGGCACCATGCATTTGAATAGCAGAATTTTTTCAGGTATTTTTCTACAACTATATAAGGAAGGAAAGTTATTTTTGAAAACCCTAGTAGTATTCAAGTTCATAACATCACGCAAAGTCTGAAAAAAATGCTATTTTTGAGTCAACACGTAGGAAGACTAGTTATCAGAAGTTTACTATTCTATTGTACACGCGCATAAGCATGCTAAACTCACAAATTACTAACTAAATCTTTTAACCCTTTCGGACGCAGTGTGCCCAGGACGGGATACCTAATTTTAATTCCAAACTTACGATCTGCACCTAGAATATTTCAGTAAAATTTTGCTTTTACAATCAAAGTAAAGTAACATATTTTAAATATCTCAAAAAGTCGTGTCGAATTTCCGGTGTCAGTCAATCATTTCTTCTTTTTACAACAAAAAATGTCTGTGCCGGAAAGGGTTAACTGATGCACGGACAAATCTGAATGGACGAGCATTTACTTGAATAAAACTGAAGACGTCAACATTACAAGTAAACGTCGTATTTTTTTATATCCTTAAGAAAAATCTGTAAGGCTGTCCTGATATTTTATTTTAAGGTGTTTTCTTAACACAATATTGAACATTTTTTATTCTTTAACTTTTTGAAGAATTACGTAATAGTTTTTAACCCAGCTAAATGTAAGGATGATTTGTATAAGAATTTTATTTGTGCAACTTTGTCAAAAAAAAAAAAAGAAGGAAAGGAGAAAGGCTATAAAAAATTGTGTTTTATTGCCTATTATTTTCAAATATATTTTTTGGAAAATTCTGGTTTGAATTTAATGTTAGAGAAATGCAATTACTTTCTGCTCAAAGTGTAAGAAATGGTGTTAGATGATAAATCCATAAATAATTAAACTTAACACAGTAAAGCATTTTTTCTTAAAGTTGAAACATTACTTTGTTAACAAAAAAAAAAAAAAAAAAAAAAAAATCCAGCTTCTGTCGTCAAAATCCCTATCATTGTCTGTATTTAAGCGTAACAGTAATAATTAATCTCAGTATTTTTATTTTAAATATTTCTTAATACAGGGAACAAAGAAAAAAATTCTGTTCGATAAAATTTTTGAAGGTAAAAATAAATTAATTAACGAATATTTTACGCATTAATATCTATAAGAAGTGTAGCACTTCTGAATTTTTTGTAATAATGTTCTTGTTGAAAAACTTTGAATTAAGTTATTTAGCAAAAGAAGAAAATTTATTGAAATATGGAAAATAGAAATTAGAAACGCAATTTTTAAGAAATAATAATAAAAAATGTAATTATATTTTTCCTTGAAACTTGTGAAATAGTAGTGGTAAAAGCAGTAGTGTTGAAAGTGTAAGAGGGCCTCAGATTAGTGCGTTCTGCAAATTCCGTGAAGTAGCGGCGATTGTCTTGGCCACAAGGAATCTTTTTCAACTATTTCAATTTTTGCCTTTTTGTTGACGAATTTCTAAATCATGCCCGAATTTCTAGTCTTCAAATCCGGATTTAGTACATAAATTTTAAATAATGCAGATATTTTAAAGTATGTCTCTATAGACAAGCTTTTCTTCTTTAAAATGGGATGACATTAAGAGCTGGGGTGGGATCACCTTTACACATTTTCCTGTCGCACTCAAACGAGGTGTTTAAATAAGAGTTGTGATCACATCTCCAGAAGTTATGGGATTGCTATGTAATTGGGTGTGTGTCACTTTATGTTCTGTCAGAAAATTCCTAATATAAATTACTTTACACTGTTTTTTAGGAGACAGTTTTGGCTATTTCCATCATTTCTTGTGATATCAGTTCATTTTAAGAAAGATTAAAAAAAAAATATCTCTGGAAATGTCATTTAAATATTTTTATAATCTTCTCCTTTGTATTTCTTTTGAACGGCTCAATGCATTTGAATAGCAGAATTTTTTCAGGTATTTTTCTACAAATATATAAAGAGGGAAAATTATTTTTGAAAACTCTAGTAGTATTCAGGTTCATAACATCACGCAAAGTCTAAAACAAAAAAAAAAAAAAAATGCTATTTTTAAGTTTTTATAGCAAGACTGGTTTACAGAGGTTTACGATTCTATTCTACACTGCCCCACTCGTATGTACACAAATAAATGTGCAAAAATGTGCTATGCTCACAAATTACCAACGCATTATTTTACCAAACACACGCTCAAATCTCAATGGACTAGTATTTACTTGGATGAGCATAACTAAGAAAGAAGATTGTAAAATAAAAATCAAATTTTTTTATATCCTTAAGAAAACACTGTATGAATTTCCCGGTACCATTGTACTGATATTTTATTTTTAAGTGTTTTCTTAACACAATATTGCATATTTTTTTTTTCTTTAACTATTTGAAGACTTGTGTAATATTAATCAACAAAGCTAATTGTACTTATAATTTGTATAAGAATTTTATTTGTGCAACTTTGTCGAAAAAAGGAAAAGCGATAAAATTGCATCTTATTATTTCTAAATATAATTTTTGAAAAATTCCGGTCTGTATTTAATGTTAGAGAAATGCAATTACTATCAGCTCAAAGTGTACGAAATGGTGTTAGAAGATAAATCCATAAATTATTAGATGTAAAACAGTAAAACGTTTTTTCTTAATGTTTAAGAATTACTTTGTTAATTTGTTAACAAAAAGTAAAAATAAAAACATCTTCTGCCATCTAAACCCTATCATTGGATATATTTCAGCACAACAGAAATAATTAATCTCATTATTTTTATTTAAAATATTCTTTAACACAGGGAACAAACAAAAACTTTCTGTGCGATATAACCTTTGTAGGTAAAAATAAATTAATCATTGAATATTTTACGCTCTAACCCTCTCGCTGCGTAATTGTTTTATCAAAATAGATTCAAAAATTGCGTATTTAATTCTTTCGCGACGGCCGTCTTTTAAGAATTTTTATTATTTTGTATCGGTTTTTCAAAACAAAAATTTTCGCCTGATTTAATCGGGAAAATGCTCCGATTAGATAAGGCAAAATTTACAATAAAAAGTTACTGGTGGGGATGATCAAGGAGGGTTAATTAGACGGAAAAAATGCATCCCGAAGGAATCTCGGGTTGAGCAAATTTTACTATTTTTACGTTGCCCGAGAAACTCTCGGGTTGCGCAGCGAGAGGGTTAATCTTTTCGACTCGGGCGTCTTCTACATTTTATTCAGTTGACAACACTTTTTGAAAAGAAGTTTCCTGCAAGTACACAATTTCAAAAATACTCCAATTTCAAAAAACAAATTTTGCAAAGTAAAATGCATGCGAGTGCGAAGAGTTAATATTAGTGAAAGATGTTGCAGCAGGGTTGAGATTTCCGCTTTTTCCACACCGGTATGTTCTTAGAGAAGAGTTATTTCGTTAAAACGCAACAATGTTCCGATTAAATAATGTAACATTTTCTCTAACAAACTACTGGTGTGCCAAAAAATCGGAAATCTCTTCCCTATGTTGCAGTTTTGTATTATTTAGAATAATGTTCTTGTGCAAAAATTTTCAATCAAGTTATTCTAACAAAATAAAAAAAAATTAATGAAAGAAAGAAAATAGAATTTAGAAACGCAATTTTTAAGTAATGGTGGAAAAATTGTAATTAAATATTTCTTTGAAACCTGTAAAATATTCAAAGAAAAGTAATTTTGGAATTTTGTATGGATATAAATACTGGATGTTTCTCTTTGTCGTAGTGCAATAGCTAATTACTCAATCATCAGCTTTGTGGGATCGGAAAGATTTGAAATGGAGTATACAATGTATTTACTATTATTTTTTTGTATAATGATGCTTGAACCTTTAAGACTGTCGTAAAGAATTGTGGATAATAAGATTACAGTCGCATGAGTCGCAGACATTAACCTGTACATTCAATTTCGAAACACAGTTTTTCGGCGGTTTGGCAACGATAATTTTTGAACACGTTAATGGATTTACAAGTTACTTTCATTAAATAAATGAAATTCAATTCTCTATAAAAACAAAAACATTTTATTCAAATTATAAGCAAACATATAATCAATTTTTATTGGTTTAATATTTTGTATTAAAATTTTTACAGTTTTTTTTTTTGTTTTGTTTTGTTTTGTTTCAATTATAATCAAGAAACAAAATAATAAGCAGTATAAAGAAAAGTAACGAATCATAAATTCGGAACCAAGCCTTGAAAATCATGTCAAAAGAATTACACAAGATTGATTTTGCAGTACAATATTACATTTTTTAAAATTATTTTTTGTAATTTAGGATTTCTTTTTACTTCTATAAAACATAAATTAAAATAATGCAGAAAAAAGTATTAGTATTAGGTATAAACTATTTACAAGCTTATTAATCTTTTCAGGGGCAGGTATTTCTGAATTCACACTAGAATTTTCGAAAAATTTAATTTGAAAATAAGGAAATGCAATTTTACAACTTTTTTCACCAGTGTTATAAATGTGAAATTTAATTAAAAGATTATGTTCCAAATCTTGGTTAAAATGAACTTAGATATAATATAGCCCATCGCCTTCAAGAGGTTAATTGACGATGTGATTACGCATAATTTTCTCGTAAAATATTAAAATTTTTATTACTGTTTTTTTTAAATTTAATAAATATTTAAAAAAAAAATTATGAAGCATAGGTAAAAAAAGCAAAAAGCAGTAATATTATGAACTAATTACAATCTTTCGAGTTATTGTTCCAATTGAATATACGCCTTCCTAAATTCTTTTACATTTGCTAGTACTATTTTAGAACTAAAACCTTCGTGCTACAGTCGTGGAAAAAAATAAATACCCCTACTAAATCTGCAAAAAAATATTTTCGAAGAAAGTTACTGGTACCAAACAATTGGAAATAAAGTTTACTTTTAAATGATTTATATAAAATTTGCTTAGGGTGCCGTTACATATCAAAACAAACCCAAACTTTTTTTTTTTTAATAACCAAGCAATTACCAATAACCAAGTTTGACAGCAAAAATAGATTCTGCACCCTTCAATTAGCCTACATCCACATTTTCATCAAATTCGTACGATTAGTTTTCGAGAAATTAATTGCTTTAAAATGAGTCTATTTTAGGTGCGGTAACCAAATTGAAGTTCAGTACTCGACTGTTGAAATGCCATAGGATGACAAAGTCACTTCTGTTAATGAATAACTCGCTTAATGTGTTTCGACTATTGACAGCCCAAATTTTTCATTAAAATGAGTTATGCTTTTCTGGACATCATAGACGGCCCCTTAAGCCAGATTGGGGACTTTTTTGCAAAGCGATATAGGTAAGCGTCTTATTTTAAATGGGAGAGGTAACCGCAAGATTAAAGGCGAGGTCTCATCAATCAAGGTCGCACGCCACGTAGCGGACGGAGTGAACAACAGAAAGATGCCTAACTGTTTTCTTCTTCATGGATAATCTATTAATTGCACATCTATGAAATAACTGCGCAAGCACCAACATCGTGTTTTCATTTGTTTGTAGCATTTATATTCTGACAGTAATAGAATGTTCTATTAATTTTTATTCGTGTTTTTTTGAGTTATTTATTATAGTTAATTATTTAAATAAAAACAGTTCTTTTTTAGAACTAATATTATTTGTTAAAATGGCAAAATGTTGGCAATCGAATAACTATAGTTTTCGAAATTGTAAGAAAATTCTTTTTCTTATAGAATTCATATGTCCTTTTCCAAAGAGCAAAACAAGTTAGTTAAGTATTTTAACCTTAATTTATTTAAAAAAATATATATAAAAAAATATATATATAAAATATTATAAAATGTTGTTGATTTAAATGTGCTCGATTTTAATTATTTTCTTTTAATGAAATGTAAAATGACGCATAAAAATTAGTAAGTAGTTAATGTGTAAAGATTGAATTTTGTAGTCTTATTTTTTACTCAATTCTTGATGTGCTAAAGTTATAAAAAATGATATACACGGCTCTATTGCAGATGAAAATAGAATGTTTATCAGGGTTTAGAATATGTATAGAATTTAATAATAAATAAAATATTCGATTTTAAGTCCTTTTCTTCGTTTATCAAGCGCAGACGATACATCGAAAACTTATTCCAATATTCTTTTGATCGTATTCTATCCATGTTATTTAAATTACAAATAGTTCATTTATTTAATTTAAAATTCATTTTATTTTATATTCAGAATCACTTTAATTTAAAATGCATGCATTAAATGTTGTACTATTAAACGAACAATTATTGTTAATTCAGTATTTGTTTAAATATTTTGCGAGTCCAGACAATAACTGCAAAAATTTTCCTAAAATCGCCAGATTAGATTTTTTTTTTTTTTTTTTAAGCAGACAAAGCCATTTAGAGAATCCCAGTTAAAAATTCTATTACGAATTTCAGATTGTTTCTTACTCACAGAAGATGAATCTTGTTTGCCAGATATATTGAAAAATATTTTTGTTACAGCTTGTTTTGATAAAAATATGTGTATTTAAAAAAAATCGCAATGTCATGTTAGTTTAAGGGCTAAAGGCAGTAATGCTTTCGTAGCATTAGTGCTTTTCTCCCGAAATTAAAATGATATTGCGATTATTTTTTTTAAATGTGCATAATTTTATCAAAACAAACTGTAATTAAAATATTTTGCAATAAAACTGGGAAACAAGATTCATTTTCCATAAGTGAGTAAAGAATCAGAAAATATGCGCAAGAGATGCGCAGATAGCAGATATTCTGTCATATATGACGTCATACTGAAAACCCGCGAGGCTAACAAGAAAGACAGGCTACCGCGGTGGGTCCCATTCTTCTTTTTTTACAGACCGCTGGAGTCACGTGATGCTCTTTTCGCACATCTTGATTGGTGCATTCGAGTATCACGTGACTCCAGCGGTCTGTAAAAAAAGAAGAATCGGACCCACCGCGGTAGCCTGTCTTTCTCGTTAGCCTCGGAAAACCCGCGTATTTGCATTATTCACTCCGTCCACCAGATGGCGCAGCTGTGTCAATATACTCCAGATTCCAGTATTGACATTGTACGATTACTTATATCTTTTTTTTTTTTTTTTTTTTTTTTTTTTTTTGTCCCCAGATTGTTGATTGTCTCTGCTTTCTTGAAATAGAAATATTCAGTGTATTTAAATTTGATTTAAAAAAAAAAGCGGTGACAGTCAAATAATCTGAATTAAAAAAGTCGCCAATCTGTTAACACTGCCTTAAACCATCATATTGGCGTTTTTCATTCATAATTCAAAAACTACTTCAAAGAGAAATTTGAAATTGAGAATTGACTATAAAAAAATTGTAGGTTGAGGTTCATATTTTTTTCATAATTCATAATTCATATTACAAAATTTTTAAAATTACAAATTCAATGTATTTATGTTTGGGATTTTTGGTATTATAATTAAACAGAAAAAATTATCACATTAGGATTATAATTTCAGGAGATATTAATAAAAATATTAAAATGTAATTTAACATTAGAAGCTCTAAATTTTAAACGTTTAGAATACAAAAACTTATCCAAATGAAATTTCATTTCTAGGTATAATTTGAACCGACTATTTAAAATATTTTGTCAAAATTGGGTGTTGTCATTGAAAAAATAAACAAAGTTTGGTCTTGTTTTGATTTGTAGATGTCTCCCTAAACAAATTTTATATACCTAGACTGTATTTCCAGTCCTTTGGCACCTGTAAATTTTTTCTATTATAATTAGCTGCAGAGTTAGAAGGGGTGTTTATTTTTTTTCCAAGACTGTATATTATTTTAAGAGAGGAAATCATATACAGCAGCTCAATACTCTTTGATTTAAACACAATATAAAAAGAAGTTTTGAAGGTATAAGTATTTCTTCAAATTAAAAAATTTTTTTAGAATAAATTCTACGTATTTGCGTATTTTAAAAAACAATTTTAATGAAATATAAATAGAATTTTGTTTAGTTAAGACATACTAATTAAGGATTTTCAATGGCATACATGTGTTGCGCGCCGGATTATGAAAATATATATTCGATATATCCACATAATATTACATAGGGTAACTCCGGGAGAGTCGCCACATACGGGATAGATGCTGCACCCCTTGTATTTCTTGTAATTATCGATAGATGGTCGTCAAACACACAGTATAGGTGCGCAATGCGATTATTTTAACCAGTGTATAGCGTGAATCCCATTTCGATGTTTACTTGTAGAAGTACAATCCTTAATTTCACGTAAGTGCATGATTTCACTGTGTAAACTTGTAAACACGTTGTTTAAATACTTTTTATACACTAATTACTAAATGCATGCATGATTTCGAAGTCAAAACTAAGTGTAGCGTTTGTACAGAGTACTGTGTGTATGTTTACGCCATTCCCCTTGGCGATGGCAGGTAACTGTGATGGCCGACGTCTGCACCATGCAAAGTGGGATACATGCCGCACTGCTGTTCCGGAATTATTGCCGCAGTTTCTTTTGTACGGGATGATTAAGTGTTATTAACTTTTCCTTTTCTTTTTGCACAGACTAACCATGTTAGGCATGTTATCAAGTTTACTAAAACCAAAGGAGCAAAAGTGGAAAATAAAAAGTAAGAAGTGCAAGAAAGATGCAAGTCAAAATGATAATAATGAAAAATTGGAAACGCAGACCTTCTTTGCAAACTACTCCAAAAAAGAGGAAGTGTTATTGGCTTCGTTGCATCATGTGTTTAAATGTAGTTACATAAAGACTGTGCTTTTTCGATACTTTTTCTGTAGATTGTTGTCGAAAAAACAGGTCTCTTAACCCATTGGGGACCATAGGTGCATATAAGCACTTTCATAAAGACCTTACAGAATTTGTTTCTGGCACCAGTAAAAAAGAAAAGTAATATTTGATTTGTTTAATTAGAGCATTTTCGTGATTATTTAAGTAAAGGTAACTTCTTTTAAAAAAGTGGTACCAACCGAATAAAATGTGTGTAAAAGCCACCGGTCTCGAAAGGGTTAACAAATAAATTATGTAAACATAATTTCATTTTTTTTTCTTTTCCCTTTCTAATACATTGATGTTACGTTGTTGTTGAAATAACAATTAAAATTTAATGTAAAAAAAAAAAATAAGTCGATAATTTTTACAATGAAAGTAGGCAACAATTACTAATTTGAATCTAATAATACGTTTCAATCTACTCATTTAGTTATTAATCGAATTTAGTTATTATTCGACTATTAGTTATAGTCGAATTATCTGTTATTATGTGCCAAAATGTTGGCAACGCACTTGTTCTGCGAATGTAGGTAACCATAGAAACGTAATTCGTTTCGTCTTTGCTAGTTTATGTTCTTGTCTTGCCTGGTGTGCACGCATCGCTTCGCTTGTCAACAATAAAATAAATACAGTCCTTAAGATTATGTGAGTTTATTAATTAGTTTAATACGCATCGCTTACAAAATGGTCAGCGTCCAGCCGGAGAAAGATGCGGTACTTTTCGCAATTTTTAAAAAAAATCTGTGACTGTATAATGAACTATTATCTCCAGTTCTTTCATCAAAGTTTTATGGAAAGTTGATTTCGCAAGCGTGTATGCTTCGATTAATGAGATGAAGAAATCGTCTGCTCTGCAATAAGGTAGGAAATATTTATTATTTTCTTTACTGTATTATAAGATTTTGAAATGGAATCTATTGAAAAGTTGAAAAAGAAACGTTCCACGTTAAGAACGTCTGTAACAAAATTGATTAGTAAATTCGAAACATTAATAAATGACAAAAATATAGAAATTGATAATTACTCAGAAATATTAGAACAATTGAATGATAAAGAACAATCGCTAAAAAACTTAAATAATGAAATAGAATCTGCCATTACTATAGAGAAAGATTATGAAATAGATATTAACACTAGTGAGGAATATCATGATAACATTATGAAGACTAAATTTAAAATAAAAAAAACAAATTAAATGTTTAGAAGAAAGTAAAGTTCCCAGTGCATTTCAATTAAAACCTACTCCAATAAACAACGCAAAAAACATTAAATTACCTGAAATTCCACTTCCGAAATTCTCCGGGAAGTCCGAAGAGTGGAATACGTTTAAGCTACAATTTAACAACTTAATAACCTCAAATGAACAACTTTCGGATGCTCAAAAACTGCATTATTTGTCAGCTGCATTAATAAATGATGCAAGGGTTATGATTACAACAGAAGATACGTTTTCATCTTTGTTCCAAGCGTTAAAGGACAGATACGAAAATGATAGAGTAGTAACAGAAATACACATTAATTCACTTTTAGACGCAGATAAGCTGACGCAGCCTTCCGCTAAAGACCTACGAAATTTAGTCGACAATGTAAGAAAAAGCATTCGCGCATTAAGCGTTTTAAACTATAATAGAAACAATCTTTCCGATGTTTTAATATTAAACATCATTCTTCAAAAGTTAGACAAGGATACTCGAAAAAATTATGAAATGAGTATAAGTGCAAACGAAGTACCAAAATTAGATGAATTAATTTTATTTTTGGAGAAACGTTCTCAAATTTTGGAAAACATCCATAAATGCACTTCCATAAAACCCTTCATTAAGGATCAGAAGCGTTCATGCAATTCTAAGTCATTAACCTTGTTAACAGAAGGTCCACACAATTGTTTAATGTGTAAGGGTGACCACATTTTAATAAAATGTTCGCAATTTTTGAATTTGCCCGCTAAAAAAAGGTTCAATATTGTTAAAACGAAAAGACTTTGCTATAATTGTTTATCATCTGTTCACAACATTAGCCAATGTAAAAGTTTAAGTACGTGCAAAAGATGTAGCAAGCGTCACCACAGCTTGATTCACCTGGAACGCGGTGAAGAAGGTATTGATACTAATCAGGCGATACCAACTCAAAACAGAAGTAATCTTAGTAGTAACTTGTCGCCAACCGCAACCGCATTTTCTCCTCATAGTTACACAAATAGTCAGATGTCTGTCACCACCTTGGGTGAAAATGCACATTCATTTGATAACACGCATTTAACCATAAACAATACTGTAATGAATATGACATCTTCTTTTAGTAAACAAGTACTGCTTTCAACCGCGATAATATATGTACAAAATGCTAGAAGAGAATTTGTTCCTCTTAGGGCATTGCTAGATTCAGGATCTCAAAATAACTTTATAACGAAGGAATGTACCGAGTTATTGTTCTTGAAGGGAAAGAAAATAAACGCATCAGTTTCAGGGCTAAATGGTTCAGTCATGAATATAAAAGAAAGTGTTATATCAACCATCGCAAATAAAAATAGAAGTTTTAGTGAAACATTGCAATTTTTTGTTGTTCCTAAAATTACGCGCATAACGCCAGCTACATATCTAAACATCATGCCCATTACGCAATTACAGACATTTCAGTTAGCTGATCCACAATTTGATAAACCAGGTCCAATACATGTTTTATTGTCAAATGAGGTATTTTTTAACTTAATGGGAGCCAATAAAATAAATACGCAAAATTTGGTTTTTCAAGAAACAGTTTTTGGCTATGTTGCCAGTGGTTCTAAGTCTATGCCACAAGAAGACAATTTCAGTAATTATTGTGGTCTTGTTCGATCTGTGGACGATTTATCCAATATTATGCAGAAATTTTGGGAAATTGAAGCGGTTAATGATACAAATCCAATAAAAAGTAAAGAAGAGCAATATTGTGAGGAACATTTCATGCGTACACATACCAGAACGGAAGATGGCAGATATGTTGTAGAAATGCCAATTAAAACTGGTGGGCTTGAATGCTTAGGAAAATCAAAAGAAAATGCAAATAAGCGATTAAATCATTTGCTTAAGCGATTTACGCACAATCCAACCATGAGATTCTTGTATGAAGATTTCATTAACGAATATAGTAATTTGGGACACTTAGAAGAAATCTCTTTGGAAACTAATCCCAGATTTTCATATTATTTGCCGCATCATGGGGTATACAGACCCGATAAGCCCAGCACGAAATTAAGAGTTGTCTTCGACGGTAGTGCAGCTACCACTAGTGGTGCGTCTTTAAATGATGTTTTATTAAATGGAGGTTCAGTTCAAGATGAGCTTTTCGATATCATTTGTCGATTTCGAACACACAAGTACGCCTTTACAGCCGACATCATAAAGATGTATCGCCAGATACTAATTGCGGAAAAGCAGAGAGATTTATTGCGCATTTTGTGGAAATGTGAAGAAGAACCGGTCAAAACATTTAAGTTAAAGACAATTACTTATGGAACATCGAACGCTCCATATCTTGCCACGCGGTCTCTAAATCAGCTCGCAATTGATGAAAAAGATGATTTTCCGCTAGCATCACGTGCAGTACTCCAAAATTTCTACGTCGACGATGTGCTAACAGGAGCTAGCAGTTTAGCAGAAGCCCAACAACTGCAAGCACAATTAATCGCATTGCTTGAACGTGGCGGCATGTCATTGCACAAATGGTGTGCTAACCACCCCGAACTGTTAAAAATCACAACTAGTAACAAGGAAGATTCATTCATTGATCGTGATGAGGACCAGAGCACTAAAACTCTAGGACTCTTATGGAATCTAATTCATGACTCCTTTTTGTTTAATTCATTAGTTAAGGAGCCAGTTGTGTACACGAAAAGAACTGTTCTATCAGATATAGCTCGAATTTACGATCCATTAGGATTACTCGGTCCTGGAATAGCTAAGGCTAAAATTTTCATACAGAGACTTTGGTTATTAAAATTAGGTTGGAACGATCCACTTCCAGATGATGTTAAGGATGAATGGCAACGCTTTATCAGAACGCTTCAACATATAAACAATTTAAAAATTAATCGTTTTGTTTTAAACGAAGGCCATTCTGAAATTGAACTGCACGGATTCTCCGATGCATCCGAGCTCGCATATGGAGCAGCCATTTATCTACGCTGTCCCACAAAAATTAATACATCTTTAAATTTACTGTGCAGCAAGTCTAGGGTTGCACCATTGAAACATTTGACATTTCCCAGACTTGAGTTGTCTGCAGCTGCCTTATTGTCTCAACTCGTATGTAAGGTAGTGAATCTATTAAAGTTGCATATCAATAAGGTAATTTTGTGGTGTGACTCAACCATCGTCTTAGCATGGTTACAGACTCCTCCTCATGTACTCAAAAGCTTTGTGGCCAACAGAGTTTACAAAATTCAAGAGTTGACCCAGACTTATCAATGGAAACGTATACGTTCAGAGGACAATCCAGCAGATCTTGTTTCTCGAGGACTAACTTTTGACAAGTTAATTGATTGTGAACTTTGGTGGCACGGCCCTTCTTTCCTAAGAGAAGGTGACATCACATCCAATAAGGACATTGACTTGGAACATGAAAAAAACACTATTGAGTTTTCATCAGAGTTAAAACTGAGAAACAATACTACATTAACTTGTTTGAATAATGTTGAATTTGTTAATGAAATTTTAAGTATTAGCAATAATTATACTAAAATATTACGTGTTTTGAGTTATATTTTCAGGTTTTTAGATAATACGAAAAGATCAACTGAAAAAAGAAAGGGACACATAAGTATAGATGAATTATCAAGAGCAGGAGCTTTTTTGATACGGGAATTTCAAAAAAGCGAATTTAAGGCAGAATATACTGCATTGTTAGGAGGTAAGCAAATTTCTAAGAATAGTAAATTGCGATTGTTAAACCCCTTTTTGGATGCAGATAAGATGCTAAGAGTAGGAGGTCGTTTGAATCATTCCGACCTAAAATTTGCTCAAAAACATCAATACCTTCTGCCAGCTAAGGGTAAATTGTGTAGCCTGATTGCAATTTACTACCATAAAAATATCTTCATATAGGTGCACAAGCATTGTTATGCTACTTGAGGCAAAAATTCTGGCTATTACAGGGAAGAAATTTAGTTAGGAAAATAACGCATGAGTGTATAACTTGTAGTAAAAACAATCCTATAACTGTGCAACAAATCATGGGTTCGCTACCCACAGAAAGAGTACGTCCTAGCGCACCTTTTAACTATGTGGGAACAGATTTTGGTGGCCCTTTCTTTATAAAATATAAGGGACAAAGAAAAGGAATTCTTAATAAGGTGTATTTGGCAATCTTTGTTTGCTTTGTAACTAAAGCAGTGCATCTCGAATTAGTGTCAGAATTGACCACAGATGCATTCATTGCAACGTTAAAAAGATTCATTGCTAGGCGCGGTAAGTGCGCAGTAATCTTTTCAGATAATGCAAAAAATTTTGTTGGAGCAAACGCAGAGTTACAAAGACTCCATAATTTGCTAAGACGTCCGGAAGAGAGGTTGGCAAATTATTTGTCAGAGGAGAATATCATTTGGAAATTTATTCCTCCTCGTGCACCTAATTTTGGTGGGTTGTGGGAGGCAGTAATAAAATCGGTAAAAGATCATCTAAAGCGAACAGTAGATAATGCAAGGCTAACTTTCGAAGAGTTATTAACTGTAGTTGCTCAAATAGAGTCTATATTAAACTCACGTCCAATCGTCCAATCACTCCATTGTCTTCAGACGTGAATGACTTAGAGGCCTTAACGCCAGGCCACTTCTTAATCGGGAGACCTATGACAGCCATAGTTGAACCAGAATTAATTAATATAAGCGAAAATAGACTGTCTAGATGGCATAGAATTACAAAATGCATTCAATTGATATGGAATCGTTGGAACAGAGAGTATTTAAATACGCTTCAACAGCGTTCGAAATGGCAATTTTCAAAAAATAACGTAATCATAGGTACCCTAGTGTTGATAAAGGAAGACGATCTTCCTACAAATAAATACTTACTAGGACGCATTATAAATGTTTTCCCAGGTACAGATGGTAAGATTAGGGTAGTAGAAATCAAAACCTCAAAGGGAATACTTAAAAGAAGTATATCCAAATTTGTTTTATTGCCACAACAAATTTCAGAGAATTAGTTACGAGCTATTAAAAAAAGGAGGGAGCTTGGTTGTGAATTTTCTCTTAATTTTTATTGCTGTATTATTTTCATAATTGTATTATTCATTGTTAAAAGAAAATTGTTGTGTTGTATCATATTTACTCAGTCATTTGTAATGTTAATATTTTATTTTCTATTGTATAATTGATTGAAGTTGACCCTTCAATGTCGGGGGGTAATTATCTCCAGTTCTTTCATCAAAGTTTTATGGAAAGTTGGCAACGCACTTGTTCTGCGAATGTAGGTAACCATAGAAACGTAATTCATTTCGTCTTTGCTAGTTTATGTTCTTGTCTTGCCTTGTGTGCACGCATCGCTTCGCTTGTCAACAATAAAATAAATACAGTCCTTAAGATTATGTGAGTTTATTAATTAGTTTAATACGCATCGCTTACAAAATGGTCAGCGTCCAGCCGGAGAAAGATGCGGTACTTTTCGCAATTTTAAAAAAAAATCTGTGACTGTATAATGAACTATTATCTCCAGTTCTTTCATCAAAGTTTTATGGAAAGTTGATTTCGCAAGCGTGTATGCTTCGATTAATGAGATGAAGAAATCGTCTGCTCTGCAATAAGGTAGGAAATATTTATTATTTTCTTTACTGTATTATAAGATTTTGAAATGGAATCTATTGAAAGTTGAAAAAGAAACTTTCCACGTTAAGAACGTCTGTAACAAAATTGATTAGTAAATTCGAAACATTAATAAATGACAAAAATATAGAAATTGATAATTACTCAGAAATATTAGAACAATTGAATGATAAAGAACAATCGCTAAAAAACTTAAATAATGAAATAGAATCTGCCATTACTATAGAGAAAAATTATGAAATAGATATTAACACTAGTGAGGAATATCATGATAACATTATGAAGACTAAATTTAAAATAAAAAAACAAACAAATTAAATGTTTAGAAGAAAGTAAAGTTCCCAGTGCATTTCAATTAAAACCTACTCCAATAAACAACGCAATAAACATTAAATTACCTGAAATTCCACTTCCGAAATTCTCCGGGAAGTCCGAAGAGTGGAATACGTTTAAGCTACAATTTAACAACTTAATAACCTCAAATGAACAACTTTCGGATGCTCAAAAACTGCATTATTTGTCAGCTGCATTAATAAATGATGCAAGGGTTATGATTACAACAGAAGATACGTTTTCATCTTTGTTCCAAGCGTTAAAGGACAGATACGAAAATGATAGAGTAGTAACAGAAATACACATTAATTCACTTTTAGACGCAGATAAGCTGACGCAGCCTTCCGCTAAAGACCTACGAAATTTAGTCGACAATGTAAGAAAAAGCATTCGCGCATTAAGCGTTTTAAACTATAATAGAAACAAGTTTCATTTTGTTATTATATCGTTAATTATAGCCCAGACATGAATATATTTTTTAAATATTTTTATTTATAATTTCGTTCTGGTTCTTATTACAAGAGCTGCATAACTACCACATAAGTGAGGCGTCTCAGCCTGAATGTACGGGTGACGCGCCGTAGTGTAATGTTTTAGAAAAAAATAGTTAAAAGATATTAAAAATCTGTTTTAAATTTTTGTTCGCACTACACACGATGCATATTTACCATTAAATAGCACAGCATGATTTTTTTTATTTTATGTCTACCATTGGACTTTATATACAAATTAAAAAAAAAATGAGCGGCATAAATCCCGGAATTACCCTACATATTTTCATACAATATCGTACTTTCACTTCAACCTAAAATAATAATCAAGTTTACAGATGAAAATATTTTTTTCAGGCAAATAAACCATAAAACGCAAATCCTATGATAAAATTTTAATTAAAATTTAAAAATATATATATATATTATAGGTACTTACTTAAAAATAGATAGAGGTTGATCAGATAAGTAAAATACAATATAATATACAATTTTAAGTTTCTATGTTACTTAGTCTTTGAAATAAGATGCGCGTAATGTCAAAAATATCCAATTTGAGAAAAATGACTTTAAAGTTCGAATTTACCTTGATTTGGACAGGTATCCCCCATTTATATTTATCATAAAAACAGTTTTAATTGGAGTAGCGTCATAATTATTTTTAAAGTTCAGTAACATGTTATTCTTTTTATAATAAACAATAGAAATTTGTTTGACTTTTTAAAAAGTTGAAGTTATCTACCCCCTTAACATTAACAATTGTAATGCAGAACAAAATACACTGTTTAAAAAAGCGAAAACAAATGTATAAAATTTTAGGATGGTTGCGAGCCCTGCATATGCTTCAAATATGATTTACATGTTTCAATATTAACAGTATACAGGCCGCAAACAGTGTTGCCAAATCTGGTGAGTTTTTTATTTAGAAATTTCGAGTTAACTCCAGAAATTTTTTCATAGTAGTTTTTCTTTATTTTATTCGCGAAATATAAGTCATTATAATAATCAACTATAATTATTCACACTTTCAAGGGAGAATTTAGAGTTTCTTAACTGTAGTTTTATAAATAACGCATAAAAGCGCTAGCTGACATGCATAGTGTTATCAGATTAAGGAAGGAAAACGAGAAAAAATCGTTTCGATTTAAAAAAATATCATTGATTAATCGTGACCCGATTGATTAATCGTGTTTCGTGCGATTGAATAATCTTAACTGTATTGCATAACGTTAGCATAGCTGCCAACTTGTACGGATTTTTTATACCACAAAAATTTTATAGTGAACTTTAACTAATTGAATCACAGAAATTCAAGCAAATTCAACGTTTAAATAAGTCAAAATTTTCTATAAAATTTTAGTGGTAAGAAACATCCATGCAAGTTGGCAGCTATGCGTTACATTATACGTTAAAAGAAACACCAATTGCGAAAAAAGAGATTCTGATGATGCGTTTTCGTACTCTATAATATTCTTTATCGGAAATTTCCTAATTTAACAACTGGAAAACATTTTTCGAACATACATCAAAAGTTGTTCTGAACATTACATTAACCTTTTCCGGCACAGTGTGCCCGGGTCGGTTACCTAATTTTAATTTCAAACTTACGAACGGCATCATGAATATTTTAGTAAAATTTTGCTTTTACAATGAACATTTAAAGTGACGTTTTTTATTTCTAAAAAAGTCATTTTTGAATTCCGGTGTCAGTCAATCACTTTATCATTTTACAACAAAAATTGCCTGTGCCGGAAAGGGTTAACATTATTTTTACCGATCTCAAATTAAACCTTTTAAGCAATTTCGATTTATTGTTTCTCATTTGTAATTTTTAGAATGAAACAATTACAAATCGTTTTTTAACCCCTTGGGGACGGGAGCCTTTTACGAAATTTTTAATCTTTTGTCACCGTTTTTTAAAAACAGAAATTTGTGTCTTCTTGAATCGAGAAAATGCGCGGAATAAATAAGGCAAATTTTACAATAAAATTTTACTGGTGAGGAAAAACAAGGATTCTGAGCGCTTCATGCGGCACGTATACGTGCCGCTCGTCCCCAAGGGGTTAATACACGGGAAACTTTTTCATTCTTATTACATTCAAAAACTACGAGCAAATGAAACATGAACCAGAACTTTAAAATGTGTCATTTGACACCGGTAGAAATATTTTTAAAATTCACAGCGGACAATGTTATGTGTAACGTAAAATAAAAACTTCAAAAACGTTATTATCTGATTAGATTAGATAAAAGTTTTATATTTCCGTTAAAGATTTAAGTCATCGTCAGAGAAAAATATATTGAGATCTTATGAATACGCATGTGTTTTGCCTTTCCACAAAAGGAGCACTTCAAACATAACTGCGAAAATAAAACGTTGAATAAAACACGAAAAGTTAAGGATTGCGAAAACTTATCTTCAAGTGAAAGACATCTCTGCTATTTAGCTGTTTATTTCTTTGGGTACTTTTCCGTTAGACGAACACCATTTTAAAATGTATGCTAATGCGCCAATTATTTCAACCTTGATCGTGAAAATGATTTTTATTGTAAACCATGCGAAACATTGTGATTTACTCAAAATATTGAGAAATTATGGAGCATCGTAAAATGGCGCAACAAAAGACATCGGGAACACTTCGTCATCATTTAGAGTCGTATCTCATGGACTTCATGTGGCGACGCCTTCATTCAAAAAATGAAATATTTACCGCAATGCTAAAAGATATTTGTAATTTTATGCCATCAGTTTAATATGAGTTTTATTTTATTACTTAATCGTGTAACAGCTATTTGTTCACTTATTTTAAGTACATATTTGTGATTCAATAAAATAGTTCGCAAAAGTCTGTAATTTTAAAATGTTATATTTTTTAAATGCTCACTTTACTATCGACAATGTTTTTTCTTTTATTTTTCAAATCTTTCAATTCACGTGATTTTCATTTTGCGCTAACTATTACGCTTGGCGACAATGGTGTCCGTATAACGGAAAAGTACCTTTCTTTCTTTTTCTATCCTTCCAAGATATTTCTCAATTCCTCCATTCATTCAAGAACTCGTCCTTCTGCCTATAACTATCCATATCTTTACATAGTTCTTTATTTGATGTTATCTAAAATGTTATTAATTCTGTTATTTTTGTATGTTTGACTGAAATTTCGATTATAACTGTTTTTCTTTTTGTTGTTGTTTTTTTTAGCTAAAATATTTTGGAAAATTCGTTTCTTCATAAAAAACACCCAATCAATCATATACATGAAACATTAAATGGTTATTTATTATTATTTTATTTAACTTGAAATGTAAATCATTTTCGCAAACCCGAAGGAAAAAATTATAAAAAATACCTTTCGCGCAAAAAAGAAGGAATATAGAGAGGAAGTAATTAAAATCGGGGATAAGCCTAAAGGAATTTTATTGAATCCGTAACAAAAGTTACCCAAATTTTCAAAGTTGCTTTTCTGAGTAATATGATATAAAATAGATCATAATGGATGAGTCACGGCGTGTTATATACACCCGTGTCCCGAAGTGAAGCGTAATTACTGTTTATGTGAAACTTAAGGAATTGTACATGAGTAGTGAAACAAACATGGTATGCGGGTATTAAAGGCTTATAGGAGAATGATTCAGTGACAAACAAAGATAACAATGACTTTAGATAAGTAAATAACAAGGTTCCAAGGAATATAGTGAAATCAATAGTTTGAAATTGAGTGAAAAGAAAAGAAATTTTACAGTTTAACAAGGTTTAAGGTTAGGTGTAACAGCCACACGTGTCGCACAACGATTCCCCATACTTTTGGTGAGAGAATGGATGAGTTGGGGCCGGAAAGAGTGCCAAGTCTGATGGAGAACACTTTTCAATTCTCAAACGGAGCTTGGTGGGTTCTGGCGGGCTGCAAGTTATCTCACGAGTATATCCCACACGTAAATTTGTCTATAGGATTAAGATCAGGAGACATAGAAGGCAAGTGCATGCGCCTGACATCTTCACTATCATCTTCACTATATCTTCACATCAAGTCGTCGATGATGGCTGCACGGTGAGGATGTGTAGTATCATACAGGACCTACAGCCTCTCGAAACAGGCGAACGTAAGTCTCAAGTGTTTCATCTATGTACCTTACAGCAGTAACAGACACCGTGTCGAAGGCCTGGAGGTGTGTGCGGCCATCCAGCAATATTCCTGCACACACCTTGACTCCTCCTGAACAAAAATGATGCATTTCCGTTAAGTTTCTCGGGCTAAATCGTGTTCCACACATCCCCAGATTGCTATACGGAGAAGATCGGTTTGCAGACCAAATCTGGAAAGAAAACTTTAAAATAATAAATACATTAATATGCGTTAAAAGCCGTAAAAAGAGGAAATTACGTCATAGTTATAACGCCCAAATAATCATATTGCACACAGATTCAATAAAAAATGTATTTACACGACACTGATATTTTAAACAATTGTTGCCAATTCTAAGGCAGCTCAAATAAAAATATTTCCTTTGTAGCAACAAAAATATTTTCAAGTGAATATTAAAAAGAGAATGAAAACTTTAAAATTGTAAATTTAATATGCTTTAACCCTGTTGCTGCGTAAGTAATTCTTCGCGATGAGCGTCTTTTACAGAATTTTTAATCTTTTATCACCGGTTCTTTAAAGCAGAAAGTCTTGACTATCGTAATCGAGGAAAGTGTCCTGATTAAATCAGACAATGTTTTCGCTAAAAAATAACTGGTGGGAATAACCAAATAGTATTAATTAGACGGGAAAATGCATGCCCGAGTATTTCTCGGGTTGCGCAGCGAGAGGGTTAAAAGCAGTAAATAGGATAAATTACGTCATATTTAAAATGACCAAATAATAACATTGAAAAACAGATTAAATTAAAAATAGTGCTTCATAAATCGTATAAATCTAGAAATTACATAAATGTCATGCTCTCATAGATACAACAAAATCAATAACGGAGGTTTTTTGAGTCAAGTCATCGAGTGTTAAACTATGCAAAAAAAAAAAAAAAAAAAAAAATAGGGCATTGGAGTAAAATACGAAGTTAATGAAGCCCTGTGCAATTGATTAACCCCTCCTTAATTCTCGATCCCATGATATTCACGGGCTGTGACTTTTATTCAGATTGTTTGATTCCCACAAGTTTTATAAAATAGTGTAATTGGCTTTATTATGGTATCATTTTACCTGTCATTAATTAAGGTGAATATTTCTTTTTTCAAAATAGTGGTGCCAATAAGCAATTTGAATTTTTCAACCATACTTTAATGCAACTGTTAAGGGGTTAATCCTTAAAATTAAAGCGTATTTAAACAATTATCCGCTGGTGTCACGTTCACGCAACAGTAAAAATAAATGTCCATGCTTAAATTTACTACGATGCTACCACTATTTATAAATTAAAAAAAATAACTTATTTAACAAGAGAAACTTCGATCGCTAAATAAAACTAAGATTTGCTTTGAAAATTTGTGGTGGCAAACGTTTTTCTGCAAACAAGTTGAAGATCCCTATGTGTTAGTTTCAGCTGTTAATGAGTTAAAATAGCTGAAGCTCATAACCACAAATATAAAGTAAAAACATTTTTGAATAAAACTGATATTACATCTATATATTTTTTTAGAAATTACAGAATGTAGTAAAATATTGCATGGTTTTATTTTTTCACGCTTTATTTCTTTTGGGTCCATTTTTTGTCATTTTGTCAATATCAAAATAAATTAAAATGTAGTAGAATTTTTTAAGTTAATATTGCTATCATTCATATTGTCATTCTTTTAAGAATATAAAAAAATAGTGGAATCACTCCGTTTTGCCCGTGTTAACCATTAGACATTAGGTCTTCTGAGTGTAAAATAAAATAAAAATTCAACAATACGGCCATCTCAATAAAGGAGCTGTGTGAATTCGCATCCATAAATCGCTAAAAACATAATCAGAAAAAAATACCTTACTTTGATGCAATCATAGCAAAATCTCCAATTTTTATAAACGAAAATGCAGGTTTTCTATGAAACGTATAACAGAAAATTATGCAATCTTTCTGAGAAGAAAATGTATGGCATTTAGTGAAATTCTCTTTCGCAATTTATGGATAATGAATATTAATATCAGAAGAGCAGGCTCCACCCCTCTTGATTGACAACTTTAAATTTAAATTAAAAAATAAGCAAACACACACATTTAATATTACTTGACCCATAATTTCTTGATAAAATCTTAATTCTGTAAATTTTCACATTTAAGACAATCGCCTAATTTTAATAACATAAGTAAAAGAATTATTTAACAAAATCTTAATTAAATAACTTTGGCGCAGGTTTACAAGTTTGGCCTCTAATTTTAACTCGAAATTTCCAATTAATACAGCACATTTCGAAAGAAAACTTTTTACTTTATGCTATAGCTAACTGTATTTCATTAAATAAAGCACAAAATACTATTCTGTATTTCTGCTATGAACTCGAAATTACTGAATAAAATTGGATGGCAAACTGGCAAAAGAAGCTGTAATGTTGCATTTTATCATTTTCAAATACAATTTTCCGAAATTTCTGGTGTGAATGCAACATTATAGAAAAGCAATCACATCTGCCGCAAAGAGTTAACTCATTAACGCCAGTTGGTACGAAAATCTGCCATTTAAATAATAGGAAAATTTTAAATGCGGAAGCCAATATTTTAGTAAAAAAATTTTCATATTACTTAATCTCAAACTTTGAGAAATCAAATAAGTTAACCCCTTGAGGGGCAAGCAAAAATGTCTCTAAATATTGAATTCTCGGCGGAATAATCGAAAAATTTATTTTTAAATAAGGAAAAGCAATGTTTTCATGATTTTTCCCACAAAGTTAAAAATATAAAATTTAGTTACAATTTTCTGGCGGGAATCTTGTTTAAAGTAGGTGGGATATATTTTATCCCACCGCCCCTCAAGGGGTTAAAATTACAATATGGGAAAACTGGTGTCAACTGCTACCGAGGAATTAAAAATGTATAAAAGAAACTCGTCATTAATGGGTTAGATATGATAAAGCATTATTATTTTTTGGAGATACATAATGTAAGTAAAATATTGTAATCATTAATTTTTTCTTAATTATTTGTGGAAATTTTTCAATATTCACAAAAAAATTGTATTCAAATTCAAGGAACCGCACATACTCCTAGCCTAGGGCGACTAGGGAAGTACGACATTCTGAAGAATATATATTCGGAACACATTTTATTAATTTTGGCTCTAGATTCGATCAATATGAGAGGAGATTTGCTTGTTGCAAATTCTGCACACGCCATGACAGATTTGGAATTTTGGCGATGTTGAACCTTGGGAGACTTATCTGGAGAAGTTGTTGACCAAATTCTATCTTTCAGAGGATTGTACGATTGTTCCACAAGAATAAGTTTTCGTCAGAAAACAGAATCTGCTCCCAGTGTGGAGCTGCTGCTCGCTTCAGTAGCTTTTTGCATCTTTCAAGCCGTACTCGTTTGTTTTCATCGCTGAGAAGTTGCGCTTGTTTGAGCTGGTAAGGATGAAGGTTAAGGTCCGCTTCGGCCATAAGTCGAGCCGAGTCGTGATCAATCCCTATCTGACTCGCTATTTTTCTCATCGACACTTCAGGGCTTCGGGTTACGCGTTTTTTTAATCAAATGTGGGCTTCTGGAAGCTCACAGTCTTCTGCTTCTTTCTGTTCAGTCTCCTTCATGGTCAAGCTCCTTGAGTCCTTTGGAAATGACTGGATGAGGTGCTTAAGCGTTGCCACCAAATACACAAGGCCAGAGGACACGAGTTATGACGTCATCATTAACCGACCGACTTCTGACTGGTGTTGGAATTCACACCGGAAAATTTTGCATACCAATTATCTTTTCTTTTATTTGAGGAATATCTATAATCTTATAAAACAATAATAACTATTTAAACTTACTGGTGACAATTTGGAATCCCCCAATAAAAAATCAGCCATATGCGGCAGCATTGTGGCATCCTGCATCTGGCTGAATTTTTATTGGGGTATACTAAATTGCCACAAGTAATTTTAAATACTTATTGTTGTTTTATAAGATGATAGATATTCCACAAATAAAATAAAAGGAAATTACTATTCAAAATTTTCTGGTGTGAATCGACAATGGTGCGAATTCTGTCGATTAGTGATGACGTCACAACTCGTGTCCTCTGACCTGGGATGGCAACCCAGGGAATCCCAGCAAATGCTTTAGAGTTTTAGTGCAGTCCCTGGCCTTGTGTGTTTCGGAGACTGTGGCTTAGAAAAATCGAGCAATTTCACAGACACATTTTCCCTGATGATGAATCTCCAAAATAGCTTCCCTCTTGTTTTACACCCTATTTAAAGAAATAGAGTTAAAAAAATAAGTAAAACGAAACTCTGAAATTCGAATAATAAGAGGGATATAGTATAACACAACGGTACGCATATACAATGTTAAAGCCACACATTACCGTATCAACGATTTTACTTATGTACGCTCTAATCCCAATGGGCAAGAATTTACTCCAACGGACTTATAATAACCATTGCTTGCGCATTTTTTATAGCCTTAATAAGAGACTAAATAAATTTTCTGGTATCAGCGTTGTGATATTTTAATTATTAAAACGTGTTTCTTTAACGCTACAATGCATGATTTTTATTTCCCTCAACTTTAACTGGGACAATAGAACTAGACAATATCTGCATATCAAACTAAACAATTTCCTGTGTTAACAGTTATCCATAATTTAATAAAAATTTATATTGTATCAAATGCAGACAATTTTAAATTAAATAACATATAAATAGGACAAAAAAACTGCATAATGGTCATTGCCGTCGAGAAAACCTGTTGAATCCTACAGTAACTGGAATATGCTGTCTCTTATTTCTTTCTTTAAGTGGGCCCGGGACACATTATAAAACTAGGACTTCCCTCAGAGGGATTAGTCTGAGCGATATTGCTGAGAACATAGATTTAATAATAACATGTGGTATCAAAGAAAATGAGATATTATCTTTAATTGTCCATGTACTGCGATAAATTGAAATGATGAAAATAAGAGAATTGTAGAATTACAAATTCTTATATATAAATTCGTATATGCTGTTTAAAAAAATGGAAAAGCAAAACATGCAAGACAGCCATGCATGGATATAAAATTGAAAGTACGCAATATATTAAAAGTAAAATAAAAAATAATGAAACACTAAATTATCTTATATCGGAATTGTAACTGTATAAAATGACGTCAAGAGCATAATCAGACGCTCCGCACCAATTTGAGTAACTTTAAATGACAAATACATGATGTTTGAAAAGAATGGACTATATTAATAATAATGGATAAGATAATATTGTACAATATCTGTTTTCCACGCATGCAATGAGGTTGTGGATAAGAATTAAGGAATTCTCTCTTCAAAATTTGATGTAGTATGAAAGTACCAAACACATCAATAGTGGCATGATATGCGTCGTTAGAGTGTGTTTTAGATATGCTTGATCGGATTTAAATGATGAATGTATGCTGGCCACTACACACGCTGTATTGTTTTGTTTTCAAACATATTCTGCACAAATTGAGCTGTATTTAGCATGTATTAAATAAAAGAAATCGGCAATGATTCCAACATAAAGTATGACACAAGATCTGAATATATCGTCTGCATATCCTTTGAGCTGTCAAAGTGTCTTTTGAAGTAATTTACAAATCCATACATATTTTTTCAGCAAATCATGCAAGCTAAAATACGTCAACATGAATCCGATTATGAAATTTCACCAGAATAAGATAATATATAAACAATCTACTAATGACAATTGAGAATATGCCTTAGGATAAAATGTCTAGAAAAATGAATCAGAAAAAAAAATTGATTCCACATTTAACCCCTTCGGGACGGGAGCCTTTTACGAAATTTTTAATCTTTTGTCACCGTTTTTTAAAAACAGAAATTTGTGTATTTTTGAATCGAGAAAATGCGCCGATTTAACAAGGCAAATTTTACAGTAAAATTTTACTGGTGAGGTAAAACGAGGATTCTGATCGCTTCATGCGGCACGTATACGTGTCGCTCGTCCCCAAGGGATTAAAACGACACTTCCCTCTGTTGGTGGCCTTGGCGAGAGAGAATAAAAGCTAGAGAAGGAACACTTTAACAAGTACTTTCGGGCAACCTACTCACTGTTTCATACTGGTCTTTATCCAATGTGTACACAGTTTATTTAATGCTAGGTGGATATCTATCAGTTTTTTGGATTTAAATTGCACGTTTTGTGGAGGAAATGCAGCATTATGAAATATTTAATGTTTCTATACATAATAATTTCAAATTAATGGTAATTGAGATCGCTTTCCGTTCATTTCATCTTTTTAAATTTTAATTTTTTTAGAAACCAGTCATAAAGACAATTTTATATTTTAAAACTAATTCGAAGCAAAATTTCAAGTTTTTGGACTCAGCAGTAACACATAAATAGAAAATTTTCCTAAGTTTTTTTGTTTCTGTAGTGTTTTATATAGCGACATTTTTAGAAATTGTTCTAATGCGAGAATTTACGTCATGATAAATACAGCCATGTCAATTTCCATGCTTATATTCCTAACAATTCCATGTACTTCGTTACTTAGATCATCTTTAGATCTTTTTCCGCTTTTTTTAGTCTTTCGATTTTTTAGAATTCGTTCTACGACGAGCATTTACATCTTATAAATTACTGCCATGCCAAAGTTCTAGTTTCTAACCCCAACAGTATCCCAGAAATTTCAATATTCAAAATAAATAATAATTTAGAACCTTTCTACAAATTTTTACGTTTATCTATCAAATTGAATTTTCGAACCTTCTAGAGAGCATTCATAACGAGTATTTACATCTTAAAAGTAACCGCCACACCGAATTTAAAGTTTCTAACCCAATCAATATCACGGAAATAGCAATTTTAGAACTTTTTAGCTCCCGCAGCGATGTAGGTTGTTGCACTGACATAAAATGCAGTCTTTTTTTCGGAGCAGAGATGGCCACCAACATTTTTTTAAGTTAGCTATGTAGTTTCAGAGATAACACGTCACAAATGTACAAACATTAATAATATTGTACACTTTATAATATTATAATGCTTTATAATGTTAGCATTAGATATACAGATACAAAAGCCATTTATCTGTTGCAAACTAAATTGCCCGGCGCTGCCCAGAATTTGAAGGATGTTTGTTCTCAAAAATCAATTTCAAAATTTATACATACAACATAAAACAAACATTAAAAAAAAACAGTCAAAGTGTTGTATGCATGAATCAAATGAAAACACAATATAAAAATGTATAAATGTATATAATAGACGCAAAAGAATACAGCTATAAATGAACTTATTTCAGTTTATAATTGGTGCAATAATGTTAAAATACGCCACTATTTCCATAATCGGGTATTTATCATGCTTAAATACGTTTTTTCACACTCATAGGACGTTATACTATATTCACCACGTCTTTTATATTTCGAATATGACGTAATATTTTCCTCTTGACGTGGAAACCTTGAAATAGAAAAGTTACGAAGTTATATTCACTTTCATTTGAATTCGTCAAACTATTTATTTCATTTTCATTTATCATGTGAATATCTTGCAATAGAAAAGTTATGACGTAATATTCACCTTTTTTTAAATTCGGGAAACTATTTATTTCATTTTCATTTTTCACGTGGAAGTGTTGCGGTAGAAAATTAATTGTTGTAGTAAGAATTTCATTGCGTATTTTAATTGTTGGCACCTGCTATAACGAAAAATGTTTAAATTTGATAAGAAATTGCTTTAGTTGACTCGGCCGTGATTTAATACACATGTACGTATCTTTTCACAATTTTGGCTTCCAAACTATTGATTTGTATAGAATTGCATGCAGACAGATAAACAAATTTTCATTTTTATATATTAGATTATATACAAACATAAATAGCTTATCTAATACGTGTTAGCAGATGCATTTTTAAATATATATATATCTATATATAAACTCGTATAATACTTATTCTGTTTTATTTTCATAGTCATTTGGCAAAAATTTCACTTTCTTAACCTTGAATTGCGTGCTTTAATCAAAAGCGCCAAAGTCCATGTAACAGCGAAGTACCATGAAAAGCATTAAATGCATGGTAATAATACTTAGAATGTGACATTTACGATCAACCATTATTGGCATTCAATCTTATAGTTTGGCGACAATCTTATATTTTTGGTCGACGGGATAACTAAGTAGTACCAAATACTGTACTGCAATTTAACTTCAGTTTAACTTAATCTCGTCTATTCTACTATTTTCAATTTTTATATTGTCGTATTGGGAAGAAAAAGTACTTTTAAGTGCAATTTATTTGAAAACTGCATCTCAATTTATTTTTGAAATATTAATTTTTTTGTAGTTTTTAGCGCCATTTGTTTAATTTTGGTAACTCAAGTACTCCATTTCCGTAGAAAGTAAAGGGAAAATAGTTGGAAAATCGTAATTATACCTTTTTGTTGCCTTTTTCCCTTAACAAATTTTAAAAATGTAATTAAAATACGTGCTATTTTGAAAAATTATAAATGAATGATTTCTTTTTCAAAATTTAAGTATCTATATTAATATTACAAACAAATGAGGGCCTATGAATCATGAGATAGCCGGTTTTTTTTTGTAGAGTTTCTTGAATGACGACATCTTTTTTTTTTTTTTTTTTTTTTTTTTTTTTGATTTGTGTATTATTTAGCGATAGTGACGTCCTATGATTACTTTACTGTAGAAGTTGTTTGAGATTTTATCGTAAATGAAGAATTCTTCAGCTGGTGCGGATGAAGTCATTCTGTACAAAATAAAAGCGTGTGTTTTAAGTCTTAAAACTGAAATATGTTTTTTACTATCCATATTTATATTTTTTATTTTCATCGAGGGTGACACTAAATTCTGAAAAAAAAAAAGACTTCCCGTTTTTTAGTTTTTTTCAATCTTTGTACAGTTTCGCCTCAAAAAGTGAGATTTGTTGCAAAAAGATATAAATAGCTATGAAAACAAACCTGATGAACTTTTATGCTTATTTTTACAAGTAAATATGGCACAGAGATCATATACGCACCGAGGTACCTAATTGGCGCCAAAGTGGCGTTACTTTGCCTGACATGGTAACCAGTGGCGGCCCGTGACTGTCATATTTTGGGGCACTAAATGCATGGCGGACATTATTATTCTTTTCTTACCATTATTTTTTTAAAGGAAAAGATTACCTTGTTTAATGGTAGAATATTCTGCAAGCAAATATGGTAAAGATTTCTTTTAAAGCAGTAGTGGTAAGAGAAGAATAAATTTGGCAGCTATGGATTTAATGCCTTCAAAAGTGCCAGTCACCAGCCACCACTGATTGAATCATATATAATGCTATTATAAATTGTTTTGTTCTATAATTATATCATTTATTGATTGTTATATCCTTTTAAAAATATTAGAAAATGTTTTGTTTATCACTTTATTTTGTTTTCATACTGAAATAAAAAATAACGTACTATTATAGCACGCTGGTATTACGTAACTGGTTTTCGAAAACGACGTTTTCGCCAAATTGGCATAAAAAAGTCACGTCAAACCCGGTGCGTTTATGGCATCTGTACCATAAATATAAACATTTTATTTGTATATATATAAAATATCATTGCTTTTCATATACAATTTACTTTTGTTTGTATATAACAATAGGTAAGTGGCTTGTTAACACAAAATAAATTGCGAGAATCTTTAAAAAATTTCTTGAATATATGAAAAAATGAATAATTTGCACGAAAATACACGTAAAAAGCTTACTTGTCTCGCCAAACCAATTTTCTCTACCTCGCCAAGGCCCTTATACAGGAAAAGTACCAATTTCATTTTCAAAGACTAAAAAGGAATTAATATAAATGGAAATTGTTTTTTTGAAAATCATGCTTTCATTCAAATTCACAAAAATTAAGAAAATATATATGTTTTTTAAACGCACTAAATGTTAGAAAAGTTAAAAAAAAAAAAAAAACCCTTAAATGCAAGGAGTTTAAATTTAATTCGGTGAGTCCAATTATGGAATATAAATGGATTTAAATGGGAATTTTGCCAAGTTAGCCAGCTATCTCCAAGTTGGCTTCTATATAAAAACATTTTTGTCGCCAAAAGTTGGCGATATTTTGCCACGTTGGACAAAGTTTGGGGCGATATCGTGGTAAACCTGTCATTAGTACTTTTCAACAAATACTCATTGTTGAAGCTATAACTGATTTCAACGTAACCATTAAGTAATTACCCCCCCCCCCCCTACCGTTTACCCCTTAGGGATCGAATAAAAAAAAACTCAATGTCCAATTCATATATGGCCCTGAAGAATACATATATATTCCAAATTTCAAAACTCTATGTCAACAGGATGTGGGTGAAAAATGAATCACAAGATTTGAGTGCCACAGACAAATATAATTATAAGTGAAAAGAAAGTATGCAAAAAAAAAAGAACGAAAAAAGAAGAAATGATGCTATAAAGCAAAATATTTTATTACGCATCATATAATTGTTTGTAATTTTCACACGCGAAATATAAAGTATGCTTTTGGCGATTAAAAAATGCTATTGGGAGATTATCGCAAAATCTCAAATCAAAGTTTTTATGCCTTTTTTTCTTTTAAATTGAAAAACAAAGAGATTTATTTTTCTGTTTGATTAAATTTAAATATGTTTTATGGCACTTCAATATTACTGCGTGCGTTTTTTTTTTTATTTGCTCCATTTGTTCAAACCAGTTGTCTACGAAAACATCAACCAGTGAAAGTGACGCACACCAAATTTCTGTGACGTATGCAAATAAATTGTGCTTTTTTATCAGTTTTTTCTATATAATTTTTAAACGGTTTGGAACTGATTTTTCATAATAGGTGCATTCAGTTGGCGACCCTCATAGGTACCTTCTGGTACAATCAGAAACGAAATCCGATAAATATTTTTTGAGTTATGCTTGACGAAAGGTTTTTATCAGGCTTTTTATTTAGTAGGACATGGCGTTAATATCCATCGTAGCTGCATGTGTCACTGAGTATTAGCCTTCGCTTTGCTCAGACAATAATTTTTGTTTATTGAAATAAAATTTTGAATTTTTTTGTGATGGTTAACCATATCATTTGTAAACAAAATCACATGATAAAACTTCTCATAATGTTTTTTTTATTTAAATTTAAAATTTACTAAAATTTATTTAAAATATAAAATTAATTATTTTAATTATAGAAAACATCTTTTACATGTAAATATTTGTGACAGTTATTCTAATACATAAATGTTGAACATGTAAATGCTGCGAACACCTGCTAATCCAAAAACAGACGAATTCTTTGCGTGAGGTTTAATAAAATTGCTGCTAGAAAATGAATTATGAATTAGTAAGTTCCCCAACAGCAAGAGATATCGGCTAAAATTCGGCCTGTTATAAGAATTGTCGGGAAATAAACGGTAGTCAAATAGAGAGATTAACATGATGTTTTCTCGGCATTAACAGGCGATTCCTCTAGTTATAGGTCAAATGCTAACTTCGGCAGAATATCGAATTGAAAGAAATTGATTGGCACATACTGCAAATATAAAATCGGCCGATCTTGTCAGCCGACCAAAATTAAATCATTTTACTAAGAGCGTCGCCGGTAACTCTACCCCACGTAGTGAAATGTTTCACGTGACATAAACACACCAATACCTTTCGAGATCTTTATCTCGTATTCCCTCAAAATCCTCTATTCATGTTTCAAGGACAGACCAGACCCCACTTTTAAGCGAACAAACGAAGGGAATAGAAGTCAAAAATACTTCCGAAGAATTTTTTTTTGGTGAGAATAAATTCCTTATGCACAAATCAATAAACCTTAATATGTTTAAAGTTTGCAGATTCTCCACGATATTTGGATATAAGACTGTAATCGAAATCTAACAACTTTTTAAAAAATTCTAATTTTCTCTTCTTTTTCTTCTTTATAGTTACGTATAGTCATTCATACATAAAAATATACTTTGACAAGTTTTATAACTTAAACTGATTAATAAATTAAATGAATTAAACTCATATATTTGTTAAATGTTGATAATAAGCCTTGCCTTTTTTTATTATTATTTAGATAAATACGAGAAAATATCTTAAATTAAAAACTACAAATTATTTGCGCTAAATGTATTTTTTTTAATTATGAGTTTAAAAATTCTGAGTAAATAAAGGTATTTCTTTAGAAGTTAATTATTTGGAAGTTTATATTTGGAATTAAGAAAATACAATTCTAGAACTGTAATAAAATGAAAGATGATTGTAATGATACATAAAAAATTTGAGAAAGTTTTTTAAATTTTTTTTCTAAATGTTGTGATTTAAATTGTCTTACAGAGAAGTAAAACGTCTTTTGTGTTCCACATAATGAAAAATCTAATTTTATAATATTTTTAAAAGTAAAAAAAAAGGCTGAATAAAGTATTTATTAAAAAAATTATTTAGATTTTGAAAAAAAAAAATATATACATAACCATAATAAAATTAGAAGTGTTAAAGAATGTGATTTTTATAGTTGGGGAACAATGTTAAGTGGGAATAATTTTCATTGTAAGATGCTTATATTGTATAAATAATTTAAATGACTGAAAGTTCGTTTTAATTCAAATAATATATTTTGCTAAATGGCAATATTTTCCATTATAAAATTAAAAAATATTTACCTATCGTAACTAATTAAAATGTAAGAAATTTACTATTGTTTAAAGTCTAAACAATCCTGTTAGAAGATATTACAATAAAACTTAAAAATAATGGCAATTACAATTTAAATTACAATTAATTTTTCTTTCTAAGATTAAAAAATATTTATACATCAACAGTATTAATAATTGGTAAAAACGTAATTTTTACCTTAAAAAATAATTTTGTTTGCTTTTTACGCTAGAAAATTATTGCAATTTAAAATTTAATTGTAATTAAGTAAAATTTTTATATCGAATGCCTTTAAAAACAATTTTTAAGCTTTAAACAAAAACATTTTTTTAAAAAACGTTTTAATTGGTTATATAATCGACGTGTAAATATTTTTGCATTTTATTTGTAAGAATAAGGCCGATTAGTAATACTTATCCTTTGAATTTAAACGAGCTTTCTTACTTTTAAATACTATTTAAAAATACATTCATAAATACGTCTGGATTACTTAATAATTAACACAATTTGCATAACTACAGACATACACACATTAAAATTTTATTAAAAGCAGTTAAAATATAATTAAAAAAGTATATTAACGTTTCGGCTATTTTCATTGCCCTCTTAAGTAAACGAGCAGAGTCACAAAACAGCAAGAGCCACAGCAAAACGAAAAAACAGTTAAAACAGTTAAGATCGTGATTTTAAGTGTTTTTTCGTTTGCTGTGGCTCTTGCTGTTTTGTGACTCTGCTCGTTTACTGATGAGGGCTATGAAAATAGCCGAAACGTTTACATATATTTTCAATTATATTTTAATTGTTTTTAATAAAATTTTAATGTGTGTATGTCTGTAGTTATGCAAATTGTGTTAATTTAAATACTTATTTTGCACCTTACAAATTTTACTTTATGATATCACAAACTAATCGGCAAAATATCATATGATATTGGAATGTTGTCGGTAAAAGATTACCTACTGACCAAATGATCGAAAACAAATAGGCAAAAGCTTCGAAACTGATTCAGTAATAATCGGGATGCGATGCTCCTTATCTGCTTTGCCGGGCGGACAAAAAGCCTTTCCCGCCAACCTCAGGGGGTGACATCGTTCGGGCGAAACATAGTCAAATTAGGACATTCGGCGGAAGCTCGGCCAGGGATTATTTGCTGCTTGGGTTCTTATCAAATGCCATATTCAGGTTAAAAAAATTTTTTTGGAGATTTTAGAAATATTTATTCATTCAAATAAGTGCATCCGATTTATTGAACCCCTTAATTCTCGCTCCCGTCATATTCTCGGGCTGTGTCTTTTACTCACATTGTTTGATTCCCACCAGTTTTATAAAATAGTGAAATTGGCTATGTTTTAGTATCGTTTTTACTGTCACTAAATAAGGTGAATATTTCTTTTTCATAAAAGTGGTGCCAATAATCAATTTGAATTATTCAACCGTAATTTAATTCGAGCGTTAAGGGGTTAAATTATTTAAGTGAATTCACTAAGCGTGAACAAAAAATAAATTTCAACCCGGAAAAGTTTTAAGGCAAATATTTAGTGTAATTGAATGCATCATGATATATCAGGGTGTTATTTTTAGCTCACAGGCTATCAAAGCCTGAGAGCTTATGTGCCCGCCGATTCTGTATGTACGTGTGTATGTACGTAACGCGATAACTCTTGATAGACATATCCGATTTGCTTCAAAAAATTTTCTAGGTTCATTCTGATAAGGTGCTTCCCTAATTATTTTTGGGGGTTCATTGGTTAAGGATAAAGGGGGAAAAGGGGTCTAGTCCCCAACCTTAATTTATATAAATGTGTTTTTCATGCAGAAATATTCGATTTGCTCCAAATTTGGTATACCGGTTTATTGTGTTAAGGAGCTTCCCTGATTAGATTTGGAAGCTCATTTTTTAAGTATAAAGGGGGGAAAGGGGTCTACCCCCCTTAATTTAGATAAATCGGTTTTTCATGATGAATTATTCGATTTGCTCCAAATTTCGTATACCGGTTTATTAAGTTAAGGAGCTGCCTTGATTAGATTTGGAGGTTCATTAGTTACATATAAAGGGAGGAAGGGGGGGGACTATCCCCCCCCCCGTAATTTAGATAAATGGGTTTTTCATGCAGAAATATGCGATTTGCAATAAATTTGGTATACCGGTTAATTATGTTAAGCAGCTTCCCTGATTACATTTGGAAGATCTTTATTATGTGTAAAGCAGGGTTGGAAAAAAACCGGGGTTTTTTTTGTAAAAAACCAAAAAAAACCGGTTTATTTGGTTTAAACCAGGTTTTTTTGGTTTAAACCGGGTTTTTTTTAAATATAATTTCCTGTTGCATACAGATGCATATCTGTTGCTAAAATGAACATTTTTGGATATTATATAAGTAATATAACTTTTGTAAATATTTAAATTAAATAATTACAGTCAATTATATAGAAATTTGAAGTCATTTCTAATTTAAACATAATTAGTAACAGCTATGTCTTATGTTCAAAGTAAACTGCTCTACAGAGTGAAACATTGATACCTTTTAAAATCGCATGAAGAATCCTTTGATTAATAATATAATAATCAATCAATAAATATTTGATGCAGTTTCATGAATATAATATTCTGTAGTTATTATTATTAGTATTTTTTTAATATCCAAATACTTCTGGTTATTTTGTTTTCTGAGTGATGACTCCAAGTGTCCAAGTCAACATTTTTGGCCATTAGATTCAGCAACTAACAGAAAAGATTGATTGGTATTATTGAAATGCTATAACTAGCATTCAATTTTTGCAAGCTCTGTTATTCAATTTGATAGCTTAAGTTACTATTTTAAATTCTTTAAGGATAATCTTCCCCAATCCAGAAAATTTTCTTTTACAACTTAACCAAAATCTTAAAGATTATTGTATTTTGTTATTAACTGCTGTAAATAATCTGCATTTATGAAAATACTTTATGCTAAATATTGAATATTATTTATCTATTTTATCTTTTCTAATTTCACATGTTTTAAAAAAATTCTTTAGGGTACCAGATATGTTCATCAGCACATGCTAATTTTCATTCTACATGCATAGAAACATGACCTAGGCTCATTATGTCTCATGTTGACTGCTGAGATGAAGTGTTAAAAGTAGAAATTACTTCTATCTATAATTTAAAACAATTAAATTACAAAAAAGAGAAAATATTATAGTATTAGATTTTTTCTAAAAAAACCAAATGGTTTTTTTGACAAAAAAACCAGTTGGTTTAAACCGTGGTTTAAACCATGGTTAAAACCACTTGGTTTAAACCGTGCCAACCCTGGTGTAAAGGGGGAAAGGGGGGCAATTGCCTCTCCCCTTAATTTAGTTAAATGCGTTTTTCATGTAGAATTATTCGATTAGCTCAAATTTGGTATACTGGTTTATTATGTTAAGGAGATGGCTTGATTAGATTTGGCAGTTCATTAGTTAAGTATAGAGGGAGGAAAGGGGTCTAGACCCCCTCCCCTTAATTTAGATAAATGGGTTTTTCATGTAGAGTTATTCGATTTGCTCCAAATTTCGTATACCGGTTTATTATGTTAAGGAGCTTCCCTGATTAGATTTGGAGGTTCATTAGTTAAGTATAAAGGGAGGAAAGGGGGGTTACCCCCCCCCCTTTAATTTAGATAAATGGGTTTTTCATGCAGAGTTATTCGATCTGCTCCAAATTTCGTTTAACGGTTTATTATGTTAAGGAGCTTCCCTGATTAGATTTGGAGGTTCATTAGTTAAGTATAAAGGGAGGAAAGGGTGGCCAGACCCCCCCCCTTAATTTCGATAAATGGGTTTTTCATGCAGAGTTATTCTATTTGCTCCAAATTTCGTATACCGGTTTATTATGTTAAGGAGCTGCCTTGATTAGATTTGGAGATTTATTGGCTAAGTATAAAGGAGGGATAGGGGCTAGTGTCCCCTTAATTTAGATAAATGGGTTTTTCATACAGAATTATTCGATTTGCTTCAAACTTGATATACCAGTTTATTACGATATGGCTTCCTTCATTAGATTTGGAGGTTCATTGGTTAAGTATAAAGGGGGGGGGGGAAAGGCGGGCAATTGCCCCTCCCCTTAATTTAGAGAAATGGGTTTTCATGCAGAATTATCTGATTTAGTTTAATTTTTTTTCAACTGGATCCGAACTTGAACGTTCCATTTGAAGTCAACCCGAAAACCGACCACAACCAGGTTTCGGATTGAGTTCAATTAGAACTTTCAGGTTGGGATCGGGTTGCCGGTGGACGGAGATTATTTTGTCTGGCTTGCATCGGGTTATAGTTCTTTGGAATATTTTTTGTCGGTCAAGATTTGGTTCGGGACGGGTTTCAGGTTGACTTCGAATGGAATTTTTAGGTTTTGGTAGCGTTGCGTCTCCACGGAAACTAATTTGCCTTGTTCGGATCCGGTTATGGATCTTTGGAATATTTTGTCGGTTATCAGATTTGGTTCGGGATTTCGGGTTTTTTCAAATGGAACTCTCAGGTTCGGGTCGGGTTGCGTGTAGACTGAAATTATTTTGTCTTGCTCGGATCGGGGTACTGTCTGTTGTAATTTATGTTTCGGGTTTGGGTAGGGTTATGCGTTAATAAACCTAATAAAAAGAAAATTGCCCAGTTAAACTGATGGCATTGAGTTCACAGGCTATTCACACTAATTGTATATTATACTCTTATTTCAAAGAATGCCTCTCGAAAAATAAATGAAGGTATTAGTCCCCGTTGCCCCCCTTTCTACTTATCCAAAGAACCTCCAAATCTAATCAGGGAAGCTACTTAACACAATAAACTGGTATACCAAATTTGAAGCAAATCAGATAATTCTGCATGAAAAAACCATTTCACTAAATTAAGGGGGGTGGTATTAGCTCCCCCATTTCTCCCTTTATGCTGAGCCAATGAACTTTCAAATCTAATCAGAAAAGCTCCATATTAGAATGAACCTAGAAAAAAAATTAAACTAAATTAGATACTTCTGCATGAAAACACACTTATCTAAATTAAGGGGAGGGGCAATTGCCCCCCTTTCCCCCTTTTATACTTAACCAATGAACCTCCAAATTAAATGAAGGAAGCCATATCGTAATAAACTGGTATATCAAATTTGAAGCAAATCGAATAATTTTGTATGATAAACCCATTTATCTAAATTAAGGGGACACTAGCCCCTGTCCATCCTTTATACTTAACCAATAAATCTCCAAATCTAGTCAAGGCAGCTCCTTAACATAATAAACCGGTATACGAAATTTGGAGCAAATCGAATAACTCTGTATGAAAAACCCATTTATCTAAATTAAGGGGGGGTCTAGCCCCCCTTTCCTCCCTTTATACTTAACTAATGAACCTCCAAATCTAATCAGGGAAGCTCCTTAACATAATAAACTGGTATACCAAATTTGGAGCAAATTGAATAATTTTGCATTAAAAACCCATTTACCTAAATTAAGGGGGGTGGGCTAGCCCTCCCCCCCTTTCCTCCCTTTATACTTAACTAATGAACCTCCAAATCTAATCAAGCCATCTAAATCAAGCCTTAACATAATAAACCAGTATACCAAATTTGAGCTAATCGAATAATTCTGCATGAAAAACGCATTTATCTAAATTAAGGGGAGAGGCAATTGCCCCCCTTTCCCCCCTTTATATATAATAATGATCTTCCAAATGTAATAAGGGAAGCTGCTTAACATAATCAACCGGTATACCAAATTTATAGCAAATCGCATATTTCTGCATGAAAAACCCATTTATCTAAATTACGGGGGGATAGCCCCCCTTTCCTCCCTTTAAATGTAACTAATGACCCTCCAAATCTAATCAAGGCAGCTCCTTAACTTAATAAACCGGTATACCAAATTTGGAGCAAATCGAATAATTCATCATGAAAAACCGATTTATCTAAATTAAGGGGGGTAGACCCCTTTCCCCCCTTTATACTTAAAAAATGAGCTTCCAAATCTAATCAGGGAAGCCCCTTAACACAATAAACCGGTATACCAAATTTGGAGCAAATCGAATATTTCTGCATGAAAAACACATTTATATAAATTAAGGGGGGGGGGACTTGCCCCCCTTTTCCCCCTTTATCCTTAACCAATGAACCCCAAAAAATAATCAGGGAAGCACCTTATCAGAATGAACCTAGAAAATTTTTTTTGAAGCAAATCGAATATTTCTATCAAGAGTTATCGCGTTACGTACATACGTACGTACGTACGTACACACGTACATACAGAATCGGCGGGCACATAAGCTCTCAGGCTTTGATAGCCTGTGAGCTATAAATATTACCCTGATCGGATAATAAGTGGTCATTTTTCAATTAGCCTAACGCTTTCTAGGCTCTTTGCAATAAGCCTGAAAAATATCAGGCTAATTGGAAAAAGGGAGATGGATTCTCCAATTAGCCCGGCTCTTTGCAAAGAGCCTAGGCTGTTTGCAAAGGGCCGGATTTCTCAATTAGCCTACGACATATATACCAACAATGTAATGCAGTGGTTCCCTATGTGGGCCGTACCACCCACAGGGGGGAATTTCAGATTTCTTATTATCAAATTTCCTTTTCTTATGAAAGTAGTGTCTTAGTCTAAAAATAGAAATAATATATGAAAAAAAATAACTGAATAAAAATTAATTTTCGAAAAGATCCCATTTAAAAGATCAAAATAACACTGACACCGGAATAATTATGTGAATTTTTCCAGTAATCTGACGCTTTTTATATACTAAATACCGTTTTAATTTTTCTGGTTTTAATATTATTTTAGTAAATTACACCTCTTTTTTTTAAACTGTTTATTTAAAAAAACTTGTACATCTATTCATAGTGTAATTTGCCCCATGAGGGAAATTTTACATATGGAATTTTGTAGGATAGATCTAAAATTGACTATTTAGACATGTTTAATCTAAAAAATGCTTTGAATGATCTAAATGAGGTGCTACATTTATGAAATTAATAAAACACCGTGCGCATCACTGAAGGAAGTTTTGAAAGTAAACTTCTTATGGCTCTTCTGCAGACCACATACAGAATATGACATTCATGACATATGCATTTTAAAATTTAAAATTTAGAAAACATGGTGGACAGATAATTATAAAGGGGGGGGGGGGAGCCCGCTATCAAAGTAATATGTTTTGAGAGGAAAGAAAAATAGTAACTTAAAATGGATAAAAGAACGAATCCGGAAATATTATTTGTGAATTTTGTTATCTGTACAGTCTCGGCGATTAACAAATATCAATTATTCTTAATGAAGTACTAAAATCCATTATAGTTTTAAAGGGAGACATAAGCAAAAAAAAAAAAAAAAAAACAGAAGGGTTTTTTTTTTATTATTGTTTTAAAGAAAATTTTTGAACCTTCCTGAATACATTGGTAAGCTAGTTTTTACATCAATAGACGTTTACAAGAGACGTTCAACATTAGAAATAATTCTAAACATTCAAGGGAAGACAAGACTGGGACGCCACGCCAATTCGCAGTAAGGGAAGACAGGACTGGGACGCTAAGCCCACACACATTAATTTTACGTAACATTTGATACTCATTTATTATATGTAACTAAATTTTACGCGAATGTTTATATGTGCTTTAATCCATGTGTTTGATAAAGCTGCGAAAGAACTTCACACAAGTTATATGTGTCTAATTTTTTTAGCTCTCCAAAAAATTGTACTTTTTAGCTAAAAACAGCAATTTCGATAAACAAAATTTTGATGGTAGAGTATAAATATAAGATCCTATGTGGCTCACAGTTTAAAGGAATTTTAATTAGTTTCAGAAAAAAAATTTCTGTAAATAGAAAATGTCTGAAAAATTACCATTGCTCTAAAATAAAAAGTTTTAGTCGCAGAAATACACTGTCTGCCGTAAGTCCGAAGCATAATCCAGTGAATACGGATTCAAAATTTCGTCAAAATCGGTCGGATAGTTTCTGAGGATACATGTCTTAAAGCCCGCATATTTCCTCTATGATGGCACCCAGTATTGTCTTCTATCAAACACAGCTTTCGACTTTGTCATTTTGTACCGCAAAGTACAAGTTCACAAAATACAAGTCAGAGTTGAACACAAAATGAAATACAAAATGTTGGCGGCATTTAATAATGAAGTTGTAAATAAAGAGGCGGAGACATATAGTGTACTGTGTACCAGTTACGAGTTATGTAACTGAGGAGGTTGTTACAAGATGGGTGCTGTTATTTTTAATTGGATCAACAGTTTCTGATTACCACCGGGACAAACTTTCCACCAGTCAATTTAAATAGAAAATTTCGTCTTATTTAAGAGCCTTATATCATAGAAATATTTTTTCACAAATAGCGTAAATTTTTCCATTTATTTTTACAGGTGTCAATTTGCACAGGGATTATAATCTTTTTCATTGACAGAGAGAGGAAGTTGTCTAGGTTGTCACAGTATGGCGGAAACGCAGATCCTGACTACCGTAAAAGTAATCCCCTTCCCCCAGTAAAAATGAATATCTGTTTCTACCATTATTTATGACTGAAAATTCTGCATTAATAAGGCGGTTAAATATGGGGAAATTTTCTATTTAAATTTATTGGTGGAAGTTTCCCTCGGCTGTAATCAACCCATGCGAAAGCGGTTGCAGTTGAAACTTCACTATTTTAAGGATTTGTCAGATGGAACTATTAATAAAGAGGAACTGACATATCCTTAAAATAGTGAAGTTTCAACTGCAACCGCTATTACAGGAGCTGCTTACCGCCGGTGGAAACTTCCACCAGTAGATTTATATAGAAATTTTCACCTTACTTAAACGCCTTATTATTACGAAATTTCAGTCATAAATGATGGAAGAAACAGATTTTAATTTTTACTGGTAGGAATTTACTTTGGCGGTAGTTAAGTCCTGTGTTTCCGCCATATTGTGACAACCAGGGAAACAAACTGACATTTTTACAAGGATGCTGACACCAGTAAAATCAAACAGAAATTTTTGCGATATTTTTGAGAAAAATTTCCATGCACAAGACGACGAAATTTTCTATTCAATTTTACTGGTGGGACGTTTGCCCTGGCGGTAATCAGAAACGGAAGATCCAATTGAAAAAAAGCAGCCGCCATCTTGTGACAACCTCCTCAGTTACTTCATTCGACACTGGTAGACAGTACACTATATGCCTCCTCCTCTTTATTCATAACTCCATTATTTGTCATTTCTTCTTTATTAATAATTCCATACATTTAATTGAACATCGAGAAGATTTTAAAAGGGTTTTCAAGCATTTGACCCACTATGGACACTCCCAACACGTCTGTTCTGTCGATACGTAACCCGAAAACTGGATTGCTCATTCGAAAAGAGCGAGAATTGTGACTATCTAAGTTTTATGGCTGTCGTGAAAAATCGTACTGTTCAGGTAAAAATCCTATTATTTCATTAAGTACTCCATCGATTTTGATATTTTTTTGGTGGTAGACTATAAATATGAGATCATATGTGGCAGACAGTTAAAAAAATATTTAATTAATTCCAGAAAAAACAAATTCTGAAAAATAGAAAATTTCTGAAAAATTGCCGTAAGTTCTAAAATAAAAACTTTTAGTCGCTGAAAAATTCTTTGTCTACCGTAAGTCCTGACCATAATCCAGTTAATGTGGATTCCAAATTTCATTAAATCGGTCTGGTAGTTTCCGAGGAAACTGATCTTAAATCTTTCATATTTCCCATAGGCTAATTGCATGCGTACTTGTAGTGTAAGTGACATAGGTGCAAGGTGCTACGATTTTTGACTATAAGTAATTTAAAACGAAAAAATGTTATATATTTAATAGGGGATATCTCATTAATTGAATAAGGCGAAGAAAAGTTTTCGAAAATAACAGTGGCCAAAATGCGTAGCAGCTATCAACTATCTGACTTACAGTACGAAAACCCATGGAACTAGCCCATAGGATTGCAACCAGTATTGTCTTCCTATAAGTGGCGGAAGGAGATTTATTTTATGAAGGTACACTCAAGTCCAAATGGACGAGCATTTACTTGAACATGTGTTAATAGACCATCCAGTCGCAGAATGCTACTTGTTTTTATATATCCTTAATAAGAGACTGTATAAATTTTCTGGTATTATTGTCCTGATATTTTCTTTTTTAAGATATGTTTCTTTAACGCTACAATGCATAATGTATATTTCCCTCACCTCCAACTGGGAAACAAAAGTACAATTGATTTAGGGGATTAGAAAAGTCTGAAATGACGAAAAAATGTGTTTATTATTTTTAAAATAAAGTTTGAATATTTTACAATGTCGAAGACTTGTTCCTATAAAATAAACTCTAAAATTACAGTCGTATGTTAGGAATATTAGGTATTTTGCTCACATAAACGCTGAGCCACGCAGTGCGGCGTTATCTGTCACGGCAAAAAAAAAAAAAAAAAAAAAAAAAAAAAAAAAAAAAAAAAAAAAATTATAAGTTATCTCCAAGCATTGTTTTCCGTAGATTTGCCGCAGTACCTTTTGAACACCTTAACCCCTTCGGGACGGGAGCCTTTTACGAAAATTTTAATTGTTTGTCACCGTTTTTTAAAAACAGAAATTTATGTTTTCTTGAATCGAGAAAATGCGCTGATTAAATAAGGCAAATTTTGCAGTGAAATTTTACTGGTGAGAAAAAACAAGGATTCTGAGCGCTTCATGCGGCACGTATACGTCCCGCTCATCCCCTAGGGGTTAACGGATTAACATATTTTAAAATTATTATTATTAAAATAAATGAAATTCTTAACAAATTACAGCAGAACTTAGTTTATCCGAAACTCTTTTAACCGAAATCCATTTTTAAAGCTCGCTCTCTCTCTCTCTCCTTTTTTCTTTTTTTTTTACTATCACCTTCCTTGTGTGCAAAACCCATTTTTAAAGCTAATTTTTTACTATCACACTGATCAAAGCGAAGACGAGGACAACGATGTGGGCGAAGAAAACGAACAAATTAGCAATCTGAAGCCTTTAAATGATTTGCAAAAGGTTTTGGATGGAGCAGCAGAAAGATTGTGATACTAGTGAACTAATAATATTTGAAACAAACTTCGTAATAGAGCAATGCAATCGAAACTGCGACAATCAAACCTTTTTTTCAAACTCTTGGGAAATATGTAAAAAATACTGAATTTCAAAATTAAAATTCAGGCAATTTATTCTAGTTTCTACTTTGCTATTGCTATATTTTTATTAAGCACTTGTTACCATTAAGAATTATCGCATATATTTGTCCTTAATCTTAAAATTGAAGCATTCTCGATTATCCGAAAATTTCGATTTTCCGAAAGACGGTCGGAAGCAACTACTTCGGATATTCCGAGGTTCTACAGTATTCTTTAAAAATAAACAAGCAATTTTTTTCAAGTTACAACAAAAATATCATCATTAATTATGTATTTTGAATTTTGAATTTTTATTACATATTTTTCATTTTTTAATTTTTTTCGGCTATAATTGAGAAACAATTTAATAAGCAGTATAACGAAGAAATAACGACTCAAAAGTATAATTAATATTCCCTGGCTTCAGAATAATGCAAAACTAATTTTTCAAGATTCATTTTGTCATACGATAGATATTTTTTTCTCTTTTCTTTTCATAATTTAACATTTTTTATTTATTTATTTATTTATTTATTTATTTATTTTTTAAAGGAACAAAAAAATTTTTTTTTTGAAAAAATCGAAAAGAAGTAGCAATCGAAACTAAATACAGGCTTTTTAATCAACTATCCAATTTTAGTCAATTTTTGTACTTTCAAACTTCCTTGGTACAATTATTTCGAGATATAATTTCAATTTCAAATATGCTAAGATTTCAGCTTTCCTAAATTTTTATACCTTTGTTACCAAAATTTTAACCCTTTGAGAGGCAAGCAATAATGTCTCTGTAATATTAAATTCTTATCCTCTATTTTAACCCTTTTAGGGGCAAAGCAGTTCCATTGCTAAAGTGTTGAAATTAATGATTGACAACGGAATTTGAAAACAAATTTATTTGTAAATAAGAAAAAGCTATATTTCACTCTCATGATAAACCGAATTCTTTTTTACCAAAATTTTGGTGTCAACGCGGAATTTGGGAATTAAAATTAAGTGGTTTCATAAACATACCACCGACTCTCAAAGGGTTAAAATAAGGAAAAGCAATATTTCAAAATATTTTCCCCAAAGTTAAAAGTATAAAATTTAGTTAAAAGATTCTGGTGCGCCCAGTAGCAGAAACTGTCCAGCATGGCAGAGGGCGCGGCAGGTTATTTTAAACCTTGCAGATTAAAAAGAAAGACTGGGCTTTTAAAAAAGTTGAAATTTACATTAAGTCTCTAGATTATAGTATTTGCTTCATAATTTTATTTCCTTTAAAAAGGTAGATTTTTCTTATTTTATGGGATATTGTTATTTTAGTAGGCTTAGTCTAGCATTGTTAGGTCGCAGATAAATTTTAATATGCTGCAGACTGAGACAAAAAATTCTCCTTCTGGGCTGGTGCGAGTCTTGTTGAAATTAGGTGGGGTAAAATATATCACACCGTCCTTCAAGGGGTTTTAAACAAAAATCTCCGCGATAGGTTCCATTAACATTTGTAAAGCAAAGTCTACAATGATATAATGGTGGTACCAAACGTAAAAAGTTATATATATTTAATATTCTTTATTCTCTAAATTGATCAAAGTAAAACTTTTACATTAAAGGTTTATTCACAAAATAGCAATTAAAAATGCCGAAAAACACATGTAAAGTAATTTTAAATACCTGTGATGTTTCTGCTTTTGCGAACAAAAAAAAAAAAAAAAAAAAAAAAAAAAGCGCAAAAAGATAACTTTCAAAGAAAAATTGTTAGAACAACAACAGCAAAAAACGCAACTAAAAATATACTAATGCTGTCTGCTTTAAACATTTGCATTAAACTAAATAAAACTACCAGTTTTAATGGAAAATGGGACAATCCTCTATTTTAATACTGTTAATTTCACTTTAAATAACTCACCGACACTTCTTCCGCCTACCCACAACGAAGACTAATCAGAGACAATAAAAAAGTACTTACGTGAGTAGCCGGCATTGTTCTTCAATAAGAAATAATGAACACGAACAGTCACAAATAAACTATCCCAAACGGTCACATATTCGAACATTTTGTATTAACTACTATTTAGTTTACACTACAAAGGGGACTTACACAAAACTTCACCCCAAAACATAGTTCTTTCGGAACAGATGTCATAAGTTCCCACGGCCGCCATCTTGGAATTCTTCTTGGCGTGAAAACTTTTCCGCCAAGTAGTAAATGTCGCCAAGCACCGGTTTATACGCATGTTTGGCATAACGAAAATAAAATGTAAATAATAAATAAAATTCGCTAAACTGGCAATCAGTAATCGTGTATGAGCGCTTCGCGCACATTTACCAAAAAAAAAATCGCCGAATTCAGCATTTCTCGCGGTATAACATTCTCAAAATTCAGCAGTTCTCGTTTTGTAGCAATCTCAAAATGTAAAAAACTCTTAAAGCAGCAAAATATACATAAAAACGAAACTCGCTAAAGTGGCAATCAGCAATAGTTGACTGAGCGCTTCGCGGACATTTACCGAAAAAAAAACATCGCCGAATTCAGCATTTCTCGCGGTATAGCATTCTCAAAATTCAGCAGTTCTCGTTTTGTAGCAATCTCAAAATGTAAAAAACTCTTAAAGCAGCAAAATATACATAAAATTATCAACATACCTTAACAGACATCTGCTTTCTTGAAACGTCCAGCACGAAATACATTTCATAACATCGCCGTCATTTTCCAAAATAGGCTTAATACGCATTGACACGCTATAAACAAACCATTCTTTCTTGTCAAAATTTCCTCATATTTCTTAATTACTTCAGCAACAGCGTTTAAACGGACTACAGAAACTATAGTCAATGAAATACATCCAATAAATTTATAGAGACAATAGATAGAACACGATGTCAAAATACATCCACAAAATTCTAAGCTTCTCAGGGGTTGCCAGAACACGATATGTCACAACACACACGTCACATGGGGTTTACATATCGAGTTTGTCATATCCGTAAACACCGCCAACACGCCAACAAAAAATCGCCAAACAATTCAAAACAACAACGGCTGAGGGAAGATACGGCATCAAAGCCGTTCTTTCTTACTGTTTACATTTCTCAACAAACTTTTCAGAACAGCAAACTTACTACAAAAAACCGCGATCCGGCAATATTCCGGTATAGTCATAAAACATGATTCCTGGGCTTGTCATGCCATCTATCGGCGGGAATCAAAATAATATATCAAATAATAACATAATTAATTAATATCAAGAAATAAATTAACGGAATATTAATAATTACTAAATTCAAACTGAAAACAGAAATTAAGAAACCTTAATAATACAATTTACACACATATTCAAAAGATATAAAGAAAGATATGAGAAATAGATAAGAAATAAGTAAACTCAAAATTGAAAGATTTGCAAAATATAGTTTTAATAAGTTTTAGTGCTGCCATCTTTTGGCAATATGCGAAAAACAAAGAAAAGAGAGTCATTTCACAACACTCCCACTTTTTGATTTGGTGAGAGTCCAATCAAAAACTAATTTTTGTATCTCTAGTACAGGAGCACACTTCTAAAGGAAAAAACTTGCGCACAGGCCACACTAATGTGCCATTTTTTGTCTTAACTTTGGAAACTCTTACACGCCCATCTCTACCCGTACACAGTTCCTGTACCCGAGCGATTGGCCAGTTGATGCGTTTGATGTTCTCTGAACCGATGAGCACAATGTCACCTTCCTTGATATCACAGTCCAAGTGTCAAGAAAAGAAAGTCATTTCACAACAAACATATTAAATAAAAACCCGAGAATTTAAGCATATCGTCATGAATCTTCAAATACGAGAATAAGAGATTTCTCTAGCTGTATATTTCTTACTTTGAATATCAAAATAAATCTGTTTTCCTCCACTTATTTAAGCATTCGTCCATCTATATACATATATATATCTTATATTGATTCCTTACGTTTCTAATTCTGCCAGCTTTCTATATTTAAATGAACTTTTGATTATAACTGCTTTTTATTAATTTCCGCAAAAATACCTTCCAAAATACGTCTTTTTATAAAACTACAAACCTCAAATCAGTTTAAAATTTTGAAAATGAAATTAAAGTATTTTTTAAATCGAAAGAATTTTCATAAATCTTGAAAACAAAATTATATAAAAAATCACACAGCAAATACATAATGGAAATCAAAGATGTGCCAGAAGGTATTTAAAAAAAAAAAAAAAAAAAAAAAAAAAAAAAAAAAAAAAAATATTAGTTTTAAATATGAAAACTTAAACAGAAAAAAATCAGATTAAAATATAACTGTAATGCAAAAATACACTTTATTTTAAAATACATGGATTTAGAAATAAAAATCAAAACACTTTTATAATTGACTGCGGCTGGAAGTTACTGGAAATTCACAGTTCCAGATATTAAAACGTGTAATATAACCGGAAAATGTTTTTAAAAAGCGTTATAAAAATCTTTTAAGATTATCGTGAGAGAATGTACCGCGGGAAATGTTATGTGTAAAATGGTAACTTTTATTCCCTAAGTCAATGAAAGTGAAAGTTTTCCGCTAGAGATATATTCAGAGTCGCTGCCAGAGGAACACATATAAAGAACTTTTAGATCGGTATGATGTTTTTTCTCTGCACAAAAAGAGAGAGCATTTTATACATAATTGTTAAAAGCAAAAATTGAAGAAAAATTGCAGATGTCAACAAACATGGAGGTGGTTGCACAGACCTTATCGAGAATTCCCTCTGTATAAATCGCAAAAATCTGGAAATTACGCCATGTATCTCACAGATACAAAGAAAGTATTAATGTAAGTTTTTAAGGCTAGTAATCGAGCGTTAAACTGTGGAAAAAAACCTTAAGAATTATCAATAAAAAGGAATTGACATATTCTCAAAATGGTTCCGGCGGTAATCAGAAACTATACATCAGATGTAAAAAAAAAAGAAACAGCCTTTACCTTCTGAACACATCCTCAGTTACATCACTCACAACAGGTAGACTACACACTATATGTCACCTACTCTTTATTCGCAACTCCCTTAAAAAATGCTGGCACAAAAAAAAACGGAGTGGAATACAAAGTTAACCAGCTAAGGAGCATCAGAATGTTTCTTTCTATTCCTTACAAATAAAGTGGATTTAAAATATTTGTAGCTTATAACCGCAAATATAAAGTAAAAACATTTGAGAAAGATAGAGGAACTATATATTTAATCCTTTAGATATTAAAACAGGTTTAAGGGGACCGGGTAAGCTCTATCTCGGCCATTTTAAAATACACCAGCTTTATGTACCTTTTTCTCAGAAATGATGAAAGATAGAGGTCTAGATTTTTTAGAGTAGTTTGAATAACATGCTTTACGTATTTTAACATACCACTTTCTTTCTAAGTGAAACTGAAAGTTAATTATTAATTATTTATTAAATTAGCATTTTTGGTAAGATTTCACTGCCTAAAATAAATAATTTTCAACAAATCATTAAGTCTCTGTGTTAAAGTATGCACTATACCATAATATAAGTACTTAGAAAAATCTTCCTAAGTTTAATAGATATTGAAAAAAAAGGAACACAAACTGGAAAATCGATGTTTTGAGAAAAAGTCAATTAAAGCTGTGAAGCAGTGTTGACAGTGAACTACTTTTTTAAATTAGGATTTTTTGATTTGCACCACTTTTTTGAAACGGTAAAATTCGCCTTATTTAATAATATATTAATTAAGGGGAAAACAATGGAAATTTTACCACTTCAGAAAAGTGGTGCCAATCAATAAATCTGAATTTAACAAAAGTAGCCCACTGCTGTGAAATGCTCTTAGAAAGAATAAAAGAATCCAGCAATTTCTTTTTTATATATAAACATGTGTAATACATCGTTGAAAAGATCAAAGTTTAAAGTATCTAATGATATAAAAAAGCAAAAATAGACTTTTTGGTTGAATTTCGCTTACCCTGTCCCCTTAAATTGTTTAGAATTTATAATGGCAATTATCGTATGTAAGGTGTTTTCCATGTAACGCCTGTAACATTTTTTAGGTAATATGAAGGTAATTTTTTAAAGTAATCTGAAATGCTTAAAACATGCAACAAGAAAATGCGTAAAATAAAATGAATTATAAAAGATTTTCTTTCAAATATTTTTTTTAATTTTAGAAAATAATTATGCATATTTCAAGTTAACATTTGTAATTTGATAAGCAAATACTATACTATATATTTTTATTCTATCAACTTTTGTTAGCAGTATTAAAATAAATTAAAATGTAATATTTATTTTTAAGTAAACTTTGCTGCATCCTATGTGAGCTTATTTTAAAGAAAATAAGTAACTTTTTAAAATTCTTCAATTTTTAAGAATATTAAAATTATTGCCGAATTTTTAAAATATATCAAATCAATAAATTAATTTAATTAAGTAATAGTGAGCATGGGACTATTAATAAAGAGTAACTGACATATCGTTAAAATACTGAAGCTTCAACTATAACCGCTTTCGCTGCGGTTGATTGCCGCCGGCACCATCTTCTACCAGTAAATTTAACTAAAGATTTTCGCCTTATTAACGCAAAATTTCAGTCATTAAATAATGGCAGAAACAGATATGCATTTTTACTAGTGGATGTTTTCTTCGGTGGTAGTTAGGCCCCGCGTTTCCACCACATTGTGAAAACCTAGATAACCTCCTCTCAGTGTCAATGGAAAAGATTATATTACCTCAGCAAACTACCACCAGCAAAAACAAATATTAAACTTAATAATATTTATGAGAAATTGTGACAACTTCCTCAGTTATCTCATTCGCAAGTGTATATCAACATTTAACCGTTTGGTTACGGGGCTTGGCGATATACCGTGTGATTCAAAAGACCGGTGCGCAAGTAAAACGCGATAACAAAAAAAAATAAATAAATAAAAAATAAATAAATAAATAAATAAAAACTATAAGTCGGAGAGACATACAATTGGCAGATAAAGATTCCGCATGGTACGGGATTTTGCATGGCTCCAACAAAAACATAGGTTCAAAATCTCGATAATAGAGGACGCTATTACAGATATTTCCATGGAAAAATTTCCAAATGGCTCACAGTTTTGGATACACTACACTGTTCAAGGTTTGGATACAAAAAAGTGTACATTCAGTATTCCCTAATATTTTTGTATCCAAATCTTGCGATGTGTAAGCAATATGGAATTATTCCATGCAATTATCGGTAATAGCGCCCTCATTATCGAGATTTTGAACTATTTTTTTCTTGATGCCATACAAAATCCCGTACCACGCTAAATCTTTATCTGCAATCAAATGTCTCTCCGACCCATTGATCTTTTTTCTATCGCGTTTTACTTTTGCATCGAACTTTTGAATCAGCCGATACATCTGTTATTACTAGGTGTCCCGCGTAAATTGGGGTTGCAAATATTGTGGACACCGCTAGCTTCGTGCAGTTTATTTCGCCATCTTTAACCGCAAATAATTCAGCAATTAGATAAGGCGAAGAAAATTACTCGAACATACTGGTGTCCAGAGCATCTGGAGCCCTGATTTACGCGGGACACCTAGCAACTCTATATAGATCTGAAGGACTATTTTTAATTCTATTCGTTCCACCTACAGGAAAGTAATATATGTGTTACACACTTATACACTTATTGTTATTATACGCTAATTTCCTAAAGAAATGTACCGTAAACTGATTTTTTTGCAGATTGTGGTACGAAGGAATATAAAAAAAATTGGCCTCTCCTGGCAATGGAGCTATAAATAAAGAAGAGAAGTCATATACCGTAGAGTCTACCAATTGCAAGAGAATTAACTGAGGAGGTTGCCACAAGATGGCGGCTGCTTTTTTTTGCATACGATCAACAGATTCTGATGATCAAATAAGCAAACTTCAACCAGCAAATTTCAAATAGAAAATTTCAGTATATGCTTAGCGGCTTATTCCTGAAAAATGTCTCTCAAATATATGGTAAAATTTCCATTCGTTTTTACTGGTGGAAGTCAGCCCGGGTATTTTAATCTCTTTTACCGAAGCTGACAGGAGGTTGTTTAGGTTGTCATAATATGGAAGAAACACTGGCCTGACTACAGTAAAATTTAACATACGAGTACAAAAGGAAAAATAAATATCCATTCATAGCGATAATTATGACTAAAATTATGCATCAAGAAGGAGTTTAAATAAGAAGAAAATTCCTATTCATATTTACTGATTGAAGCTTGCGCCGGCTGTAATGAGCCTATGCGAAACCGGTTTTTTTCGAAGATATATCATTTCCTGTTTATTCATAGTTCCATGGTCCTGGCCGGCAATCAAAGAGTTCACTAAATAGTTCAATTTAAATTTTACAATAACTGAAATCAATTAAAATGATCAATATGAACATATTTAATAGTGTCAATTCCGAGAGACGGCTGGCTGAAAGAAATAAAAAGACCCAATACATTTTTAAATTAGCTTACAAATATATTTTTTAAGATTTCAAAAGTTATAATAATTTACTTCAACCTTTTCAGGGGCAAGCAATTGCATTTCTGTAATGTTGAATTCACACCGGAATTTACGAAAAGTTTTGTTTCAAAATAAGGAAAAACAATTATTCATTTTTTTTTTCCACCGAAGTTATGAAAGTAAAAATCAATCAAAAATTTCTGATGCGAAAATGTATTAAAAATAGGAGTGATATAATATATCCCGCCGTCCCTCAAGTGAATAAAACGTACTTGAGATACATACATTTCGTAGATTGAAACACAGTGGACATCTTCTCAAGATTAAACGACTGACCCAAATAACCGGAATCTACTGTATACATTAACTTTAGATTAGATTTCTTCTACTTATGCTTGTTACGGTGCAATAACACCACATTTTGCGTATAGTTTACATATATTTTATTTAATCCTACAAACTTATGTGGAAAAAATTACAGGAAATTACTGGTGGAAATGTGCCTTTGATTTAGCGAAGAAATAAACAGGAAGAATTCTTATCGAAAATGTTGCTGCTCAATTTCAAAGGACCGTGGAAACAAAGAAAAAATCCGCTTTTTCTGTTAATTTTTCGAACAACGTAAACTACCACACACTTAAACGTAACGGTTTGTCAGTTTGAGATCCATTTTTTTTTCAGAATTTCAAATTCACACCACAAATTTAGAAAGAAGTATATTTATTTTAAGATTGCACGAAAGGTCTTTGATTAAATAAAGCAAAAAATACTATTTTTGATTTATGGTATGGAGTCGGATTGCCTATTTAAAAATGGAGGCCAAATTGGCAAGTCTGTAAATCCATGAAAAAGACACATGTTACGGACCAGTGTTGCCAGATGGGCTACTTTTTTAAAAATCAGATTCTTGATTGACACCACTTTTTTGAAATATTAAAATGTGCCTTTTTTAATTACATATTTATTAAGGGAAAAAACAAAGTTAATTTTACCGTTTCAAATAAGTGGTGCCAATCAAGAAATCTGGATTTAAGAATAGTAGCCCACTGGCAGCACTTTTACGGACTACTTGATTTTACTAATACATGCTCTATCACAAGTGGATGAACAGAGCATTTACTTGATTAAGGTATCACACCAGGAGATGTACAGTCTAAAGTTGTATTTTTTATATCTTTAAAAAAGTTCTATATGAATTTTCTGGTGCCGTGTTATAATATTTTCTTGTTTAACAGATGTCGGCTTTAAGTTCTTTTGAAATCCAAACTATAATTTTTTAACTGACAATTTTTTTAAATTCATTTTTGTTCGCAAATGTACCGAATTGGAAGATGCTTTTATCGATGAATAATTTAATCGGACTGTTTTTTTCCATATTTATGATAAAAGCGTAAGATTTTCAGAAAATGCTGTCAAAATTAGAATTTTGAACCGAACTTCCGGGCGCATCAAAGCTGGAAACAAAAATAATTCCAGCCTGAGTAAACAATTTGTTATACAAAACAAATAGGTGTTGCTATCCAACGTACAATTTATACACAAGTTTAACATAAAACTCTACGTTTCGGTTTATTCTTTAAAACCTTCATCAGGAGAAAAATTTTCTGAAATATAAATCGACAACAAACTCTTTACATGCTACATTTTGAAATCAATTCAAAATTCAAAACATTCTAACGGAAACCTCTTACTCCCAAAAAAGAGTTCAGTGGCGCCATCTTTTAATCAAAGATGCAAACGAAGAAAGACTAGCTGAAAAAATGGAATTTTCATTGACTTTTCAAAATTGAAAGCCATATTTCTGGTATGTGAAAGGAAACATTATCATTACACACTTCATGGTTTCTTAGACGAATTTCTAAAGATTCACGAATAATAGCATTGCGCGGAATAACTTGTTTGGAAATAACTTTAGCATGGTCAAAGTCTATAAATGAAATGAGTCCTTTATGGTAGCTTCTTGAGAGTGCTGTAGAAAATTTACGAAACTTCAAATCGTTTTTATGTTCTTGCAATCTTTCGAAAAATCGACGTTTAGTCATACCAATATAGGACGAGGTGGTCCCATCAGAAAATTTAAAGGGAATTTCATACACCCCAGAAAAAAGATGAAAAAGGAATTGGATCTATTTTTTTACACAGGAGATTAAACAAAGTCATAGAATTAGAGGCAACAAGTTGAATGTTGAACTTCATGAAAGACTTTTTTAACTTTTCAAATAGGATAGGAAAATAAGGAACCTTTCGGTAAACTTGATTAAATTTGGGGGAGGGGGGATAAACGGAAACTTTATACTTATCAACCAATTTATAGATAAGGCTTGAATTAAAACCATGACATAATCCAATATTAACGATGAAATTGATTTCATCATCCAAAAATTCATCGGAACAAACAAGTAAGGCACGCTGGATAAATGACCTAAATGCTGCAATCTTATAATTCCATGGGGCAGCTGCAGTGACGGGAATAACATTGTTTAATTTCATAGATTTCCGGAAAATTTTCCGCTTTAAACAATTGTTTTCTTTAATAAGGAGAACATCAAGAAAAGGAAGCGAGTTATTGTTTTCTAACTCCATCGTGAACTTAATATTGTTATCAAGTTGGTTAATTTCGTCAAAAAATTTTTCTAAGGATTGTTTCCCATCTTCCCAAATAATAAAAATGTCATCGACATACCGTAACCACAATGAAGGTATAGGAAAAAGTTTCTTAAAGATGAGTTCTTCTAAAGGACGCAATTTGAATTCTGCCAGAATACTAGAAATAGGTGAACCCATAGGAGCTCCTTTCTGCTGTTTAAAATATTTATCTTTAAAAATAAATACATTACTTTCCTTAATTAAGTTTAAGCCCGACTTAATAGAAAATTTCATATTATCACTTAAATGAGGTAACCCATCAATGGATAAGCCTATGGAAAGAATAACTTCTTCCACATCGATGGACGGAAACAATGACACAATGTCAAAACTTGCCAAAATTGCATTATTAGGAAGATTAAAATCCTTAATTCGATTAATGAATTCCAACGTAGAAGAGATAGAAAAAGTTGAAGAGGGGAGAATACTTTTAAGAAAAAATGCAAATGCTTTTTCAACAAAATATAACGGGCCTTGGCACCGAGAAACGATAGGACGAAATGGAAAACCAGTTTTGTGGTCTTTAAGACGAGCAAAAATACGTGGGGTAATCCCAGTGGGGTTTAATTTAATTTTACCTTTGATCGAAGTAGGCCATTCACCATTTCTGATCAGTTCCTGTGTTTTACGAAAAAGTTTAGGATTTGGATCTTTAACAAGCGTTGAGCATGACAATTCTTGAATGCATTCATCCATCTTCAAAAAATACTGGTCTTGATCTATAATGGCAATTTTTCCGGATTTATCTGTTTTCATAAAGAAAGTGTCAGAATCTTTCTTTAATTTTGAAATGACATGTGGAATTCTACAATTAGGAATTTTACTGTTTAAAAACTTCATGCTAATATTACAAACTTGATGTCTGGCCATTTCTCTTTCAGAAACTGGTATAACTTGAATTATACTTTCTAAATCAGAACAAAAGTCACTCTTATTTATTATAGCAGGGAATGAATATTTGCTACCTAAAGAAATCAAACGTTCTTCTTCCAATGAAAATACTTTACTGGAGAGGTTAATAAAAGGAACAGGCTTGACAATTGGACGTTGAGAAATGTCCGAGTTTACACATAAACTATGAATATTCTTAGTATGGCGTAACGTGATATTCTTACTCTGGGCGAATCTAAGACCTTCAACGGCATAGATAAACTTGTCAAATTGGGTTTGGAAAGTGGCTTTATCCAATTTAAAATATAAATCATAAGTTCTTGATGATAAAAAGTTAACATATGAAAACTTACTTCTAATACACTTATCCAAGCTAGAAGCTTCAAATTTCCGTTTCAGATTTCCAAAACCTTTAAGAAAATGATTGTTGATGCGCAGAAAATTAGGAATAACATCAAGTCTTTTACAGGTCTTCAAAAATTTTATGTTTAAGAGTTCACGATCTAACTTCAAAATGGTCGATTTATACTCCTTGAAAACTTTAATATAGTCCATATTGCCCAGCATCGGCTTAGTCATAATAATAATAAAGGACTTTACGTTGTAATATCGATACAAAACAAATAGGTGTTGCTATCCAGCGTACAATTTATACACAAGTTTAACATAAAACTCTACGTTTCGGTTTATTCTTTAAAACCTTCATCAGGAGAAAAATTTTCTGAAATATAAATCGACAACAAACTCTTTACATGCTACATTTTGAAATCAATTCAAAATTCAAAACATTCTAACGGAAACCTCTTACTCCCAAAAAAGAGTTCAGTGGCGCCATCTTTTAATCAAAGATGCAAACGAAGAAAGACTAGCTGAAAAAATGGAATTTTCATTGACTTTTCAAAATTGAAAGCCATATTTCTGGTATGTGAAAGGAAACATTATCATTACACACTTCATGGTTTCTTAGACGAATTTCTAAAGATTCACGAATAATAGCATTGCGCGGAATAACTTGTTTGGAAATAACTTTAGACTTGTTGACTTTGTTTAATCTCCTGTGTAAAAAAATAGATCCAATTCCTTTTTCATCTTTTTCTGGGGTGTATGAAATTCCCTTTAAATTTTCTGATGGGACCACCTCGTCCTATATTGGTATGACTAAACGTCGATTTTTCGAAAGATTGAAAGAACATAAAAACGATTTGAAGTTTCGTAAATTTTCTACAGCACTCTCAAGAAGCTACCATAAAGGACTCATTTCATTTATAGACTTTGACCATGCTAAAGTTATTTCCAAACAAGTTATTCCGCGCAATGCTATTATTCGTGAATCTTTAGAAATTCGTCTAAGAAACCATGAAGTGTGTAATGATAATGTTTCCTTTCACATACCAGAAATACGGCTTTCAATTTTGAAAAGTCAATGAAAATTCCATTTTTTCAGCTAGTCTTTCTTCGTTTGCATCTTTGATTAAAAGATGGCGCCACTGAACTCTTTTTTGGGAGTAAGAGGTTTCCGTTAGAATGTTTTGAATTTTGAATTGATTTCAAAATGTAGCATGTAAAGAGTTTGTTGTCGATTTATATTTCAGAAAATTTTTCTCCTGATGAAGGTTTTAAAGAATAAACCGAAACGTAGAGTTTTATGTTAAACTTGTGTATAAATTGTACGTTGGATAGCAACACCTATTTGTTTTGTATCGATATTACAACGTAAAGTCCTTTATTATTATTATTACAATTTGTTATAACTAAAAATTTAATTTCTTTATTTTTTGAAAAAACTGTTCAGTTACAAATCATTTAAACAGTCATTCCTCCAACTATCTTGCTTTTTATTATTATTATTATTATTATTATTAGTCTGAAAATGTGCCAAATATTTCACGTTATTGAGCGGGGAAATATTTATTTGAGAATCTCATTAACCCTACAATGCATGATTTTTCAATTCCTACTATTAGCTCACACTCTCCCTATATTTATTTATTTATTTATTTATTTATTTATCTTGTTCAAATTTTCAATCATTAATAAAACTAGGGGATCGTACCCGGGCTTCCCGGGTTAAAGAATATAGGTGAAATAATTTTTTTTAATTGAAAACTAATAAATGTTTTATATGCAATAATTTTTTTAGTTTGACCACTTACATTAAAAAGGCATTTTTCATATGGAAAATACGAATTAGGTAATCAAATAAATTTTTTTAATTTATCAAAAGCGCTATTTTCTTATTAGCCCCATACTAAGAGCTATTTGCCAAGATTTTGCTACTTATGGCATCCGTTTATATTCTGATAAATTCAGAGCTTATACATGTCTGGTGAATTTGTGTTTTATTTATATTATTTTATTTATTATTCATAGGGAATTTTTTTTAATGGATATTAGACGTATGAAAATGATGAACTCTTTATTTTGTTTTAATGTCAGACGGATTTATCTTTCGTAATCGAGCTCCGCGCGACACAGATAAATTAAAAAATATTTCATGCTTTAAAATTCTTTTTTAAACCATAGACAATCAGTAAACTGAGATGAACTTTGTAAACAAATTCCATTTGAAAAAATAAATCCTATTTGGTGATCTAAAAATTTAAATTGTACGATTACAAATAAATTAGATTTGTGTTTTTTCAATATTATTCTTTTATTTGTTTATAAAAGAAGTATTAATTTCGTTAATTTGTCCTTCACAAATATGTTAGATTGGTCGTTTTTTAATATTATTCTGTTATTTGTTTATAAAGGAAGTATTAATTTCTTTATGCAAAATAATCAGAAACAAATGCTGAAAAACGTTTGTTGCTTTATGTGCAAATTGTTTATTATTATTATGTATTCAAACCGGCACGTGATAAGATAAACTTAAAAAAATTCAAGCTTAAAAATTGTTTTCGGAAATATAACACATCAGTCACTGAATACAGTTTTAAACAAATTGCATTTGAAAGTAAATTTTTCCCCTATGCGACGAAAATTGAAAATGTACGATGCTCAGAAGATAAAAAAATTGCGGTACCGAAAATTTCAAAAGCGAAATTTGATCGTGAAGTGTTGCCATTCGCAATATGACGTCAGCATTACGCACATTTGTTCTTTATAATATAGATACTTAATCAGTAAAATATAATAAAGATACTTAATAAGTAAAATATAATAAAGATCAATTATTAGGATGTGGTTATCAATTGAGGCTCTTATGCTTGGATTTCCGGAATAAAAACAGCAATTTTCACCTTCTCAAAATTTGCATACGCACTTCTCATATCCATATTCATCATTTTTTTTTAAATTGTGTTTTGTTTGATCATTTAAAAATAATTTTAACTTAAAACTTGAAGTCACGATTGTCAGCAACATATTTTATGTGAACAGACGTACTCATTATCTCAATTCCAGAGAGTAAAAATTTCCGTAATTTATGTTTTTTAGACGCATTTGTGTTAAAAAGTTTAGTTTTATGTAAGAAAATGTCAATTTTCTTTTAAATATGACTTCATTTTCACTTAAATAAGCATTTCGCCTAATGTCTGAAACTTAGTATCGGTACACATGCAGAAGGGAAAACATTATAGAAAGTTTATGAGGAAAAATGCGTGTTTTCAAAAGCAGTATGTCATTTTCCGTTATTATGTCCCTAATATAATATTCTGCTCCTAATGGGATTTTTCGCAAATAAACCCTATACAACAATTTTTATCAACAATTATGAATTTTTATCAGAAAATAGCATGAATAAAATTAGAAATACCTCATTATTTCTCTCTTGTCTGCAATAATGAAAGCTATCTAATTTTCATCATTTTGAAGAATTTTCATAAAAAGCTTTTAAAATTAAAATATAAAAGTGAGGATATTAAAAAAAAAAAAAAAAAAAAAAAAAAAAAAAAAAAAAAAAAATCAGATAGTGCGATCACATCTACAAAGGAAGAGCTTTCAGTTTAAAAAATATATTAGTAAAACTGGTTCAGCAAAAAGATCAGGGCAGATGACGAAAAAACACACCTGTGTTTTAAATATATAGATTATACAAAATTAGAAAAAATTAAATTAAGCAAATTATGTTATTTTGATAAAATTGTAGTAGAATGTCCTAAAGAATAGCATTAAAATTTTATTATTCGAGAGAATTTTCGACAAAAATTTCAGGAACACGATATTATTTTAAACCAAGAATTATTTGTTTGCTTGTCAAACTCGGTGAAGCAAATCCATCCAGGCGAGAATCATCAATTTCTGTAATATAAATCTCTTTTATTTGCATTTCACCTCTCTTTTATAAACACACTCTAAATTTGTGTAAAACATTGCGTTTTATCAGTGTGTGATTTCGATTACATTGTTTTCAAAAGTGAAGCATTTTCACCTGTGAAGAATTTCAGAGCAGCTGGGCTGTGAAAATGAGGCACTTCTACAAAAAATAATTCAGGTTTAAGAATTAAAATCCGCGCTTTTTTATAAAATGACGTCATTTGCATCCGCTAAAGCAATCTAATTTTACAACCCAGTCTTAAACTTCGTCTAGAGAAAAGTGCGCATATGACGTCATTATCATGGAATAACAGACAATATTCTTGACATAGCCCATATTTCAAATTCAACTGTTTTTTTTTTTCAGGTTTTATGACAAAACGGCAACAAAAAGATACATTATCTCCTATTGTCAACTATTTTCCGTTTATTTTCAATGATTTTCAATAGAAATGATTTACTTTTGTTGCCACGATAAGAAAAACGGTGTTAAAAACTACAAAAAATTAATATCTCAAAAATAAATGGAGATAGAGCTTTCAAACAAATTGCATTTAAAAGAGTATTTTTTTCCTTATACGACGGTGTAAAAATTTAAAATGTGCGATGTTTAGAAGTTTAAAAATTTGCAGTAGAGAAAATTGCAAAACCAAAATTTTATTTCAAATTTCAAAGTGTTGCCATTCGCAAAATGACGTATGCGTTACGCACAGATATGTTTGTCCTTTATAATATAGATACTCATTATTCATCCTATCAAGTTGAAGTAAATTTTTTTAAAGTTGTACTGGATGACAATTGATGTTAATACAGTTTTTTCAAATATTAATTAATTAAATTTTAATTAATTAATTATAGTTTTGCATGGGAAACAAAGTGGCGGCCATTGGTTATTGAAGTTCAATGAAATTATTTTCAATAAGGGGTTACCATAGGGGGGGGGGCCCTGTTCTGTCGCCAAATACTGCCAAGTTTCTCGCCACCTTGGCGATATATCGCCAAATTTGGCGGCCAAAATGAGTCGCCAAAAGTGACGCCTACTTGGCGACATCTTTAATATTTCGCCAAATTCCTATAGAGTTCCATTGTAAACCTACTTGCATATAGAAAATCAACAAATTGAGATATTTTAATGCAACAAAAACTAATATTAGCTTAATGGATTATATTATATTTTTTTTTATGGCCTAAGTAGGAATTGACTTTAAAAACAAAATTTTTATGTTATTTGTTATTCTGTACTCCTAAAAAATTGTGCAATTACCGGATATGTAACTGGAAAAATATTTATGAAATTCCCATGTTAACCCTTTCCGGCACAGAAAAATTTTGTTGTAAAATGATGAAATGCTTGACTGACACCGGAATTTACAAACGACTGTTTTAGAAATAAAAAAAATTGTTGCTTTAAATATTCATTACAAAAGCAAATTTTTTTTTAAATATTCTTGGCGTCGTTTGAAAGTTTGGAATTAAAATTAGGTGTCCCAGACTAGGACCACTGCGTCGAAAAGGGTTAAATGGTGTCATCATTTTTGAAAAAATTGCAACTTGATAAAATTTTACATCGTAAAATATACAACATATAAAGAAAATCTCAAAATATTCAAAATTCAAAAGTATTTAGATAAGTGGTGGGATACCGCAATGTTTCGAAAGCGGTTTTTTAAGTCTGATATATTTTATGACATCTAATTTAATCGTGAATTGTACCAAACATTTTTGCGTAAAATTTAAACATATCTCAAAATAAAAAAAACAATTAGCTTCCGACGTCAGAAGTCAATGGTTATGTATATTTCAGAATAAAATAATTTACTATTCTCATTATATAAAAAAATAATTTTTAATACACTGAGCAAACTTAAAACGATTTATACGTTGTAAGGGAAAATATAAATAAGTTAACGAATAATTTCTAAAGAAATATGTATGCAAACATTTCTGTATTTCTGGATCGTTTCAAATAACTTCATTGTAGTACAATCCAAATATTATCTATTAGGTTATTGCAAATGATCCCAGAACATTTGAGAAAAATAGAAAGAAAATGAATATGATATGAAAGAAAGGAGCAATTACAAAACGCGATTTTTACGTAATAATTTTAAAACAATTAAATATCACCTTGAAACATGTAAACTATTAAAAGGAAAAAAAATTGGAAACTTTTATAGATAACTTTTTAATTATGGTTCAATACTGGCGACGATTTTTAAATTCAACAAATATACTAAAATTTTCTTTGTGGTAGATATCTGTTAAAAATATCCTAATATAAGTGTACGACAGAAATTATTTTTCAGAAAGTGGTACGAATAGAATGAACAAATAATTTACCTCTGTGTAATGGTTATAGAATATTTATGACTTCCTCGTGTCAGATCATAGTTGGGGTTTACATAGCTAATTCCCCTTGAGTGACACATAATGGGTATTTTAAACATATATAGTGAATTCTTATTTACGACAGTAAAAATTAAATATGAAAATCCTTGAGATTTTGAATCTCAATTTCCGAAATCACTCAATTATCCATTAAGTGGATTCTTCACGCACTTGAAAACAAACGCTTCGTAATGTTAATCCTATGGGCAGGTTATTTTCGAATTTCTCGTTTCAATTTGAATATTTTTAAAAGACTTTTTTTGTTGCATAGGATAGCTGAGATCAATCTTTAATATGACTTTTTTTTACTTTTTCGATTTTGGTTGCACATTTTTTTAAAGACACTTTCCCTTTCGAAACCGGTTTCGAAACTGCAATTACCTTTTTAACACGTTCGCTGCCAAAACTATAAAGAAAGAATTTTCAAATTTCTTCTTGAAATTCGTTTGCCACCACAAAGTCAGAAATAGCCCAGTAAATTTAGACCAAAAAGGGGTCGATAGCTAAGAAATTCATAATGAGCTAAAATTTTCAGGATTAGCTCCAGGATATGCATAGAATGGATTCTGAAAAGTCGCAAAAAATTCGATATCGGCTTCCATCAAAATGGCGGATCAACTGTGGTCGCCAAATAATTGCACCTTGTGAGATGTTTTTCTGCATATTTACGTCAGAAGTGAATATTTTTCACTTCTAAGGAAACCAATGCAGTCAGCAAGTATGCTAATTTGAATATGAGCTTAGGTTTATAAAATAAAGAAATTATAAATGTACGGTAATACGATTTATTAAAACTGAAATTATTTTTAAAAAAAATAAAAATCTTTTTTTTTTCCTTTGGCGTTTTCACCTGCATTTTCACACACAAGCATTTTTTCAACAAAAAATGCAGATAAGAATAAAAATAAAAGGTAGTGAATCAAGGAATTTCCTACGCATGCGCTCCATACAGACATGGGAGGGGGTTGGAGAGGAATGTGAGTTTGCTGACGCCGGCTACTGCTAATAAGAATAAAAGGTAGTGAATGAAGAAATCTCCCACATTGTGGAAAATGTGCCCATTTATATATTCAGCAAATGGAAGAATTGATGGAGAAAATGGAAAGCTATGAATTTAAAAAAATTGTTGATGGTAATTTTACTATTCGCAGAAAAGACAGGCATGGAGTGGAGTTGCACCAGACATGATAATAGAGCAGAGTCTCATGAAATCCATAAAAGTAGCAGGATGCTTAACACATGGCCGAGGAATGGAAGATTATACTTTGTCCAGATGGATTGCTTCTTGCCCAGTGAACATGAGAGTATCGGAAGTATTAGAAGATTTTTGTGAAAAAACTTATGTATGCTCAGAACAACACGTTGAATTTCGGCCTTCCAGACAATCAAGGGATGATTCTGATTTGAATAAGCTATCCGAATGGCTATTGCGTCACAATCCATGTCCAATAATCAATGTCCTAAACATTTGTTGATGAATATAGCTAGTGGATTTGTTGTTGATGATAAAACAAACTGTAACAATGCAAAGAAAGTTGGTGAAAATTTATTGTCTTCAATCATAGGATGTTCATTTGGGGAAATTAAACTTCAACAGAAAAAGAGAGTTACACCAATATCGGCAACAAATAACACATTGATAATAAGGAATTCAACTGTGATATTGAATCCTCTACAGTTGTTTACCAGGATTGCTGCTGTACTCAAGTCAAATGAAAATCTACGAGTTTACCTCAAATACGAATTGGCTCCTCAACCTCCCTCCCTCTTTGATGAAGTTTCAATGACGAAGAATATTAAATCAACTTTAGCTGCTATCATTGAAACAACTGAGCCTTGTGTTGAACCTCCACCAACTTGCTCGTTTATTGTAGATGGAGGATTTCTTTTGCATGCATTGGTTTGGAATGAGTCCGACACCTACAGAGCTATATGCCTCAAATATGTTATATTTGTCCAGAAATACTTCTCTCCATGTGAAGCAGTTGTTTTTGATGGGTACACTTGTGTCTTATCAACTAAAAGTGTGGAGTGGCAAAGAAGGTTGATGTTTAAAATGTCTGCAACTATTGCTTTTGACGAAAACATGGTGGCCACAACCAAACAAGCTGTTTTTTTACGGAACTCCCAGAACAAGGCTAGTCTTATTCGAATGGTCATGGGCTGCTTCCAGGCCGAAGGAATAACTGCCCTACAGGCGGATGATGAGGCTAATGCACTAATCTGTACAATAGCAATTAATTCAAGTAAGACCAATTCTAGATTAGTCACAGTAGTTGTTACTGACACAGATCAGCTGACCATTCTCATCGCACGAGGTAACCCAATAAAAACACTCTTCTTTCTACGATCTCGCAAACAAAAATGCTATAACATATTTAAAATTCAAAAATCACTTGGCCCAATGAAGGATTCCATGCTCTTCCTACATGCAGCCACTGGATGTGATACCACATCAGCATTTTTTAGGAAGGGGAAATACTCAGCCTTTAAATTGATAAAGAAAAACCATGAGCTGCTTTCTTTGACTTCCTTATTCAACAGTCCTCAACTTAAACCCCAAAAGGTAATTGAAATTGGGGAGATATTCATGGAAAACCTTTTGGGGAGAGAGAAAGTTGACTCCCTAGATGAGCTACGATATATCTGTTACAATAAGGAAGTAATCAAAAATCTCTCATCAAAATTTAACGCAGCCGTTCTTCCACCAACAAGTGCAGCAACTTCGCAGTATTCACTTCGGGTTTATCTTCAAGTCCAACAGTGGCTCTGAAACAACCTAGATCCTACTGAATGGGTTTGGTTCATGAAAGAAGGTATACATTAAAACAGGATATACAGTAAACTCTGTCTAAGGCGGAATCGGTTGGGACTGAGAAAATTTTCCGTGGTAGACAATATTCTGGCTTATGCAAAAGAGCATGATTTATTGGAATGAAGCATACGTCAGTCGAATAGCGTTTTATGTTTTCGATAAAAGACTGGATCTTGAGTTATAATGAATTGCTTGCGATCTTTTATTCGATCTTTCATTGATTGTCCTGACCCAAAAATCTGTCGGAAACTGAAATTCTGGAAGATCCTTCGTCTTTATAAATAAATGAGAAACATTATTCAATTTCTTAGTACCGCTGTAATACCTACGAATTTGAAGTTTACACACACACACACACACACAAAAAAAAATAATAATAACTTCAAGAATGAGACATAAAGCCATCACTTTGAATTTGAGTACAAACTTAAAGCACAATATATTATAGATAAGTACATATTTTCATAAATGTGTACTGAACTAGTAATAATAACTTTTAAATGCATATTTATAAAGGAAAAAATGGCATAAGCAAGAATTCCTTAAAATTTAAACAGTTTCCGCTCTTTTGAATTATTTTAAAAGTATTACGGAATTTAATTTTTAAGCTCGACATTAAGTATTTGACGTATATATATCAGTTTTAAAGTTTCATAAACGAGATGCCTTTCATTTTAAAAATATCTTATTTTCCGCCTTATGCAAAATTTCGGTTTCGGTGGGTCTTTAATACCCTTTCCGTTTCCGCGTTAGGCAGATTCCGGCTTATGCAGCAAGAATTAATGTTATTTTCTATGGGTTCGCCGGGACTTTAAAAATTTTCCGCGGTAGACAGATTTCCGGCTTACACAGAGTCCGCCTTAGACAGAATTTACTGCACGTAGAGCAGAGGTGCCAAGCTCGCACTAATCTTCCGTAATGCGGGGATTACCCAGCTAAAAATGAACTGTAGTTTTTTTACAGAAATGAGGTATTTTTCAAGTTTTTCTATGGTCAACTGTAGTTTTTTTTGTAGTGCAATATCAACAGTAAAAACACTTCAGTTATTTTCCAGTTATTGACAAGTATTTTTTCAACCCAAAATTTAAAAAAATAGTAAGACTTTATGTCTACAGTTAAACGGCAGTGAATTTCAAGTGATTTTATAGCAATTAATTCACAAAAATTTTCGGTGATGTATCTGCAGTCTGACTGCAGTTTCTGAAGAACTTTACAGGTCTTAATTTTGTAAGTATGATTATTATAATAGTAACTACAGTATAACAGCAGTTACTGTAAGATTCTTTTGCAAGACACAATGCTGTATGATTGTGTGATATTTCCCGAATTTTCTAAAGTGTTTAAAATTGTTTTAATTTTGAGAGAGTTGCATGTTATGAAACACACTTTTTAAACACTAATGATAATTAATACTCTTTCCAAGACTTTTAAGGACTTTATTGAAAGTCACATTCCTACCTAACGCAAAATTTTTAGTTCCTCTTTCATTTTAAGCTAAGATAAAAAAAATTAAATTTCACTATGATTTTCAAAATCAGAGAAAAACAATTAGTTAAATTTCAAAATCGAGGGAGGGGCAGTGGCATCAACCCACCCGTGCCCCTGCCCACTACGGAAAATTCTTAGTTTTTTTTTTAACTTACTCTAAACGAATAAATTTTGCTATTTTTTTTTTCAAAATCGGAGAAAAATATTTTAATTAAATTTCAAAAGCCGGGGGGGGGGGGGGGAAATGAGAAATTTCTTCATTTTTTTATTGTAAGTTACTCGAAAAGTATACATTTTACTATGTTTTTGAAATAGAAGAAAAGGAAATTTTAATTAATTAACTTTTGAAATCCAGGGAGGGGCAATAGGTTTCTCCTACCCCCTACCCTATCCCTAACTGAAAATTCTTAATTCATCTTTTATTCTAAGATAATTAAAAAAAATTCAGTATGTTTTTCAAAAGCGAAGAAAATAGTTAACATTTAAATTCAAGGGAGGGGCAATCGCTCAGCTATGCCCCTTCCCCTAACAGGAAATTCTTAGTTTCTTTATTTTTAGTTAGTCGAAAAGAATAAATTTTACTACTTTTCAAAAGTGGAAAAAAATAAATTTTTATTAGTTACATTTTAAAATCCAGGGAGGGGAGGGCAATGAACCTCTCAACCCCCCCCCTCCCTCCCTCTTAATGTAAAATTTCTCATTTTTCTATTCTAAGTTACTCGAAAAGTATAAACTTTACTATGTTTTTGAAAACAAAAGAAAAAGAATATTTAATTAATTAAATTTTTAAATTTAGGGAGGGGCAATAGCTCTCTTCTAACTTCGTTCCCCTAAGAGAAAATTCTTAGTTATTCTTTTATTTTAAGATAAGAGAAAAGATCAAATTTCACTATGTTTTTCAAAAATCAGAGAAAAAAATAGTTACAATTTAAAATCGAGGGAGGGGCAATGACTCACATATGCCCCCTTCCCCTAACAGAAAGTTCTTAGTTCCTTTATTTTAAGTTATTCGAAAAGAATAAATTTTACTATGTTTTTGTAAATTGGAGAAAAAAATTGCTAATTAAATTTCAAAATCCAGGGAGGGGCAATGAGTCTCACCCCCCCCCCCCCCACACACACACACACACACCACCACCACCCCTTAACTGAAAATTTCTTATTTATTTTCATTTTAAGTTACTCAAAATATTTACATAATGTTTTTGAAAACAGAAGAAAAGAAATTCTTATTAATTAAATTTTAAAATCAAGGGAGGGGCAATAGGTCTCCCTTGCTCACTGCCCCACTATCTTCATAACTAGTTTTTAGTTCCTCTTTTATTTTAAATTACTCGAAAAAAAATTACTATGTTTTTCAAAATCGAAGAAAAAGGAAATTTAATTAGATAAATTTCAAAATCGAGAGGGACAGTGGCCCAACCATTCTTTTATATGTCGCCCATGATTAGAAATTAGAAACACAGGTGGGTTTACTCATTGCATATTGCATAAATTGTCTTTCTTCCATATCGGACATACATATAACTTCCAGTTTTCCACTTTTACCTCATAAAAACAAAGAAGAACAACAAAAGAATAGTATAATTTTCTTCCTTTATTTTATTTAAATTTCTCATTTGGACATATGATTTATTTTTCAACCCCTTACGCTGAATGTCTAACCCCATGGTTTCGTTGCAACTGCAGGAGAAGCATTAAAGAAACACCTCAACTCACGGAAAGGCCGGCTTGTTTATGAAAATCGGCGCAGAGTACCACGTTGATTTGCTGAAAGAAGATCATTTATTTTGCAGTTTGGCGAAAAATATCACCACTGTTTATTCAAATAAAGTGGCTGTATGGGTATTTTTACATTCTCAATCGAAAGAAATTAATTTCAGATCCACACGATTGAGTTAATTTGAATAAAGTGATAACGATTTATAAACCGTCGCAATTTTTGTACAATCATCGTTAGTATTTCAAATCCAGATGAGATTGTACTATTAACTGTTAATGCATGCGAAAAAAAAAAATAGGTCCATTTCATATTAACAGGATTAATTAAATTCAAATGTCATCCAAAACATTTGATAAAATTTTGTTTCTGACAATCCAGATAGTTCGATTTTACTTGATTTAGTGCACTTATCTATTTATAGTAATTAACAATGTTTTATTTCAGATTTACACTTGCTTCAATCAGTATGTTCTTTTAGATTAGGAGTTTCAGAATTTTTAAATATCTTACACAGATACTTATCTGTGCTTTGTATTAAAGTATGTTTTGATGTTCAGTTACACAAAAAATCAATACTGAACTTCAAATTATAACTTGATGCCTGTCTAGGATACCTACAATAAGTGCATAACATTTCACAGGTAAGTAACTTATTTTCTTTTTAGGAATGAAACAGTTTTATGTAATACAAAGCGGTTTGACACATTGTGTTAATAACATAACATAGAGTTAATAATAATTTTTATATAATGAGTACGTACTCACTAATTATGTAAAATATTAAATTTTTTAAATGAAGCAATCTTTTTTTACTGTCATATGAATTGTGTTATTGTAAAAAGAAAATTTACACTTCTGAATGGTAATAGGGCCAAATTAGTTTTTTTCGTCAATTATGACACTTCTCAGAATCAAATAATAAAGGCAATATTTTGCAATATTATATTTCTATTCTACCCACTGTTAAAATTTAGTTTTTTCTTGATACTGATTTGTGAAACTCGTGGGATTTTTATCATATGGTCGATGAAAGAATTTAGACTTTCAGAGCACTTTTTCAGATTTTCCCTGCAAGCGATCGAAGAATTATTTTTTTTTCCACATGACAGAGTTTTCATATGCGTTTAAATTTTTTAAATGATTTTTTCATTTATTAAGAAGGATATTGAATGAGCTTAGTACACCGTCATGTTACAATACACACAAGCTAATGTTAAACCACTGAAAATATCCTTAATTATTTTAAATGTTTTTTTTTTTTTTTTTTTTTTTTTTTTTTTGCATAGGAGGACACTGAATGAGCTTAGTACACTGTCATGTTACAATACTCACAAGCTAATGTTAAACAAATGACAATATCCTTAAATTTACGTTAACACTTTGGCTGCCGCCCATTTTTCAAAATCTGTTCACAGGCATCGAATGCGTGACTTAGAGATCTGCACGGGCAGACCCGTGGCCCCAGAGTTGATTTCAGGGGGTGGTCCGGGGGGGGGACATTCCTTCCAGAGCAATGAGAGCTCCCCCCCCCCGGGCCACCCCCTGAAATCAACTCTGGGGCGTGCAGATCTCTAAGTCACGCATTCGGTGCCTGGGAACAGATTTTGAAAAATGGGCGGCAGCCAAAGTGTTAAGGTGAATTTTTGATCAAAATCCGCAACTAAAGGATTTCTCTTTTTTGTCCAACAATCAACTGGCAAATTTCACAAATTTTTCTGATGACTTAATGACTATTTTCAGTTTTTTTTCATGCAACTGATTGACAAATTTTGCAATATTATATTTCTACCCACTGGTAAAATTTAGTTTTTTCTTGATACTGATTTGTGTGAGCTTAGTACACCGTCATGTTACAATACACACAAGCTAATGTTAAACCACTGAAAATATCCTTAATTATTTTATTTTATTTTATTTATTTTTTTTTTTTTTTGGCATTGGAGGACATTGAATGAGCTTAGTACACTGTCATGTTACAATACACACAAGCTAATGTTAAACCACTGAAAATATCCTTAATTATTTTAAATGTTTTTTTGGCATTGGAGGACATTGAATGATCTTAGTACACTGTCGTGTTACAATATTCACAAGCTAATGTTAAACCAATGACAATATCCTTAAATTTACGTTAACACTTTGGCTGCCGCCCATTTTTCAAAATCTGTTCCCAGGCACCGAATGCGTGACTTAAGAGATCTGCATGAGCAGACTTGTGGCCCCAGAGTTGATTTCAGGGGGTGGTCCGGGGGGGGGGACATTCCTTCCAAAACAATGAGAGCCCCCGCCCCACCCCCTGAAATCAACTCTGGGGCCACGGGACTGCCCGTGCAGATCTCTAACTCACGCATTCGGTGCCTGGGAACAGATTTTGAAAAATGGGCGGCAGCCAAAGTGTTAAGGTAAATTTTTGATCAAAATCCCCGACTAAAGAATTTCTCTTTTTTGTCCAACAATCAAGTGGCAAATTTCACCAAATTTTCTGACGACTTAATGACTATTTTCAGTTTTTTTTTTCATGCAACTGATTGACAAATTTTGCAATATTATATTTCTACCCACTGGTAAAATTTAGTTTTTTCTTGATACTGATTTGTGAAACTCGTGGGATTTTTATCATATGGTTGATGAATGAATTTCGACTTTCAGACCACTTTTTCAGATTTTCCCTGCAAGCGACAAGGTACAAGTGTGCTGTTTTTTAAACATTTCCGCCCAGTGGCCCTTTTTATCTAGAATCAACACTAGGATAGTGATGATTCTAGAAAAAAGGACTGCTGTATGCGAATTTTTAAAAAAGGGCACTCGCAGAACAGAAGTGTAAAAATCTAGGCGCCAGCAGGCAGTTTCTCACCAATAAATTTTATTAGTTCTCTTCACTTAAATTCTTACAAAAAATTTAGGTGAAATATTAGACAAAAAATAACAAATAAAATTTAGTGGTGAGAGACTGCCCATTGGCACCTAAATTTTTTTCTTGCATTCGTGTACCTTGTTCAAAAAAATAATTTGAATTGGTTTTCTTAGACTCCTTTTTTATTAGTGGTGTACCGAGTAGTACTTTGGCCGAGTACCGAATACCGAGTAGTTGTGTAATAAGAAAAACTTACTTTTATTTGTATGTGTGAAACTAAATTTTAATCTTGAATTATTTTATGAGGGGTTTTTGCTTAACTTTTTTTATATTTTGTACACATATTGTTAAATACTGAGTAAATAGTTTTATGAATTATTACATATATTATACATTGATATTCGAATAACTTTTTACTGATCAGTTTGAAATTCTTACAACTACTCTGTATTGGCCGAGTACTCGGCCAAAATTTCACCGAGTACCGAGTACTCGGCAAATTGGCCGAGTATGCCGAATACTCAGTATTTACCGAGTACTCAGTACAGCTCTATTTTTTATCAATAAAATTTTGCAATGTTTTCCTGTGACAGATTGAATTTTGCGATTTTTCCCCCATTTAATGTTATTATGCATTCTTTTTTTTAAATATTAATATTCAATAACTATTTTTCAATTATCAGTTAATGTGACTTATTTAGCAGTTTTTCAGCTGCAATCGGTCGACAAATTTCACATTTTTTCCTGCCACCAACTGAAGAATCTTGTGAGTTTTGTCACGATTGATTTCTGCAACAGGTTGACAAGTTTCACAATATTTTAAAGCAGCTGACTGAATAATTGTTCTGTTTTTTTTTTTTTTTTTTTTTTTTTTTCAATAATGGTTGTTGGTTGTGTTTATGATGGCCAGTTATCATCATGAGGGTTATAGGCCCTAACGGGGGGGAGTGCCCTCCGTAGGTGGTCTTTCTAAGGGAACTTAACCCGCATTTATGCTTGGAAAACCAAGGTCCGAAGAAAACTAAAAGATTAGGCCGACGGGCGCTATTGGGATCGAACACAGCACCTCCCGTCCTACCAGCTTCGAGAGCAGAACCTCTCGGCCACTGGTGGGGCTTTTCAATAATGGACTGGGGAATTTCATAAATCTTTTCATTGAGTGAGTAATGATTTTTGCAATTTTTTTCACGCTACCAATTCTCGAGTTTTGCAATATTTTATTTCTACTGATCGGGGAAATGTGCGGGAGCTTCCTTGCGATCGATTTGCAAAACTCGTGCGATTTTTTTCATATTGTCGATGGATGAATTTCGCAGATTTTCACCACGTCCGATCGAAGAATTTCATTATTTCTCTTACTTTTTGAACTTTTTTAATATTTTCATCCTTTTAGATTGAATTTCATAGAGAAGTGAGGGTGTATTCCAGGTGGTGCAACCCCCACTTTTCAAAATTTTGCCGACATCCCTCATGTAACTTGTTAGAAAGGCCCCATCACCACTTATTTATGTTATGCACATCCGGCTTTCCTCACCCGCTTTGCCCGCCCCCCCCCCCTCCAAGGGGGAACTTTTCTAAATTTTGTCAACATGCCTTGCAACATATTGTTGGAAAGGCCTGTGAGCACTTACTCATGTTGTGCACATCCGGTTTCCACCACCCCCTAGGGGGCACTTTTCTAAATTTTGCAGTCACCCATCAAGTGACATATTGTAGGAAAGGCCTAATACCACTTATTCATGTTATGCACATCTGGTTTCTCCCCCCCCCCACATTGCTCCCCCCTGAGGGGGCACTTTTCTAAATTTTGCTGACACCCCTCGTGTGACCCATCGCTGGAAAGGCCAATGACTACTTATTAAGTTATGCACATTTGGCTTTCCTCCCCACACTTTGCCCCCTCCAAGGGGGGGCACTTTTCTAAATTTTGCAGTCACCCATCATGTGACATATTGTTGGAAAGGACTAATGCCACTTATTCATGTTATGCACATCCAGCTTCCCTCCCCCACTTGCCCCCCTCAAGGGGGGCACTTTTCTAAATTTTGAAGTCACCCATCATGTGACATATTGTTGGAAAGGCCTAATACCACTTATTCATGTTATGCACATCTGGCTTCCCTCACCTGACTTTGCCCCCCCAAGGGGGGCACTTTTCTAAAGTTTGCAGTCACCCATCATGTGACATATTGTTGGAAAGGCCTAATACCACTTATTCATGTTATGCACATCCGGTTCTCCCCCCCCCCACTTTGCTCCCCCCTGAGGGGGCACTTTTCTAAATTTTGCCGACACCCCTCGTGTGACCCATTGCTGGAAAGGCCAATGGCTACTTATTCAAGTTATGCACATTTGGCTTTCCTCCCCACACTTCTCCCCCAAGGGGGGCACTTTTCTAAATTTTGCAGTCACCCATCATGTGACATATTGTTGGAAAGGCCTAATACCACTTATTCATGTTATGCACATCCAACTTCCCTCACCCCACTTTGCCCCCCCCAAGGGGGCACTTTTCTAAATTTTGCAGTCACCCATCATGTAACATATTGTTGGAAAGGCCTAATACCACTTATTCATGTTATGCACATCCGTCTTCCCTCCCCCCACTTTGCCCCCCCAATGGGGCACTTTTTCTAAATTTTGGAGTCACCCATCATGTGGCATTTTGTTGGAAAGGCCTAATACGACTTATTTATGTTATGCACATCCGGCATTTCTCCTCATATTTTCTAATAATTTTTTAAAAGGCTACAGTCAAACTGCAAAAAAAATGTAGTTGGGAGACTGCGGTGATTTGGCACAAATCCCTGCAGTTCTTTTGAAGTCGACATAACTATAAATTTACTGCGGTGAGTGTGTAGTTATCAACTACACATTTACTGCGGTTAATTTATAGTTATGTCGACTTCAAAAACACTGCAGGGATTTGTGCCAAATCACCGCAGTCTTCCAACTACATTTTTTTTAAAGTTTCACTGCAGTTCATTTTTAGCTGGGTAATTTAACCCAGTTTAACGAAGTTTCGAACCAGAAAAATTATTTGATGAATCTTTATTAATTTAATTCCAGTTTCCTACGTGGAACATATTTAATTTCATCTCTGAAAAAAAAATCCGGTACGAAATGTATTAAATCAGGGTTAAATTAACCCACATATTACGGAGGATTAGTCGCAACTTGGCACCTATGACGTAGATGTCACATAATTTTTCAGAAGTAAAAAAATATTGATATATGACTTAGAAATGGAAAAAAAAAACATTGGACGATGCAAAAAGGTCTTAGCGGCCATCATTGAACGGCCATTTTGGATATACACATGAGAACTTCTGAGACTTTTAAGGGTTTTTTTTACTTGTCATAAAGAGCTAATTCTGAAATTTTCAGCTCATTATGAATTACTTACCTATCAAACCCTAAATTTACTGGTCTAAAAAGTAAATTTCGCTATACTAATACAACGAAATTTCTTCCAATAAATAAGGCAATTTTTTGTATTCTAAAATAATGTTGACAAAGTAATTAATAAATTAAAGCCACGAATATCAAAGCTACGAGTATACTCGTAGTTGGCAGACAACGTAGTGAAAAAAAAATCTGCAACCAAAATCGAAAAAGTAAAAAAGACTCATATTAAAAATTTAGCTCAGCTATCCTATACAAAAAAAAAATCTTTAAAAATATTCAACTTGAACCGAAAAATTTGAAAATAACCTGCCCATAGTGCGTGAAGAATCCCCTTAATTGTGTTGAATTGTGTTGAATGAGTCCCCTTAATTGAATGTTATAGTTAGTTTATAGTTCCAACTTTTATAAACTTAAAGTATGTTAAAGGTGGGAATTTTATTATAAAGTCCCACCAGTAAAGTAATATAAAACACACAATATGAAAAATACAAAAAATGTACTGAATTTTAAAAGATTTTTTTATAATAATTTCTTATTTCAGAAAATAGCTATGCAGATTTGTAGTTAAAATTTGTAATTTGATAGGCAAATGCTGCAATATGCGTTTCTATATTATCAATTTTTGGCAGCAGTATTAAAATAAATTGAAATGTATTATATTTACATTTAAGTAAATATTTCTGTATCCTATCTGCGCTTTTCTGTATAGAATATAAGTAATTTTTTAACATTCTTCAATTTTAAAAATATTAAATTTAATGCAGATTTTTTTTAAACTATCAAATCAATACCAATCTACCACAAACTGATTTTTTGCGGATAGTGGGAGATAAAATATATCAAAAATTGGGAGGAGACATATACAGTAGAATCCACCAGTTGCGAGTAAAGTAACTAACAGGGTTCGCGCGAGTACCGTTATTTTCAAGGCCAAATATTAGTATTTTTTTTTTTTTTTATAGAAAAATAAATCTACTTAAAAACGCGCGAAATTTCGCCTGTTTGAGGATATATTTTCCGTAAGAAAATACTGGTACGAAAGAATTTTTTAGTCTGAAATTTCAAGGACCCGTACGAACCATGACTGAGGTGTGAGTAACTGAAGAACCCGAGATGGCAACTGATATATATATATATATTTTTTTTAAATGTAGGATCAACGTATTCTGATGACCACCAAAGCAAACTTCCACCAGTAAATTTTGAATAGAAAATTTCAGCTCTTCTTAGCGACTTATTCCTGCAAGTTTTCTCTCACAAATATGGTAAAAATTTCTATTCGTTTTTACTGGTGGGAGTCAGCCCGGGTATTTTATTCTTGTTCACCGACGCTGACACGAGGTTGTTTAGGATGTCACAATATAGCGAAACGCAGGGCCTGACTACAGCAAAAGTAAACTTCCACCAGAAAAAATAAATATCCGTTTTTGATTATAATTTGGGCTAAAATTCTGCATTAATAAGGAGTTTAAATAAGAAGGAAATTTGCATTCATATTTACTCGTGGAAGCTTGCTCCGGCAGTAATGAACATTGCAAAACCGGTTGCAGTTGAATCTTCAACATTTTGAGGATATATCATTTCCTCTTTATTAATAGATCTATCGTCTTGGCAGATAATCAAAAATTCACTAAATAGTTGCAAGTTAAATTTTATGTTAATTGAAATCAATTAAAATGAATAATATGAACATATTTAATAGTGCCAATTCCGAGAGACGGCTGGCTGAAAGAAATAAAAACACCAAATACATTTTTATATTAGCTTACGTATCTATTTTTTAAGATTACAAAATTTATAATAGTTTACTTTAACCCCTTAATTCTCCGTCCCGTGATATTCACGGGCTGTGTCTTTTATTCAGATTGTTTGATTCCCAACAGTTTTATAAAATAGTGTAATTGGCTTTATTATGGTATGCTTTTACCTGCCCTTTAATAAGGTGAATATTCCTTTTTCAAAAAGTGGTGCCAATAAGCAATTTCAATTTTTAAACCGTAATTTAATGCGTCTGTTAAGGGGTTAAAACGTACAGGAGATACATACACTTCGTAGATTGAAACACAGTTGACATCTTTTAAAGATTAAACGACTGACCCAAATAAACGGCGTCTAAAATAACCGGAATCTACTGTATGCATTAACTTCAGATTAGATTTAGTGTACCTAAGCTTGTTATGGTGCAATAACACCACATTTTGCGTATAGTTTACATATTTGTATTTACTCCTACAAACTTATGTGGAAAAAAAATACAGGAAATTACTGGTGGAAAAGTGACTTTGATTTAACGAAGAAATAAAAATGAAGAATTCTTTTCGAAAATGTTGATGCTAAACTCCAGGACCGCGCAAAGAAAGAAAAAAATGCTCTTTTTTTTATTAACTTTTAGGTCTAGTATTAACAACGTAAACTGTCACACACTAAATGGTTTGCCAGTTTGGAATCCATTTTTGTTTCAGAATTTCAAATTCACACTACAAATTTAGAAAGAAGAATATTTACTTTAAGAATCTACGAAAGGTCTTGCGTTAAATAAAGTAAAAAATAGTATTTTTAATTTCCGGTATGAATTCGTATTCCCTATTCAACACTAGAATGCACGGATGGAGTCGATTCGAATCCGATCATATGATTAAATGTCAATTACAACAAAAATTCTTTCACAAAATAAGTTAAATTTTAAAAATGCAGATTAACGCCAAATAATTTTAAATAAAAATTCTTTTGTAAAATATTTTATATGGAACTTGAGAAAAATTTCCGTGCGTTCTAGTGTTAAAAATGGAGGCCAAACTGCCAAGCCCGTATGAAAAAGGTACACGTTACAGACTACTTGATTTTACTAACACATGCTCTGTCACAAACAAATGAACAGAGCATTTACCGGATCAACATATCACACTGGAAGAGGTTCACTCTGATGTTGTATTTTTCATATCTTTTAAAAAGTACTATGTGAATTATCTGGTGTAATTGTTATAATATTTTCTTTTTTAACAGATTTTGGCTTTATGCTCTTTTCAAATCCAAACTGTCTATAATCTGACATTTTATAAAATTCATTTTTGTTCGCATATGTACCGAAATGGTAAATGGTTTTATTGATGAATAATTTAATCGGACTGTTTTTTCCATTTCTATGATAAAAACATAATATTTTCTGAAAATACTGTCAAATTTACAGTTTTAAACCGAAATTCCGGACGCATCAGAGCAGGAAAGAAAAACCGTTACAGCCTGAGAAAACAATCTGTTAAAACTTAAAATTTAATTCCTTTATCTTTTGAAAAAAACTGTTGAGTTAAAAATAACTTCAATAGTCATTCCTCCAAGTACCTTGCTTTTATTGAAAAAAAAAAAAATTAGAAAATGTGCCAAATATTTTAAGTTGTTCAGCGGGGGGAAATATTTTTTTGAGAACTGAGTTAAGACTACAATGCATGCTTTTTATTCTCTACACCTAAAAATATGTAACCGGAAAAATATTTATGAAATTCCCATGTTACCCTTTCCGGAAAAGTACAATTTTGTTGGTAAATGATGAAATGCATGACTGACACCGGAATTTACAAACGACTGCTTTAGAAATTAAAAATGAGTTACTTTAAACATTCATTATCAAAGCAAAATTTTATTAAAATATTCTTGGTGCCGTTTGTAAGTTTGGAATTAAAATTAGGTGTCCCAGACTAGGACCACTGCGTCGGAAAGTGTTAAATGATGTCATCATATTTGAAAAATTTGTAACTTGCTGAAATTTTACATCGTAAAATATACAACATATAAGGAAAAACTCAAAATATTCAAAATTCAAAAGTCTTGAGGTAAGTGGTGGGATACCGTAATGTTTCGAAACTGGTTTTTTAAGTTTGCTATATTTTATGACGTCTAATTTAACCATGACTTGTACCAAGATTTAAATATAGTGCCAGTAAATAAATTTCATGAATAATTACGTGTAAAAAGATATAACATTTTTGCGTAAAATTTAAACATCTCTCAAAATATAAAAACAATTAACTTTCGCTGTCAGCAGTCAATGGTTATGTCTATTTCAGAATAAAATAATTTACAATTATTATAAAAAAAATAATAATTCTTAATACACAGAGCAAACTTAAAACTTTTGTTCAATTTATGCGTTGTAAGGGAAAATATAAATAAGTTAACGAATAATTTCGAAAGAAATATGAATGCAAACATTTCTGTATTTCTGGATCATTTCAAATAACTTCATTGTGATACAATTATATCGTTTTTATATCGTGTTTTCATTTGATTTATGCGTACAACACTTCGACTGCTTTTTTTAATGTTTGTTTTAAGTTGTATGTTAAATTTTGAAATTGATTTTTCTTTACAAACATCCTTCAAATTCTGGATAACGCCGGTCACTTTAGTTTGTAATAGATAAATGGCTTTTGTATCTGTATATCTAATGCTAATATTATAAAGCGTTATAATATTATAAAGTGTGCAATATTATTAATGTTTGTACGTTTGTTAGGTGTTATCTCTGAAACTACATAGCCAACTTAAAAAAATGTTGGTGGCCATTTCTGCTGCGAAAAAAAGACTGTATTTTATGTCAGTGCAACAACCTACATCATTGCAGGAGCAAAAAAGTTTTAAAATTGCGATTTCTGTGATATTGATTGGGTTAGAAACTTTAAACTTGGTGTGGCGGTTACTTTTAAGATGTAAATACTTGTTATGAACTCTCTCTAACAGGTTCGAAAATTCAATTTGACAGATAAACATAAAAATTTCTAGAAAGTTTCTAAATTATAATTTACTTGGAATACTGAAATTTCTGGGATATTGTTGGGGTTAGAAACTAGAACTTTGGCATAGCTGTAATTTATAAGATGTAAATGCTTGTTGTAGAACGAATTCTAAAAAATCGAATGACTAAACTAAGCGGGAAAAGATCTAAAGATGATCTAAGTATGGAACTGTTAGTAATATAAACATGAAAATTGACATGACTCTATTTCTCATAACGTAAATTCTCCCAATAGAACAATTTCTAAAAATGTCGCCATATAAAATACTGCAGAAACAAAAAACTTTCGAAAATTTTCTTTTTCTGTGTTACTGCTGAGCCCAAAATCTTGACATTTTGCTTCGGGTTAATTTTAAAATATAAAATTGTCTCTATGAATGGTTTATAAAATATTTAAAATTTAAAAAGATGAAATGAACGGAAAGCGATCTCAATTACCATTAATTTGGAATTATTAGGTATAGTAATTTAAATATTTCATAATGCTGCATTTCCTCCACAAAACATGCAATTTAAATGCAACAAAACTGATAGATACCCACCTAGCATTAAATAAATTGTGTAAATATTGAATAAAAACCTGTGTGAAACAGTGAGTAGGTTGCCCAAAAGTTCATGTTAAAGTGTTCCTTCTCTAGGTTTTTCTCTCTCTCGCCAAGGCCACTAACAGAGTGAAGTGCCGTTTTAAATATGATATGAGTTTTTTTTCTAATTCATTTTTCTAGACATTTTATCATAAGGTCATATTCTCAATTACATTAGTAGATTTTTTATATACAGTAAATTCTCTGTAAGGCGGACTCTGTGTAAGACGAAAATCTGTCTAACTCGGAAAGATTTTCAAGTCCCTGCGAATCCATAGACATAGAGTAAAATTTATTTAAGGCGGAATATTGTCTACAGCGGAAAAGTTTCTTGGTCCCAATCTATTCCGCCTTAGACAGAGTTTACTGTATTAACTTATTCTGGTGAAATTTCATAATCGGGTTTATATGGGCGTATTTTAGCTTGTATGATTTGCTGAAAAAATATGTATGGGTTTGTAAATTACTCCAAAAGACACTTTGACAGCTCAAAGGTTATGCAGACGATATACTCAGATCTTGTGTCATACTTTATGTTGCAATCACTGCCGATTTTTTTATTTAATACATGCTAAATACAGCTCAACTTGTGCAGAATATGTTTGAAAAGAAAACAATACAACGTATATAGTGGCCAGCATACACTCATCATTTAAATCCGATCGAGCAAATCTAAAACACACTCTAACGGCGTATTGCATGCCACTGCTGATGAGTTCGGTACTTTGATACTATATCAGATTTTGAAGAGAGAATTCCTTATCTCTTATCGACAATCTCATTGCCTCCATGTAAAACAGATATTGTACAATATTAACTATTCCGGGGGAGCACACACCGTATAAAGTATAGTTCATTCTTTTTAAACATCATATATTTGTCATTTAAAGTTACTCAAATTGGTGCGGAGCGTCTGATTATGCTCTTGACATACTTTCATACAGTTAAAATTTCGAAATAAGATAATTTTGTGTTTTATTTTCTATTTTACTTTTAATATATTGCGTACTTTTATTTTTATATCCATGCATGGCTATCTTGCATTGTTTAATTTCCCATTTTTTTAAAACAGTGTATACGAATTTATGTGTAATATTTTGTAATTCTACAATTCGTTTATTTTCATCATTTCAATTTATCGCAGTATATGGACAATTAAAAATAATATCTCATTTTCTTTGCTTCCACGTGTTATTATTAAATCTATGTTCTCAGCAATATCGCTCAGACTAATCCCTCTGAGGGAAGTCCTAGTTTAATTAAGTGATAGTGAGTTTCTATATATCCAAATTTAACGCTTTGGTTACGGAGCCTGCAGATAAAGATCTATTGTTGCCAGGTGTCCGCGTAATTTGGGGCTCCAAATGTTATGGACACCACTAATTTCGTACAGTTTATTTCTCCATCTTTATCTGCAGATAATTCAGCCATTAGATATGGCCGCAGAAAATTACTTGAAGATACTGGTGTACAGAGCATTTGGAGCCCATATTTACGTTGAACACCTGGCAACACTATTTACTTATCAGCGATTATTTATAATTCTGTTCGTTCCATCTATTTGAAAATAATATGTGTCATACACTTATACCCTTATTATTATTATTATACAATTATTTCCTTGTGAAATCTACCGCAAACTGATTTTTTTTGCAGATTGTGGTACGATGGAATATAACAAAAATTCGTTTGTTCTGGCAATAGAATTATCAATAAAAAGGAGGAAACATTTACAATAAAATCTACCAGTTGAGAGTAAAGTAACAGATGAGGTTGTCACAAGATGGCGGCTGTTTTTTTTTTTTTTACACGTAGGATCAACAGTTTCTGATGACCACCGAAGCCAGCTTCCACCATTAAATTTTGAATAGAAAATTTCAGCTTATGCTTAACAGCTTATTCCTGAAAAATTTCTCTCACAAATATGCTAAAAACAATTTTTAGTTTTTACGGGCGGGAGTCAGCCCGGGTATTTTAATCTCTTTCACCGACGCTGGCAGGAGTTTATTTAGGTTATCACAATACGGCGAAACGAAGGCCCCTGACTGCAGCAGATGTAAACTTACATCACTAAAATTAAATATCTGGTTTTGGCCATAATTATGACTGAAATTCTTCATTAATAAGGAGTTTAAATAAGAAGAAAATTTCTATTAATGGCATTGTGGAAGTTTGCCCTGGCTGTAAAGAGCCATTGCAAAACCGGTTACAGTTGAATTTTTACTATTTTGAGGATATATCATTTCCTCTTTATTCATTGTTCCATGCTCCTCGCAAGTAAACAAAGAATTCACTAAATAGTTGCAGGTTAAATTATACGTCAATTGAAATTAACTAAAATTATTGACATTATCATTTGAGTTTATATTACAATACACATAAATTACACACAGTCAGTCGGACCTGTATTTAAGGAAGTCGCTAAATTCCGAAAAAATGTTCGTTATATGGAAAATTCGTTAAATAGAAAGTCACCTTTTAGAACACTTTTAACTACATAAAACATGTCCATAAACACTACATGTAATTGAAAAAAGTAATTAATCACACTTTTTTTTATAAATTATATCTATTTGTTTTATTTATTTTACCCATCAAAAAGAAATCTGCAACGGAAATAAGAATGAAAAAAAAAATTGTCTGAAAATACATTGCATTTTCACTTAAAAAAAAATCTTACATTAAAATCACGATTTTTTATTATGGTGGATAAGCTGTTTGGATGAATATCAAATTTTAAAGCAATGTTTTTTTTTTTTCACGCCTTTATCCACCTCACCATGAGTATTTTTTTTTATCTTTGATACTCAAACACTTTCGCTTTGACATTATCGACCTACAAGAACCGATATTACCAATACGACTGATCATGATCAACAATCTAGAAAACGGGAGACTCTAGACTCGGGGCAGCTCCATTGGGGGTTAAAAGAGGATATTGAAAGTTTGTACTTCTCGGATGAAAAGCAAAGAATGACGGCGATTTTACTGTTCTCGGTGACTTAAGTGCCTGGTAAGACCTGATCTTGGTCACTGATCATCATAAAATGTGTTAAAAGAAAGAATAAGTTTGAAATGTCCAGTAATATTTTGCGAAATAGGAAGAAAAAAAATGTACATCCCAAGAAAAAGTTCGTTAAATAGAGAATGCACTTCGCTATTTGGGTTATTGTACGAAAAAATTTGCAAAATGTTCCTTGTTCCAAATAAAAGTTCTCAAAATAGAGAAATTCGCAAAATAAAGGTTCGTTAAATAGAGGTCCGACTGTATTTAATTTTCATAACAATATGAACATATTGAATAGTGGGAATTTCGAGGGACAAGGCTGCCTAATCATTAAAAAAAAACACATTTTTCGTTGCGTTTGAAATTATATAAATACGTAGCACCTATAGTCGTCGTTCGGTCCGTCTGTCTGTCCGTTCGCATATAATAGAGCAAAAAATTCCCAACCGAATAGTCGGAAATTTTACATATGTAATTGTTGCAAAATTTTGTGGGGTCATTTCAGATTTTATGAAAATCGGTTTTATAGTTTAATGACAGGGACTGTCAAAATTTTTTCAGTTACATTACGGCCAATGGAAAAAATATTTTAAATGCACTTGAATGGCGTTACAAAATTTCAAGCAGAATGAAATCGATATGCGCGTGTGACGTACACTAAAATATACATTCAGTACAACATGCGGTGCAAAAGATATTTATAAAACTAGTTATAGTACAAACAATATTTCATTTGCTAGCTTGACATGCAATATCCAACTTGTTAAATTAGTTTAGAAACACATTTTATATGATTTCACAAACTGCTACTGCTAGCTAGTGATGGTCAAGGGGAGAATTTACTGTTCTTTCCTTAAAGTACCATTGCAAATGCATTCAGTAAGTGCGTTTTGATTGCGAAAGAAAACGGTGGTATTTTAAAGTACTGTCGGGCATAAAGGGCTAAAACGTACTTCAGATAAATACACTTCGTAGATTGTAACACAGTTGACCTTTTGTCACGATTAAACGGCATACCAAATAACCGGAATCTACCTTTTACATTAATTCCAGATTAGAATTTTTGTACCCACGCTTATTAGGGCCACATTTACCACGACATTTTGCGTATAATTTGCGTATCTTTACAAACTCTCTTACAAACTCTTACAAACTTCCTACAAAACTTATCAGGAAAAATAATTTATGCAAAGAAAAAAAACAGTTGTTTTTTTTGGGTTAACTTTTAGCTCTAGTATTACCAGCGTAAAACAGGGCTCCCAAATAGGTCCGCCGACTGAATACCAATAATTTTTAACAGAAAATTTTATGATAGGTTTGCGCTAGAATTAATTTTCAAACGTGGTTCCGGGACGGTTTGTAAGAAAAATCTAAAAAGAAAATTTTTCTAGAAAAATATTGGTATTCAGTTGGCGGAGGATTTGGGAGCCCTGTAAAACTACCACACACTAAACGCATGCAAAACACACATTACCCACCAAGGTTTCCAGTCTGGCTTCAACTTTTATTTAAAAAAATCGAATATACATTGTATATTTGCATTTCATACCAGAAAATGCAAAATATATTTTCAGATTTATTTAATGTCAGAGTTATTTTATTACATAGTCCCTTGAGGGGCACCGGTATATATTACATACCATCTAAGATTAATGAAGTTTTACACGAGAAACATTTTATTAAATTTTACTTTTCTAATTTTTGTGGAAAAAAGCCATAAAATTGCTTTTACTTATTTTGAAATAGAATTTTTCAAAGATTCCGGTGGGAATTCAGCATTTCAAAAACGTAATTGCTTGCCCCTTAAGAGTTTAAAGTAAAAATTCTTCTTCGAAAAGTTTCGGTCAGAAGTCGAATTTACCCCGCTTTTTTGTACCACAAAAAAATCAACAGAAATTTTTGCCTTATTTAATCGGCGGATTACGGCGATTTAAAAAGTTAAAATTTACTATAAGACTTTTGCGGTACAGAAAAGCATAAGATATTGGCAGCCATGTTTTCACCCACTACTTTATTTAACTTACGCACGCTCAATCGGAAAGGATGAACATTTACATGACTAACTGCGAATTCTGAAGTAGAGCAAATTTATATGGAATTTTTTATATCTTTAAAAAAGTACTATATGAATTTTCTGGGGTCAGTGTTATAATATTTTCTTGTTTAAAAAATGTTGGTTTTATGCTGCTCTCAAATCCAAATTGGCTATTTGCTGACGATTTTTTAAATTCATATTTGTTCTAAAATGCACCAAATTGGCAGATGCTTGTATTAAAGTAAAATTTAATAGGACTTTTTTTTCCACTAGGGGGCTCTGCCCCCTACGAGCTATGCTCGTCAACCCCCGTTCAGACACCGCAGACTCTAACAGCACGCTAATTTGACCGCCTTTAAAAAGATTTCGGAAGATTGAATTATAATTTGAATCTGACAATTATAATCTGACGTAATTTTCACCAAACTTTTCTTTCTCTTTTTAATATTCACGTCAAAATACTTTTGTTAGAAATGAAATATTATGATCATCTTAAAATGTCAAGTAAATGTCACGCGCAATTTTTAAATTAAAACTGTTTTGCAATATTATTTTTTGTTCATTTTACGTAATAAGTGTAATATGACGTAAATTCTCCTATTTAGGACTTCTAACGCATGTTACTGAATTTATTATTTTACAATATTCTTTCTCATTTAAAATTCACGTGTAACTATAGTTTTTATGACGTAATTTTCAATGAGTTCCTGCTTTTTATATTTTTTGTTTATAATAGTCACGTGTAAAATAATTTTTTTATTTGAAGCAAACATTATTGGTTGCGCTTTTTATACAGTTGGCAACAGTTTAAATTAATACAATTTTCTAAAATTTGTAAAAAATATCTCTCGAAATGCTGAAAATTTGAATTTAAAATAGAAATAAAACCTCGAAAAATTATTCAAATTAAAAAACTAACTGCAATCTGCACACCGGGAAATTCTGACGCATAAAATGATCTAAAAATGATTAAATTCCTATGTACAGTTTTTGCTCCTATAAAACTTTTTTAATGGAACGATTTTGTCCAACTTTGGCATTAAATATCTCTTAAAATAATTCTTCGATTTGAAAACTGTCTGCATCAGCGTGTTTATCAAACATTTTTCTATAATACTACCGATTTTCATATTTTTGTATGCAACAGTTTTTTTAATATTAACGAAGAAAGACCTCCGGTCACAAAAAATTCAAAACCGGCGGCGGCGGTGACATTGGTTGTTACTTTTTTTTAGAATAGAGAGATTTTTTGATAAAGCATAAGATTTTTTAAAAAATAGTCAAAATTGGAGTTTTGAATCGAATTTTCGGACGCGTAAGCGCAGGAAAAGAAAAAATTCCAGTCTGAGACAACAATAAGTTATAACGTAAAATTTAATTCCTTTATTGGGGTGGAAACAGTTCCATTATAAGTCACTTCAGTGAACATTCCTCCAAGTATCTTGCTTTTATTTAATAAAAAAATATGCAGGAATTTGCAAAAAGTTTAACGTTGTAAAATGTAGATTCTTTTTTTTTTTTTTTTTTTTTTTGGAATCGCGTTAACGCTACAATGCATGATTTTTATTCCTCTACACCTAAAAAATATGCAATACTGCATATGTAACAGGAAAAATATTAAAGAAATTCCAGTCTCAAATGTTTAGTCCAGGGAAAAAGTACCAAAAAAAGGGGGTCACCTTGCAAAAGTTCGGGTAGAAGATTTTTTTTTTCTGAATTGTTTATAATGATGCCAACATGGAAGAACCAAGTTTTCTAACAAAATTTCTCAAGGCTAAATTTTCTGTGGCCAAAAAGTAACAAAATTTTGGGACTTTTTTTTATTTTCTTTTAAATATCTCGAGACTCGTTGCCGTAGCATATTATTTGTCAATTACAATATTAAAGACGATAAAATTCTCTACAACTTTCATAATTACAACTTTTTTATACACTCAATAGCAACGCAGTATGCCATTTCAAATATAGGACAATTTTTTCAATTTTCTTAAAAACCGTGAAAAACTTAGTTCTGCCCAGAACGTTCAAATGTTTCCCCCGGATTTAATCGTGTATGTCAACTTCAATATATTGGTATCAGTAAGTTAAATGTTTCGGGGTCAAAACTAGCCTTTTTTGCGCCCGTGGCAAACAATGATTTTGCGCCCCCCTCCGCTTAAAAAGAAAATTCACCACGAGCATTTTAATAAATCTCTAATAGCCGGATTTTGAAAATTTTAGGTGTGTAATCACTAATACGTAATGTGAACTACGTAACCAGCTTTGCCAAATATTGATTCATTAAAACCTTAAAAACCGAACCGAAATTAATCCGCTTTAAACAGTTTCCATCTTAGCAGGAATAATTGTTCATGTTCTCTATTTTTTCTTTAAAGACCGGATTTCGTATATACAGATTTCATTTTTAAAGGTTTTACGGTAGCTGTAGTGTTGTGGCGTTTAAAGTCACAGTTATATGAATTATCAGACTAAATTAGTAACACGAAGACATTCGCATGGTAATATTAAACATGTGGGAGCATTCTTGACAAATATCTCGCTTGCATTTTATTACTTTTAATTTTTCTTTTCTTTTTACTTTTTTTTTTTATGGGATACCTGAGATCAATATCGAATGTTGTCTTTTGTGCTTTTTCGGGTTTGGTTGCATTTTTTTGTTTTTAATATTCGGACACTTTCATTTTCGAAAAACTGTTTGGAACCTGTTCTGAAATTTAAAGTATCCTCATTAAAAAAATGCAGCCAAATTCGAAAAATTAAAAACGCGCAATGTTAGATATCGACCTCAGATATCATATGAAAGAAAAAATTAAATATTGAAATTCCAGCAAGAATTCTGAAAAGAATGCTTCCATATGTTTAACATTAGCGTGAAAATGTTTTCGCGTGAGATTACACTAATCACGCGAAGACACTGGAACGTGTGTCAAAATAGGTGATAAAATGAGGTGTCAAAAAATATTCTTTTTAACCCGGCAGGACGGGTGTTTCGACACTCCACGTCCGAAAATATTCGTCTGCTGGCGGTGAGTGCCTTTAATTGATTTCTTATTAATTTTTTTAATTAACGATAATTTAACATTTTAGTTATCATTTTTCACGAGAAAGAGTGTGATTATCCTGAATTTCGCTAACAGACAGAATTCTAATGTTTTTTTTTTTTTTTTCGTATTTATGCCATTTAATATGTTTGGGGTGTCCGTTCTCGTGTTACGTTTCACGGCGCGCGTTCTGCCGGGTTAAAAAATCTATTTTTCGACCAATTTTGAGGTAAATTGTCCCGTTAACTCTCTAATGCCCATGGTAGCCTTTCTGCTACCATTAGTTCAGCTTTAATTTTTAGCACGAAATTTCACAAACAATGTATATTTTAAATCATTACAGAAATAATTGCACCTTTATGTAATATTATTTATGAATTTTGAATGCAGATGGAGCACTAAAAAAGAAAAAAATTAATTTGAAGCAACATGTCTTACAAAATTTTCAAAATGACATTTACAGTGGTAAGTTTTTGCTCGATTTTCAAATGTTCTATTGAAATAAAACTAAATGCATATAGTATACAGGTTTAAAAAGAATAATAGTAATTTTAAATAGTTTTACGAAACCAGTGATCTCAAATATTTTATCGACAGAATTTTAAAATTATGCAAGAGATAAATGCATAACATCATTTAGTTAAATAATCTGTTGTCGTTTTTATTGTAGCTATTTCATAAGGTAAAAGTATTTCTTATATAAAAGATATTTATTTTTCGAGCCTCCCTTTTAAATGGAACTACAATCCAATGTATTCTATCTTTAAAACACTAAAACACATGTTATCAATAATTGGTAAATAAAATATACCATTGTAGTGTGGAATATAATATGTTTTTCGCAAATTTTCATACCTCTCCCATTGCTACCTGGGAAAATATGTATGCGTTATAAAAATTATAAAAATTATAAAATTATTAAAATTAAACAAGAATTCTTTCTTAATTGAAACTATCGTGAAAATAAGTTACTAAATATTGAAGTATTCTTTAAAACAATGCTTTGAAGTTAACATTGCATACACTTAAAGTTACTGTCTAAATATAGAAATTGTCTCATTCATCTATACTCTGACCTACTTTTAAAATTATATAAATTTATTGAATGTAAAATGTCTGTTGAGAGGAAAATAAAGACGTGAGTGTGCAAATAATAAATAATTTACTGCTATCAATTGTTAGAAGTCGACATACACGATTAAATCCGCGGGGAAAATTTAAATAATCGGGGCAAAACAACGTTTTTCACCGTTTTTAAGAAAATTGAAAAAAATGTCTTATTTTTGAAATGGCGTACTGTGCTTGCTATTGAGTGTATAAAAAAGTTGCAAGTATGAAATTTGTAGAGAATTTTATTTTCTTTAATATTGTAATTGACAAATAATATGCTACGGCAACGGGTCTCGCGATATTTAAAAAAAGTAAAAAAAAGTCCCAAAATTTTGTTGTTTTTTGGCCACAGAAAATTTAGCCTTAAGAAATTTTGTTAGAAAACTTGGTTTTTCCATGTTGGCATCATTATACACAATTCAAAAAAATAAAATCTTCTACCCGACCTTTTGCAAGGTAAAATGTACATTTCCCCTGGACTAGTTGTCATCATTTTTGAAAACTTTACAACATACAAACCAAAACGCAAACTATTCAAAAGTCTTGTGATAGCGGTCGGATTCCTTAATGTTTCGAAATTGGTTTCTTAAGTCTGATATACTTTGTGACATCTTATTTAATCATGACTTATATCTAAAGTTAAATATGGTGTCAGTAAATTAACGTGAAGGATATTTACATGTAAAAATATGAAATATTTTCGCGTAAAATTAAAATATTACTCAAAATATAAAAACAATTAACTTCCGTCGTCAGTGTTCAATGTTGACTAAATGAACACCACTGCAGCTGCAAAGCAATTTGCATAAGCCTTCTGCCAACGGACAAATAAATTAATAGCATTTTTTGAAATGTGACTGTGAGCAGCTGGAATGTGTTTGTAATGATGTAAATATAGACAATGGTGCTAGTAGTAGGAAAACGGCAGTTCTGGCTCAGCCGCAGGCGGTACTGCGGCACCCTGCCGCCTCCGGTCCCTCCTCCCGTTCCCCCTCCGGTCCCGCACCCCCTCCGACACAGCCTTCCGTCCCCCCTGACACACCGCCTCTGGTACCCCTGCGGCACCGCCCCCTAGCAAGAAAAAAATAAATTTCTACTCTAACATCAGAGTTGAACGTTAGATCGACTAGATTATCATACTATAAGATGAAGATTAAATTTATATTTGAATTTTGAACAACCTTTACCTTAATGAGTATTATTAATTAAGCAAAACAATGGAAAATAACAATTTTAAAGGAAAAAAATCTGATTTCTGTAGATTTTCTTTCACTTGCAAGATCAGGATATACTTAAATGGAGAAAGTTAACCATATATTTGAATTTTGGAGAATGTTTACCTTAATTAGTATCATTAATTAAGCAAAACAGTGGAAAATATCAATTTCTTAGGAAAAAAGCTGATTTCTTTAGATTTTATTCAACTACAAGATCAGAATATCAACTTAAATGGAAAAAGTTAAACATATATTTGAATTTTGAACAATCTTTACCTTAATGAGTATTATTAATTAAGCAAAACAGTGGAAAATATAAATTTCTTAGAAAAAAAGCTGATTTCTGTAGATTTTATTCAACTACAAGATCGGAATATGAACTTAAATGGGGAAAGTGAAACATACATTTGAATTTTGAATGAACACCTTAATAAGTATTATTAATTAACCAAAACAATGAAAATATCAATTTTTAATGAAAAAGCAGATTCTCTAGATCCTTTAGATTTCTTTTTCAACTATAAGATAGGGATATCATCTTAAAAGGAAAATTTAAACATATAATTTAGTTTTGATCCACCATTACGTTAATAAATTTTGATAATTAAACAAATAACAAAGAATAATATCGAATTTTTAAAGAAAAAGATTAATTTTATTAATCCAACAATGATTTTTACATCTTTATATAATACTTCGAACCTATCAAACGTTTTTATTCGTTATTGGCTTTAATTTTTATCATTTTCATATAAAATTTCGAGTTTTCGAACCAATTAACTTAATTTTACTACATTTTAAATGTGGATATTTCTAGGTAAATAACCAATTTTATCTTACACTTAGTAATTTTACACCAACCTAATTGATTTTATAGTGTTTAGACCACTGTAGGATTACGTTTCATCATCACACTTCTTCTAAAAGTAAAAATAACCAGATCCCCCCCCCCCCTTTCATGAATTACATCTACACTCTCTTCAAACTCATAAGAAAATCCTGCGTTTCTCCCCCCTTTAAGGGAGGAGGATACAATAGCGTTACGTCACTTGTTTACAAAATATCGATATGTTGACGATTTGATCTTTTTTCAAGATGTATAAAAGAAAGTATCAATATTTTTACATTATTACAAGTATAATTTTACAGTTTAATGAATAATTATTTATTTATTATTGGATACCCAATTTTATCAACAGATGAATTAACTATACCTGTGCTGAAACTACATTTCACATACTTAGCCACACTTTAAAAAATTTCACTTCAATATGTAAATATTAAGTGCATTTTTAACATAACACATGTTTTTCAACACTAGTTCCTAAACGAGAATTTTGTTTATTAAATAGTATGTATTCACTTTCAAATTGATTTTACTTGAAATTATATAAACCCTTTTAACCCATTAACCGCCAAAACTATTACGATAGAAATTTTCAAATTTCTTGTTGAAAGTAGTTTCCTACCACAAATTCAGTAAGGTAAATTTCGCTTTACTAAAATAGCAAAATTCCTGCCAATAAATAAGACCATTTTTTTTTAAATTCTAAAATAGTGGTGCAATGTAATTAATTCATTGCATGAGCAATTATTTTGACTGTTGCGTGAACGCAACGCCAGCGGTTAATGGGTTAACAGAAAATTTGTTTAACCACAGAACGAATTTTATTTAACACGTTCAACCTCAATATCAATAGTTAAGCAAAACAATGGAAAATATCACGTTTTAAGAAGAAAAATAAAAACAGATTTCTTTAGATTTTCTTTTTTCAGCTACAAGATAAGAATAATAACTTAAATGAGGAACGTTAAACATATATTTTAGTTTTTGAACAACCATTACCTTAATGAATTTTAATAATTGAACAAATAACAAAAGGAAAATGTGATTTTTAATGAAAAAGACGAATTTAAACGAATTTGATTAACTTTTACACTAGTTTGAGATTTTATCATCCTTTTAGATGCTAGCTATGTAGAATTTTAAGCTTTCAACGAGACACACTTCAAGAAATACTCATTACTAAACAAAAATAAATTATTTTTAATCTAATCAATGACTGAAAATTTCACATTTAAGAAATATTTTCATGAATGTACATAAAAAATACGAGTTTACAAATTAATATCCTTATTTCTATTACATTTAACTGGATTTTTCTACATTCGAGCTTAATTTTATACACAAAGCATTATTTAATCAAATCCAGTACTTTCAGATTTAACGAAATTCACCGATTTTTCGCTTTTCAAACCAATCCTACGAGTTAAAAAACAACAGCGCCTCCTATAATTTTATAGGTTTGAGTGAAACGAGTGGAATTTTTCATACTGTTTGCTTTTTTCGTTATATGAAGACGTCAGCTTATATTCTCTAGTTTAACTTAAATGAGTAATATGCAAGAAATGTCTTTAACAGAGGAAGATTCAATTCAATCTTACTTAAAAGATATGAAATCCGCTATACCCAGCCAAGAAGTACATGCTTCGAACATTGAAATAATACCCTCTTCACCAGAACAACTAAAACCACCTTTTACTTGCAATCAATGCGAGAAATCCTATTCCAAAAAGAATACATTAAACAGACATCAAATATCCCATTTGGAGAAAAAGCCCTTTGAATGGGAAATATGCTCAAAGACATTCATTCAAAGCAGTGATTTAAAACGACATAGTGTAACTCATTCCAGGACATCTACTACATATAAATGCGATCAATGCGGGAAAGATTATTTACAAAAGTTTATGTTAAGAATTCACAAGAGATCTCATAAGAAGTTTTATGATTGTGATAAATGTTCCAACTCTTTTTTAACAAAGTCTGCTTTAACTATACATAAAAAAGTCAATCCCTACGAATATGAATGTAAACACTGCAACATTAAATTGTATGAAGAGGTTGAGTTTTTACATCATAAAAAAGTTCACCCTAAGAAATATAGCTGTAAACACTGTAAAATTATCTTTTATCTCCAGAGGGAGTTTATTCATCATCTGATCAACATGCATAAATGAAAAATGCAAACTTTGTTAAGTCATAAACTGGATTTGAATATCTGTATATTTTAAAAATGTATATATCTTCCTATAACTATTGAAAATGATGAATAAATATTGTTTAATTGAAAAAACTTTTGTCATTTATTTTTGCTATATCAACTTGTGATTTTTCTTGAGTCCATTTCATCAAGTCAAAATGATTTTACTAAAATTTAAAAAAATATATATTTTTTTTAAGTTTATAACTTCATTTTTTAATTTCTATCGAATGAAACATGAGTTAACTCTCTTTTATTAATTTCATATTGAAAACCTAAAGTTTTCCATATAATTTTATTATGCTCCGTCTAAATTTTATATACCCAATTAAATTCTATAAACCCTTCTTATTAGCAAACATTGCTATTTAACTGGAAATTTCACATTAATGTTTTTTTTTTTCATGATTGTACATATAAAAATAAGAGTTTACAAACTAATTTCCATAATTTATCACACTCGAACTTAATTTTTATACACAAAAAATTATTTAATGAAATTTAATACTTTCTGATTCAGTGAAATTCGATGATTTTTCAGTTTTTTAACCAATACCACAATATTTATCTACATCAGACTTGATTTTTCTCTTGTATATTTTTACATTACACAATTAAGATAGCTATAGACTTAGTACAGCAATAGAGTTAAAAATTGATTATACTCAATTTTCGCCTTATATGAATTGGTCCTACATGGCATTTCTTATTGCTGCAATCATTTGACATATTAAAACTAGCCTGAGTTATTCTATCCATATTATTAATCAAATTGTTATATGTTTCATCTTACGCATCGAAGATTTCCGAATTTTCATCCATCAAGTTGCTTAAAATATTAATATTACGTTTACAGTTCTAACGATGCATAGCATACATGAATGCAATCATTAATTTTAACATTTCATATTTCAAATAGCCTATTTCAAATCCAAACTACATGAATTTTTACTAAAACGCTTATGAACATCACAGAACTATTTATGCTTCACGCTTTTCTAATATTATCAGACATGTATTCGTTAGAAATATTTCTACCATATGAATAAGTAAAGAAAATGTAATATATATACATATATATATGTTAAAAAACCTCATACACGAAAAGTATCACAGAAGGAAAATACTAATAATCAATTAAAATAATTAACTATTGCATAAAATTCTATCTATAACATATAAAACTTCAACTGATGAATGAAAAATATGTAAATTAGCAAAATAAAATTTACAAAGTAAGAAAAAAAATACAAGTTATTGAAAATTTAATAAAAAAAAATCTTTTAAAAATTGCAAGTTTAACTCCTACCTTAAATGTCATTACCACTATCTCTTCGCAGAATATAATAATCTATGGTTTGCTATAACAGAATTTCTTGATAACATTTATTATACTACTGATTTGTACGCATGCGTGAATTGTCACGTGATCAAAACGTTTAAGAATAATATAAATTTTCGAAAAGCAGCGCAGCATTTCTCATTTCAACTGTTAGACTTGAGGGAGAAGGTAACTTTAGTGCACAACGCTGATAAATTTCCAGATTTTAATTCAAGTGGGAAATCGATTTCTTTGTTAGTGAATAAAGTAAGTTTTAGTATATCATTGCAATATATAATAATAAAAATAAACAATGAATAAATGATTATTTATGTATTAAACCTTTCCTAAGTATATAAATATATTTCTTTTATTGTACACATGTTGCAACAAGATGAATCAAAACAGCAGCAATCCTCTTTATCAGAAATGAATGATCTGATTGATTCGCCCTTAGCACATGAAGAGTTTCAGAATAATAAATATGTGAGTACTTATATATGAAATACTATAATTCATATATGAAACGTAATTAGAGTAAATTTAAAATCAAATATTTTGTTGTTTATACTTTAACAAGTGTTTTTTTTTATCTATATCGATGAAGAAAATTCTAATTGTTTACATTTATTTCTCTTACAGATGTGTTCTATTTGCTACAAACAATTTTTAAGTAAATGGAATTTAAAAGAACATATACAGATCCATACAGATGAAAAAGCCTATACTTGCGACGATTGCCAAAAACCGTTTTCAAGAAAACATGTATCTGAAATGCCTACTACATCATATACTGTGTCACCAGTTGTATGTAAACTTTGTGAAGATATTCAACAAATAATCAGACGTTTGAAGAATTTAACAATCAAGGAAGAGATTTAGACTATGTACCAAACTTAATTGCGTAAGATTTACTACAATTATCGCAAAATTAAAATTTGGAAGACATAAACACTGCATGTAAAGAAATGTTTGTTATCCATGATCCTTCTAACTAACATGAATATAGATATTATTCACAAAGTATTCCTTACATGGTCATAATAAATATTTTTTTATCTATACATATCAAAGAGTTTATTTTTCTACAGTCCATTTCATTTTTGGAATATATCTCCTAACATTTTAAACGAAAAAAGGCTTTCTCATCTTAAAAAATTTCATAAGAAGAGACAAAAATTAACAGATGAATTAAAAATATACAAGTTTACGAAATAATTTCAAAGTTTTCTAGATTTATTCACAAAATAAAAAATTTTGAAAAATAAAAATAAAAAATTCAAAAATGTAAAAAAAAAAAAAAAAAAAAAACATAAGTTTTTTTTTCTTTTTTCAAATGGGATTTTTTAAAAAAGTGAAAAAAAAATTGCAACTGAATTTTTTTTCCAAAACTGAAAAAAATATTTTTACAAAAAAATTTTTTTTTTCAAAAGTGAAAAAAAATTAATTTTTTTTTTTTTTTTTTTACAAATGTGAAAAAAAATTTACAACATATAAAAATAATAATAAAATGTACAAAAAAGTTATGAAAAAGTTTTAAAAAAAATGGTATTTTAAATATAGAGTATAATGGTTGGTAACCATTATAATGCTATTTAAAATACCATTTTTTAAAAACTTTTTCATAACTTTTTTGTACATTTTTTTAAACATTTTGCAATTTTTTTTATTATTTTTTTATGTTGTAATTTTTTTTTTTTTGTAAAAAAAAAATTTTTGTAAAAAAATGTTTTGCACTTTTGAAAAAAAAAATTGTGTAAAAATATTTTTTCAGTTTTGGAAAAAAGAATCCAGTTGCAAATTTTTTTTTTCACTTTTCTAAAAAAATCACATTTGAAAAAAAAATAAAGACTTATGTTGTATTTTTTTTTTACTTTTGGGAATTTTTTCTTTTTACTTTTGAAATTTTTTATTTTGTGAATATATCTAGAAAACTTTGAAATTATTTTGTAAACTTGAATATTTTTCATTCATCTGTTAATTTTTGTCTCTTATGAAATTTTTTAAGATGAGAAAGCGTTTTCTCGTTTAAAATGTTAGGTGATATATTCCAAAAATGAAATGGACTGTAGAAAAATAAACACGTTGATATGTATAGATAAAAAAATATTTATTATGACCATGTAAGGAATATATTGTGAATAATATCTACATTCATGATAGTTAGAAGAATCATGGATAGCAAACATTTCTTTACATGCAGTGTTTATGTCTTCCAAATTTTAATTTTGGGATAATTGTAGTAAATTTTATGCAAATAGGTTTGGTACATAGCAGAGCTGCCAAGTCTCCGGCTTTTTGAACACCACTCTTATTTTAGAGAAAATCTAGTTCTCTTAAATCGTCAAAATGTCCGAATTCAATAAAACAAAATTTTCTGTATTAAAATAGCGGTATCCAAAAAGCCGGAGACTTGGCAGCACTGTACATAGTCTAAATCTCTTCCTTGATTGTTAAATTCTTCAAACGTCTGATTATATGTTGAATATCTTCACAAAGTTTACATACAATTGGTGATACAGTATATGATGTAGTAGGCATTTCAGATTCATGTTTTCTTGAAAACGGTTTTTGGCAATCGTCGCAAGTATAGGCTTTTTCATCTGTATGGATCTGTATATGTTCTTTTAAATTCCATTTACTTAAAAATTGTTTGTAGCAAATAGAACACATCTGTAAGAGAAATAAATGTAAACAATTAGAATTTTCACTAGATTAATATTAACACAATTATTCTAATTGGTAAACAAATCATATTAGATGTAAATTTCCAACTGGGCGAAAAATGTCCGGAACAGGATTCGAACTCGGGACCTCCTGGCTGAAGCAGCCAGGAGGTCAGCCAGGAGCCAGCCTGGTCCGGACATTTTTCGCCCAGTTGGAAAATTACATCTAATATGATTTGTTTACAATTTAGAATAATTGTGTTAATATTAATCTAGTGTAATTTCGTATCCAGCGTTTTCTGGAGTTCAATTACCTGAGATATTTTATGTTGAGCTGAACCAGGTTTCAAACCAGATGCTGTAATCGTCAAGGTTAGCTGGGTGAAAAAGTTCGACCAGAATCGTCCGGGATAGCTCAGATGGCAGAGCACTGGCGGCTTCAGCCAGGAGGTCCCGGGTTCGAATCCTGGTCTGGACATTTTTCGCCCAGTTGGAAATTTAAATCTAATATAATTAGAATTTTCTTCATCGATATAGATAAAAAAACACTTGTTAAAGTATAAACAACAAAATATTTGAATTTAAATTTACTCTAATTGCGTTTCATATATGAATTATGTATTTCATATATAAGTACTCACATATTTATTATTCTGAAACTCTTCATGTGCTAAGGGCGAATCATTCAGATCATTCATTTTTGATAAAGAGGATTGCTGCTGTTTTGATTCATCTTGTTGCAACATGTGTACAATAAAATAAATATATTTATATGCTTAGGAAAGGTTTAATACATAAATAATCATTTATTCATTGTTTATTTTTATTATTATATATTGCAATGATATAGTAAAATTTACTTTATTCACTAACAAAGAAATCGATTTCCCACTTGAATTAAAATCTGGAAATTTATCAGAGTTGTGCACTAAAATTTCCTTCTCCCTCAAGTCTAACAGTTGAAATGAGAAATGCTGGGCTGCTTTTCGAAAATTTATATTATTCTCAAACGTTTTGATCACGTGACAACTCACGCATGCGTACAAATCAGTAGTATAATAAATGTTATCAAGAAATTCTGTTATAGCAAACCATAGATTATTATATTCTGCGAAGAGATAGTGGTAATGACACTTAAGGTAGGAGTTAAACTTGCAATTTTTAAAACCTTTTTTTTTTTTGTATTAAATTTTCAATAACTTGTATTTTTTTTCTTACTTTGTAAATTTTATTTTGCTAATTTACATATTTTTCATTCATCAGTTGAAGTTTTATATGTAATAGATAGAATTTTATGCAATAGTTAATTATTTTAATTGATTATTAGTATTTTCCTTCTGTGATACTTTTCGTGTATGAGGTTATTTAACATATATATATGTATATATATTACATTTTCTTTACTTATTCATATGGTAGTAATATTTCTGAGGAATACATATGTGACAATATTAGAAAAGCGTGAAGCATAAATCGTTCTGTGATGTTGATAAGCGTTGTAGTAAAAATTCATGTAGTTTGGATTTGAAATAGGTTATTTGAAATATGAAATGTTAAAATTAAAGATTTCATTCATGTATGCTATGCATCGTTAGAACTATAAACGTAGTATTAATATTTTAAGCAACTTGATGGATGAAAATTCGGAAATCTTCGATGCGTAAGATGAAACATATAACAATTTGATTAATAATATCGATAGAATAACTCAGACTAGTTTTAATATGTCAAATGATTGCAGCAATAAGAAATGCCATGTAGGACCAATTCATATAAGGCGAAAATTGAGTATAATCAATTTTTAACTCTATTGCTGTACTAAGGTTATATCTATCTTAATTGTGTAATGTAAAAATATACAAGAGAAGAATTATGTCTGATGTAGATAAATATTGTGGTATTGGTTTAAAAACTGAAAAATCATCGAATTTCACTGAATCAGAAAGTATTAAATTCCATTAAATAATGTTTTGAGTATAAAAATTAAGTTCGAATGTGATAAATTATGGAAAATATTTTGTAAACTCCTATTTTTATATGTACAATCATGAAAAAAAAACATTAATGTGAAATTTCCAGTTAAATAGCAATGTTTGCTAATAAGAAGGGTTTATAGAATTTAATTGGGTATATAAAATTTAGACGGAACATTATAAAATTATATGGAAAACTTTAGGTTTTTAATATAAAATTAATAAAAGATAGTTAACTCATGTTTCATTGGATAGAAATTAAAAAAATGAAATTATAAACTTAAAATATATTTATATATTTTAAAATTTTAGTAAAATCGTTTTGACTTGATGAGATGGACTCAAGAAAAATCACAAGTTGATATAGCAAAAATTAATGACAAAAGCTTTCTCAGTTAAACAATATTTATTCATCATTTTCAATAGTTATAGGAAGATATATACATTTTTAAAATATACAGATATTCAAATCCAGTTTATGACTTAACAAAGTTTGCATTTTTCATTTATGCATGTTGATCAGATGATGAATAAACTCCCTCTGGAGATAAAAGATAATTTTACAGTGTTTACAGCTATATTTCTTAGGGTGAACTTTTCTATGATGTAAAAACTCAACCTCGTCATACAATTTAATGTTGCAGTGTTTACATTCATATTCCTCGGGATGGACTTTTTTATGTATAGTTAAAGCAGACTTTGTTAAAAAACAGTTGGAACATTTATCACAATCATAAAACTTCTTATGAGATCTCTTGTGAATTCTTAACAGAAACTTTTGTAAATAATCTTTCCCGCATTGATCGCATTTATATGTAGTAGATGTCCTGGAATGAGTTACACTATGTCGTTTTAAATCACTGCTTTGAATGAATGTCTTTGAGCATATTTCCCATTCAAAGGGCTTTTTCTCCAAATGGGATATTTGATGTCTGTTTAATGTATTCTTTTTGGAATAAGATTTCTTGCATTGATTGCAAGTAAAAGGTGGTTTTAGTTGTTCTGGTGAAGAGGGTATTATTTCAATGTTCGAAGCATGTACTTCTTGGCTGGGTATAGCTGATTTCATATCATTTAAGTAAGATTGAATTGAATCTTCCTCTGTTAAAGACATTTCTTGCATATTACTCATTTAAGTTAAACTAGAGAATATAAGCTGACGTCTACATATAACGAAAACAGCAAACAGTATGAAAAATTCCACTCGTTTCACTCAAAGCTATAAAATTATAGGAGGCGCTGTTGTTTTTTAACTCGTAGGATTGGTTTGAAAAGCGAAAAATCGCTGAATTTCGTTAAATCTGAAAGTACTGGATTTGATTAAATAATGCTTTGTGTTTAAAATTAAGCTCGAATGTAGAAAAATCCAGTTAAATGTAATAGAAATAAGGATATTAATTTGTAAACTCGTATTTTTATGCACATTCATGAAAATATTTTTTAAATGTGAAATTTTCAGTCGTTGATTAGATTAAAATTAATTTATTTTTGTTTAGTAATGAGTATTTCTTGAAGTGTGTCTCGTTGAAAGCTTAAAATTCTACATAGCTAGTATTTAAAAGGATGATAAAATCTCAAACTAGTGTAAAAGTTAATCAAATTCGTTTAAATTCGTCTTTTTCATTAAAAATCATATTTTCCTTTTGTTATTTGTTCAATTATTAAAATTCATTAAGGTAATGGTTGATCAAAAACTAAAATATATGTTTAATGTTCCTCATTTAAGTTATTATTCTTATCTTGTAGCTGAAAAAATAAATTCTAAAGAAATCTGTTTTTATTTTTCTTATTAAAAATTGATATTTTCCATTGTTTTGTTTAATTATTGATATTGAGGTTGAACGTGTTAAATAAAATTTGTTCTGTGGTTAAACAAATTTTCTGTTAAAAGGGTTTATATAATTTCAAGTAAAAGCAATTTGAAAGTGAATACATACTGTTTAATAAACAAAATTCTCGTATAGGAACTAGTGTTGAAAAACATGTTGTTATGTTAAAAATGCACTTAATATTTACATATTGAAGTGAATTTTTTTAAAGTGTGGCTAAGTATGTGAAATGTAGTTTCAGCACAGGTATAGTTAATTCATCTGTTGATAAAATTGGGTATCCAATAATAAATAAATAATTATTCATTAAACTGTAAAGTTATACTTGTAATAATGTAAAAATATTGATATTTTCTTTTATACATCTTGAAAATGATCAAATCGTCAACATATCGATATTTTGTAAACAAGTGACGTAACGCTATTGTATCCTCCTCCCTTCAAGGGGGGAGAAACGCAGGATTTTCTTATGAGTTTTAAGAGAGTGTAGATGTAATTAATGAAAGGGGGGGGGGAATCTGGTTATTTTTACTTTTAGAAGAAGTGTGATGATGAAACATAATCCTACAGTGGTCTAAACACTGTAAAATCAATTAGGTTGGTGTAAAATTACTAAGTGTAAGATAAAATTGGTTATTTACCTAGAAATATCCACATTTATAATGTAGTAAAATTAAGTTATTTGGTTCGAAAACTCGAAATTTTATATGAAAATGATAAAATTTAAAGCCAATAACGAATAAAAACGTTGGATAGGTTCGAAGTATTATATAAAGATGTAAAAATTATTGTTGGATTAATAAAATTAATCTTTTTCTTTAAAAATTCGATATTATTCTTTGTTATTTGTTTAATTATCAAAATTTATTAACGTAATGGTGGATCAAAACTAAATTATATGTTTAAACTTTCCTTTTAAGATGATATCCCTATCTTATAGTTGAAAAAAAAAATCTAAAGGATCTAAAGAATCTGCTTTTTCATTAAAAATTGATATTTTCATTGGTTTGGTTAATTAATAATACTTATTAAGGTGTTGTTCATTCAAAATTCAAATGTATGTTTCACTTTCCCCCTTTAAGTTCATATTCCGATCTTGTAGTTGAATAAAATCTACAGAAATCAGCTTTTTTCCTAAGAAATTTATATTTTCCACTGTTTTCCTTAATTAATAATACTCATTAAGGTAAATATTGTTCAAAATTCAAATATATGTTTAACTTTTTCCATTTAAGTTGATATTCTGATCTTGTAGTTGAATAAAATCTACAGAAATCAGTTTTTTTTTCTAAGAAATTGATATTTTCCACTGTTTTGCTTAATTAATAATACTAATTAAGGTAAACATTGTTCAAAATTCAAATATATGGTTAACTTTCTCCATTTAAGTTGATATACTGATCTTGCAGTTGAAAGAACTCTACAGAAATCAGATTTTTTTCCTTTAAAATTGTTATTTTCCATTGTTTTGCTTAATTAATAATACTCATTAAGGTAAAGGTTGTACAAAATTCAAATATAAATTTAATCTTCATCTTATAGTATGATAATCTAGTCGATCTAACGTTCAACTCTCATGTTAGAGTAGAAATTTATTTTTTCCCGGTAGGGGGCGGTGCCGGAGGGGGTACCAGAGGCGGTGTCGCAGGGAGGACGGAAGGCGGTATCGGAGGGTGTGCGGGACCGGAGGGGGGACGGGAGGAGGGACCGGAGGCGGCACGGTGCCGCAGTACCGCCTCCGGCTGAGCCAGAACTGTCGTTTCCCTACTACTTGTGTTTCTGTATATTGCAATGAAAGAAATGTATCGATGAGATGGAATGTTATGCATGAGGAACACGAATAAAGGCTGCTATGTTTACCAATTTTGGCTATTAGTGTGAAACATACTTGTCTCACAAATCTGAAGCTTGGAATTTCAATTCATAATAACGGCTTTTGAAAAGTATATATGCGCATGTTTCAAATGCAAGAGCGGAGATTTCGTTGCGCACCAAATGATGCAATTTTGTTATAACTTCCCTTGTAGTCAATTCTTGTCCACAACATAGCTGAGTTTTGGAATCGTTTGACTATAAGTTTGTAGTCATGTAACGTTTCAACATGAAGGGACTGGATGTTATTCGTTGTACATCCAGGCAGGGGTGTAAAAATCTATGCGCAAGCGGGCTAATCCCACCAGAAAATTTTATTCGTTATTTTTCGTCTAATATTCCATCTAAATTTTTTGCAAGAATGCTATTAGAACTTAAGTGAAGAAAACTTATAAAATTCAGTGATGAGAGACTTCCCACTGGCGCCTTGATTTTTACATCCCTGCATCCAGGTATAATCATGACTCCGATGTTTTCTCTCAATTTTCGCTGAAGTTCGGGATCTACATTTCCAGCCCACTAATACAAGGTGAGGATGCCCTTCTTTTTACGAATAGACTATATAAAAATTTCGAAATACAATTCAGTCAACTGTATTGATGTATTCCCGGAAGTGGAACAGTTTAGTAGGAGTTTGGGACAATGATGCTGTTGTAGCGGTGTCCACACCTTCAATTATGTTTGTAACTGTTGTTGCTCGTATATAGATAATAATACAGCGCGATAATTTTATTTTTTGTTAGAAATTTATTAAGCATTTTCTGTGTAACCAACAATATGAGTCAATATATCAACAAAGGTTGTTTAATTAACAGTATATTAATGTCGTATTTACTACTTTAATATTTATTTCCATTTATTTTAGTTTAAAAATTTTGTCATGGTTTACTTTACTACTTACTTGTCTCAAATATTATCTATACGAATATTTACCTATCTGTCTCCATCTTCATTTATTGATCTTCTGCCTACCAGTCTTTTCTTTGATTATCTATCTGTCAATCTATCCATTAATATAACAATCCGACATTTTATTTCTCTGCTTTTTTTAGCGATATATTTATTTTTTATCTACAGTCCGTTAAGAAATTATAACACCACTAAAAAATTGGTGCACTTCTGAAGAAGAAGACACAATATGAAACTTTTTAGCGTGTGTATATAAAATTGATCGTAGAACGTTTTCTGTTATAATTGCTACATTAAAATTTAAGTTACATTTCATTAAAATCTTCTAATTTATCTAATGAGGTGACTATTAAGAAATTATTCGACCATCTGAGGAAATTAGCATAGTACACGTCACATCGGAATCATAATAAAACGTACGCTTTTGTATAAATTGGAAGTATTCCCGAAAAGCAAAGGTGCAGGTTTAGATAGTGTTAGTTACGGTATATTTGAAGATGCGGGTTGAAGTGTTGTCTTGTAACGAAGTAGAAAAAATGTGATTTTATAAGTGTGCTGTTAAATCGGAACGAATAGCAGCTCGATTAACCCCTTAGTCTACAATGATGGGTATAGCCCGCGTACGATGATCGAGCCAAATGTAAATACAGTTTAATTTAATTGACGAAATTCCATGATTAAACAAGTCGAAAATCTCTATTAAATTTTAGTGGTAGCTATGGATTTGCTAAACCGTGGAGCTGTTAAAAGTAAATCGTAGGTTAAGGGGTTAATGAAGCGTTCTAAAATTGCCATTCACAATGAAATAATCGGAAAAAGGGATGCAAATAAAATCAAACGATCCGGAAGAAAAAGAATTTTGACAGCTCGGGGTGATTGACAATTATTTCGATTATCAACTGAAAAAGGTCTTTCATCTCGGGAAATTTTATAGCATTAGAGCAAAAGTTGGTTGGTTGTATTTATGACGGCCAATTATCTGTACGAGGGATATAGGCCCTAGAGCAAAAGAGCCTCACACGTAACAATTTAGATGAGTTTGAAATCAAATTGTAATGCAAAATGCATGAAACTGTTGAAAAAACTGAGGTTATTGAAACCTAATAAAGAATAAAAAATGGAATGAGTTAAAAATGTCATGTCATGGGACAAGAAATGGAAACAAGTGATATTTTCAGATGAAAAAAAATTAATCTTTACGGTCCGGAAGGTTATAAACACTATTGGCATGATTTGTGGAATGAACCGAAACAATGCTTTTGTTGACAAATGGAAGCAGCTGCAGTAATGGTTTGAGGAGCTTTTAGTCATAATGGATTATGGGATTTAACCCGAATTTCGGGACGTGTGAACTCAGGGTACCGCTCAATATCAGACTATGTTATACGACCATTTGATACCGTTTGGACTTTTTTTAGGCGGTGCTAGCTGGATATTTCAGCAGGACAATGCTTCTTGCCATGTGTCTAAATCCACCCAGCAATGGTTTAAAAAAAGAAAAAAATCTTGTTTTGTCATGGCCAAGTCAATATCCAGACTTGAACCTTATGGAAAATATTTAGGAACTATTAAATCGCAAAGTTTATGCTAATAATAAACAGTTTTTAACTGCCATTGAGCTAGAAGTAGCCATTGAAAAATAATGACACAACATTTCTAAATCTGTACTTAATCACCTGTCACTTCTATGAAAAACAGAGTTTTGAGCTTATAAGGAAAAATTGAGGACCAATATCGTATTAATTTACATATTATTTTTGTTTTTAGACAAGTAGTCTTATAATTTGTGCACAGTGTAATTTCAATCATTGCGTATATTTTTGTTAACATACTTATTTATTGCATTATTCAAAATTATTGTAAACTAATTTTAATAAATATGTTGTATTTTGATATCTCATGTCTTTTAACTATATTTAGAACCTTTATTTACTTCATAATTTTCAAATTCAAAGAGGACTTATAATTTTTTAACGCACTGTATTTATCTATCAAAATATATGTCCTTTCATATATTCATTCACGCATTCATCCATTTATCTGCCTCATAGCTACCAATATCTTACGCTTTTTTACGACTAAAAATTTATACGATACATTTTACCTTTTTAAATCGTAGTAATCTGCCGATTAAATAAGGCAAAAATTTCTATCAAATTTTTGTGGTACAAAAAAGTGGGAAAGTTGGCAGCTATGATCTACCTTACATATATATGAATCATTCTCTGAAAAGTGGCAATTTTATGTTCCAGGGGTCTTGAAGGCATTTTTTAAAATTACAAAAAAGAGAAAGGGATTTAAACTATCAATATTAATCAGTTATGCATATAAAATGTAATTATTTGCTTATTGAAATTGAAATATGATAAATTAAATGTATTTTTTTAATGCAAATATCATTCCCTCACTATTTCTCCAGTCACACATGTGGGAAAGAAAAAGCTTTCTCTGCCATTTCAGCACGTATATTTATATATATTTTTTCTCTATCCATTAAACATACTTAAATAAACATTTAGCGATTTAATTATATTTATATTTTATATAATGAAATAATTAGGGCACTTTTTAATGATGTCCCTAGTATTCGTCATCATTCCGTCACATAACTGTAAATTTGCCCCTATTTACTTAGTAGAAAGCAGCACTCGCTTTATATATATCTAGGATAGTTTGTACATGAGTAAAGTGAAGCAGCAATCTTGTTGTTTGCTCGAAAACATTCCTGAATAGCTAGCACATGGCGTTCAAGTACTAGATAAAAGTAAGTATTTTTATTATCCGTCATTCCCTCGTCTATTATAAATTTAATAAAAACTAATGAAATATCTTTTTTATCTTGTTATATTACTAGAAATTTGTTTAAAAAGATATTTAGTAACTGAAAATACACATTAGACCAATCATTTTTGTATAAAATGGCTTTCAGAAGTATTTCATCATTCCCTCATAATTTTAATATATGATGGAATGATCTAAAGCCATTTATATATGTACTAAACTGTAAAATAAGAAAATCTAATGCAATAAAATACACAAATAATAATAAAAAATATTATTTATGACAGCATGACTTCTAGTTATAATTTCTTTTGTTTTTTAACATTTCAAGGGGGGTGGTATGTTTATGAAACCATTTAATTATAATTCCCAAGCACCACAATGGCACCAGACTTTTTAGAAAACTTTCACTATTTAACATGAATGTGAAATATAGCAATTTTCTTATTTATAAATAAATTTGTTCGTAAATTCCGGTGCCAAACATTTATTTGAACATTTTAGCAATGAAAGTGCTTTGAAAGTAACATCGCGGAAGATCTATCATGTACAGTTTGGTTCATATTATTTTTTGAAAAATATAGCAATAAGGCCCTTGTAGGCTAAATTTTGAGACTTTTAAGGTAATTTTATTTGGCGACAATTTTTTTTAAAAAAACAGCCACTTTTCATAGAATGACCCATATCTGTTTTTTTATCTCACCTTCTTATGTAATTCACTCTTTGCGCTTTGTATATTTAACATAACTTCTCATCATAATTTCTTTTTTAAATTTCAGTTAAAATATTTAAAAAAAATATATTCAAACATTAAATCTATTATACATTTTGTTTTAAATTGGAAATGTAAAGAATTTTCACGAAACCTGGAAAAAAAAAATTTAATGTATTTCGAACTGAAGAGAAAAAATATGGAGACGAAACAATGAATATCGAGGATGCGCCTGAAGGAATTTTCAAATATTTAACTAGTTTTAAATCTCAAAAGTTAAATAAAAAAAGAAAATACTTCTAGATTCCGCACGTCAGATAGTTAAAGTATAATTAGTATATAAGCGCACACTTTGTTTTAAAATACATGAATTTGCTTAGAACAAAATATTTTTAGTTACTTTCTGTGACTGGAAAATTCTGGAAATTTCCAATTGGATGCACTAAAACCCGTAAACGAATTATACACACATTGCTGTCACTAGCAACTATTTTTTAATTCTGTCTGGCACCAATTTCTCAAAACTAAAACTTTTAGATACACTTTGACAAAATATACAAGAGAAATACATTACAAAATATACATTTTAAAAATACTGGGGCAATGAGAGTATAAAAATAGTCGCAGTTGCAGCCCGGTATAATGTTAACCCCTTGAGGGGCGGTGGTATAAAATATATCCCACCTATGATTAATGAAGATTTAAACCGGAAAAAAATTACGAAATTTTACTTTTCTAACTTTGGTCGAAAAAGGGCGTAAAGTTGCTTTTCCTTATTTTGCAATAAATCTTGTTGAAGATTCCGGTGTGAATTCGACATTACAGAAACACAATTACTTGCCCCTCAAGGGGCTAAGCCGCTAAGGAAAGGATTTAAAGTGCCTTTCTGTGTAACGTGATTAGATCATTGTAACTTGATTTAGAACAGATCATTTTTCAGGGGTCTCGGTGTCCTTTTTTAAAAAAATATTTAGCACCACTGTTTAAAAAAATAATAACGATGTATTGTTTGCTTGCCATTCCACGTAATTAAAAAAATATATCATGAATAAAATGATTTAAAAGGACTGATAACGTGTACATAAAAAACATATACAGGGAGCTGTGAGCCCTGATTATTTATCTCCCATGAAATACATGTAATGCAATTATGTATTACATTTCAGTTACAGCTACCGGCTGTTTTGACTAGTAGCAAAGGCATATTGTTTAATATTATTTATAATGCCCGCAATTTTTTTCAATATTTGCAAAATTGGCATGAAATAATTTTGTGTATTTACATTTTGCCAGAACTACAAACACAAATATAATTCTCCCATTTCATTGCATACATTCCCAATGTAAATTCAAAATTAATTTTTTCTCTTTGAAAACGAAACTTTCGTATTTTTTATTATTATGAAATTTATTTATAAACATTATTTCAAAAGGGATTGTATTTTATTTTTAAGGGATTAATAAACATTTTAATAGCATCAAAATAATTACCCAGTATTCAATTATTCATAAAAAGAGGAAAGAATAAAAACTTGGAGTGGTACACCAAATTACTGAACTTACGTGCACGAGAATATTTTTGTTTAACCTCTAAAATTAAAATGCCTCTAAATTGTCTGAAGCTTATAACCCTAATTATATATAAAAACCTTTTAGAATAAAAGAAATATTACAAGTATAATCCTGCAGTAAATTATTGCACGTTACATTTTATGAAGCTTTCTTTATAGCTTTAAGGTATACTTAAAGTTAAGTAACATGAAATGCCTGAAACAAAAAACAAGAAAACACGAAGAATATAATGAATTGTAAATTTTTGTTTTTCAAAACTTTCTTAACAAATTCGCGACCGCTGATGTAAATTCATGTGTTTTGAATATTTGTAACTCCGCCTACGACCGTTCCTTTCGTATTATATTTTTCTGTATTACTAGGGGCTCTGCCCCCTACGAGCTATGCTCGCCAACCCCCGTCCAGGCACACCAAATTCCAAAAAGCACGCTAATTTGATCGCCTTTTAAAATATTGAATTAAAATGTAAAAAAAAAAAAAAAAAAAAAAAAAAAAAAAACAGTAGCCATCTCTCTGTAATTGGGTTTCCATTCGTTTTCCTTGGATTGGGGATTTTTAAGGCCAAATCTGCTGCTTTTAAGAGATACAATGGCTGTTTTCGTATTTAATAAAAAAATTAGTTAAACATTTGAAAATAAGCTAATGTAAAATGAATTAAGTAAACAGTGTCATTGTTTCCCGGTATTTTTTAACAGCGCTATAAGATAGTTCTATTAAATAATTCATTTTAAATGTATCGTTTCAAATCTGACGTAATATACACCAAAGTTTTATTTCTCTTATTAATATTCACGTGAAAATACTTTTGTTGTTAGAAGGAAATATTATTTGCGCTGCCTTCGAATTCACGATAATAGTTGAAAAGATTATCTCAAAATATCTCGCGCAAATATATTTTTCAATTTAAATTGTTTTGCTATATTTTTTGCCATTTTAAATATGACGTAATTTCCTCAAATTACAAGTTTTAACGCATAATAATGATTTTTTTTATTTTAAGATTTTGTTTCTCTTATTTTAAGATTTGTGTAAATATGGTTCGGCACAGATGTCATTGGCGCAATTTTTTTCTGACGCCAATTCATAGCTGCCAACTTGTACGGATTTTTGCTACCGCTAAAATTTAATAGAAAATTATGCCTTATTTAATTATCAATATTCACTGCAATTCGGCAATTGAACTATGCAAAGTTTTCCATTAAATTTTTGTGGTAGCAAAAATCCGTACAAGTTGGCAGCTATGCCAATTTCATATACGCAACGGGTACTTAACTGATGCTGAAGTGTCGTTATTTTGCTTGATATGGTAACTCGGATGCTGTTGTTTATGCTACTGATGTTTTCGCCAAATTGGCGTCGGAAAAAATTGCGCCAATATGTATATGACGTATATGACATCTGTGCCTATGGTTCTTATGACGTAATTTTCCTGCTTTTAACATGTAATCATTTAATTCTAATTTTAAAGCTTTTTTTCTGTTTGTAATAGTCACGTGTAAATAAATTTTTAATTTGAAGTTAAGATTATTGTTTGCGCTGTTTATACAACTGGCAACAGTTTAAATTAATAACATTTTCTAAGATTTGTAAAAAATATCTCTCGAAATGCTGAAAATTTTAATTTAAAATTGAAATAAAACCTCAAAAAATGAGTCAAATAAGAAAAATAAATACAATCTGCACACCGGGAACTTATAAAGTATAAAATGATCTAAAAATGATTGAATTCTCATGTATAGTTTTTGCTCCAATAAAACTTTTTTAGTGGAACGATTTTGTCCAACTTTAGCATTAAATATCTCTTAAAATAATTCTTCGATTTGAAAACTGTCTGCATCAGCGTTTTTATCAAACATTTCTCTATAATACCAACGATTTTCATATTTTTGTATGCAACAGTTTTTTTTTTAATATTAACGATGAAAGACCATGCTTAAGCATTCAAATTGGATGCCGATCTACCCGGAATCTCTACGCAGATTTTCATTGGTCCATTTCCAAATCAAAACTTTTTTGTATATATAGAATTATATTATTTTATATATATTTTCTCAGAAATATGTACACTATTTGCATTTTACTATCAATATACTACGCATATAAATACATTGATGAGAAGTAGTATAATTATGACATAATTTCCATTAGTAATAGACACATGAATGCATAAAAAATGTTTGGTTAATTAACCCCTTAATTCTCGCTCCCGTGATATGCACGGCCTGTGTCTTTTATTCAGATTGTTTGATTACCACCAGTTTTATAAAATAGTACAATTGGCTTTATTGTGGTATCATTTAACCTCTCATTATATAAGATGAGTAATTCTTTTTCAAAAAAATTGTGGAAATAAGCAATTTGAATTTTAAAACCGTAATTTAATGCGACCATTAAGGAGTTAATACTTTGATAGTCACGTAATTGCATTTCTGTAATGTCGAATTCACACCGGAATCTGCAAAAAAAAAATATATATATATATATATATATATATATATATAATAATAATTATTATTATTGCAAAATAAGGAAAAGTAATTTTGCGTCAATTTCCAACCAAAGTTTGAAAAATAAAACTTAAAAAAAAATTCTGGTGTAAATCTTCATTAATCGTAGGTGAGATAAAATGTATCCCGACGCCTCTCAAGGGGTTAAAGCAATAGGAAAGGGTAACACCCATAGGCTGGTCTTACTGTTAAAAAGACAAAACTTGAATGTGTTAATTCTGAAAATTTATGCATAGTTGAAAGAAACATTTGTAATTGCATACGGTCATACTAGACCATATTTTCCTTTAATTATGTTTTTCAGTAATATTAAAATAAAATACAATGAAGTAGAATATTTGTAAGTAAATATTGCGTCATTCATATTTGTTTTTTCTTTTTTAAGGATAAAAATAACTAGTCGAACGACTCGGCACTGCCCTGTTAATAATGAAGGCCTTCTAAATAAAATAAATAAAAATTCAGTAATACGGCCATCACATTAACGTTGCTCTGTGAATTCGCATCCATAAATCGTTAGAACTCTATCAGGTATAAAATTACATTGTTTTGATGCAGTCAAAGTAAAATCTCTCACCTTTATAAATGAAAAAACAGGTTTACGTCGGATCATACAACAGAAAATCATACAATTTTCCTGACAAAACGAAAAAAAAAAAAATGCAAAAATTACAATCGATTGCCATAATAGTTAGTGAAACTCTTTTTCTTACTTTATATATGTTACTGTGAAAGACCAAAATATGAAGAATGTCGACTTTCACCGGTGAATCTCAACATAGTCGCTTGGTGTATGTCCGAAATATTTGCTAAATATCCTTATTTCTGACTTACACCGGCAAATGTCGACATTCAGCATGCACTAACCCCTGAATTGTTTTGCCCGAACGCCGTTCGGGCAAAAGGAGTTTGTTGTCTTCGATACAAAAAGCTTTTCGTAACCACTTAATTTTAACTGTAATCTTTGGTTTGTTAAATGGCATAACTTTTTCGATTGTACAAAGCCAAATATTTTAGTAAACAAAAAGTGGTGCCGAGTCCTTATTTTTAATTTAGTGTGTCAAAAATATTAACCAGTTAAGGGGTTAATGGTGAATGCGTCGGAAATTTGCTTTTACTTCTCCGTGTTTCAAACGCAATGATTGATTTTTAAATCATAAAAATGTTTTAATCGCCTGTAATTCAAAGGTGTATTTCACACATGGTTAAAATATCTACTCGGTTGAAATTCGAGATAAGTATCTCCGTATATTTTTCTGGTGTGAAATTTTGAATATTTTGAAACACATATACAGGCGATTGCTATCTCACACAAGCTTTGAATTATTATTTAACCGCTTGAGGATGGAGCAACGCTATAGCGCTCCTCTTGTTATGTGCTAAAATTTTGGGAAGCGCGACAGCTCTACTCTTGTTATGTGCCAAAATTGCGGGAAGCGCGATAGCGCCCATTTCGTTTTATGCTAAAATTGCGGAGAGAGTGATAGTGCTCCTATTTGTTGTCTCAGCGTGGTGTGCATTTTAGACAGTTGCACTAGTGAAGCGTACAATTTCTGTATATATCATCAGCTTACAAGTAATTTTTTAATATATATAAACCCAAACACATTCGCATTTTTGACATATATACACAAGATTTGTTCGCACTTAAACGGTTAATGCATTCGGAGCCTAACGTCCTATTAAGAGGTTTCAAGACTCTTTAAAAGTTTCGAAATTTTATTTTTTTTTTATATAAGCTCGTATCTTGTCTAAACATTTTGATATAATTGTTTCGTTAAAATTCTCTTTAGAACAGAATTTATGGCTTTTAGAATTATACCCCCTTAATATCTGAAGCGGCCTTCCCGAAACTTTGATGTCATTTTTTCCAAATGACGTTTTTGGGCATAATGCGCACGATATCTAAAAAACTCCTGATTTTTTTCATGACATTTTTTAAAACATATGTTTCATATTAGTCTGTATAAACTGAACCTAAAATTTCCTTTTTTTGTTGTTTAAAAAAATATATTTTTAAGTGTATACCGTTGAAATTTTCTAAATTTTTCATTAGCTAAATACAATTTTGTATTAAAAAAATAAAAATGATTTAAATACAAATTTATTTAGGTTCAGGGTAATTATTATAATCTAAAGTATAAGTAGGCGCCAAAATTTTCGTTCTACTTACAAAATTTATTTTGTAATCGGGCGCGTAATCTATTACGGCAATTTTTTGCTCGTGAAATGTCTGACAATAAATGTCCCTGTAAATGCTGTCTGCATCTTACATTTTTTAAATACATGAAATGAAAGGAAACACTTATATCCTTTATCTCAGTAAAAAATGTATCTTAAAATCAAATACATTTTAAGATAAAAAAAAAGGTTGAAAATTGCCCTTTCTTTCATTTTTTCCAATTTTAAGAGTCCTGAGACCCCTTTAATAGATCATCTCTTTCAACTGAGTATTACTTTGTTCTTACCAAGTAGTTTTGTTATTATCTCCATGTAATAATGATAGAAAATATTAGTAATGTATCCATTATTCATTCAGTTCTTTCTTCTTCTTCTTCTGTTTTTTTTTTGTTTTTTTTTTGCCACGTAAAAATTTTTACTTAAGTTTATAAATTTTACATAAAGGAGTGATTGTGTTTCTGTTTTTTTTATTTTGTTTTTATTATTCTGTTTTTTTTATAACCACTGCTTCTTCCTAATAGTATATTTGTCATAAGAATACACCTAATAAATAAGGTGAAGAATACTATTTGTTAATAAATATCACAAAAATCTATAAAAGTAATTACTCGAAAAAACTTTCAGGTATATTGTTTATATTGGTCAATATTTTTAGTCATCGCTAACAGAGTTGACAATTTAGCGAAAATACTAGATTCAAAATATCTACCGCATTTTTTTTTAAATGGCAATTTACATTGTATTTATTCGATGAAAGTCAGCCATTAAACAAAACGAAAATTATTATTAAAAAATTCAGATATTTTGTAATATAAAAGTACGTTTAGTTTTCAATAATAATCGATAACATTTGAACTGAAATACCAATATTGATAAATTATTAGGTTTACTTTGGAAATATTAGTAGTGAAACAAGAATGCTGCATAAAGATTGCTGTACATTATAATAATCTCTAACTAAATGTCAATATTGTAAAAATACTTACTCTATGTTGTAAATATTAATAGTGACATCGCAAAATATTTTTTGAAAGCACTGCATAAATATAAACAAGTTGTAAGTTGAAACATTTCACTGAAAATAGGTTTGATTTTTATAAGTTTTATTTTATATCCTAGAAACAAATAAAATATGTAAATTTTATAAACTTAAGCAAAAATTTTGCCCATTGGGAAAAAGATGGATGTTATGTGTAAGGAATCCAAAGGCATTTAATCATTTGTTCAATGTTGGCTTCAGCCAAACATTTCCACACTTTCACATATATAATATTACTAGAATTAGAATACTATCATTACTACATGGTGATAATAATAAAACTAATGGTTAAGGCAAAATAATACTAAATGAAAAGACGTGTTCTCTTAACCGCTCTAGGCGCGGTGGAATATATTATATCCCACCTAATTTTTAAGATTTGCAACTGAAACATGTATTTACAGTTTTATTTTATAACTTTGGTGGAAAGAAGTTGCAAAATAGCTTTTCCTTATTTTGAAATTATTTTGTATATTCCGGTGTAAAATCAACATTGCGGAAGCACAATCATTTGCCTCTGAAAGGGTTAATGGGACAGTTCACCCCGAACCAGTCAAACTACAATTTCATGATTCCATGATTAGCAATCGGCTTCATGTCATAACTACTTCAGAATATTCAATATTTAACCCTCTCGCTGCGCAACCTGAGAGATTCCCGGGTATGCATTTTTCCGTCTAATTAATACTATTTGGTTATTCCCATCAGTTATTTTTTAGCGAAAACTTTGTCTGGTTTAATTTTCCCTTATTATGATAGTCAAAATTTTCTGCTTTGAAGAACCGGTGACAAGAGATTAAAAATTCTGTAAAAGACGCTCATCGCGAAAAATTACTTACGCAGCGAGAGGATTAATACCAGTAAAATAAACTGAAAAATTCCTGTATCCAATCCGAACCGAGGAAGTATTGTGAACATGCGTGCTGCACTTAGTTTTAGCAGAAAACACTTCAGAAAGTATTTTAGAGTACTGTTCTTGAAAAAATAAAAACCATTGTTTTCTCGTTTACTCTAAATTAATGTATTTAATTTTTCAAAGAAAGAAAAAAAAAAAAGATCACGACTCACTGCAGTATTCCTTTAATTCTTTAATATAAATTAGGATATTGAATAAAAATATAAAATTTAAGAAAACATTGCGCGCACCATCAAACCTTGCATAAAACTGACTGACTCGCAGTAGAAGAAAGAATTTGGCGACAGACAGTAGCCCCTCTGTTAAACACCGCTTCTCTTTTCGACCTACACCAGAGCATATTTGTGCTTGTCGACATTAACCAGTGATGGTCCGAATGTACAAAATTATAATCAAATATTCGGCCTTTCACCGACGTTTTTGGTATGTGTTGACATTCACCGGTGAAAGTTTAAATTCTCCAATTTCGGTCTTTCACGGTAACATATATATAGTTAAACATGATAAAGCATAATAACTTTCCAGTCGCATATAGTGTAAGGGGATTATTGTAATCATTAAAAATAAATATGGAAATTATTGGACATTTAGAAAAAGCTGGTATTCAAAATTAAGGGGCCAAAGAAAAGCTGAAAAATATCCACGTACCAAAACTGCCTTTTTCGAGTCAGCACGAAGAACTTGTATTCAGAGGGATATGATATAGCACTCCCGCACGCGCATACGTATGCTAAAACCAAACACAGGTCGTACTTGTCCAGAAATTTAAAGACCAGGAAATTTTTCGGTACTAGTTATTTTTAAAGAAAATCTGTTCTTAAATAAGGCAATATTTCGCTCGTATTACCTCCATTTATTTTTCTATAAAAAATACTGATATTTGTCCTGAAAAGTTTCTTGAAGTGTACGACCTCTGCAAACATTATCGGCTTATAAGGAAGGTCTCCATAAGGGCATACTGCGAAAAATCTGAAGAAATTATAGAATGTTCTTCTCATGAGGACAGATGTGTTTATAAAAAAAAAAAATCGGCAGAAACTCGATAGAGTGTCCGTAAAAAAATAATGAACATTTCGTCGTTTGTCGATTTATCACTGATTGGTGATGGAATGAAATTTAAAAAAATACTTTTTTATGTGAAATATTCTTTAAAGTAAAAAATGTTTCATGTTGAACTTTTTAAAAATAAATTTAATTTAAATAACTTTAGTTTTGTCAGTTTTAGCTATTTTTAACTATAGTTTTGTCATATATATATATATTTATATTAAAAGATAACTATGGAATTTTATGAATTAAAACAAAATTTAAATTAATTAAAATTCTTTCAATCTAAAGATTAAGTTCAATTGAGCACTTTGAGCCCTGTCGATTCCATTTTGTTGCTATGGAAACAAAAACTTCTCCGATATTGAAATGTCTAAATACAGCATTCTTCATCTGGCCTTTATTTTGGAACTCGCTTAAACATATGAAAATATTTTTTATATATGAAATAGTTTTTGCAGTGATAAAATTAAATAACTGCAGAAACAAACAACATAAGTATGTAATAAAAAAAAAACGCTCTCATTGTATAAGATTAAATTCGTTAAATCATAGCTGCCAACCTTCCACTAATCTTCCGTAATGTCTGGATTAATTTAACCCAGGTTAACTACATTTCGAACCAGAAAATTTATTTCATGAATGCTTATTTACTTAATTGCAGGTTTTTACGTGGAGCATATTTATTTTCATTTCTTAAAAATTTTTCTGGTTGAAACGCATTAAACCAGGGTCAAAATAATACAAGTATTACAGAAGATTAGTTTGAGGTTGGCAGCAATGTTAAATACTATTTATACGCATTCTAAAAATCAATTAACAAGCGATTTTCAGATGCATTAAAATCGTTTCCTTTTGGCGAGGAAAAGTGCTGCTGACAGGAAAAGCTGCGAGGAAAAGATCGCGTGACACTTTCGTCTTTTCGCGCCAAATGCTCGAAAGTATTTTATTGTTTTACAGACTTTCCACTGTAAACCCGCCGCTAAACTTGACTGATCCTTTATTACATACATACATAGTTTAATAAGTATATTCTTTCAAAATATTTTGAGTATGCCCGATAACGAGATCGTCCTTGTTAGAGATTTTTTTAACATACGTTCACATCTTAATGAATGAGCATTTACGTGAACAAAGCATCAGGCACTACTACCACTTGATGCTTATATTTTTTACAATATTCAAAATAAACTGTATGAATTTTCTGGTATCAATGTCGTGCTATTTTCTTTTTAAAAGCGTATTTACTTAAAGATAGAATGCGTGATATTTTTTCCCTTAACCTGCATCTTCAAAATCCAATTCCAATAACTGCATATCTAGCTTAAAATTTCCTATATTAACAATTGTCTATAATTTAAATAATTTAAATATTTTGCGACAAGCATTTTTTTACAGAATTTTACAGGTTTCAAGTGCAAATCAAATGTCAAATTAATTGCTTAAAAGGCGCAAAGGCCATCCTAGTGAAAAAGATTCCATGCCGGGACTCGACCCCGGGCCATCAGTATAGCGCACTGACATTCTACCGACTAAACAACATGGAACGATACCCAGCTTGGAACTTCTCACTAATACATGTTGGAAAAACTACAAACGCAGCACAAGATGGAATATGTTCCGTGATCCACCGACATGGGGCAAACACAAACTCTTAATTAAATCCAGCATCGATTGAATCTATACTAAAAATTGGAAAATTTTCCAGAGAGAAATATTTGCTTTTCATACAATATTTCAAATGAAAATCAAATTTTAAATTAATGGCTTAAAAGGCGCAAAGGCCAACCTAGTGAAAGTGATTCCATGCCGGGACTCTAAACCGTGCCATCAGTATAGCGCACTGACGTTCTACCGAATAAACCACATGGAATCGAGTCCCGGCATGGAATCTTTTTCACTAGGTTGGCTTTTGCGCATTTTAAGCAATTAATTTGAAATTTGATTTTCATTTGAAATATTATTTGCAAGGCGAATGCTTCTCTCTGGAAGAATTTCCAATTGCTAATATAAATAGTCTAGGGCCTGCGAAAAAATATGTTGGATCCTGCAATAAATAGAACACGCCCTGTAATTTCTTTGAAGGGTAGTGGGATATTTTTTATCGTACCTAATTTCAACATAATTCGCACCTGAATTTTTTACAGAAGCTTAATTCTATAATTTTGACGAAAGAAGGTGTAACATTCATCTTTATATTTTCAAATATATTTTTCAATACTTCTGGCATGAGATCAACATTACAGAAAAGCTTTTACTTCTGCCTCAAAGAGGCGATAGAAAATAAACTTTGTGTATCATTAAATTTCAAACAGTTAAACGTTTTTGCTAAAAATTTAAGCATCACTTTGAAATATAGAAAAGAAATTCAATTCTGCTGTCAAAATCCCTATTATTGCACGTATTTTAGTGTAAAATAAATCAATTATCTCCATTATTCTTATTACAAATACAGTAGCCTCCCTCTTAACCGGCCTAAACGTGACCGAGGGTTAACCGGTTAAGCGAAAAACCGGTTAAACCGGAGAAGCAAAAATATTTATATAAATAACTGCATATTTAATTAATTAAATGCGTAGGATGCATTTAGTTATTTTTATTTGCGTAGTTTTTTAAAAGTACGTATTTGTTTATTTTCTGAAATGAATACTAGTTGTAATTAACTGAATTGAAATAAAATTATCACTAATAACAAATAATGAACGATATTTAATACAAATTAAATGATTGAAAATTGCGTCACATACCTTTATAAGAAGTTGAAATTATTCTACATTATGAAAATTTGGGTTAATTAACCCTAAAAAATCATAACCGAAATTTTCCTTTCTGAATTTCGCCTGATGTTGGGAAAAAAAGTCGGTCGGTTAAAGCGGAGTTCCGGTTAAGAGGAAGGCTACTGTATTTTTCATTACAGTTACCAGTTACAACAAAAGTTACCAGTTGCTCTCTACAGAGAGCAACTGGTAACTTTTGTTCGATTTAATCAATCATTGTCAGTAAAACAAAATTAACGAACAAATTTAGCATCACTATTGTTGTTCTAAGTAAGCAAAGAACTTTTTAATAAAAAAAAAAATAAATAAACGTGATTTTTTAAGTAATAAGTAAAATAACAATTAATTATCCCCTTTGAACATGTAAATTGTTAAAAGAAAAGTAATTTTGACATCGTGAATGGATACATCTACAATATGGTTCTTTTATTGTTATCCAATAGGTAGAAAAAAATAACGACTCAAAAGTATAGTTACCGGAATTCACAATAAAAGCAAAACTAGTTTTGCAAGATTTATTTTGTCATGCAATTGGAATTTTTTTTTAAATAATTTTACGTTTAAAAAAAGCAGTAGTACTATGAACTAAACACAGGCTTCTTAATCTACGATTCAATCTTCAGTCAATTTTTGTCCTTTCAAACATTTCTGGTGCTCTTTAGAGATATAGTTTCAATTTTAAATGTTCAAAAGTGTGAGTGCTCTTATTTTTTTACCCTTTATTATTTTATTTTCTAACAGAAATCTTCGCGGTAAATTCCTTTAAAATCTGTAATTGAAATACGTAACAAAATCCATATAATAGTTTAGGTCATTAACACAAGAACAGCCGGAAATTTAACTCATGCTTTATAAAATGCTTTTCACACAATAATTTTTATTCAAAACTATTTAACTAATTTAATTAGCCTATTCTTCTATTGTATATATTTTAGATATCATAAAGAAATTTCTTGTTCGAATTAATTTGGAATGTGTCAAATTGACCCTTGTTGGGGGCAGTGTTGCCAGATTGGGGATATTTTAAATTTAGATTATTTGACTATCACCACTTTTTAAAAGTAATGTAATTCGCCTTGATTTGCAGAATTTTTAATCTATTTTTAAATAGGACGAATATTTCTATTTCAAAAAAGCGTTGTCAATCAAGAATCTGGGGACAAAAAATCCCCAATCTGGCAACAGTGGTTGGCGGTTCTAGCATTAAAGGAAGACACGACTGGGACGCTACGCTCACTCATATCAATTTTACCCTAACATTTTATACTAATTTATTATGTGTAACTAAATTTTATCCAGGTGTTTATATATATTTTAATTCAAGTGTTTGATAAAACTGTGCAAGAAATTCACACAAGTTAGAAATGTCTAAGTTTTTTTGCTCTCCGAAAAATTGTACTTTTCAGCTAAAACCCCAATTATCTCATAAGGTATTCAAGCGATTTTGATAATTTTTTTGGTGTAGAGTATAATGATATAAAATCATATGAGGCAGACAGTTTTAAAATGTAATTAGTTTCAGAAAAAACAACAATTTTTGAAAAAAAAAATGTGAAAAATGGCCATTGCTCTAAAATGAAACGCTTTAGTAGCACAAAGAAAACTGTCTGCCATAAGTCATGTTGCTGTGAATATGGATTCCATATTTCATCAAAATCGATCGGGTAATTTCCGAGGAGCAAGTCTTAAATCTCGCATATTTCCCATAGTATTGCACCCAGTGTTGTCTTCCCTTAAGTATGAAATGTCCTATTTGAAACGCCACATCTGGCTTGTTTTTATTCAGAAATTCCGAATTCTGTCAAGAATATTTTAATAGTTATTTTTATCATTAAAAATGTAAAAGTTTCGTGAATTAAAATGAAAAAAAAATTACTATTAAAACTTTTCTGGTCTGAACTCGAAATATATTGATTAAAACTCCGCAAGATTTGGCAGTTTCAAATCGAACGTTTCACTTAGACTGAGAGGCAACTGCACAAACCATCACTTCATCGAGTTGACGTCTGAAATTCCAGGATTAGTTAAAAATCGATTAGCATATTGAAACGTTTCTGCCAACGGTTCTGCCACGTCATATCTTTGTGGAAACCACCTGTAGACTCGGTTGTAGTGGTTGGTCGTTAGGTTTACCATTATGTTTAACTGCACACAGCCCTTCATGTTCTCATACCTTTGGGTGTAAAAAAACTCAATAATAAACCTACCGATCAGCCACTAAAATCGGGTATATTGAAGGTTTACACCAAGATATGACTTAGCAGACCAGTTTATTTTCAATATGCTAATCGAGTTCTGTGTAATCCTGGAATTTCAGCCGTCAACGTGATAAGGTAGTGGTCGGCGCAGTCGCCTCCCGGTTCAATACTTAATGACATAACAGTAGCAAAACCAGATTATTTAGGAACGTTGCGGACCTTCAATAAATCTCAAATTTCACGAAAAGAGGTGTGTGGGGTGAGCACTCCCATCCCAAAGTCAATCTCCAAGACGACGTGACGACCTATCTCAACACGCTGACGGCATTCTTCTATGAAGCGGATATTGGAAAACTCGTTTTCCGGTGTGACAAATGTCTCAATCTTCACAGTGACTACGTCGGAAAGTAACTTTTGTCGTACTTGTCTCCAGGTTATAAGACCATTTTGTTATTCACACTTGTCTTTATTTTACGCCTCACCGGACGTCAGTATTGAATTCAGACACTTTTCTCCGGGAGGGATTTCTGTGGTTCCGGTTGGGACATTATATAGTTCCGGGAGGGGGGGAAATTGCACTATGGTGACAATCGGAAATGCAAAATCGTAAATCTTTTCGGGAAAATCTCATTGCTTCGGGGGAGGATGTCCATCACCGGGAGCCCCCCCCCTCCCCGAATTCAACACCCCATATAGCACAAGAGCTCCCAGATTCCTCCCCGGGAGCTCCAACTCATCCCAAATTGCTCCCAAAATTAAAATGACAAATGCAGGCTCTCCTGAGGAAGCTAATTTAAGGATATCCTGAGGAGTAACGTCCTGAGAGATTCCCGAGGAGCAACCTCCCCGGGACAACATTCCTGGGGATGTACCTAGGAGGCCACCTTCTAGGAAGACCTTCCTGGGGACATCCCTGGGAAGACCCTCCTGGGGACATCCCTAATAAGTCATTTATTTGGTATTCAATAGATTTTTGTTAAAAATAACAAATATATATTTATAATTTGACTCTGAAATATAATATAAGATATGTGTGGTTGTGAATAATAACGTGGAAAGACGCAAACGAAACATGTTATCCAATAAACTATAAAATAAACAATGTGAGCGATGGAACAATCATCTTATTAAACATGGTAATACAATACACATTTGTATTTTAAAGAAAGTTTTTCTAAAGATATAATTTTAATAACTCAGAATGGAAATATGCATTTTTCCATTGAAGCAGTTTTTTTTTTAAACTGTAATCTTCGAAAATATCTATCCATTCGCATCAGCACTTCGCGCACTTCAACTTGATATAAGCTTTTGAAGTTTCATCTCAGTGAGCTAGCATTGCATTTCCTATTTCCTGTTGCCTTCGATAAACGCTAGTTTTTGCTGATAAAGTCCGACTCTTCTTTTTTTAATTTAAGAGGTAAGTAAAGTTTATTTTAATTTTTCATAGTGTAGTATTTATGTAATATGTAAATTCTCGTTTGATATCGTGATTGCGCAGTAAAATAGTAGTATACTCATTTCACACGTGTAATACAGTCACTTGGAAATATGATCATTTGTACGTTTATTTGGGTCTTGAGGTCTTATACTGATTGCAAATATAATTTTAGATTACAATTATTTAGGAAATCAGAAAAAATGCGAAATAACCAGGGAAAATCCTTGGGGGAAAAATAATCCTATGCAATTGGAAAAAACAGCAAAGTTTAGTTTTTAATGAGACAATTCATTTATTTTCGGAAAATGTTTCATTGTTTTTATTTCATAGTCTAATATAATTTGTGGTACTGTACAGATTTTAAAAATAGTAATTAAAATTTCAGGAGGGCAGTCTATGCAGTTTTTTTTTATGGTGTCCATTTCGCAAGTTATTTTTTTGAAAAATACAGTGGCTCACATTTGTTTTCGGACACTTGCGTTTTTGAAACTTTCTTATAAAAAACATCATCTAAATATTAAAGGATCTACTTAAAAAAATTTTCATACAAACTTTATTTTCTCTATAATAAAACATATAGGGTAGATGCTCCAGTTGTGGCCACTGTACCAGTTGTGGCCACATTGGATAAGTTTGTCCAATATTTAAGCTGTGAATTTATGCAGACAAATAATATGCATTTTTACACCTTAAGCAAACAACCTTTTATCATTTACAATCTCATTTGTTTATTATTAGATAAAATGTATCTTACAAAAAAAATAAATGTGTGAAACTGTAGTGTGTGTTCACATGTATTAAGGTTTTTGCTTAGCTGTCAAGTTTTCCAAATTATTCAATATTAGGCACTTATTGGGTTCAGTTTGTCCTGAAACAAATTACTATTAGGTTTTATGAGGTAAGCTTCCTCTCTAATGCAATTTCACATTTAAATTAATTATTTTAACAGTTTAATGGGGGGTGGCCAAAACTGGTACTTTAAATTTGCTATATGTACCAGTTGTGGCCATGGTAGTTGGAAGTGGCAAAAAAGGTACAACATATGTTCCATTTTTGGCCACATGATTCCTTATAGTGAGAATTTTAGCCATTAAATAAATTTTAAGAACATCAGGATAAAACAAAATCAATTTAGTTTTGTTTTATATAGTAATGGCTTCAATAATAATAATAATAAAAAAGCAAGGCTAATAGCAGTTCTATCAAAGAGATTTTGTTTTCTCTGTCCAATAGATAATTTACTTTAGAAAGAACACTGTGCTAGTAACTAAAGAATGATATATTGCTAAAGAAAATATAGTATATTGTGTTTAGTATTGATAAAACCAATGGGGAGGGGCGATATGTCCTATATGATAAATAAATTAAAACATAAATTTTGAAAGATTTTATAAATTATAAAGTTCAATAAAATTACAGCATGATTTCTTGTATTTTTCCTAAAGAAATGAAGAAGTTCCATAATTTTTGCCAGATTTCGGGCAAACGGATTTAGAAATACTAAATATTGCGAAAATCTTAACTAAAGATATCTAAATACAAGCAAGAATGTATTCCCCATTATTTAAAAAGAACAACGTTCATTTTACCAAGTTTAAAAAACACAGAATTCTGTGCTCTTAAAAAATGGCGTAGAGGGAACACTGTTCTAGGATAAGAAGTAAAATTAAGGCCATTCAAAATGTATAATGTCTACAAGCTAGCAAAGTTTTGGAGCACCAGAAATATAACTCTTTGGTGACGATTCACGTGTTTTAATCAATCCACAATCCATTGGATAATTATAAAACTGATTTAAATAGTTAATCTTGATGTCCTACAGGCACTATTGTCCCTTTTATAAATCAAATTAAATATATTTTTTGTTTTTTTAATTGAAATTTTCAGTTAAAATCAACATAAGTACATTTTACTTGATGTTTTTATCAATTCATAAAAAAAAACTGCAAAATTCTTTTAATATATTAACAAATATATGTGTGATAAAATAGATGTTGCATAAAAATGCTTTATTTTTACTTATTATCAATTAAAATGTTTGTTAAACTACATGATATTGGAGTGGCCACAACTGGTGCATAGAGATGGCCAAAACTGGTGCAGGGGTGGCCACAACTGGTACAAATTGATATAAATTATTTAATGAGTTGTTACTCACAATCTAAAATATTCTGTAGAAAATCAGTATAATTCACAGAAAGACAATTAAATTTGCTAAATAATGATGTTATTATGATTTAATATGCTTCAATCGCTCAATAACTGTAAAATTTCTATTTCAAATTTTCTCTAAAGGTGGCCACAACTGGAGCATCTACCCTATTGAAATGAAAATAAATTCAAAACTTTTTTTTCAAAAAATTAGTCTACTGAGAAAGGGCTAAAAACAATCTCACATAAGTAATTGGACACTTTGAAGATTCAACAAATGTAAACAAAAATATGCAAATAATCGAACATTTTAATACTTTGTTGGGTATCCTTTAGCTGAAATCACACTTTTAAAACGTTTTGGCATGAATGCAACTAGTTTTTTGTGTAAGAATGTTCAATTTTGTTTCATTTCTCTGTTAATACTGTTTTAAGTTGTTCTTTCGAAGAAATATCCATGTTTTCTAGTTCTTTTCTCCAGTTCATGGCGCACATTTTCAATTGAGTTTAAATCTGGAGAATATGGTGGAGTCTTGATAACTTTGGAACAGTTGTACAGCAGCCATAAGCGAACATTTAGGGCTGTATGTTTGGGATCATTATCTTGATACAAGTTGAATGCATTTTGAATTCCAAGTTTTTGGGCAGATATTTTCATTTTTCAAGCTTTCTTTCAGGATATTTATATACTTATATTGGTCCATATTATTTCCAATGGAAACTAAATTTCACATACCAGAAGTAGCAAAACATCCCCAAGCCATTATGCTTCCATATCCATGTTTGACAGTTGACAATACATTTTTCAGATTGACCTCTTCGTTGGGCTTTCACCACACAGTTATTCGACCATCAGACCCAAATATGTTAAATTTTGATTCATCCACAAATATCACATTTTTTTATAAAACGATACATCCTTGTCTACCATGGATTTTGCAAAATCCAAGTGTAACTTTCTTACTCTTTCATTAATGAATTTTTTTCTTCTGGCAACTCTACTGTTGTATCCATATGATCTGATAACTTGTCTAACAGCTTCAGGGTTTATTTTTATTGCAAATCTGTTCTCTAATTCTGTTGCAAGTTTCACTGCGCAAATTCCTAGTTTTTTCTTGATTTTATGCATAATAAATCTTCGATTCCTGAGAGTTAGCTTGTGAGAAGCTCCTGATTTTAGTGCTTTTTCAACAGTTTCATGTAGTTTCCATCGTTTTATAATAGCAAAAACAGTTGAATGATTCACTTTAACAAGTTTTGCTATAGTTCTGATGCTTTTACCATCTTTAAAATGTTCTATGATTAAATTACGAATGGAATTTGATGTAATGTTGTAGCGTCCGGCCATGTTTGCTTCAAATATAGAAATGTAAACAAATTTACACGAATTAGTAGTAATTTCAAAGTGCAGACGATAATATTTGATATATATTTCCATTTATAATAAAAAATAAATAACAAAAAATTTAGTAAAGCTTTGAAGTGTCCAATTACTTATGTGAGATTGTTTTTAACACTTTCTCGGTAAATTAATTTTTTGGAAAAGAAGTTTTGAATATTTTCATTACAATATGTAGGTTTTATTATACGGAAAATAAAGTTCATATGAAAATATAACTAGATCCTTTAATATTTAGATGATGTTTTTTATAAGTAAGTTTCAGAAACACAAGTGTCCAAAAACAAATGTGAGCCACTGTATATTTTGTAACGAAAGATGAAATCCTCATTGTTACTCAAATGTTACTCAAATTCGAGCCAAGTATTTATTAATCATATCTTCTGCTAATTTTTTCTTTTCTGGTAAGCATGTTTTGATTGCAAATTACATTTTAAAGCCTAACCAAACAAAAAGTAGTGATAATTTTGTGAAGGGAACTATTTTAAGGGGAATTTTATGAAGGAACCTATTTCATTAAAAAGAATTTAAATTTTGTAAATAAGCCTGTTATTTGTTAAATTGGGATTATCAGTTCGTTAAATCAAAATTTTTTGTTCCATTATCGTCAGGAGCATTAAAAAATGCACTAAATCGAGAAATTCATTAAATTGGTGGCCGATTGTATTTTGTAAATCTTTAATATATAATTAATAATTCATCTAAAAAAACTCCCTTCCCCCCTCCCCCCTCCAAAAAATAAATTCTTTTTTGCTCCCTCAACTCACGAAGTTAACCTTTTTTAACTTTTCTGCTCAGCTGACTTAGTTCAGGGCTTGAAATTCAACTTTTCCCCAGAATATGGATCTTCCTCCCAACATTTTATAAATGGAGACGAGTTCAACTGTTCGTGGAGGAGAAGGAGGGGGGGAAGATAACCCAGTTATTCTTTTTGTGTCACCTAAATAACTACGGTAATACTGACATAACAAAATACTATAAATCAACAATTTGGAATAATTAACTGAAATGTTTATTTTAATTAAAATAAAAGAACAAAATCAAGCTTTATCCCCATATCTATTTTTCAACTTTCATCCAATGTCAATTGACAATTGGGTCGTAAATTTAGATTTTATCTAATTTTCTGTGCTAAAGCTGCTTTCACAAGGTACACTTTTGACAAACACAGAGCAACTTTTATAACTTTGGAAATAAGTTTAATCTCATGGTTATTAACAGAGACCCGGAGCCAGAGCGCTCCAAAGCTATGTTTTCCCTGGAGCTGGAGCTCTAAATTTCCCCCTGCTCCAGGGCTCCTTTAGTTTTTAATATTCTTTTAAATCTTTTTTTTCCCGTCTTTTAAGTTTCCAGGCTTAAAATATTTTACTTACATCATTTTTCAGTATTCTAATTATATCATTTTTTAGGGTTTTTTTTTTTATTAGAGATGAAAAACTTTTCAAAACATGGTAACCCTACTTTACTTTTACTTTCTACTTGATCTAAATGACAAAACTATTTGAAAACAAATATGGCCTCCTGTTGTTTACATGTGTAGTTGTACAATTTTGGTTGTTTGAAAAGTGTAGAAGAAATTTAAGATTTTTGTGTTTAAAATTCCACCAAACTTTCTATTTTAAAAGTAAAAGCTAAAAGATGTCATGTTGTCTGAACAAGCATTTCAAGTTTCATGAGAAGAAAAATGCATTTTGTCGGATCTTTAATGAAGGTAAAGGAAGAAAGAATTTGTGAGCAAAAAATTAAATGTATAAATTAAAATCTGCAACTCAAAAGCGCAAAGTCTGAGCCGAGCTGGAGCCACAGTATTTTATCTAGGAGCGGAGCTCGAGCTGGAGCATCAAAAATTGTTCGGCTCCGGGTCACTGGTTATTAATAGTGGTGTACCGTATATTTTCAGACTCAGGCCAAATTTATAGTAGTAAAAGAAATGCCCTGTCTACTGATAATGTAGAACGTTTGGTGTTTTTGCACCATAAATTGAAATATAATAAATTTAACTATTAATTTTTTTATTACATTTATTGTATTTTCAGTTACTTTATCCAAAATAGTAGTCTTTTCTGTTTTCCTATATATTTAAAACGAACTTATTTGTATAAATGTGAAACTAAATTTTAATCTGGAATTATTTTATGAGGGTTTTTGTTCTTAACTTTTTCTATATTTTGTAGACATATTGTTAAATACCGAGTAAATAGTTTTATGAATTATTGCATATATTATACATTGACATTCGAATAACTTTTTACAGATCAGTTTTAAATTCATTTGCTTAAAAAATTAAATTCTTCCAACTATTCGGTATTAGCCGAGTACTCTGCCAAAATTTTGCCGAGTATTTACCGAGTACTCAGTACGGCTCTAGTTATTAACTTGTAAATGGAGGGGGGATCAGAAATTGGGTTAGTAGCCAGTGGCCAGTAGACTGTTTTATTAGTGGCCACTTTTTAAAGTGTCCAACTATAATGTTTCAAACTTTCTTGACATCTAAATAAACCATAATTGTATATAAACTTATTTTTCTATAAATCTGAATATTTTATACTGTCAAACGGTTCATGACAGGAATCGGGAATAAGGAAAATTTCCTTAAGATCAGAAAGCCTATTATCACATTTTTTTTTTTTTTTTTTTTTTTTTAAGAACATATTTATGGATTATTTGTATATGTTCATAAACACACATTAATCAAATTTATTTACGTTCTTTATATAAAAAATAAGTTAACCCGGCAGGACGCGTGCTGTGAAACGTAACACGAGAACGGGCATGGGGTGTCAGCACACCCCAAACATATTAAATAGGCATAAATATGAAAAAAACTTTAGAATTCTGTCTGTTAGTGAAATTCATGATAAGTACACTCTTTCTCGTGAAAAATGATAGCTAAAATGTTAAATTATCGTTAATTAAAAAAAAAAAAAAAAAATTAAAAGCACTCACCGACAGCAGACTAATATTTTCTGACGTGGGGTGTCAAGTACCTGTCCTGCCGGGTTAATCAAAATTCCAACAACGTGTATTAGGGATGCACAATGTGTGGCCTGTGATTTCATCAATGAATAGTGCAAAAAATTGCAGTTTTTGCTCGTATGTCGCAAAACAAAAAAAAGTGAATTTCATTAATTAGTCATATGAAAATCAAATTTATCGATCTGATGCAGGAAAATTTGTGAATTTCGTCAATTTATTGCAGGGAAAATTTTTGTGAGTATCATCAGCAGGGTTGCTGGCTTTTAGCCAGGCCTCGTTTTAACCACTTAAAAAAAAAAAAAAAAAAAAAAAAAAAAAAAAAACAGCTGTTATTGAAAAAAGGCAGATTTTATTTTTAAAAGTTGGTTTACAGCTAATTTATATTAAATTTGGATCAATTAATTTTCAGTACACTTAAATATTTTCTACTAAAAATATTATAAATTTCTATTAAATTTTGCAAAATAAATAAGTCTTTATAACTGCTAGAAGGCAACTGTGAAGGAATTATGTCTCAAAAAAAAATTATAAATATTGAAAAGAATAGAAGTTACTCTTCAAACTGGTGTTTTAAAATTTTATATTACATAGCTCCACATTATTTTAAAGATTATATTTAATTAAACAGTGACAAAATGTAACACATCAAAATGGAAAAATTCTTATGTGGCCATATGGAGAGATTAAGTTACAAATGCTAAAAGAGAAATTAGAGAGGATGTAATATTTGAGGAAAGTTTGGTACATAAGTGTGTAAAATAAAGAGCAATTAAATTTAAATAAACACAACTAAAATTTTCTAAATAAAATTTTGAAAAGCATGTTTCTATGCATATTAATGCATATGCTATTCATAATATTGTTTTTAGTGAGAAATGGTGTTTTTATTGTGACTATATATGATTTTAAATGTTTATGAGAAGTAAAATAGGACTTTTATATTAATTCTTAAAATTAGTTAATAATAAAACATGTAACTAAGTAACCATTGTCCTCTTTAATTTTATAAAGCATTAAAAAAAGGGGGGGGGGTGAAAGGGGTAAATGGTCAGTGTAAACCAGATAAAGCAGTTGGTATGGCACTTTTAAATTTTAGCTGACCTGACTCCCTGTGGCAGAATGTGCGCGACGAGCGTCGCAGACGTTTCAAGGCTCCTGCAGACCAAAAACATGTAATACACAGCAGAAGAAAAAAAACCGGGGTGAAAGCGTTTGCTAAGTGAGAACGGTCTGAAAATTAAAATCTGTCATCGGTCCAAACATTTGGAAATAAAAAAGAAATCATTGAAAAATATCGCAAATTATGACAAGTGATTGAAAAAAAAAAAAGCTTTTTTTTTTTACTCTTTGAAACTCTAATTTCGTCGAAGGATCGTGGTGAAACGCGAATTTCGTCGAAGGATCGCGGTGAAATGCAAATTTCGTCGAAGGATCGCAGTGAAATGCGAATTTCGTCGAAGGATCGCGGTGAAATGTGAATTTCGTCGAAGGATCGCAGTGAAATGCGAATTTCGTCGAAGGATCGCGCTGAAATGCGAATTTCGTCGAAGGATTGCGGTGAAATGTGAATTTCGTCGAAGGATCGCGGTGAAATGGGAATTTCGTCGAAGGATCGCGGTGAAATGGGAATTTCGTCGAAGGATCGCGGTGAAATGCGAATTTCGTCGAAGGATCGCGGAGAAATGCGAATTTCGTCGAAGGATCGCGGAGAAATGCGAATTTCGTCGAAGGATCGCGGTGAAATGCGAATTTCGTCGAAGGATCGCTGAAAAAACGGGAAGTTTGCAAAGACTCGCATAAAGAAATGCCATCAAAGAATTGCGTATGAAACACATTTCGAGAAATGATCACGGGAAGAACGCGAATTTAGTCTAAAGGCCGTTGAAAAAAAGAAAGTTTAGTCGAATGATCACAAAAAAATGCAAATTTTGTCTAAGGGACATTGAAATAATGAGAATTTCGTCACAGGATCGCAGAAATAACACAAATTTCGTCAAAGGATCGCGAAAAAAAAAAAAAAAAAAACGCAAATTTCTTCAAGGACTGCGAGAAAACGCAAATTTCTTTAAAAGATCGTGATCGTAATTTTTTTTTTTTTTTAATTTTATACATCACTTGCTGTAGTTGTTGAAGTTTTAAAATTTTCCCTACATTTTGCAGAAAAATTTTCTGCTTCATTGAAAATTTTGAATTTTAGAATTTTTTAGATTTAGCATCAATATGTTTCGGGCTTCTTTGAATTGCTGATCTATATTTTCCTTCCATACAAGGATTTAAGTTAAGTTCACATTCACAGAACTTAGGCCATACAATGCAACACAGCAGTTAGAATAATCAAAACTCGTGAATGTTAAGGGATTACTGTATTTTAAACCCTGACTAATACTATTCTTTAATGATTCAATTTATTATTCATTAATAGTATGTTTTGATAAATATTTCTGTTAAATAGGATATTGGCAGAAATGTTCAAGAGAAAGAAAATAACATATTCAAAACGACATGTCCGCCGCTTGATTAACAGGGACATATCTCGGTCAGAGTCTCATAAAATAGTTCTGAATACATGAGGAACCTTTCTGAATACCTGTCGGAGACTACAAGCAACCTTATAAGGCCCCAAAGTTTGGAACCTTCAAAAACGTTTGGGACCATATCAAGCTCAGAGGAATCTGAAGATGAAAGATTTTTACATAGGGAGCCTTTCCCAGAAACACCTGATTTAGGACAACCTTCAGCTTCAAAAACACCTGATCTGTCTTCGATTTCAACAACACCTTCAGGTAGTTAATAATTAAAATGCAAATCTCTGTTAATTAAAATGCAAATCTCTAATAATTAAAATGCAAATCAACTAATGCTGTCACTACCGACGTTAATGGGCTTTTGTCTTTCTTCGTGAATATTAAGAAAACTGCTGCATACAAAAATATAAAAATTGGTTGTACAGTAGACTCCCTTAAATCTGCCATTCTGAAACTTACAGTCCAAATGTAGAAAAGCAAAATTACAGAAATTTGTAGTTTTATATCATTCTGTATGTATTTCAATATGTAATTCTCAATAATGACTGAATTTGTAGTTTTTCATAAAGGAAGTATAAATTAATTTCTGAAAAAAATCAAGATATTGTCAGTAATAATTGCAAGCTTTTTATCAAATATATTTATGTGTTAATCAGGTATGTATGTATTTTGCAGGAAAATATTGAAACATTCTTTAATAGGTCCCAGGAAAATATCACAATTATACCTGTAAAAGGAGATTCTAAACAAACCATTTAAAAATGTTTTAAAATAAGGCCTTTTTATGAACAGTGTGCTTGCTTGTTTTTTTCAACTACCATTTGTGGAAATTAGTGATACTTTTTATGCCTGATTTTTCTGACTGATGACCTGTTAAAAATTTTCCTACATTTAAAAAACTGAACATAACTACCCCTGGTTTGTGAAGACAAAATTATTTTTCCTGTATTTCCCTCCCCCTCTTTTAGCCAATTCTTTTTTATTGCTGCATGTTCTTTTTGTATTAGAAGGTATCGTGTCATCGACTGGGAATTTTTAGAAGTCTACCGTGATGTGAATTTTATGAACACACGATCCTAAGTGTATGTGAATGAGACAGCAACTAGAAGGTGCGGCAGAAGATCACAAATTTTAGTAAGTCGTGTTACAAATACGTTGATTACATCAATTGGTCGTTCTACTATATCCATCGTTTATAGATAAAAATCATAAATTTTGGCATTATAACATTAGCAGCATTTTAGTCACTAATTTCGTCACTAGTTCATTATATCATGAAATTTGTCGATTGTCCATTAATAACAATCATATTTTCGGCAGTCACTTCCAGTTAAAAAAAAAAAAAAAAAAAAAACTGATTTCGTCAGTTAGTTGCAGAAGTATTAAGTGAAAAAAATATAGCTTAAAAAAACAAAATTAAGTACAACTTCTGAAATGCTAATATTTTATTCCTGACATGTGTTCAAAATTCTTGAAATAGTCAGAAGAGAACTTTAAATAATTTACTCTTGATATAGTTTTTGCAATGTTGATGTCTGTGATATTTCTTACTAAAACATGTGTAGCTGTATTTACATATAAATAAAATTCCTTTACTTTCCTGAAAAAAATCATATACATCATTATCCTATAATATTTTTGAAGAGTCATTTCTAGGCTTGCATTTGATATGTGCAGATTTCTATTTGACTTAATTGCTTTGTGACTTTTTATTTAGATAGGGAGAAAGGAAAAAAAATCTACAAAATTAATAAAGTTGGTTGCAAAACTTGAATTCAAAGTTGATAAATTAGTCAACATCAACATTAGATCTATTTATGGAAAAATTCAGTGAGCAACAGATAATTTCGATTGACACTATTGCCAGTGAGCATAGACTTCCTCAGTTTCCTCTTGAGGCCCCTGAAGCTGTAGAAGAACTATACTTGGGGAAGACCTTAGTTGACAATGGTGATTATACTGAGCGAGCCATTTTACCGACTCTGGCGTTGTAGGATTTCCATACTGGGAGATATAGCGATGAGTTTGGTGCACAGAAAATCCTTTTTCGGATTTAATTTATATTATTCGTTTACTGCTGAAGTATATTCTTGGATCGCCAGACTGTTTATCGTTGTTTGGAGGAATAAATTTGCGCGAGTTGAATTTACCAATTTGTTTTTTTTCCCGTTCCATGCAGATTTTTTTTTTTAATTCCTGAAAGAATTCCAGTTGATGATAGACAGCCAAAATACATTTAGAATAAAATTATTTTATAAAAAAATGAAAAATCCCCTTTTGGGACGCCGGCTGGTGAGGGGCCAGGGAAGGCCACCGCCTCTCTCTGGATTTTGAAAATTAATTTTAAACGAAACTTTTTTCATTTCTGATTGTTAAAAATGAAAGATAAAAAACTGCCTTGCCTTCCTCAACCCCTACCATGGCAAATAATTTTTAATACTTTTTCTTTAAATTTTCTTTTTACATTCACGTGTTTTTAATTTATCCAAAAGGGATCAAAGACCCTGTGGCGGGAATTTTTTTTCTTTTTTTTTTTGAAATGTCAATTTTGTTAAATGTTTGTAGAAATATATTTTTGAATAGTTACTATTTTTTAATTGTTGTATTATTTTATTGCTTCTGAGTATGTTTAAAAATTGTCTTAAATGGAGAATTTTGTCAATTTTTTTTTTTAATTTAGCTTATTTCATACTTACATTCTGCAGCGGGCAAATGTAGCCATAGACCTCAGCCATCCAACAACAAAAAGAAATATTTAAAAATGTGCAAATGCAAACGAGATATTAGAAAAGTAACTTTCCCATTGGTTTAACATTAACTCACGTGTAAGGCTCCTGTTCCTACAGGCGAAGACACTCGCGAACTAATGCTAACCCTATGGGGAGGTTATTTTCTAATATCTCGTTTGCAACTAGGAATTTTTAAATATTTTTTTTGCATTGGATAGCTTAGGTCGATCTCTACATCAATCTTTTTTTTTTTTTTTTTTTTTACTTTTTCGATTTTGGTTGCAGATTTTATGGTTAATATTTTAAGTGATTTGAAAAATTTTCACAAGATGCCATAGTTTAATTAGTTTGAAATTTTGTGTAAAACTGATTATTTTAACAACTTTCGATATAGTTTGAAAGTTTATCCCCCCCCCTCTTTTATTTAAACTTGTTGTTAAAAATTATAGAATGTTTTTTATAAATTATCTTTATTTTTTATCAATATATTTCTGGTTAAATTGTGGTCAAATTCAGAAATGAGTCTCATTGCAAGTGAAAATTTGTCACATTTTGTTGGTAATTTAAATTTTCATGAGCAGTTTCATCGTATCTTGTGGTGATGTTCCTATTAATAAATTAAATCAATAAATGGATTGACTAATAGCACTATTAAATCGAAAAGTTTCAGTACTTGTAAAGTGACTATTAAATTGCTTGCAACGGCCACTTTCCTATGAGAAAATTGTAAAATTTGGGGATGGGGGGGGGCGAGGAGTTAGAAATATTTTCAGTTTTTGCTAAAGGGAAACTTGCACCCATGCTGACCAACCCATAAGCAGAATTTTCTGTGTCAGTCTGCAGCAAACTAAAATTTATCTGCGACCCATTAAGCCTATTATCATAAGAAATAACAGAAACACTTAAAGTAAGCAAAATTTCCATTTATAAAGAAAATATAATATAAGGATACAACAAATACCATAAATCTAGAGACTTAAAGCAAATTTCAGTCATTTTTTAAGCCCAGCATTTCTTTTTAAGTTGGTGAATTAATCTGCAAGGTTTAAAATAATCTGCAGCGCCCGCTTCCGCGCTTCACTGTTTCTGCTACTGGGCTGACCAATACATTCACAGGCAAATTGTACGTAAAATGAAAACTGCAATGATTAAGTGGTTAATAAAATGGATGTAAATTAAAACTTTTATTTAAATGAATTTCATTCTACTGTAGGTAAACAAGATATACCATTTACAACTAGTCACAGATGTTTAAATAATAAAATGATATGCTGGTTAAATTCAAATAGATAACTTTTTGATTTTGTGTATTTTTGATAAAATAAAATTTCTTTGAGTTACCAATGATTGAGAAGTTTTAGTCAAATATGTGATCTTGGCTAACATACTGATGTAATTAATTTAGCCCACACAGTTTAATTTTTATAGGCATAATTAAATTTACTTAAGGTTTGTTTATGATTACCTAAAATAAGATACATTTGTATCTTCAGTTGAAACATATGTGGTAAATTTCTAAAGAATAACAATTTCTTTCATTTGGAGAAACTTCCCAGCCCTGTTATGCACCTGTAGTATAGAACCCTTATAAAGACAACTCTAAAATGACATTGATTACCTTTTCTGCGGATATACTAGTTTAATAAGCTTCTGTAATTAATTAGTATCATTAATGTTAATTCAAGTTTTTATTGCTATATTTATATATAGGTTAATGAGCTCAGGAAACTGGGTGGTCTATATGCAAAAATATTTGCATTTTCACCTTGGCAACGAAACTGATTTGCCTATTTGATATACATATTTTTCACATGCTAATTAGTCTTTCCCAATATTTTTTAAAAGATGCACATGGTATGAGTTTTTTTATATTTAACACAAATTATGGTGTCCTCATGATCAGGTCAAATGTCCTTGTTTTCTGTAGATAGTGCGTATATTGAAGGCGAATTACCCATTTAAAAAAATTTAAATGATCAATTAGCATAACCTGACCAGGTGGCCAGCTGAATCAAATTAGCTATTCCGTCAGATGTAGATAAATCTTAGAATTTAATATTTTTCAGAAAATGAGGAAATTTTCTGGTCACACAATATCCATTGGCCACTGTATGAAGTTGTTAGACTAAATTTTGAGTTCAGATTTAAAAAACTGTCAACCAATAATACTTAATGAATATTTGGCATTTTTTATGTTTTTATCTTGTTTTTTCTCCTAAATGAGATATTAGCAAGCTCGATAAGTGTGTTATAAGAGGAATCGTCATACATGAAAAAATACCATATGTGTATCGTTAATAATGAAAATCGGGGAATTCTGAAAAAGATAGTCAGGGAAATCATGGAAAAATCAGGGAACTTTTTTTTTTACAATTTCTGTAGACACCCTGCAAGAAGTTGTATTGAGGGCAAAAAGGTTGCTGTTTATGTGATGAAGGGCTAGAAGGGTGCTATTTCTTAACCAAAGCGCAGGCAGGCTGCAGCCACCTCTCCCTGAAACTGTCCAGGAGATAATCTTTGTGCTTATTACATTGTAGCAATCTAAAGGTACACAGACTTTCCAAAATAAAGTCAATGAATGAAAACACAGCTTTAGTTTTCTCTAAATACATCTGGTCATTATATAGGGTGTTGGTGAATTCGACCTACACATTCAGAAGGGTGATAGTAGACATCAAGAGGATGAAAAATTGTCATAGAACAAGGGATCACAAACAATTTTTAAGTGGGAGAAAATAGCAAACATAGTTATGAAGGATGTAACATTGAGGGGAATGAAAAAGGCCAGTAATTAGTAGAAAAAAATTTGATGTAAAGCAGGATTACAATGGCATTACAGTTCAATGTCAGAAAGGTGATGGTGAGACTTTTTATAGGAGTTTTTCCAAGTTGCAGTCACAAATGTCATTGAGGCCGACACTGACAGATGAAGAATTGCTGGATGCATATACTTGGTGTGCTGGTGATCACTGCTGAAGCGATAATTTGTGTTGTCAGATCGTCCAGGTCATCCACACCACATCTGTCTGATAAACAACCAATTTCAGATGGTTCCAAATGAAAAAATAGAAAAGATTGATCGGCATCTATTTTTGTGATTGTCACTGGCTAAACATTGTTTGCAATCCCATATTCTATGGTAATTTTTCTTCCTCTTGCCTCCTCTTTGATTTTGTCTGTCGAATTCAACAACATCCTGTATATCATAAATGTTCAACTGGACTCTATTGTAGTATTATCTTGCAAGTATAATGGAAATTTAATCTTTTATTTATTTTTTCTCCTAGATGTTGTTAGTTTATTTTTTCCCACTGCTACGAATGAAGACCTTAAGGAACCCATAACAGACATGTCTACGGCATTGCAAAAAGAAGCTGCAAAAGAGGAAGAGTGCCGAAAGTTTAATTGTTGTTGTACATTTATTATTTTTTTTTTAAATAAATTTTATAAATTTAAATTGCTTGGTACTTACTAATTCTTTTTTAGATTTTCTAAATATAACGTGGTTCAAAAAATTTTTTCAATCAATGTAAGAAAATAGATTTGTTCACCTTACATGTGTAGCGTACTTTTTTTTTTCCCTTTTTTCTCCATGTAAATGAAGAAAAGAACTTCGGTTCTTCAGTAACTCTTTTTTTTTAATACAAAGAGAAATTCAGCAGATTAAAGTAAAATCTCGATATTAGCATTAAAATTTTTATAATTTATGCAGATAATAACCAAACCATTCAAAATAATATTTATCTTGAAAAATTAATCATTGTACTTCATGTAAGTTCATTAGATATAGTTGGATAATCGTATAACTTAGCAAACTGTCTTCAATTCTGTTTTGATTTAATGAACCTATTCATTTATGGTTAGTTTATTTGTTTTTAATACTTTCTAAGTTGCAAAAAGAAATTAACACTCATATGTACAGTTATATTTAATTTTATTGTATAAATAACTTAAAGTAAGTATAAATTTACGAGTTTAGCTCCAAAAAAATTTCCTTTTTTTTTCCGTATTTCCCACTTTCATGTCTGAAGACAAGATAAAACTAAAAGCAAATTTTACTTTTAATTTAGATTTCAACTGGAACAAAATTATGTATCTTGCATACAAATATTCACTTACATACATGCTTCTGTATTACTGTAATTTCCGGTGTATAAGCCGCGGGTAATTTAAGTCTGTTTCAAACTGGAAATTTTATTTAAAAAGGGTAGTCAAATAATTGTTAAGCAGAAGCAAGATACATTTTATTTAAAAACAATTCTGGTAGAAAACTGAATTCTCTGAGCCGCGGCTTATACACCGGAAATTTCGGTAACTATACTAAAATTTCCATATAAATAGCAAATTAAGTACTTTTTTTTTTTTTTTTTTTTTTTTTTACTTCCAAATAGTATATTTCAAGACAATTTCATAAAGCATGAATTACTATTAAGAAATCATGTCATAACAAAAGTTGGCAACTATGTTTAAATTCATACAGATCACGAAAGTGCTGATTTATTTTATTTGTCATGACATACCACATGAGACATAAAGTTAAAAGTATGTACAACGTAGACTGAACTGCAGTAGAGTTTCTACATCACCTGGAAAAGTCTTGGGACTTTAGAAAATTGCTTATCTTCAATATTTTGTCCAAAATCTGTTGTAAAATTTAATATTTCATGGTGATCATCAAATAAGTGAAAGCTTTTTTCTACATGATGATATTTCGTTTAAATCACCCTCATCCAGAAATTCCTACGTTTGCCATACTCACCTCTACAGTTTTAAAACTGCAATGCACATTTTAGTATTTTTGAATAATGCAATATTTATTTTACCACCAGCATGCACAGTGAACTCGCCACCACTAAAAATTTCTTAAATACTTGTAGTATTTCATATTAATTATGTAACTAGCACTTTTTTAATGTCACTAATAATAAGCTAGAAGTAGCTCGGAGTCGTTCGGTAGCTTCATCCTGATGGGCCGCCGCGGCGAGCGGCCCATCTTCGTCCGCAGCCCTTTATTCTTCTACTCTACTCCGACTCTTTTGCGGAAGCAAGATTCTTAGGTCCCTAGCCACTTCCCGAGTAAGAGACTCTCTAGCAAAAGCCAGATTGAAAAAAAAAATTAAAAATTGAAACCGGACAAATTTAAAAGGGAAATTACACAAATTAAAGACACCGAAAAGCGGGAAGGGTTGGTCTTGGGGCGATGAAGCTACCGAACGACTCCTAGCTACTTCGAGCCCATTATTAGATGTACATTAAAAAGGGGGGAGGGAATGTGTCAAGAAAAATAACATCTTAAGAACCTACTGCATTTGCATGCTGCTGTTAATATTGTGGTGAGCATTATTTAAAAATGTTTGCATTTCAGTATTTTGAAAAAAAAAATCACTTAACCTACCTCCAAAAGGAAATATCCTCATTTAAAAGAAAGAAAAAATGTGCAACCAAAATCAAAAATGTAAAAAAGTTCCTTTGTAGAAATCAACCTCAGTTATCCAAAATATGTTGGAATGCACTCGAACCATCTTAGCCCTTTCTCTTCCCTTCCACCCTTTCCCCAGAACTTTTAGTTTGAAACAAGTAATATGGTAAAGTTGCTATTTAAATTAAAGTTAAAGAATCTTTTTTGTCTAATTCAAAAAGCACTTTTTTTAAAGGATTTGCAGAAGCTGGTATAGTATTTTATAGCAGAAAATAACATTTCTAGAAAACTTGAAAGCAAAACTTAAATTTTGTTTTAAAATTGCATTATGTTTTGATTGTAATGCAGCATTGTGTACCAAGTTTTCACTAGGACATAAAGGAGGTGCAAAGGGAAGTAATTTTTAATGGAATTCCTAAAAATATACTACGACACTCTAGTACAGGCCTTAATATGCTAATTACTAATTATGTGTTTTAAAGTTTTCTGAAATTGTATGAACATATGCAAGATTTAAAACCAGATCAGTGAAAGTAGCTAATTTTGTGTGCATGGAGGGGTGTCAGTTTGTCAGATACAAAGGAATATTAGTATATGATGGTAAAGTAAATTTGCCATCAAAAACATCCCTTTAGAAAGCATTGTAGTGCTTTTTTTAAAGGGCAACTTCTCTAGATTTTCATTTTAGAGCATTTAAGAAAATGTAACATGTACCACTTGGTCTTTAAATGTCTCGTATGTGCTATTAAGAACGAAAATTACACAATTAACTTTAGGTAGTGTATTGCAATTAATTTATGTTCTGATTCTATTAAATCAATTCTGATAATATGTGCAAAAATTTTAGCATTTAGTTTGGTATTTGTGTTTCACATTTAGTTTTGATATGTGTGTTATACAAGCTTGCTGTACTGGCAACTAAAATTGGGTGATGCCACTCTGCCTCTGGCATAATTAGAATAAAAAGAAAACAAAGTAGAAATTAAAATGGAATGGAAAGAAAGCTAAATACAGCTGTCATGTAAACAACAATCATTAATTCATCAAAATTAAAAATGCTTCAAAGTAACTTTACATTTGAAAGTTTCTTTTAAAAACACAAAAAATCTTTCTGAAAGTGAGGGTTTTTTTAATTAAACTTTTCTTTTTTAAGCAACAAGGTTAGTCAACAGAAAGTCTTAACATTATAAAGAGTGTAACATCCTGTATTTCTTTCTAAATAAATTACCCTTTTTTCTTATACAGAAATTTTCTATTATAGTGAGCTCTGAGAAATATGCAAGACTGAAAATTCAGTTTAAAAAAATGCATATAATGTAATATATAACCCTCTCCTTCCTCAAAATGTAAAATAAAAACTTTTTTGTGTTAAATTTGTTATTCTGCAATAACAATACATTAAAGTAAAAAAAAAAAAAAAATAAAAAATGCAACTTTTCCTAGCCCAAAGTAGCACATCTTTTTTTGCACTTTTAAAAGAGTTTTTTTTTTTTTTTTTTTTTTTTTTTTTTTTTTTTTTAAATCTTGCACACTATATTTAATTGCAGATAGGCTGATATCAGCCTGTATCTCTGCCACAATTAAGTATTCCAAATTTCTTCTTTGCTGCCTCCCATATTCATCCTGAAATCCTCCTGTGAACGATTCGCAGGTTTATAACCTTGAAGTATCCCAAAATCTTCCCTGTGATACATCCCATAAATTTCCCGGGGAGTTTTTATGACCTTGAAATATCCCAAATTCCTCCTAAATTGCTTCCCATACACTTCCTGAGGAGGGTTTTAAAGCATACACTTGTGTGACCTTGAAGTCTCCTAAAGTGCTCCCAATTTCAAATCCTCAAATCATCCTCAGATCCTCCTGGGGAGGAACGTTAGGGAGGTCCTGAGGAGCTCTCCAGGATGCTATAAGGCGGACATTTACGGTTCCTGAGGACCTCCTGATGACAATTTTCTGCATCCTCAGGGATGCCTTGGGGATGAGGATAGTGGATTGTCAATACTCCCCAGGATATCCCTGGGAGGCAAATGTGCTATATGGGACTACGGACGTTAAAAAAAAAAAAAAAAAAAAAAAAAAAACTTTGCACCAATATTCGTAAAATATAGGGTTTACATTGACATTTTTTGTATTGAAACTTAAATACTGAAAAAAATATTGCTATACATTCTAATTATCTTAAACAGAACGACAATACTTCAAAACTATTTACTTTGTTTGGGAAAAATGAATTGTGAAATTGCAAACTATTTTCTATCAATATTGCGTAAATATGTGCAAAATTTAAATGAGAAAAATATATTTCTCAGAATTTATAAGACGAATATTATTTTAGGATGAAATTGTGGTTCTATAAAAAAAGGAAACCCAATTACTCAATTACTCCTGGTTTTACACATGAGGTATGCTTTAATTCCTTCAAGGGCGGTAGTTCATTTTTGGACCACCTAAATTTAATTCATAAATGTCACATTGGCCCCATAATATTGAAATGAAATTTTTTTTATGAGGTACTTAAGCAAAAGCTTTTGCTTCTTTTGAAAAAAATTTGTTTTCAAATTCCAGTGTAAATCACTCTTTTCAGCATTTTATGAATAGAACTACATTGCCCCTGATACGGTTAAGAAGCTTTACATTGCTGTATCAATTATTACTATAAGATGAAATAAATTTTTGTATTTTCACATCCCACGGTATTGATAACGCAATAGAATATTCATTGTTATATATAATTGAAAGTAGGTTTTATTTTCATAACTTTTATTTTATATATCACAAACAAATAAAATATATTAATTTTAAAAACGAAAGTGAAAATTTTGCACATTGAAAAAAATGAATATATTGAATAATGTGTAGAAAGGTATTTAACAATAAGTTTTAATGTTGAATACGGCTAAATATTTTCACACTATCACGTTTATAATTTTATTAGGATTAGGATACTACTACAGTGAAATAATAACAAAACTTAAGACAAAATAATACTCAATGACAAGACATATTTTCTTAATATGACTCTTGACACCAAATAGGCTAAATAATAATTACATTATTCTATGAGATTATGGCAGCCTTCATAAGTGTTTCAGAATTTACGTTTGTGCCAACCTGCTATTAATTTTTCTTAATCCCTTAATTCTCGCTCCCGTCATATTCACGGGCTAAGTCTTTTTTTTAGATTTAGTCAGATTTATTTGATTCCCACCAGTTTTATAAACTAGTGTAATTAGCTTTATTATGGTATATTTTTACCTGTCGTTAAATGAGGTGAATATTTCTTTTTCAAAAAAAGTGGTACCAATTAGCAAATTGAATTTTTAAACCGTTATTTAATGCGACCGTTAAAGGGTTAATATTCGAGTTAATTTGACCTTTGTTTAATACGTTTCAATCCATAACTTTTTTTTTAAGAAATTAAATTAAAAAATTATTAAAGCAGATAAATTAACGTCTGAATTCCATTTTTTAAATTATTAAAGTTATATATATATAATATATGTGTACCTTTAATAATTATAGAAATTAAAAAAATTACACCTGTAATTAAATAAATAAATATTAAGCAAATTAATTTCTGTATTAAAACGTTGTTAACCTCGGAAACATTAATCAACATATTACAGAAGATTAGTGGGAGCTTTGCAGCTAAGAGAATACTTAAATTTCATAGTGGCAATATGCACTGAGAAGTACCAGTGTCCAGTTTGAACCCTGTACTACACTATGAATATGCTGACGGCACGTGAATATGATGATATTGATATTTAGATATTATTTATGCACACTGAAATCTAAACAGACCAGCATTTACTTGAACAGAAAAACTGATGTTAACACGAAAGTACAATTTGTGACATTTTTTTATATCATTAAAAATCAACTATATAAATTTTCCGGCATCAGTGACAAAATATTTCCCTTTAAAAAGTGTTTTCTTAACATTATAATCAATCCGTGACTTTAATCCTTAGATTTTAAATTAAACAACATGTAAACAGAAATTTTAATCACTCGAAATGTCAGGGGCTACCGAGAGAACCTCCAAGATTATGTAGTAATACGAATGCAATGTCTTAACTCGTTGAAGGGAGTAGGATTTTTTTTAATTTCTCTTAATTTCAATAACGCTATCTACCAGAACTTTTTAACTAATTTGAATTAAATAACTATGCAAATAAAGCTGTAAAATTTCATTTTCTTATTTTTAAATATCGTTTTTCGAAAATTTTGGATTAAATTCAACATTACGGAATCGCAAATGATTGTGCGCTTAAATGTAATGTTAGGTATTTATCCAATAGTTAAATATAATGTTTCAAAATAATTTTCACGAATAATTACAATTAAAAAGTAAAACATTTTTTCTTAAAATTTAAACAGCCGTTTGTTAACAAAATATAGAGAAAAAATATCTTCCACCTGCAAAATCCCAATTATTATGTATATCAGCATTAAAGATTATGAACATATGCTTTCAGCATAAAATACATCATTAATCTCATTATTTGTATTAAAAATAATTTTTAATTTAGCGAGCAAACTGAAATGTGTTACTCGGCTTATCGTTGTGGAGGAAAAAAAATAAATAAACGTGTAATTTCTGCTTCAGTATCAATATAAATTATTTAGCACTTCTGGATCATTTCGTATAACTTCTTTGTGATACAATTACAAAATTTTCAATTATGCTATTGTAAGAGAAGATTTTTATGAAAAAATAGAAATTAAAAAAGTGATTTTATAGCAAAAATAAAATAGACATTTAAACACCCCTTGAAACTTGTGAAATATTAACACCTTGCACTCGTATGTCTAGTCTGACTAGACATCATCTTTTTTTGAAAAATTTGTTTTTACCACAGTAATAAAGGAATGAAATTTACCTTATTTAAACCTTTGCGACGAAAACCCGTTGCGTAATTTTTAATCTTTTTTAACCGGTTTAATAAAACAGAAAATTTTCTGTAATTAAATCGCTAACTTCTTATTGGACATGGTAAACTTTTTAATAAAATATAATTGGTGGGATTAATGAAGGATTCTGAGCACCTTAACACTTAACGGAAGGTCATTTTTTCGAAAACGAACACGAAATTTACTTTTACGAATATCATAACAAATTAAAACCTGCTCACAACCAATCTGAAACAATGGAACATTGTAATAATGTTAGCAGGTTCATGGATTTCCTAGCTGCGGGGCAACTTAACATCCAGTATAGAGGTAATGCGTGTTACTTGCAATGCGAGCCATGAAAAAATGATGTTTAGACGCGGATGGTGGACACGAAAGTAGAAGAATTAAGGTTTCTGAGTAAGAGAATAAAGATGTTAGTATAACAATAAGAAAAAAAAAGTTCCATATGATCCAAAAACTATCAGTCCGTAGACAGGCGAAAAATCTACCAAAGGGAAGCCCCAACATAAAAAAAAGACTTTTTACAGATATCATACAAAGATTAACTTAAAAAAAATAATGCAAAATACAGTCCAAACAACTTTGGAAAAGAATAAAAAATTAATTACATATTTACAAAAAGAATATTAATGCACAAGTTAAAATAACCAAAAGCGATAATAAAAAAACATAACTGAGAAGAGTTCAGACTAACTGAGCAGAAAAAAGCAGAATTTTAAGGGGAACGCGGGAAAGAGAGAGGACGGTGCCCTCCCAGTCTGGTAACTCGATAGAAAATGATGATAAAAAGATACCATCATAATAGAACAAAGGGACAGTAAGGTAATATAATTTAAATACGTGAAAAAAGCAAAATGTAACAGCAAAAAGAGTTTTTTTATATATATACAAAACTGACAAAACAAGACAAGGAAAAAAGGCAAAAAGTTTAACTGGGAAAGAAATTACTCTTCATTTACGTTAAGAAGGTTAGCAAGTTTGTCGAACTCGTTGATAATAACTATCATTTTTTGCATGGGGTTATCATATTTTTTGGTTTGAGTTGAAATATTTTTGATGCAGCTTAAGAATTTGGTGATTTGAATGACTTCTTTGAGTTCATTAAAAGTACGTTTAGGTTTAATTCTGCCCTTGTATTCGCAGGCAGTGCTCAAGTGTAATTCACCGAATTTACCTTCTATTTGGTAGTAAAAGCTTCGATTTTGATTGAAATGTAATGAATCTCATTTATTTTGTATATGTCCTCAAAGTTACTACGTGGAATAACATTAAGCATATAGAGTTGCATAGGATTTCCTGTTTTTCTATTTTTAAGCAATGAAGCCCTCGGGACTGCAAATCCATGCTCTTTAAGGCTATCTTCAACAACATCAGTGTAACAGGGGAGGCCTCCTAATGCATATTTTCTTAGGTCTCAACTGCCGAGGGTGAAGAGTTGTATATTTTTTCTTATTTTGATCTAACCATCTTTGTGTTAATCTATAGTCATTATCTGAAGTACATTGTATAACTAAACGTTCACCTTTTAGAGTAGGGATGCACAACCTGTGGCCCGCGGGCCAAAAAGAGCCGCGATGAGTTAATATGTGGCCCTCGAATTTCGTCAATTTATAGCTGAAAAAGATTGCAGTTTCTGTCCATACGGTTGCATGAAAAAATCGCGTCAGTTAAGAATCGCAAATTTTTTTGATCGGGTGCCGAAAAATCTCGTTTTTTGTTGATGAGGCGCAGAAAAATCGCAATTTTCGACGTTCGGATACGGAAAATGGCAAGTTTTGTCGATCGGGATCTGAAAAATAGAGAATTTCATTGGTCGGTCAATGAAATATCGCAATTTTTGTCGATGAGTCGCGAAAAAAATTTCAATTTTCGCCGATCGGACATGGAAAAATCACGAGTTTTGTCGGTCAGACGCGGAAGAATTGCAAAGTCCGTTGATCGGACACAGAAAAATCGTCAATTTTGTTGATGATGCGCGGAAAAATTGAAAATTTTGTTCATCGGCTGCGAAACAATCGTGAGTTTTTTCAGTCGCGAGAAAAAATCGCGAATTTCGTCAATTTGCCAAGGGAGAAAATTGCATATTTCGTCAGTCAGTTAATAATCGCGATTTTCGTCGATCAGGTACGTAAAAATCGCGAATTTTGTCGAAGAGGAACAAAAAAATCTCAAGTTTCGTTGATCGGCTTCGGAAAAATCGCATATTTTGTCTGTTTATAGCGAGAAAAAAATCGTGAATTTCGTTGATTGGGCGCGGAAAAATCACAAATTTCGTCGATCAGGCACGTAATAATCGCAAATTTCGTCGATCGTGATCCGAAAAATCGCGAATTTCGTTAGTCGGGTATGATAAAAGCGCGAATTTTGTCGATCAGGTACGGAAAAATCGCAAATTTCGTTGATTGGGCACGGACAAAATCGCGAATTTTACCGATGATGCACGGAAAAATCGAGGTATATCGCGAGAAAAAATGCGAATTTCGTCAATTTGCCACGGGAAAAAAATACAAATTTCGGCAGAGTCAGTTAAGAATTGCGAATTTCGTTGATCAGGCACGGAAAAATCGCGAATTTGGTCGATCAGCAGCGGGAAAATCGCGAATTTTGTCGATCAGCGGCGAAAAAAACGCAAATTCCGTCGATCGATCACGGAAAAATCGCAAATTTCATTGGTCGGACACGAAAAAAAATCGCAAATTTTGTCGAGCAAGCACGAAAAAAACTGCTAATTTCGTCGATCGGGTGCGGAAAATAGCTAATTTCGATCGACTTCGGAAGAATTGTGAATTTTGTCGATCAGGAAATAAATTTCGTTGATTGGGCGCGGAAAAATATTAAATTTCGTTGATTTGTCTCCTCCTCTTTTCTTCGTTCATAAAGTTCACATTTTTTTGGCACTAGCTACTTTCATGCCTATATTTGTTTTTTAACGCTTTAAATAAAGCAAAATTTACTCCCCCGAATAAAGTCAAGGAATATTAACACTCCTTGAAAATAATCCTTGCTATATCTCTGTTATGTATACAAATGGACTGAATTGGATATGTTGGCTGGGTAGATGAATCTAGAGGGGTAAAAATCCCTCTCCTCTCTGAAACTATATTTTTTATCTGATTATATGCCACAGATCCCCTGCCCGAAACAGAAATTTCTCCGTGTTACTGATGTGGCCTCGACAACCCAGTTATTTTTGTAAGCGGTCCTTCTCTTAAAAAGGTTGTGCACCCCTATTTTAGGGTTATCTTATGTTTTTCAGTATTTAACTCGGTAATTTGACGGGCTAGCGTAGCCCAATTTTTGTCGACTTCTATGTAGAAAGGGTTAGTAGTTTTTTTCGAGTTATCAGTTTCCTGAGAGGTGTTAACACTATTATTATGTTTCTCCATGTCAACATTTTCACTTAGATTAACTTCGGTCTCAATATTCTTGAATTTATTACTAAGAGGGATAGCAGAATTCTCCTCACTTACTGGACGTTTAATTCCCTTTTTAACTGCGTTAAAAAGTTCGTTTCTTAGGTTATTAGCAGTGATAATTAGATTTGGGGGTTTCTTATATTTAATAGAACAGAAAAAACTAAAGATAGCAAAATTTAACAAATTTTCAATAGTTGGCTCCCTTAGCAAAGAACAGAGAGCTTCATAGCAAGTTTTTCTTACCTCCTCTTGGTCGGTTGAAGAAGTACAGTAACCATCTTTGGCTTTCAGATCCAAAATGTATTGGTCAGTGAAGACGTAAAAATCAGGCAGAACATTTTTAGCAATGACCTCAAAATTTGATGAAATACTAGCAAATTGTTCCGTGAAATTGCTGTTTAGCGAACCGTTTGAGATATTATTAATAATATCCTCAATATATCCAGAGTTTTCCATAGACGCCATACTGCAGCTCGAACAGCGATAAAGTTATTCATACGAACCACCCCGCCGCTCAACACTGCGAAAATGTAACACACGAAGGAGCTAATACTTCATACGACCTTCTCCCTCCAAAGCTCCAACGCAACTAAGGGAAAAACATCAAATCTGAAACAAACTTGTTTGGACTACGCCTTTTTCTATCTTCCTTACAAATTATGAACTGATGAAATAATGGACTGACACCACAATTTATAAACGAATTTATTAGAAAATATGAACTTTCTTATTTTCACGTGCATTATAATAGGAAAATTTTAGTTAAATATTCTTGGTGTCGCTTGTCAGTTTTGGAATTACAACTAGGTGTACATTTTTAAGGACACCGCGCCGGTAAGGGCTAAGTGGCACTCACACCGGTCGCTTTTACAGAAAGGTTCACGATTTCAACACCAGCCTTGGGGAGTTGACGAAAACGAGAAAGTTCAGTCACCCCTGTCGCCAAACGCCAATCGTCATCTTGTTTTTCTTTGTTTTGATCTGAAATGGCGCAGACGATCTAACATATTTTAGAATTACAATCTTTATCAAAGGCCCTCATTACTTTTGATGATACAGAGTAAAATTTTGATTATTTGATACTTCAAAAATCTTTATTTTCATTCAATTGAGTATTATTTATTCCACACTTCATAAACAAAAACTCATTTTCTTCATAAATCTAGATGTTGGATTACACATAAAGGTACATTTATGGGGATGATGAATTAATGTAATTTCAGTGCATTTTCATGTACATAAACACAGATTTATATGGATAGCTGTTGCGAGGGAATGATATAACTAATTTAATAACAAATCATTCTGCAGAAACAGTCCCCAAAGTCTAATGAATATAGACCAAACCGAAAAACAAAAACCTTAACATATTGCCACACCCGCAACTAGCATGTTTAGAAATTGCCTTTTGAAGGTTAGATGAATTTCTTAACCCTCTCGCTGCGCAACCCGAGATTTCATCGGGATGCATTTTTTCAGTCTATTTAACCGTCCTTGATCATTCACACCAGTAACTTTTTATTGTAAATCTTGCCTCATCTAATCGAAGCATTTTCCCGATTAAATCAGGGGAAAATTTTTGTTTTAAAAAACCGGTGACAAAAGAATAAAAATTCTTAAAATACGCTCGTCGCTTAGTAATTGAGTACGCAATTTTTGAAACTATTTTGATAAAACAATTATGCAGCGAGAGGGTTAAGGGGGGGGGGAGGGGGAGAATATTGAATGACTATTTTTTGTTACTTCAAAGTAAAAAATAAAATCACTAGAAAAAATTTTTGAGCTGTGTATGATAGTGAGGGGTTGTAAATTTAAATACTTAAATTTATCAATTAAGCAAATTAACAAATAGAAAAAAAAATCACCTCACATATTAAAGAAAATTAATATTTAACGTTTGGGAGGGGATGAAACCAAAACAACCTTTTTATTGAGGGGGGGGGATACATAGAATAAGTGGTCAATTATTTATAGTTACCTCAAAGTATAGATAGGGCAGACAATTTTAAAAAATGTAAAGTAATTAAAGAAAAAATGAAAGTGGGTGCACAAAAGGTTAATTCTGATTTTTTATATTTCATTCTATTTCTTTCCTTTCCTTTTTCTATGGTATATAATTTATTTATTATTTAAAAATCAAAAGATAGAGCAAAACAGTAAACTTTATGCACTGTTGTCAGGGCTGCCACAAACGACTACTTTTATATTATGTTCGTACCAATATTTTTCTAATATACATTTTGAAGTATATTTCTCTTGCAAATGCTGTCAAAGGGTGTGCTAGGTATTTCTGTTCTGTGAAAGTAGTGCCAATTTGAATTAAAAAATAGTCGCCCGTGGCAGCCTTGTGTTATGGATAAGCGAAGGGAACATTTCAGACATAATTTTAACTAATCTTTTCCGCAAGCCAACAAACAATTTTAAATGGTCCAAAAATCGTGTATTGGAGTGTGTTTGGGGGGGGGGGGAGAGAAAATTCGGGGTTTGTCTCAGACGATTAAACATTTTTTTTTAAATTAACACTTCAACTTAATAAATAGGATTTATTTTTCAAATGAGAGTTGCACTTTTGGATTGTGTGCAGAATGGCGAAAAATGGAACGTGTGTGTGTGCGGGGGGGGGGGGGGGGGGGAGGATTTCATTGGAGAGAAGAATTTAGATGATTTTTTTTTAAATATAATGAAATACTATTTCAAAATAACAAATAAAACAATCACGACGAAATAACATTAAAAAATAGAGCAAAAAACTTAAATAAAAGACAGGAGAATTTTAAAATTTTGAAATTTTGTGCATTAGGGGGAGACCAATGTTTTCTTCATAAAAACTTACTTCATAAAATCATCACTCTCACAATGTGTGTGTGTAGGGGGGGGGTGGTGTTTCATTGGGGAGAAGAATTTAGATGATTTATTAAAATGTAATGAATTACTATTTCAAAATAACAAATAAAACAATCACGACGAAATAACATTAAAAAACAGAGCAAAAAACTTAAATAAAAGACTGGAGAATTTTCAAAATTTGAAATTTTGTGCACTAGGGGGAGTCCAATATTTTCTTCATAAAAACACAAATAATATTAAAGATTTAACAGCATTAAAATGTAATTGTAATTGATTTAATTTCCTGCTTCAACCTGCAATTAATTTAACTGATTGATTTAATTGCAGGATACAGCTGAGTAATTTATGATTTATCGTTCAATCTAATTATACTCGAATTAATTTTAGTTTCAACTTGCTAGTAACTTCTAATCTCAATTTAAAAAAAAAACAATTAATTTTTAATGAATTATTTCAGTGAAAATATGTTTTATTAATGCGCCCAGCATGTCCCCCAATTATGCTGTTAAAAAAAAATCTAAATTAATTTAGCAGAAATGCTAATAAAACTATACTGAATTCAATTGTGTCATAAAGACATGACCACAAGAATTATATTTATTACAAGAAAATCCTTACTCCCGTTTTTATTTTTCTTAAAAATAAAATAAGTTCTAATTTTTTTCGAACATAGCGAATTCATGAAAAAAAAAGACTATTATTGAACTGAAAAAATATAATTTATGTTTGAATTATATGTATTGTGAAATTGAAAGCATTTAAATCTGAAAAATCTGATTGTTTTAAGACAATGTTTAAATTGTAAACCACGGTGAAATAACATTTCGTCATACTATATTCTCTGCTTAATAACATTTCCGGAAAAGCAAACGAACAAAAGCACTATCTCTTCGCTCTCAGCAAAGGAATGAGGTTGCTGTTCACTACGCGTATGAAGTCACAAACAACAAAGGGTGCGTAACATTGAATTCATTTGCACGTCAACAGTTACTCTGGCGATAATGTCTTGAAAACGTGAGCCTTTTTGAAAAGCATGCCGGTCGCTCGTCCCCAGGGCTTATTTAATTTTGAAATTCCGTACCTCAAGGAAACCTCTTTTAAAAAACTGGTGTCAACCGGATAAAGTTTGTGTAACAGACACCTGAGTCGGAAGGATTAATAGAAAAGTAACTTTAGAAATTCGGTAATCTGCATGAATAGTTTATTGGTAATCCTTTAATTTGCACGGATATAGGATCGGATGTCTCTATTTATCATTATGTAACTGCCAATTATTCGAGGTATCCTTCCTAGATAAAAATAGCCCTTAAATATAGCTAAAAAGCTTTATTTGATACCGTAATTATGTTATAGGTACTCGCATATAAAAAATAGCAATTTCTCATAAAAAATCTTTTTTTGACATATTTTGAAATATTTCAGTTAATTTTGAAGATATTATAAAACTCCTACTTCAGTGCACAGTTGAGTGTAATAGTAGTACATGTAGTGCAAATGAAATTTAAATACATTTAGTTGAATTGGATGTACCCTGTCTTGTGTAAGCATGAAATTTTCCTAAAATATTTTGTCAAAACCCGTAAATTTTTAAAATGTTACCAAGATATTGTTAGGATTTTCTGTTTTTTCACTATTCTGTATTGTAATTGAAGTAAAAATAATGTGTATTTATTCCGTACTAGCTGAAATACCTGGCGTTGTCCGGGGTTTTAAAGATGTTTAATTAGGAAAATCAATTTTAAAATTGATTTCAACGGACTATGAATCTCGCGCAAATATGCTCTTTTTTAAAAATATATTGAAAGCGTTGAGAAATTCTGCTTTTATACCAGTATTTAAAAAAATATGTTTCCTAAGCCTAAATAAATATAGTTTTTTTTCTTGAAAAAAAATTGAAAAAGAAATGTAATTCTTGAAAAGCCCTTCATGATATCACTTTCTGTTGTAAAAACTATGCATTAACCGTATATTCGCTTTAAATATCAGGTCATACGTGAATTAACCTATAATATTCACAACTCAAAAGAAATGGTGAATTTAGCATTTGTCGAGAATTAATCCCTTAACGGTCGCTTTAAATTACGGTTTAAAAAGTCAGATTGCTTATTAGCACCACTATTTTGAAAAAGAAATATTCACCTTATTTAATGACAGGTAAAATGATCCCATAATAAAGCACACTATTTTATAAAACTGGTGGGAATCAAACAATCTGAATAGAAAACTCAGTCTGTGAATATCACGGGAGCGAGAATTAAGGGTTAACATAAAAATCATTCACTCGTGACATCATAATTCACTTTTATATTTTAACAGAATAATAAGGCTACTGTAATTTGTGACTCGTGCTATAGGCAGTCTACACGTCAGGACACATAGTCCAGGGGAATTGTACATTTTACCTTCCAAAAGGTCAGGTAGAAGTTTTTTTTCTGAATTGTTTATAATGATACCAACATGGAAAATCTAAGTTTGCTAACAAAATTTCTTAAGGCTAAGTTTTCTGTGGCCAAAAAACAACCAAATTTTTGGACCTTTTTTGATTTTTTAAAAATATAACGAGACCCGTTGCCGTAGCATATTATTTGTCAGTTACAATATTACAGAGGATAAAATTCTCTACAACTTTCATATTTTCAACTTTTTTATACACTCAATAGCAAGCGCAGTACGCCAATTCAAAAATAAGACAATTTTTTCAATTTTCTTAAAAACCGTGAAGAACGTAAGTTTTGCATCGATTATTCAAATGTTCCCCGCGGAATTAATCGTGTGTATGTCGACTTCTAAAAATTGGTAGCAGTAAATTATCTATTATTTGCACATTCGCGTCTTTATTTTCATCTCAACAGACATTTTATATTCAATAAATCTATATAATTTTATAAGTAGGGCAGAGTGTAGATGAATGAGACAATTTTCATATTTAGACAGTAACTTTAAGTGTATACAATGTTAACTTCAAAATATTGTTTGGAAGAATAATTCAATATTTAGTAACTTATTGACACTATAGTTTCAATTAATCAAGAATTCTTGTTTAATTTTAATATTTTTATAATTTTTATAATGCATACATATTTTCCCAGGTATCAATGGGACAGGTATGAAATTTTTCGAAAAGCATATTTTTTTCCACACTACAATGGTATATTTTTGTTACCAATTATTGATAACATATGTTTTAATGTTGTACCGTTTTAACGATAGCAAACATTGGTTTGCAGTTCCATATAAAAGGGGAAAGGACTCAAAAAATAAATATCTATTATTTAAGAAATACTTTTACATTATACAATAGCTACAATAAAAATGACAACAGATTATTTCGCTAACTAATGTTATACATTTATCTCTTGTAAAATTTAAAAATTCTGCCAATAAAATATTTGCGATCACTAGTTTCATAAAAATATTTAAAAGGTTAGTTATAAAAAACATTGTCAAATTTTTTTCCCACTACAATAAATATAACAAGAGATTATATCATTTTAGCATGCAAAAATATATAAAACTTTAAGATTATCTATTAATTGCTTTAAAGCTCAAACAGAAAAACTTACTTTAGATGATGAAAAATATACTTTGTAAAATACTTCTGTAATACGTACTGTTTTGAAAAATATCTGTTTGATGATCTCAGTGATACCATTTATCAAATGAAATATCATAGAATGAAATACCACCGTAGACCATATAAGCATTTTTCAGAATTCATGCTTGAATTTCGATATTTAATTTTAATTTTTCTTATATGATATCTGAGGTAGATATCTAACGTTGTGCGATTTTGATTGCATTTTTTTAATGACGATACTTCAAATTTCGGAACGGATTCAAAACAGTTTTCAAAAAAGAAACCGTCCGAATATTAAAAAAACAAATACAACCAAACCCGAAAACCAATAAAAGCACAACATTAGATATTGATCTCAGGTATCCCATGAAAAAAAAATTATTTAAAAGTAATAAAATGCAAGCGAGATATTAGTCATGAACGCTCCCATAGGTTTAATATTACCTTGCGAACTTCTTCGTGTGACTAATTTAGTTTCATAATTCATATAACTGTAACTTTAAACACATCAATACTACAACTACCGTAAAATCTTTAAGAATGAAGTCTGTATATGCGGAATTTGATCTTTAAAGAAAAAAATACATATTTTAAAGAGAAAGATTATGAACAATGATACTTGCTAAGATGGAAAACTGCTTAAAGCGGCATATATTTCGGTTTTCAAGGTTTTAGTGAATCAATATTTGACAAAGCTGATTACGCAGTTCAGCATCACGTATTTAATGATTACACACTTAAAAATTTCAAAATCAGGCTATTAGAGATTTATTAAAATTCTCGAGGTAAATAATATTTTTATTGGGGGAAGGGGGGGGGGCGCCAAAATCCATGTTTGCACCGGGTGCAAAAAAGGCTAGTTTTGACCCTGAAACACATAATTTACTGTTACCAATATATAAAGGTAGACATACACGATTAAATCCGTGGGAAACATTTGAATAATCGGCGCAAAACTACGTTTTTCACGGTTTTTAAAAAAATTGAAAAAATCGTCCTATTTGTGAAATGGCGTATTACGCTTGCTATTTAGTGTATAAAATAGTCATAAACATGTAAGTTGTAGAGAATTTTATCCTCTTTAACATTGTAATTAACAAATAATATGCTACGGCAAAGGGGTCTCGAGATATTTCAAAAAAATCAAAAAAGCCCAAAATTTTGTTGTGTTTTGGCCACAGAAAATTTAGCCTTAAGAATATTTTTTATAAAACTTGGTTTTTCCATGTTGGCATCATTATAAACAAGTCAGAAGAAAAAATCTTCTACCCCACCTTTTGCAAGGTAGCTCGCTTTATTTGGTACATTTTCCCTGGACTAACATTGCAGTTATCATTATTTTTTTACGCGTGAAGGTTTCATTATGGTACCAGTGTTGCTAATGCGCTACTTTATTTAAATTCAGATTTCTTGATTGGCACAACTTTTTTGAAACAGTAAAATTCGTCTTATTTAATGACATATTAATTAAGGCGAAAAGAAGTGGAGTTTTACCATTTTAGAAAAGTGGTGCTAATCAAGAAATCTCAATATTAAAAAAAGCATTCCAATGGCAATACTGTATGGTACTCCATTGTGAAATTTGGTAGTTTTAGAAATTCAATATATGAAAAATAGCAAAATCATTAGATTTGAAATTTATATCAAGAAAAGTACAATCTTTTACATTTCTAACTTAGTTTGTCTAACAGTTTTCTGACAAATACTTTTCGAGCTATTAATTTTTGCAGTAACTTCAAATGTTTCATATTCCGAGATTAATCTGTGGCAACGATTACAGAAAATGCCAGTCGTCAGCAGCACGTAGCTTTTTATTAAAGAAGATTATAGTTTTTTTAAAAAAAGCACTCAGAACGAAGGCAGATACCTTAATTCTTAACATATCCTGGGACCAAAAATATTTAAAGAAAAGTGTTTTTTTTTTTAATACCGTTTGAACTTTTAAGAATATCGAGCAGTTTGTCAATTAGAAAAATTTCTTAAACTGCAGTATATTCAGTCGTTAACATTAAACTACGCAAAACGAAATTACACGTGAAGGCAAAACTCAGTTTTATGGAAACAATGTTTCCAGCGGTTTTATCACGATAATGTTTGAATATGATAACGGATTTAGACGATTCTTTATTTTTTTAACAAAGGAGATTAAATTCTAAGCAAGTTATACGTAAAAAACAAACAAATATCATTTTTTTTTTACCGAAGTTAGAATGTAAAATACGATCAATTTTTAGGGGTTTTAATTTTTATATTGTAATTTTTTTCTACATAATTTTAATAATTTTATTGTTTAAGGCATAATTGAGACACAACGTATTGAGCAGTATAAAAAAATCAACTAACTCAAAAAGCATAGAACCTGCTTTTCAAAATCTTGGCAAAAGAACTACCTAGTTTTTCAAGATTAATCATGTCGTACAATATTAAACCTAGAACGACCGCAAATACTTAAATTTCATAGTAGCAATATGCACTGAGAAATACCAGTGTCTCGTTTGAACACAGTATTGTACTATGAATTTACTAACAACAAGTGACCATGATGCAATTGATTTATTGATATTATTAATGCACGCTGAAATCTAATCAGAGTAGCATTTACTTGAATAGAGGAATTTGCAACAGCAAGCCAATCCAACATTTCAAAAATAATTATCTCTTTAAAAATCTACAATATGAATTTTCCGGTATCAGTGACATAATATTTCCCTTTAAAAAGTGTTTTCTTAACATTACAAACAATACATGATTTTAATCCCCTAGTTCCCCCCCCCCACCAGACACTCCCCAAAAATGTCCAATGACTTCATATGTATCAGAAAAATTTCAAATACTAACAATTGTCCTATATTTAAGCAAAATTCAAATGTGTGAAATAATTAGATTTTAAACTAAACATCATATAAACAGAAACTTTAATCACTCAAAATTTCGGGAGCTGCCGAGAGAACATGTAAGATCATGTAGTAATACGAATGCAATATCTTAACTCGTTGTAGGGAGCGGGATTTTTTTTTTTAATTTCTCTTAATTTCAATTACGATATCTACCAGAACTCTTTAACAAATTTGAATTAAATAACTTTGGCGAATAAACTGTAAAATTTCATTTTCTTGCTTTCAAATATTGTTTTTCGAAACAATATTTGAAACTTTTTTCAACATTACAGAAACGCAAATACTTGTGTACTCAAATGTAACGATAGATATTTATCCAATAGTTAAATATAATGTTACACAATAAATTTCCCGAATAATTCCAATTAAACAATAAAATATTTTTCTTAAAATTTGAACATCAGTTTTTTATCAAAATAAATTAAAAAATTAACTTCCACCATCAAAATCCCAATTACTATGCATATCAGAATTAAAAATTGTGAATGTATGACTTCAGCATAAAAGACATCATAATCTCATTATTTGTATGAAAACCAAATTTTAATTTAGAGAGTGAACTGAAATCTTTTATTCAGTTTATCGTTGTGGAAGAAAAAATATAAATAAACGTGTAATTTCCGGTTCAGTATCAATATAAATTATTTAGCACTTCTGTACTATTTCGAGTAACTTCTTTGTGATACCATTGCAAAATTTTAATTATGCTCTTGTAAGTGAAGATTCTTATGAATTTAAAAATAAATAGAAGTTATAAACGTGATTTTTTAGCAGAAATTTAAACTATTAAACACCCCTTGAAACTCGTGAAATATTAACCCTTTGCACTCCTATGTCTAGTGTGATTAGCCATCATTATGCTTTCCAAAATTTGTTTTTGGCACCAGTGATAAAGGAATAAAATTTGCGTTAATTAACCCCTTCGCGACGAGAGCCCTTAGCTTAATTTTTAATCTTTTACCACCGGTTTTTCAAAACAGAAAGTTTTCTGTAATTGAATCGCGAACATGTTCTGATTACATAAGGTAAATTTTACAATAAAAATTGGTTAGAATAATGTAAGATTCTGAGCACCTTAAACCCTTAGTCAGCGGTTTCAACAAAAAAGGACACTTAATTTAAATTCCAAAACTGACAATCGGCACCAAGAATATTTAGTTAAACTTTTTCTTCTATAAAGTACGGGAAAGTAAGTTCCTAATAAATTCTGGTGTCAGTCCATCATTTCATCATCTTATAAATGGACTTACTCCGCGCTGGAAAGGGTTAAGTGGCAGGTATACTTATCGCTAGTCCGCAAGTGGTTATCTACAGCATTTTTGAAACTGTGTACTTGAAGGAAACTTCTTTTTAAAAAGACCGAAGAGAGACCCAAGTCTAAAGGGTTAATAGAAAAGCAACTTTAGAAATTCTGTAATTTGTATGGATTATTTATTGGTAATCTTGTAATTTGCACGGATATAATGATCATATATCTCTGTTTATCATTATCCAACTTCCAATTACTCGAATTATTTTCCTGAATTAAAATGGCTCTGTTGGTGAAAATTTTAGGAAAAAAGCTTTTTTTTTTTTTTTTTTTTTTTTTTTTTTACGATTCTAAATCTGTTTCAATTCCTACGATTCCTAAAAGAGTATTTACGGTCAATTTTTTGAACAGGAAGTAATGAGTCAAATAACGGAAGTGAACAGAATGGACAGGAGAAATATAAAAGTGTTTCTAATCGTGATTGTCTTACTTTTATTACATGAAAAAACAATAAACCTTAATTGATACGTCTAGATTAATTTCATAGGTAAGAAATAATATAGTTAAGAAATCTTTAAATGCATATTCTGGAAAATACGTTTTCCCGTTATTTTCATGTACGATAAACATCATTTGATAAAATGTTATGACATATTTTAGTGAAATTTTTTCACAATGCATTCCATATTACTCTCTATGCTTTGAACTAGAATCTCAGGTCTATGTTATAATTTAATTATATTGAAGGTACTCGAATATAATAAAATTACAGTTTTGCGTAAAAAAATGTGTATTTTTTAACATATTTTAAAATATTTCATATAACTTTGATGATATTGTAAAACTCCTATTCAGTTCACAGTTGAGTGTAATAGTAGTATGTAGTGCAAATGAAATTGAAATACATTTAGTTGAATTGAGTATGCGACGTCTAGCGTAAGCATGAAATTTTTCTAAAAATAATTGCCCAAACCTCCATTTTTTTAATATTACGCAGATATTGCTAACCAACCTCCGGCTTTTTTAAAATAAAACAATTATACTTCGAACCAGAAATTTATTTAAGTAAATTTCAAATAATTAACACATAAATTGTCAGACACTTCACTTAACCCTTACCGGCGCGGGGTAGTTCTGTTTATAAACTGATGAAATAATGGACTGACACCGCAGTTTATAAACGAATTTATTAGAAAATATGAACTTGCTCAATTTCATGTACATTATATTAGGAAAATTTTAGTTAAATATTCTTGGTGCCGATTGTCAGTTTTGGAATTAAAATTAGATATCCTTTTTTAAGGACACCGCGCCGGTAAGGGTAAAAAAAATTTTTCTGGTTCAAAGTGTGCTTTCTTAATAAAAAAAAAAAAGCCGGAGGTTGGCAACTATGTGCTAGGATTTTATGTTTTTTCATTATTCTATGTAACAACCTTGGAAGTATTAATAAAGAGGAACTGAAATATCCTTGATATAGTGAAGCTTCAACAGTAACCGCGTTTGCAGAGTTTGATTACCGCCGGAACAAACTTCCGCCAGTAAATTTAAGTAGAAATTATCTCTTTATTTAAACGCTTTAATAATGCGAAATATCAGTCATAAATAATGGCAAAAACAGATTTTCATTTTTATTGGTGGGAATTTATTTCGGTGGCAGTCAGGCCTTGTATTTCCGCCAAATTGAGACAACATAGGGAACCTCTTCTTAGTGTCAGTGAAAAAAATTATATTACCTGGCAAAACTTCCACTACTAAAAACAAACAGAAATTTTAACAATATTTGTGACAGAAATTTTCCGTGAAAAATGGTCGCTAAAATAAGACAAAATTTTCTATTTAAAATTTACTGGTCGAAGTTTGCGCCTGTTGTAATCAGAAACTGCTGATCACATATAAAAAATCAGCCGCCATCTTGTGACTACCTTCTCAGTTACTTCACTCGCAACTGATACACAATACATTATATGCCACCTCCTCGTTATTCATTACTCCGTTGTTACACCTGCTAGGATCTCAAATGATCCGCAAATGAACACAAAAATGTTCTTAGAAAAAATTTATTTTAGACTTTTCTTGCAAATTGAGCAGAAATCAATTTTGGGGGTTATTTCTGGCACAAATGTAGTAGAAACATACCATAAAATTTTCCATTAAAAATTTTTGGTATGTAGTTAGCGGACTATATAGAAGTCGTGCAATTGAACAAAAAATATGTGTATTTATTCAATATTGTACATTAAAAAAAACTCTTCAAACGTAGACAGATACCTTAATCCTTAACATTGTACGACTAAAAAGGTTTGGAAAAAATAGATTTTTCTTATACCATTTAAACTTTTAAAAATATCGTGCTGTTTCTTAAGGGGACAGTGGAGCTTAAAATCTTTAAAATTATTTTTTTTTTATTTTAGTAAATTTCAACTTAAATATTATTCAAGGGTACATTATATACATTATGACATGTATTTATCATAAAAAAATTTAAAAAAAAAATATTTTTGAGAAAAAAATGGAATTTTACGTGTTGTGTTAGAAATCTTCGAATGCGTCTTCCATATCAATGAAAATCCCCAATATTTTTTTATAAAAGTTTGGTTTATATATATAAATAAAATAGAGCATCGAATTTTATATATTTGAATTTAAAGGTAAAAAAAAAAAAAAAAAAAAAAAATCAAAATTTCAAATTTTCAAAAATTTTCAAAAAAAATTTTTTTTTAACCTTTAAATTCAAATATATAAAATTCGATGCTCTATTTTATTTATATATATAAACCAAACTGTTATAAAAAATATTGGGGATTTTCATTGATATGGAATGCGCAGGGCGCACTTCGAAGATTTCTAAGACGACGCGTAAAATTCCATTTTTCTCAAAAATAAAATTTTTTAAATTTTTTTTGTGATAAATGGATGCTATAATGCATAAAATGTACCTTTGAATAATATTTAAGATGAAATTTACAAAAAACAAGAAAAAAATTGAAAAAATTTGAAATTTTGAAAATTTTTCGAAAAAATTTCAAAATTTTTCAATTTTTTTTTAACTTTTAAATTCAAATATTTAAAATTCGATGCTCTATTTTATTTCTATATATAAACCAAACTTTTATAAAAAATATTGGGGATTTTCATTGATATGGAAGACGCATGGGGCATTTCGAAGATTTCTAACACGATGCGTAAAATTCCATTTTTTTCTCAAAAATAGATTTTTTTTTAGATTTTTTTGTGATAAATGCATGTTATAATGTATATAATGTACCCTTGAATAATATTTAAGTTGAAATTTACAAAAATAAAAAAAAATATTTTTAAGGATTTTAAACTCTTAAGTAGAAAATTTTCTAAAACTGCGGTCCAATCAGTCGTTAACGTTAAACCACGCAAACCGAAATTACACGTGAAGGCAAAACTTAAAACTCAGTTTTATCGAAACACTATTTTTCAGCGGTTTTATCACGATAATGTTTGAACACGCTAACGGATTTACACGATTCTTTATTTTTTTAACAAATGGAATTAAATCCTATGCAAATTATGCCTGAAAATCAAACAAGTATAATTTTTTCCCAAGTTACAACAAAACATACGATTAATTTTTATGGGTTATAATTTTTATATTATATATATATATATATTTTACAATTTACATAATTTTATTTTTAAGGCATAAATAAGACACAACATAATGAGCAGTATTAAAAAAACTTATAACACAAAAAGTACAGAACCTGGTCTTCAAAATCGTGGCAAAACTACATAGAATTTTAACAGTAGAACTACCGAAAATTTGTAAATTAACAAGTTTTATAAAAATATTTCATACCAGAATTTTTAATTTAAAACGGTTTAACTTTATTATTTAACGTTTTTTTTTTTTTTTTTTTCGTTTTGTTTTTTGCATCTTTTAAACTTATTTCATAATCAAATTTCTCGTTTGAACGGAAACATATTTATATGGAAGCCGTAAAAATGACAGATCACGGTAGTTCTAGTGTTAAGATTAATTATGTCGTAAATTATTAAACCTAGAACGACCGCAAATGTTACACAAAGTCTACGAAATCGTGTTGCACCAGAATTTTTATTTGAAACTATTTAACTTATTTATTTACCTTATTTCTCCTTGATGCATATTTAACTTATTTTGGAAAAAGATTCTGGTTCGAGATCGAAATATTTTTATTTGGTAGCGGTCAAAATGACAGCTATGATCATTCAAGTGTTAAAATTATGGTTTGTTTTTGTTTATTCTAGAAAACATAAATAAAAATATGGAAAAGCCAATTGTAGTATTTAATAGAGTCAAAATACTGTATTAAACACTAGTGCCGTGAAGGAAATATTCACCTTGTTATTAATAAACTTTATAATATAGTTATAACTACTTAAAAGGTGACACAAACATTTAAAAATATTATTTTATGCAACCCTGAGATCTTTCAAACACACACGCGTTCATTTTCGAAGGGAAAAAGATGACTGATTGAATAGAAATACATTTTTAAAACAAAAACAAAATAGTACGCATGCGCAAGCGGAGTTCAGTCCATTTCTCTTCAGAGGGGTGAACAGAGCAGTTCATATTATCAGGAGGTTTTGAAATATTTAGGGTATTATGCCAAATTGCGGGAATATTATAAGAAAGGACATCGTTACAAATATTATCACTTCTAAGTAAAATTTCAATGGATTCACGGATTATTGAAGATTAATGGTTAGACGTTGAAATGATCATTTTAGCTTTTTCGAAGTTTATCTTAATATTTTCTTTTTGATGCAATCTGGATAAAGCTGTACTTGGTTTGTTAAACGTGATATCAGAAAAGTGCTCTTTTAATCTTTCCTTAAATTTTCGAGGTGTCATGCAAATATAAAATAAAATCATATGTTGTTCTGTGCTGAATGGGATTATGTAAAAGCAGGAGACTGGTTTTCAGTGCTTTACGATTCTATTCTATACTGCCTCCCGCTCATATGAATGCTAAACTCACAAGCTACAACTAATTACTTTAACTAATGCGCGCTCAAATCTCAATGGCCGAGCATTCACTTGAAAAACATCGGAGAAATTGTAATATCTGACGTGAAAGCCTTATTTTTTAGTCCCGGTACAGTATGCTATTTCTTTCTCCCAGCTTATTTTGTGTCCAAAAAATAACGTTAGCTTACGGACGCTACCAATAAACAAAGTAGATGTATCATTGTACAATTAAATGCTCTATAGCATTTTTTTAAATTTCTAAACATCGCACATTTTCAGTTTTTATACCATCGTATTGGGGAAAAAAAGTACTTTTTACTGCAATTTGTTTGAAAACTGCGTCTCGATTTGTTTTTGAAATATTAATTTTTTTGTAGTTTTTAGCGACATTTGTTTCATTTTGACAACTCAAGTACGCCATTTCTGTGGAAAGTAAAGAAAAAATTGCTGAAAAATAGCAATTATATCTTTTTGTTGTCATTTTCTCATAAAATCGAAAAAAATTAATTAAAAAAATTAAATTGAAAAAAAAAATAATTAAAAAAATTAAATTGAAAAAAAAATAATTAAAATACGTGCTACTTTGAGAAAAATATAAATGAAAGATTTATGATAAAACAGGGAGCTATTATAAACTATATTTAATTTTAAGTTTCTATATTAATGCAAATGACGTCATTTTACATAAAATAAAAGCGTGTGCTTTAAGTCTTAAAACTGAAATATGTTTTGCAGTAGAGTCCCGATTATCAGAGTTATTTTCTTCTGTTGGACTGGTGGCTTCTATTATTATGAAACAGCCGTTATAAATGAAGCGTTAGGTGAAGATGAAAGAGCTGCCGTAAAAAGTTAGAACTCTGATTTTTCTGGTCAGAATAAAAAAAAAATGGCCATAATTTTTTTTAACGCTTCGTTTATAATGGCTGTTTCATAATAATAGAAGTCACCAGTCCACCAGAAGAAAATGAAGAAATGGTAATGCCGGGGCGACACTAAATTCTGAAAAAGCAGAATTCCTGTTCTCTAGTTTATATACTTAAGAGAAAACAATATTAATTTTCTGGTATGAATATCCTGATATTTTATTTTTGTTTAATTCACGTAACACTGCATGGTTTTTATACTTTAACTCTTTGAAGACTTGTGTAATATTTTCCAGCCAAGCAAATTGTAATCATGATTTGTATACAAGAATTTTATCTATGAAACATAGTCCAAATAAGCTATAAAATTGCGTCTTATTATTTTTAAATTTAATTTTTGTATAATTCTGGTTTGAATTTAATGTTAGATAAATGCAATTACTTTCAGGTCAAAGTGTCATAAATAGTGTTAGAAGATTAATCCATATTATTGCATATAAAACAGTAAAACATTTTTTCTTAAAGATTAAACATTACTTTATTAACAAATAAATAAATAAATAAAATAAATTAAAAAAAAACAGCTTCCTATTATCTGTACTAATATTATAAAGAAGTAAAAATTGATTGTTTGTGTGTTTGTTCGAGGTAATCTCAGGAGCTACCGAAACTATATCAAAAGTATTGGTATCAAAATGATTGTGTTAGTCCCGCTTTAGGACATAGGCTAAATCTTATTGCCGTCCCACTAACCCAAAGGGGTTGCAGGAGCAAAAAACGTTCTAAAAATGCAATTTTTGTGTTATTGAAGGGCCTAGAAACATTAAATTTGGAATGGTAGTTACTTATCAGATATAAATGATCTCTAAGATCATTTCTTAAAACATTCGACATTTAAAGGGGTTCAAAATGTGCAAAAAAAGTTCTAAAAAGCGTTCTAAATGGTGATTTCTACGCAATCTCAGGAAGTAACGAATAGATTAAAAAAATAATAGTGTCAAAATGATGGTGATTATTTTTTCTTAAAACATTCGACATTTAACCCTTTCAGGGGCAAGGTACTTGTATTCGTAAAATGTTCATATAATGACACCCGTATTAACAAGAGATTTTATTTGTAAACAAGTAAAAGTAAATTTTCGTGTACTTAATAAAGATGACATTTTCATCATAAAATTCTGGTGCCAATGTGGCAATTTGGGATTAAAATTATGTGATGCCGTGACGGCATCACCGCCCTTAGAGGGGTTAAAGAGGGTGAAAATGCGCAAAAAGAGTTCTAAAAAAAGTTCTTCTCAAACGTTCTCAAACTTTTTTTTAGAACGTGAACCCTTTCTCCAACATAGGCTACATTTTATGTCGGTGCCACTACCCCAAAGAGGGTGCAGGAGAAAAAAACGTTCTAAAAGTGCGATTTTTGTGTTTCTGAAATACCTAGAAACATGAAATTTGGAATGGTTGTTACTTATAAGATATAAATTATCTCTAAGAATATTTCTTAAAACATTCGAAATTTAAAGGGGTTGAAAATGCGCGAAAAACGTTCTTAATTGCGATTTCTACGCATTCTCAGGAAGTAACAAACCGATTTACAAAATAATGGTGTCAAAATTATGGTGACAGCCTTTACTCCAACATAGGCGACATTATTTATCGATGCCACTACCGCAGTTGGGGTACAGGAGCAAAAAACGTCCTAAAAGGCAATTTTTGTGTTACTGAAGGGCCTAGAAATATGAAGTTTGGGATGGTAGTTACTTATAAGATATAAATGATCTCTAAATACATTTATTAAAACATTCGAAATTTAAAGGGGGGGGGGGATTCGCAAAAAGCTTTCTAAAAAACGTTGTAAATGGCGATTTCTACGCAATCTCAGGAAGTAATGAACCATTGTAAAAAATAATGGTGTCAAAATGATGGTGACAGCCCTTGCTGCAATATAGGCTTATTTTAAGTCGGTGCCATTACACCAAAGGCGGTGCAGGAGCGAAAATCGTTCTAAAAATGCGATTTTTGTGCTACTGATGGGCCTAGAAACATGAAATTTGGTATGGTAGTTATAAGACACAAATGGTCTTTAAGAACATTTCTTTAAAAAATCGAAATTTACGAAGAGTGGAATGCGCGAAAAGCATTCTAAAAACGTTCTAAATGGCGATTTCTACGCAATCTCAGAAAGTAGCAAACCGATTTCAAAAGTAGCGGTTGGAAACTGATGATGACAGCCTTTGCTTCAACATAGGCTCTATTGCATATTGGTGTCACTACCACCTGGAATTTACAGGAGCAAAAAACGTTCTAAATTGCGATTTTTGTGACACTGAAGAGGCTAGAAACTTTAAATATGACATGGTTGTTACTTATAACATATAAATGACCTCTAAGAACTTTTGAAAATAAATTCGAAATTTAAAAGAGGTGAAGCGAAGGAAGGGGCATAAAGCGTACTAAAAAAAATCTTAAATTACTATTTCTGTGTAATCTTAGAAAATAGTAAACCGATTACAACAGTAATGGTTGTGAATCAATGGTGACAGTATCTGATTCCACAGAGGTTATATTTTATGGCAGTGCCACTACCACATCGGGTGGGCCGGAGGAACAACAAATGTTCTAAAAAAAGCCTTTAAAAACTTTCTGAATTACCATTTCTAAAAAATATTAGTAAATACCAAGCCGATTTCAAAATGAATGGTGATAGTTTGTGTTTCAACATAGGCTTTTTACGTTAGTACCACTGAGACCAGAGAGGTAGTAGACAAGAAGCTTCGAATTTGAGATGATGGTTATTTTTTAGATGTAAATGCGTACTAAGAACGGTTTATTCAAAACTTCAAATGAACACTGAAATGAGCGTATGAAATAGGCATAAAATCTTCAAAATATTTTCTCAATTCACATTTATTTAGTTTTAGTTCTTTTTATTAATTAAAATCACATTTCTGCCTAATGCCATGTAATAATGAGGTTTAGTTAAACTGTGTTTTAAATAGTAATATTTGAATTATTCTTAAATATATATATATATATATATTTATAAAAGTTAGACATACGAATATCGCTTGGAATATTTCCGCTGTTACGCGAGCAAAGCCGCGGGTTTGCTAGTTGTATATATTTAAGCATAACAGAAATAATTAATCTATTTTTTATTTAAAATATTTTTTAATACAAGGAACGAGCAAAAAATTTACGTTAGGTAAGTAGTAGGAAATGGAGAGTTCACCTGCAACAGGATCGATCATTGCGCAGTCAATGCGCAATCAGTCTGCAATCGATGATCATACTCATCTTTCTCTCAATCATGACAATTATTAATATTATGTTGCTGCTCCGTTTAACACTTTCTCATTTTATTGTTTTTTTCTGATAAATTCTTAAAAAGATGCGTGTACATGAATACGTTTTTTAACAAATATACATGTTTTCCAGGTTATTTAAAATAAGCGTTAGAAAATATGCGTGTCTTAGTAAGTATATATGTTAGTAAGCATATATATATATATATCTATATATATATATGTTTGAACGAATCTAAACATATGTATATGTTTAAAAAATTTATGTATTAGTATAAAAATGTTTAAGTAAAAGCACACATCCATATCTACATATCTCTACAAATATAAAAGTTAAATGTTTATAAAAGGGTTCTTGTGTAATATCTATCTATCTATCTATCTATCTATCTATATATATATATATATATATGTATAAAGTATATTAGTTTTACAAAAAATTACAAAAGTTTTACACAGATAATAAAAAGGTTTACAAAGGTTTAACAAAGTTAAAAAATAATAATAAAAAAAAGTTTAAAAAATGTTTTACAAAAAAAAATTACAAAAAAGTTTTAACAAATTAAAAAATTATAGGAAATTTACAAAGATGATAAAAAGTTTTACAAAGTTTTAACAAAAGTTAAAAAAAAAATTAAAAAAAAGTTTTAACAAAAAATGTTTTAACAAAAGTAAAAAAAGTTTTAAGAAAAAAAAGTTTTACAAAAAAGTTTCAACAAATAAAAAAAAAATGTTTTCCAAATATTTTAAATATGTTTTTTAAAAAATTCTGAAAGAATAAAAAAGTTTTACAAAATTAAAAAAAAAGTTTTAAATATGTTTTTAAAAAATTCTGGAAGATTAGAAAAACTATACATTAAGCAAAATTATTTACAATGAGCATAGCTATATACATATATATATATATATATTGTATATGTGTGTATATGTATATCTGTGTATATGTTTGAATATACGTGTTACACATATCTAACAATATGTTAGGAAGGTTTGTGTAGAAGTTATAAATAAGCACTCATATAAAAAATCAATATTTTTTTATTTTAACAAAGCAATTTACAGAAAGTATATTTACAAAAAGATATATTTACATAAAAACATTTTCTTGATAATTCTACATCATATTAACAATTTTCATCACTGATACAATCTTGATTAATTTTATAATGTCCATAGGCAAAACTTGATATTCCATCATCTAGCAAGTAACGCTTATCATCAAAAGGATTTAAGCTAATTTTATTCTGTATTAATGTATATAGATGATGGTTATCTTGAGCGATCCTTGTCTGCTTCTCCATGCTAGTTTTCACCTGTTGTAGGCATTCTAAATAATCTTGATGCTTGATTTTCAGTCGAACAACATGTGTAGACACACCCTTCGCCCGCTTCTTTTCTTCACTCGAAGATTTCAGGGAGTACATTTTGGATTTTAGACCAACGAACTCAAGGGCTAAATCTCCATTGAGCTCATCCTTGAACTTGCCAATCACCTTCTTATTGATATCTGAGTAGAGTGAATGATGCTTTGGATAGTCTGAGAAATCAAATAGGTTCATTTATAGGTTCATTATGTTCCATAACATCAAAAATATTTTTTGTTTTAATATGGTAGCACAGTGAGTCCGTATCTGTGAATAATAGCTTTGCATCATCTTTAAATGTTTTCTTTATAAAATTATAGTGAAAATCATACATTAAGAGCTTTGAAAGCTCCAAAATGCAGAAGCCAACATAAATCGGCCAATTCATCAAAATAGTAGTTTTAAGCCTTTCTACGGCACTCAGGTCTTCGTTATATGTTTTGAATGCCTTAAATGTGGGTGAGGCTACCAATTTCTTTGCTCTTTTTTCATTATTGCAAAGCACAATATTCCGCCTCTTTCTTAAATTTTCCATGGTTTTTCCGAATACAGAGATGTTCATTAATTTAAAAAACTCTTTTTCAGAAGAGGATTTTGCTTTCTTTCTTTTCTCTGTATTAAAATTAATATAGCTCTGCAACCAGGGTGCCTGTTTGAATTGAAGAGCTTTATACACAGCTGTCAGTTTTAATCCAAGTTGCAAATAATATTTCAGATTTCGGTAATGAGTGACATAATTCTGCTTATCTCGAAGATTTGGGATAAGTTTGGGAGTGCCTTTAATTTGTTTTTATTTCCAAGCATCCTCTTCGCAGTAGGTGACAACATCTCTTCATTCACAGTCAGGCATTCCGGGGCCAGTGGATATTCGTTATGAAATTTGTGAAGCTTCTTAGGATATTTAAGGTCCACCTCGAAAATATATCCAATTTCAGAATCATCAGATAGAGAAAGAATCCACTCTTCTGTAATATGACTTGTCACACACCATTGAAACCCTCCGTATGGTAGATATTGGGACATAGCCCATACATAAAGATTGTTCGCATCCCAATCCATGATGAAGCTGGGTGCTTCATTTTCCCTAAAATCGGGCGTATTGGGGATGTTTGCTAAGGCGTGTCTATGACTAATCATACTGATACCACCACGTATTCCATTTTCAATCATTAACAACATATCAATATCCGTTAACAATTCTAGAGGTGTTTCAGACATTTTCAAGGATGCTTGCCATGCGAGCGAAGGTCCTGTATATAAATGGCAAGGACCGATATCATAATACTGTTGGCATAGTTTACGAAAATTTTGGAAAACATCAGCTAGTAATAAAATATCTGTTTTTACATACAGATCATGATATTCACCCAGATTCCGAATATTAATGGATTTCCACACGTTCAAGGCATGTTGGTAGTCTTCATCTTTAATAGCTTCATCTGTGAGACTGTTATAAAATGCTTCAGGTGGGGGTAGTTCCTTTTCATCGAATTTTTCAAAAGAGGTGAAGTAGTCGTAAGGGTATACCCCTTTTCTTGTAAGCATATGCAAATTAGTATTTTCAGGGAAATTTTCTTCAAGTATGGTGAATTGCTCAGGATTAAGGTTTTTAACAAGCTTTTCTAGGGAGTGAGTCAAAAACTGGAATGAATCTAAAAAGATCATCTGTATAGGACTTGTCGGCTTTCTTAACTTGAAGGTTATATAATTTTCCATAGAGGAAGCAATCACATCAATTTCATGATCTTTAAATTTACCAATCTTACTCATTAGATGATGTCCATCATAGTTTTTTAGATTATGGAATATAACAGGAATTGTTTTACATTGCTTGTAGTTTAGATTACAGCTTGCATGGGCAGCTCCTCTGTATGCACCCGTCACGTGGCCATGGTCACGAACACGTTTTTCACATAATGGTTGCTCGCAAATAAAACAAAATTTCGCTTCTTGAAAAGCTTTTTCTTGTGCAGGTGAAAGCTTCATAGGTTCGATATTTAATAACTTTCGTCCTAATACATCTTCAATCTTCAGCATCTGTTTTAAAAAATGGTCTACACAGTCTTTGCCACGATAGACTTTCGCTTTCCGCACACATCTCCCATTAGGTCCGACAACAACATAAGCATACCCACATGGAAAATGATAAGTTGTTTTTTCAGTATAGGATGGTGTGGTAGAGGGTGAAGCCGGCGCAATAGGTATAAGAAGACTCTCAAAGTCAGCATACACAACATATGGTATAGGATGCTGTAGATGGATTCCAGTAAAAGATAATATATTATCGCCTTCTTCTGGTAACAGTATCCTTTGTGCAGCATGTTGAGAACAATATTTGATATGCTTATCAAATAGGTCTTGACTTTAAAACCGATGTAAGCATCGATAGCAGTAAAAAACAACCCAATTATGATGTGTCAGATTCCCTAAAAGTCTTGAGAAGCTTCTAATTAAGCAATAATGTTGCTTTTCGCCATCACTAACTAATAATAAGTTGATGACATCGCGATTTTGTTTCTCTGATATATACAGTGGACAAACTTCATCCTCTTCATATCCAAACACATTAATCCGTAAATTGTTGAGCTGTTCGATAATAGGGACCTTCTGAAGGGCAACAGGGCATTCAACATTACCAAGCTGAATATCACTCTCATAAGGGATATAATGAGAAACACGTTCAGGATTTTTTGAACAATGTAAGTTCAGCTTAAATGCCAAAAGACACCACACTAAGCACTTGTTATCTTCGTTTTGAATATTCAACATTGCTTTTTTATCATTCAATTTCTTAGGTAAAGCAATATATGAACTTGCAGCAAGAGGATGATATTTAGCAATCTTGAGTTCTAAATGCTATATGTTTCTAAGCTTCCACCCGGAACCTCTTTGCACAAATTCTTCAAAGGATTTTAATATTTTGGAGAATCCTTCTTCAATGTGTTGCGTAATAGTTTCTTCAGTATGTTCTGTAAAACACTGACATCAAAAATACGATTGAATCTCTTCCATCTCCTCATTATAACTCGTACGTTCAAGTGTTATTTTTTCCACCATATACCATTTAATGGCACCTTTAGTCTGAACTTCATCTGTTAAACGTTCTTGAATTTCAGCTTGTAAGTTGGTATGAAACACAGTTAAATCACTTTCTTCACGTTCATCAGGATAAAGCATGAAAGGTTTAAACACATTAAGCACATCAGATTGATTCTGCTTCAGTTTTTTAGACTCTTCATTAGATGAAATTTTTTTTCGTTTCACACTCACAAGATGTACACGGGAGTGTTGGGTGCGTATATGCTGTTTCAACTCATAATTTCGTCCAAACATTTTATCACATTCATGGCAAGAGAATTTCGAACTTTCATGTGATCTTATATGTTGTGTCAAATTGTCCTTTCGTGTAAAAACTTGATCACATTTGTTACACTTAAATGTAGGTCTTTCATTGTGAATTTTCAAATGCCTTCGCAGGTTAGATCTAAATCTAAATGACTTCTGACACAAATCACACATATGCACCTTGTCATTAAAGTGTATCTTCATATGTTGAAACAAGTCGTAGGAGGTTGAAAACATCTCATCACAAGTTGAACATGCAAACATCTTCTTGTCGACAGTTAAAGTCTTGAAAGGTTCTTCAGATGTTATATCAACATCCAGAGAATTCCACAATTGATTGTTCTTCGATGAAAAAGCTTGAGAATGCTCATCACGCTTAAAAGTTGTTGCTTCATCATTGATATGAGTCTTAGAATGTCTTCTCAAATCGGATCTACGGCTAAAAGACTTCTGACATACTTCACATTTGAAAAACTTTCCACCTGAATGTATCTTCAAATGCTGATTCAGGTTAGAAATAGTTGAAAATTTCTTATTACAACTAAGGCAAGTAAAATTCTTCTTTACAGGCACAGAACTTTCCAAAGGCATGGCTTCATCCAAAGGCATAACAGCATCCATAATAGATTAATAAGAAGAACGATTTAACTCCTAACGGAAAACGATCTCCACGAATAAATTACTGGAAAAGCAGAGAGCACTGAAATACACGTCTGATCGCTAGTAGAACAAATCATCAAATGATGCAGATCAAAAATTTCACCGCTATTTATACTCCTCAGATGCTCACCCCAAGGCAGCCTAAACCTGCTGACACTTTCCACATCAACAAACACAAATTGTTTTACCATCAAATCGGTTCTAAGTGTCGTGATTCGTTCGAAACATCGTATCTGGTTTGCAACCACCGATCGCTCAATGATTTCCGAAACCAATCGAGGTTCTTAACATCGACCAGTGATTGGTTCTTGAACCCATTCATTAAAGCTAAATTAAAATCAAGGTTCTAAAAGACAATCATCAACCAGTCATTGCTTCTCAAACTCAAGTATCATCACAGTAGCAAGTCAAGACTGATTATCATGGAATCTACAAATTAAAAAAATTATTTTAATTTAGGAAATCTATTTCATTAAAAAATTATCTTCATTTAACAACAGATTTGTTCTAATTTCCTCTCACGGCTTGGCGAGAACCAGATGAAAGATTGAGAAGGACGCGAACTAGACAAAAAAAACTTAACGACAACAAACATTTAAATACGCAACCTTCATTAAAACATTTAAAAAAAGACTAATTTTATAAATTATCATGTACAACTACTCGCTAAAAATATTATTATTAAAAAAGTCTCTATCAAAATCATGTTTGCATAATTAAAAACGAGCGATTTAAAAGAAAATGTTCAATTCCCTTCAGAAGATTACTTTCAAAATCATCGAGCTCAAATACATTCTAGCAAGTTCCAACAACTTCATACAAGCAACAAAACTGCTGACTAAGCTCACTAATAACAAATCACATGACTGCTAACCGCCAATCACAGATCAGAATGATAAGATCTTGTGACAATACCTCTACACAGCATAATATCCTCCCCCTGTGAACAGGGAGCATGCCGAAGCATGTACCGTCTTGCTGGCGCCAGATGATTGACAGGTGGGTGGGGGAATGCAAGGAATGCAGACACAGTGGTGCCCACCTGCTCCTGACACAGGTCATGTGATCTGCTCAGCCAATCAAAAGCGTGTAGGGGGCGCTCCCGTCGCCTTCGTGCATGACGTCATAACCGGTTTTATACTGAATCATACACCATTTCTTCGGAGGTTGTGGATGGGAACGGACGTAGAAAGACGATGCTCTGCGGTAAGTAGTTTTAAATGTCTAGGTTAAGGATTGTTTTAAGAAACTTTGCTTTTGCATGTTATTTCAAACTACATTTTCAAATAACAAGTGTCTTTAATCACTTTCGGAGAATAAGTATAACTTTCTCATAAAAATACCACCACAAAACTTTTAAGGAATGTCTTTTAAAGACTATCTTTTTAATTCAAGTTCAAATTCAATAAAAATTTGAAAAATAATGATTATATCCTAATATATGAACTAATCTCTAATTAAAAAATCTCTCTTCCACAAAAAGAAAAAAAAATCTACTTCAAATTTTAAAGTCTAGTTAACTTCAATTTTAAAGTCTAGTTAAAAAAATACAATCATCACGTTAAAGAACTCGGTGAAAATTATATAAAACTTAAAACAAGCTCTATTTCAAATATAATATTAATTATTGTTAACTCAAAAATCCTATATCAACAAAAATGAACCATTATAAAATTAATAAATCAATCTTTCACTTTAAAATAGCTACTTCAATTTTTTAAGTTTATTTTAGAAAATATAATCATCTTGCAAAAACACGTTGTGAATTAAATACAACTGTTTAAACAGACTCATCAGGAAATAAAATATTAATTGTTATTAACTCATTTAAAAACCAAATCTTATGTCAACGAAAGACATCTAATAATTAATTATTCTCTAATTAATATACATAATTTAATCTCTAACATAAAAGTATCAACAATTTCAAAAATTTTCTTAAAAAAAATATAATCATCTTGTTAAAGTACACGCCAAAAATTAAATAAAACTGTTAAAACAAAATCATTAAAAAAATATATATACATAAATTAATTGTTATTTACTCATTAATAAAATTAATCTTACATCAACAAAATTTAAAAATTAACCATTGTACAATTAATAAGATTAACTCAATCATCCACATTGAAAATACCTACTTCAAATTAAAAAGTCTATCTAAAAAATACATTTATCTTGGTTAAAACACAGACATTACACTTGAACTTCAAACAAACAAAGTGCGCAAAAACTCACCACTTCACCCTCAACTCAAACAAGTCTAAGTCCCATCTCGTATAGTTGCTAGCACGCTAGAGTCCGGTCTAGAAGATAGCAGGATCGAACCCCTTCGTGGGAGAGTCGAAAATGCTTCTTTTTGACCCAAAGTCAGCAAAATTTTCGATAGATGGCGCCTCTGAAAGAAAAAAAGCCGAATCAAAATAATATTTAAAGCTTTAAAAATAAAATGGGACGAAAATAGGGGGTATGCATTAGTAGAAGGAAAAAGCCGGTTCTACCCCACCAGGCGTCATTCGTTAGGGTGGAGGGCGTGGCCAAAGATGATTGACATGTGGGCGGAGTTGATTGATTGACAGGTGAGATAAGATTATCTCACCTGTCAATCAAATTGGTGACAGCCTGACGACTGTCGCCACGCCCCCTACGCCTGATGAAGCAGAACCTCCATTTTCCTTCTACTAATGCATACCCCCTATTTTCGCCCCATTTTATTTTTAAAGCTTTAAATATTATTTTGCTTCGGTTTTTTTTCTTTCAGAGGCGCCATCTATCGAGATTTTTGCTGACTTTGGGTTAAAAAGAAGCATTTTCGACTCTCCCACGAAGGGGTTCGATCCTGCTATCTTCTGGACCGGACTCTAGCGTGCTAGCAACTATACGAGATGGGACTTAGACTTGTTTGAGTTGAGGGTGAAGTGGTGAGTTTTTGCGCACTTTGTTTGTTTGAAGTTCAAGTGTAATGTCTGTGTTTTAACCAAGATAAATGTATTTTTTAGATAGACTTTTTAATTTGAAGTAGGTATTTTCAATGTGGATGATTGAGTTAATCTTATTAATTGTAGAATGGTTAATTTTTAGATTTTGTTGATGTAAGATTAATTTTATTAATGAGTAAATAACAATTAATTTATGTATATATATTTTTTTAATGATTTTGTTTTAACAGTTTTATTTAATTTTTGGCGTGTACTTTAACAAGATGATTATATTTTTTTTTAAGATAATTTTTGAAATTGTTGATACTTTTATGTTAGAGATTAAATTATGTATATTAATTAGAGAATAATTAATTATTAGATGTCTTTCGTTGACATAAGATTTGGTTTTTAAATGAGTTAATAACAATGAATATTTTATTTCCTGATGAGTATGTTCAAACAGTTGTATTTAATTCACAACGTGTTTTTGCAAGATGATTATATTTTCTAAAATAAACTTAAAAAATTGAAGTAGCTATTTTAAAGTGAAAGATTGATTTATTAATTTTATAATGGTTCATTTTTGTTGATATAGGATTTTTGAGTTAACAATAATTAATATTATATTTCAAATAGAGCTTGTTTTAAGTTTTATATAATTTTCACCGAGTTCTTTAACGTGATGATTGTATTTTTTTAACTAGACTTTAAAATTGAAGTTAACTAGACTTTAAAATTGAAGTTAACTAGACTTTAAAATTTGAAGTAGATTTTTTTTTTCTTTTTGTGGAAGAGAGATTTTTTAATTAGAGATTAGTTCATATATTAGCATATAATCATTATTTTTCAAATTTTTATTGAATTTGAACTTGAATTAACAAGATAGTCTTTAAAAGACATTCCTTAAAAGTTTTGTGGTAGTATTTTTATGAGAAAGTTATACTTATTCTCCGAAAGTGGTTAAAGACACTTGTTATTTGAAAATGTAGTTTGAAATAACATGCAAAAGCAAAGTTTCTTAAAACAATCCTAAGGCAGATGTCAGACGAGCGATTTTGAAAATCAGCATTTTCGACGCTCTCTCTTGAGAGCAGACGAATCTTCTGGTCTGTTCAGACGAGCGGCCACAAATCGTTGCGGTAAAAATTCCGAAAAGCTTCACGTCGAGGCTTGGCGTTTCCCCCAACTCGCTGGGAGCTGGTGGCGTGCTCAAGTCTTTTGTTTCTTCTATGTTGTCCAGACGAACCGAAGTTTTGACGCTGGCTTTAAGTTTCTTTACTTTATCAGTGATTCGTAAGTTGTTGGTTCTGGTTGCGTATCGAATTTTTTCGCTAGAATTTAAAATGGATTTAATACACGTAGATTAACTAATTTTTGAAATACAAAAGTGTTCAATATAGTTGGACACCTCATGCTTACATTATATAAAGATAAAAATTAAAATATAATAACTTGGTTAAAGGCATCCTTGATTTAAAAAAAAAAAAAAAAAAAAAAAAAAAAACCAGAAAAATCTAAAGAAGATTAGGAAGTTATCGATAAATTATATGAATTAATTTTGTTTCATATAAACAAACAAGTTGGAAATTGCTCGTCAAACGTGGCAAATGAGGTGCATTCGTAATATAAATAGTTTTATAAATATTTTTTGCACCGAATTGTACTGATTGTATATTTGAGTGCATTTTATAAGTGCTTATAAATTTCATTCTGTTCGAAAGGCTGTAACATCATTAAAATACACTTGCAATAATTTTTTTCCCATTGGCCGTAATGTAACGGAAGATTTTGACTGTCTTTGTCATTAATCTATACATCCGATTTACATAAAATTTGAAACGACTCGACAAGATTTTGCAAGAATTATATATTTAAAATTTCAGACCATTCGGAAGGCTGTAACATCATTAAAATGCACTTGCAATAATTTTTTCCCATTGGCCGTAATCTGACGAAAAACTTTTGACTATCCCCGTCATTAAACTATATATCCGATTTTCATAAAATTTGAAAAGACTCGACAAACTTTTGCAACAATTATATATTCAAAATTTCAGGCTATTGTTTTTGCTCTGTTATATGCGGACAGACGGACTGAACGACGACTATAGGTGCTACGTATTTATATAATTACGAACGCACCTAAAAAATCATTTAAAATTATGCTAATGTTGCAAGTTAACGTTTTATAAGAAAAGTATTTAAATAGTAAAGTATTATTATAAGGAAAAATTGAGTGTAATCTTTATCAAATACTACTACTAATAATACTATTTTGTCCTAGTATGTGTACTAAATTAAATTCATGGATAATTGCAGGGGTTTTTCTTTGCAGGGTAGGGGGCGAAGGAGGCATTTTGCGAAAAGTAAATGCTAAAGTTTTCGTTTCGGGGGAACTTGTTTTCTTTACAAATTACAGATTTTTAAACCTAACAATGTTAAAATAATTAATTAATAGCATGTTTTTATGGAATATAATTTTGTGAAAGGGCCTGTTTTATAATTAAGATTTTTGAGAAGCCTGTTTTATTAAATGGATTTTTGTGACGGGGACCTAAATAGACAGCAAATGTTGCATTTCTTAATAATAATAAATTCTTAATAATAATTCTTTGAAATTAAAATCATTACAAGTTATATCTGGTTTTGAAAATCCAGTATGGGAAAGGAGACAGCAAAACAGAGCCTCTGTGGTCATATCCGGTACCGGTTCTATTTACTGCGAGCATGTAGTTTTAAAAATACTGTAATTTTTTTTTTATTTTTTTAGCTCACAGGCTATCAAAGCTTGAGAACTAATGTGCCCGCCGGTTCTGTTACGTACATACGTACATACATACGTACGTATGTACGTAACGCGATAACTCTTGATGGAAATATCCGATTTGCTTCAATTTTTTTTTCTAGTTTCATTCTGATAAGGCGCTTCCCTGATTAGTTTTGGGGATTCATTGGTTAAGTATAAAGGGAGACAATGGGGGGCTAATTCCAACTTTAATTTAGATAAATGTTTTTTTTATGCAGATTTATTCGATTTGCTTCAAAAAATTTGTCTACGTTCATTCCGATAAAGCTCTCCTCTGATTAGTTTTGGGGGTTCATTGGTTAATTATAAAGTTGGAAAAGAGGGGGGGGGGTCTAGACTCCCCTTTAGTTTAGATAAATGGGTTTTTCATGCAGAATTATTCGATTTGCTCCAAATTTGGTATACCGGTTTATTATGTTAAGGAGCTCCCCTGATTAGAGTTGGAGGTTCATTAGTTAAGTATAAATCGGGAAAAGAGGGCTAGTCCCCCGCCCCCTTTAAATTAGATAAATATGTTTTTCATGCAGAATTATTCGATTTGCTCCAAATTTAGTACACCACTTTATTATGTGAAGGAACTACCTTGATTAGGTTGGGAGGTTTATTGGTTAAGTATAAATTTGGTAACGGGGGATAGTTCCCCTTTAATGTAGATAAATGGGTTTTTCATGCAGAATTATTCGATTTGATTCAAATCTGATATACCGGTTCAAATCTGATAAACCTCGTTAAAAGGAAATCTATTTTCTTTGCTGTTTTTGAAGCAAATATAGTCAAGTTTGGTAAAGTGGCCGTTCCGTTTTCTTTCCTTTCTTTCTTTCATTTTTTTTTTTTTTTTTGTAAAATTTTGTGTACAGCAAAATTAATTTTCTACCGATTACTTAAAATAGGATGAACCTAGTACCGTCTGTGTATATTTCTTTTTTCTAATTTCTTGAATAACTAATATAAAATTACAAAATCCTTTATTTCCTGCAGAAGATCCATTTTGCTTATTGAAACCACAAGCGTTCAAAAAGTCGTTCGTCTGACATTTGTCTTAACCTAGACATTTAAAACTACTTAACGCAGAGCATCGTCTTTCTACGTCCGTTCCCATCCACAACCTCCGAAGAAATGGTGTATGATTCAGTATAAAACCGGTTATGACGTCATGCACGAAGGCGACGGGAGCGCCCCCTACACGCTTTTGATTGGCTGAGCAGATCACATGACCTGTGTCAGGAGCAGGTGGGCACCACTGTGTCTGCATTCCTTGCATTCCCCCACCCACCTGTCAATCATCTGGCGCCAGCAAGACGGTACATGCTTCGGCATGCTCCCTGTTCACAGGGGGAGGATATTATGCTGTGTAGATGTATTGTCACAAGATCTTATCATTCTGATCTGTGATTGGCGGTTAGCAGTCATGTGATTTGTTATTAGTGAGCTTAGTCAGCAGTTTTGTTGCTTGTATGAAGTTGTTGGAACTTGCTAGAATGTATTTGAGCTCGATGATTTTGAAAGTAATCTTCTGAAGGGAATTGAACATTTTCTTTTAAATCGCTCGTTTTTAATTATGCAAACATGATTTTGATAGAGACTTTTTTAATAATAATATTTTTAGCGAGTAGTTGTACATGATAATTTATAAAATTAGTCTTTTTTTAAATGTTTTAATGAAGGTTGCGTATTTAAATGTTTGTTGTCGTTAAGTTTTTTTTGTCTAGTTCGCGTCCTTCTCAATCTTTCATCTGGTTCTCGCCAAGCCGTGAGAGGAAATTAGAACAAATCTGTTGTTAAATGAAGATAATTTTTTAATGAAATAGATTTCCTAAATTAAAATAATTTTTTTAATTTGTAGATTCCATGATAATCAGTCTTGACTTGCTACTGTGATGATACTTGAGTTTGAGAAGCAATGACTGGTTGATGATTGTCTTTTAGAACCTTGATTTTAATTTAGCTTTAATGAATGGGTTCAAGAACCAATCACTGGTCGATGTTAAGAACCTCGATTGGTTTCGGAAATCATTGAGCGATCGGTGGTTGCAAACCAGATACGATGTTTCGAACGAATCACGACTCTTAGAACCGATTTGATGGTAAAACAATTTGTGTTTGTTGATGTGGAAAGTGTCGGCAGGTTTAGGCTGCCTTGGGGTGAGCATCTGAGGAGTATAAATAGCGGTGAAATTTTTAATCTGCATCATTTGATGATTTGTTCTACTAGCGATCAGACGTGTATTTCAGTGCTCTCTGCTTTTCCAGTAATTTATTCGTGGAGATCGTTTTCCGTTAGGAGTTAAATCGTTCTTCTTATTAATCTATTATGGATGCTGTTATGCCTTTGGATGAAGCCATGCCTTTGGAAAGTTCTGTGCCTGTGAAGAGGAATTTTACTTGCCTTAGTTGTAATAAGAAATTTTCAACTATTTCTAACCTGAATCAGCATTTGAAGATACATTCAGGTGGAAAGTTTTTCAAATGTGAAGTATGTCAGAAGTCTTTTAGCCGTAGATCCGATTTGAGAAGACATTCTAAGACTCATATCGATGATGAAGCAACAACTTTTAAGCGTGATGAGCATTCTCAAGCTTTTTCATCGAAAAACAATCAATGGTTGAATTCTCTAGATGTTGATATAACATCTGAAGAACCTTTCAAGACTTTAACTGTCGACAAGAAGATGTTTGCATGTTCAACTTGTGATGAGATGTTTTCAACCTCCTACGACTTGTTTCAACATATGAAGATACACTTTAATGACAAGGTGCATATGTGTGATTTGTGTCAGAAGTCATTTAGATTTAGATCTAACCTGCGAAGACATTTGAAAATTCACAATGAAAGACCTACCGCGTTTTTGCATACCAGTATAATCTTAGAGAAATTGTTATTTTATTTAATCGGAAAATTCTGCGATTTAAGAGAACAACATTTTCTCTAATATTATACTGGTATACAAAAACGCGAAAAAGCCCCGTGCCTATGTCAGTGAATGAGATTATAATACAAGGCAGAATTGTACCAGTAAAAACGAATAATAATTTTTACCACTTTTGTGAGAGAAATTTTGCATGAATCGCTGAAATAAGGCAACATTTTTTTATTTGAAATTTGTTGATGGAAGTTTGCTTCGGTGGTAATCAGAATCTGTCGTCTTCTGACAACATCCTCAGTTACGTCACTCTCAGTCTCAGCTGTTACACCACCCCCAGCATACTAGGCCTGACCGGTGACACAAAAATGGCGGCAGCCGAAGGGGATTTTTTTCAGCGTGCTTACAATCCCTTAAATTTTGCTACCTATAAATTTTAAAAGTTTTTCCGCTTCGTTTTTCGGAGACTAAACAACTCAAAAATATTTTTAATAAAATACTGGTGTCAAAATTTAGGGGACCGTACATACATTCAAAAGAATCCTACTTCGGCAGCCGTTTTTTTTTGTTTTAGCGCTCAGGCCTACTATTCAGGGGGCGGTGGGTGGTAGACTATACACTATATGTCGCCTACTCTTTATTCATAACTCCATTAAAAAATGCTTGCAGAAAAAAAAAACGGAGAGGAATACAAAGTTAACAAACTCCAGAGCATCAGAATGTTTCTTTCTATTCCTTACAAAAAAAGTGGATTTAAAAAGGGGATAAACTCTATCTCGGCCATGTTAAAATACACCAACTTTATGTACCTTTTTCTTAGAAATGGTCAAAGATAGAGGTCTAGATTTTTTAGAATAGTTTGAGTAACATGCTTTACGTATTTTAACAGATCATTTTCTTTCTAAGTGAAACTAAAAATTAATTATTAATTATTTATTGAAAGACATTTTTAAATTAGCATTTCTGGTATGATTTCACTGCCTAAAATAAATAATTCTCAACAAATCATTAAAACCTAGTGTTAAAGTATGCACGATAACATAATATAAAAGTTTAGAAAAATCTGAGTTCCTAATAGATATTGAAAAAAAGGAACACAAACTGGAAAATCGAAGTTTTGAGAAAATGTCACTTACAGCCGTGAAGCAGTGTTGCCAGTGAACTACTTTCTAAAATTATGATTTCTTGATTGGCACCGCTTTTTTAAAACAGTAAAATTCGCCTTATTTAGTAAGATATTAATTAAGGCGAAAACAACGGAAATTTTACCACTTCAGAAAAGTGGTTCCAATCAAGAAATCTGAATTTAACAAAGGTAGCCCACCGCTGTGAAGTGCTCTTAGAAAGAATGAAAAAATCCAACACTTTTTTTTTAAATATATATAAACATGTGTAATACATCGTTGAAAAGATCAAAGTTTAAACTATCTAATGATATAAAAAAGTAAAAATCGACTTTTTGGTTAAATTTCGCTTACCCGGTCCCCTTAAATTGTTTAGAATTTATAATGGCGATTAATTATCGTATGTAGAGTTTTTTGTATGTAAAGCATGTAACATTTTTTAGGTACACTAAAAGTAAACTAATATCAAATGCTTAAAAGATAAAACAAGAAATAGCGTAAAATATAATGAATTATAAAAGATTTTTTCAAATCATTTTTAACTTTAGAAAATAATTATGCAAACTTCAACCAGTAAATTTCGAATAGAAAATTTCAGCTTATGCTTAACGACTTATTCCTGAAAAATTTCTCTTACAAATATGGTAAAACTTGTGTCACCGCTATGGGAATAGGTGGCACTCTGTAACAGAAAAGAGGGTTTTAAAAAAGCAGAATCAAAACTAAAATCGTTAAATGTGCTAAATAAAAGGTAATTTTATTTCAATATTGATTTTGCATTTTTTAAAACACTCTTTTCTGTAACACAGCGCAACACATCTCCACTAGCGTTGATTTTTGGAACTAATTTTTTTTCTCGGAATCTTTCGTTCCCCATCTTGTTTAATCTTATTGCAGAATTTGGCGTCAATCTCTCAATTCATCGCGCTACAGAACACTCTGAGTACCATCAGCTTAATTATGGCTACATTGTATGTCCCGCCGCCCCTCAAGGGGCTAAAACGTACTTGAGATACATACACATCGTATATTAAAACACAGTTGACATTTTGTCACGATTAATCGGCTGATCCAACTCCGTCTCAAATAACCGGAATCTATGGTATACTTTAACTCCAGATTAGATTTTCTTACCTACGCTTGTCAAGGTGCTGTACCACCATATTTTGCGTATAGTTTGCATATTTTTATTTGTTCCTGCAAACTTCCGACAAAACGTATGAGGAAAAAATTACAAGAAATTACTGGTGGAAAAGTGACTTTGATTTAGGAAAGAAATAAAGAGGAAGAATTCTTTTCGAAAATTTTGCTGCTCAAGTTTAAGGGACCGCGCAAAGAAAGAAAACAATCCGCTTTTTCCACTGGTGGAAAATTGGCGCAGAGGAGGAGCCTATTGACACCACTAAAGTTTTATAGTATTCTTCACCTTAATAAAAACGCATAAATTCTGTCATTAGATAAGGCGAAAAAAACTAATAAAATTTAGTGGTGTCAATAGGCTCCTCCTCTGCGCCAATTTTCCACCACTGCTTTTTCTGTTAACTTTTAAGTCTAGTATTAACAACGTAAACTGCCACACACTAAACGTACAGGTTTGCCAGTTTGGAAATCCATTTTTTTTTTCAGAATTTCAAATTCACACTACAAATTTAGAATGAAGAATATTTACTTTATGAATTTACGAAAGGTCTCTGATTGAATAAAGCAAAACATACTATTTTTAATTTCTTTTATGAATTCGGATTTTCCTATGTAAAAATGGAGGCGAAACTGGAAGGACTGTAAATATATGGGAACGTCCATTCGTTACTCTTGTGATAAATAGAGAAAATTTTCATACATAATTCCAATTATTTTATTACAAAATATAAGTAAGATAAAAATTGATATAACCAGCTAAATACCACTGTGTTCCACACACAAACATATATCTAATTTTTAACAAAAAAAAATTACTTATGTATATATTAAATGACTCTTGTAACACTCTGGTCACAAGAATAACAAAATTTTGATTGATTATATAGACAAGGGAAATGTTTTTTGTTACAAATTAGATAAATATTAAATGAGTGGAGTACAATAGTATTTTACGGGTTATATCACTTTTTTATCTTAATTTATTTTTATAGTAAATTAATTGCAAGTACTTGTAAATTAACTGCACGTATGGTCACAGGAGTAACAGTGGACGTTCGCATATGCAAAAGAGACACGTTACTGACTACTTGATTTTACTAACACAAGCTCTATCACATACGGGTGAAGAGAGCATTTACTCGACCAACGGATAATAACGAGACTACACTTTCAAATTTTATTTTTTATATCTTAAAAAAAGTACTACATATATTTTCTGGTGTCAGTGATAATATTTTCTTGTTTAACAGATGTCGGCTCTGTGCTCTTTTCAAATCCAAACTGACTATTTTCTGATAATTTTTTTAATCAGTGTTTGTTCGCAAATATACTGAATTGGCAGATGCTTATACTGATGACAATTTAATTGCACTGTTTTTTCCATTTTTTGTTTTTATAAAAGCATATGATTTTCAGAAAATGCTGTCAAAATTAGAGTTTTGAAGCGAATTTCCAGACGCATCAGAGCAGGAAAGGAAAAAAAATTCCAGCCTGAGAAAACAATGTTATAACTTAAAATTTAATTCCTTTATCTTTTGAAAAAACTGTTGAGTTACAAATCACTTCAATAGTCGTTCCTCCAAGTATCTTGCTTTTATTTAAAAAAAAAAAAAAAAAAAAAAATTAGTTAGAAAATGTGCCAAATATTTCACGTTGTTGAGCGGGGGGGAAATGTTTTTTAAGAATCGCGTTAACACTGCATGATTTTTATTCTCTACACCTAAATAATGTGTAATTACCGGATATGTAACCGGGAAAATATTTATGAAATTCCCATCTTAAATGATGTCATCATTTTTGAAAAATTTGCAACTAGGTAAAATTTTTCATCGTAAATATACAACATGTAAACAAAAAATCTAAATATTCAAAAGTCTTGGGATAAGTAGTGGGATCCCGTAATGTTTCGAAAGCGGTTTCTTAAGTTTGATATATTTTATGAAATCTAATGACTTGCACAAAAGTTAATCCATTTATAGCTGAATTTTGGTTTTCTCAAATTTGTTGGTAAAATCAGATTAAAATGTTGCAAAATGAACTAGAAAAATACTAAAAAGGGGCTATGCATATATAACGTTATCATTTTAGGGGGGGGGGGTGTCTGACACATGATATCGTAGGATATCTCTAGGGGGAGGGGGGATTTGTCTTTTGATATCGTTATCATTTTTGATACAACCCAAATTTTCTCTTTTTATTTATACCTTTGACTTTACATCAAAATAGTATGCTATCTTTTTTTTAGTCTATTATCTATTTTTATGAAAATACAAAGATATTATTAAAATCATTAAATGCTTATAAAACTATTTAATTCCATAATATGGAATACCTTAACGATTGGCCTTTCTATTCTACTGTCATATGTGTATGCATATATAATACGCTATTCGGGAAACCATAACCATATACGAAGTATGTTTAAAATGACACTTGTGTTTACTAGTAAATAAAATAGAAAGAGTGTTTTCCGCCTGTTTTATTAATAAGAAGTTTTGTTTGCCCCCCCCCCCCTCCTAAGTCCAAGAATATATTATTACTGTTGAGTGCATTATGTAACAAAAATATATTATTAAATACTTTTAAATAGTAACTACTTCTTTTAAGTGTTATTTAATAAAAAGCTGTTTCACATATAAAGTGATATTTTATTGATTTCCCTTGAATCAATAAAGTATATGCAAAAAATAAATGTAACCATATTTATATATCACTGCAAACAAAAGAAAGCAAAAAAAAAAAAAAAAATTAGACATTGATAACGATATCATTACGGGGCGGAGGGGGGGGGGGTTCAAGGGATGATAACGTATGATATCTTAAGGGGTGGAGGGGGTCCAAAACTAGCAAAAAGTTGATAACGTTATATATGCACAGCCCCAAAGAATTACGTTAAAATATTTTTGTATTTATTTGATATAATGTAAACATTCTAAATATGGGAATATGTTTTATATTTATAATAGTAGTAACATGTATAAGTATATATTTTGTCAAAATTTATATAATATATGGTTTTAAATTGCATATTATATACTATAATTAGTATTTTTATGAATTGCTAAAAAAATATACGTTGTTGTCACTATCAACTGGGGGTTACAGGAGCAAAAAATGTTCTAAATTTCTTTTTTTGCGTTAAAGAGGGGGTCTAACATTTTAAATTTGGAATGGTGATTACTTCAATGATGCAAATACTTTCTAAGAATTGTCGAAAGAAATTTCCAAATTTAAAAGGATGAAGTGAGCGAAAAGCGTTTTATAAGAGTTCTAAATTGCGATTTTTATGCAATCGTATGAAATACGAAACCGATTTCAAACATAATGGTTGCAAATTGATGGTGATAGAACCTGCTCCAACATAAGCTATATTTTATGTCCGTGCCACAATCCCTAGAGGGTTGCAGTAGCAAAAAATTTTCTAAATTGCGATATCTGCGGTACTGAAGAGGCTAAAAACTTTAAATATAGCACGGTAGTTATTTATAAAATATAAATGTCTTCTACGAACAGTCGAAAATAAATTCGAAATTAAAAAGCGGTGAAGCGAAGGGAAGGAGCGAAAAGCATTCTAAAAGAGCCCTAAATTACGATTTCTATGGAATCCCATGAAAAAATAAACCTATTACAGAAGGCATTGGTTGCGAATCAAGAGTGATGGTCCCTGATCCTATACTGGCTATATTTTAGGCCATTGTCACTACCACCTGCTCGGCAGGAACAACAAGAAAGCCTTTAAAAACATCTAAATTCTGTTTTCTATAGAATATTAGGAAATACCAACCGATATCAAGGTTAATCTTGGAAATTTAATGGTGACAGTCTGTGTTTCAACATTTTTCGAGACATTATATTTCAACTCTGTTTCGGCATTTTATGTTGGTACCACTGACAACAGAGAGGTGGCAGAGTGTTAGACAAGAAGCTTGGAATTTAACATGATGTTTAATTTTAAGATGTAAATGTGTTAAGATGGTTTCTAAAAAATTCAAAACTTCAAAGGAATACTGAAATGAGCATATGAAATAAGCATAAAAGTCTCAGAATTCTTTGTAAATTATCATTTATTTGGAATTAGTTTTAGTTCTTCTTATTAATTAAAATCTCATTTCTGTCTATTGCACATTTATAATGAAGTTTAGTCAAACTGTGGTTTAATTTGTAATTTTTGAATTATTCCAAAAAGTGCTCTTCTAATAAAAAATATTCATGCAAATATCACTTGGCATATTTCAACTATTTCGCGAGCAAAGCCGCGGGTTTTTGCTAGTATACTATAATTAGTATTTTTATGAATTGCTAAAAAAATATATTTATTTCTTTACAGAGACGAATAACATTACAAGTATTATTAATAATAATTTAAGAATCATCGTATTTGAGCCTCAAAAATATTTATTTCCTAATTATCTTCAAAAGGACTGTACATGAATAACTGTCCTCTAAATGGCTAATAAAAATATGTATCCGTTTGTGCCTAGTATCCTATATTTTCCACGTTACAAAAATGCATAAAAAAAAGGCTTGAACTATAATTTCACAATTTTAAAAACTACGTATTTCAAAGAAGACTACAAGCTAAGATTACGACTTATTTATTTAGATCCTTAACAGAAAAAAATCTTACTTTTTACATTTCACCATCATAAAATTTAAAAATCTACTTACACCGAAAAAAAGACTTAATTTACGTAAATACCTATCCATCTTATGCTGTCATCTCTCGGTAACAAATAAAGACAAGTATAAATAATTATTTCATACAGTTTTCATGTTATAAAGAAGAAGAAAATTGGACGCTAGGCATAAATGGGTCAGTATAGTGTCAGTAAATAAACTTCATGAATAATTACATGTAAAAGATAAACTTTAAGCATCACTCAAAATATAAAAACAATGAACTTCCGCCGTCAGAGGTCAATGGTTATGTATATTTCAGTATGAAATAATTTACTAATATCGTTATAAAAAATAATTTTTAATACACAGAGCAAATTTAAAACTTTGTTCGATGTAATCGTTGTGAGGGAAAATATAAATGAATTAATCAATTATTAGGTCTATCGGAAAATTCTGTCCAATAATGTTATTTCACGCCTACTTTTTTCAAAATTCAGCTTTCTTTATTGGCACCACTTTTTCGAAATGTTAAAATTCCCATTATTTTTACATTTCACATTAAGGTAAAAAGACTGGGAATTTTACCATTTCGAAAAAGTGGCGCCAATAAAGAAATCAAAATTTAAAGAAAAGTAGGCGTGAAATAACAATAAATATATTAACAAATTATTTAAATAAATATCAATGCAAACATTTCTGTACTTCTGGATCATTTCATATAACTTCTTTGTGATACAATTAAAAAGTTGTCTGTTACGTTGTTGCAAGTGAGGCAAGAACATTTGAAGGAATTATAAAGAAAATGGTGATGGAACGAAAGAAAACAGAAATTAGAAACGGGATTTTTACGTAAGAATTTAAAGACAATTAAATACATCATTGAAACATGCAAAGTATCAAAAGAAAAGTAATTTTAGAAAATTGGATACTATAATTAATTTTTAATTACGGACCGAAACTAGCGACTATTTTTATATTCCACAATTTACAAAAATTTTCTTAGTGGTAGATATCTGTTAAAAATATCTTAATATAAGTGTATGGCAGAAGTTATTTTTCTGAAAGTGGCATGAATAGAATTAAAAATTAATTGCTGGGATAACACGCGTCCCAAACAGGTGATCAAACCGTTTCAAATAATCATTAGCTTTAGAGGATTCAAAAGGTTTGAAAAATCAGCGTAAGACATTATATATATATATTATATATATGTTATAGTGCTTTGTTTTAAAAATGACCTACATATTTTCCAATAGAAAACTTCCGAAAAAATGGTCGTACTAATCGTAAACACTCAGTCGCGTAGACTAGCGCTATCTGTGGGAATAGAACTAAATCCTTTAATGCGCAGCTTTGCATATATGCAAAGAACACTGTTTTGAATTTAATAGATTTTTTTAATTCACATATACCTAATTCACAACAGAATGGAAAATAGCAATGTATGCTTTAATTAAAAAACAGACATTCTGTATTTAAATTAAGCGAAATTAACCATTGAAACTTTCAGGAGTAAAGTCAGATTCTCTGAATGACGTAATTTCTAGAACATATTCTATTATGGGAATTAAACGGTTTCAAGTTAAGTTTTATAAAGTAAATAATTATTTAAAATAAGGTATTTGGAGACATATTTATTAAAGTATTTACTAATCTGCATTATTTAAGCAAAAATCTGTTGCATGACAGTAGTTTTTACTTATATTGCAGATGTGCAATAGAAAAAAAGATTGATGTATTATATGAAAAATATATCTCAGATTTTTTTCATTATTTTTCCTGTTTTATAAACCTTTATTAACTTTTATATGTAATTTTTTCTAAACAAAAATAAAAATCGCGCATTTAAGAGTTAAACGCAGTTATCGCGAAATACTGTTTTTTGACAGTTTTTTCACGATAACTTTTCAACTTGGTATCGGATTACCACGTTTTTTTTATTATTATTTTTTTTTAAATAAAGCAAATTAAATCCTTTACAACTGTAGAAAAAAAGGAATTACAGTTAGATTGGCGCTACTAACTATGTAATTTCGACTACTCTTTCCACTCCTAGAACACCTTTTAGTTTTGTAAACAGAAGGCAACAGGTTGTTGCTTTTAGAATAGAATGATTTGTCATGACATAAAGATGTGACGTTTTACCGTCAATAAAGGAAATATGAACGTGGAGCATTGTGTCTCTCAATAATATGATTTAAAGTTTGGTAAATATGTGTTATAATTGTAAATAGTTTCTTCTCATTAAAATGTTTCGTTAAAAAGAATATTCGTCGCCAAGACTTATTGGTTTTTGTTTATTACAGTGATATGCAGTTATTTTTGTTTATCTGCCAGATATATTATATGGTTAAGTATAATGTTTGATTCGAATTGGAAGATTGCCGATTGGAAGATTAAGATCTGAGATTTAGATTTGGTTTGAACTTTTTTTTTCTATTTTTTTTTTTCTTTTTTAACAACATACACCTGAATAACAAGGAAAGAACGTTTTTTCAAGTTTTAACGAAATATATGCTATATTTTATGGATTTTAAAATTCTTAATATAACTTTTTAATTTAATTTTTTTTTGTCTATTTCACTTATCATTGAGAAACGAAGTAATAAGTTATGTAAAGAAAAATAATGATTAGAAAGAATATAACCTAGCCTTCAAAATCAGGGAAAACTTGTTTTTTAAGATTCATTGTGTCAATAATATTAAAAATTTTTGTTATTGTTTTTTCTATAATTTATCAGATATTTTTTTCTAAAATAGACAAATACAAAAATGCAAAAAGCGGCACTAGTATAAACTTGTTTACTAGCTCCGTAATCAAGGATGGAACATCAGTAAGTATCCGCCATTTTAAGATTTCCTGTTCAATTTAGAGATACAGTTCCAAATGTAAATATGCAGAGATCACAGCGTTACTATTTTTTTTATCCTTTTCTACAACTATTTTAAAACAAAAATCGTCAAAATAAAAAATTTAAAAAACCTCGAATCGGAGTATACAATAAAATTTACTGTTTTATGACATAATTAGCACATGTTGCAAAATGTTATAGGAAAGCTGCCTGCACTGAATTGGAAATTTCGCTCTTCTTAAAAAGAAAAAGAAAAAAAAACGAAGCTATTTACTTTAATATAATATTTCTAAAAATTACCCAATAATCATAAATCATTTATAGGGCTATTTTCATGCGAACTTGTCATGTCTGTCATACAGCTGAAAATCGCTAAGCTTATTGGCTACCTTTATTTTCGAAAAGTTTGCTTCACCTTATTCAACTGATGAGATATCTCCGATAAAATAAAATTCACATTTTCCTTTCTAAAATAGTGGTAGCATTAAATCGTAGTATGTGACAGACATGACAAGTTCGCATGGAAATATCCATTGGTAATCTGAGTGACCTCTATCATTTCTCGTGATGGCTTTACATCTTACACCATGAAAGCTTTGTCAACTATTTCAAATTTTGCAGTTTTGTTCCTGAATTTTTAAATCTTATCGACATTTATAACTCCAAATCTGAATTTTTGTACACAAATTGAACAACAATACATATATTTTAATCCCTTGGGGACGAGCGACTGGTATGCATGCCATTTAAGGGGCTCAGAATCCATCATTATTCTCACCAGTTGTTTTTTGTTGTAAAGGTTTCTTTATTTAATCAGAGCAGTTTCACGATTCAATTACAGAAAATTTTCTGTTTTGAAAAATGGTGGTAAAAGATTAAAAATTAAGCAAATGAATGTTTCTACAGACAAGCTTTTCTACTCTAAAATGTGATGATATCGCGAGACGTGGTGTCATCAATTTTCAAGTTTTTCTAAAGCACTCAAGCGCTGTTTTTAAGTAAGAATTTTTGTCACATCACTAGAAGTGCTAAGAGTGCAATGTGTTTCGGTCAGTGTCACAATATATCCTATCACAAACATTACTGAAAATGAACAGTTTAGTAAAGTACTTTTTGGAGTGAATGGTGGCTACTTCCGACATTTCTTGTGATATCAGTACATTTTAATAATTAAAAAAAAAGAAACTTTTTGGAAACGTAATTTAAATAATATCATCAATCTTTCCTTTTGCAGTTCTTTTGCACAGCTCCTTGAATTTGAATACCAGAATTTTTTTAAGGGTATTTCTAAAAATAAAGGATTAGAATTGTTTTTGAAAAGTTTGTGGTAGAGTTCAAATTCAAGGGATCGTACAATCGTAGGAAAAAATTCCCAATCTTTGAATGAAATCGTTGTTAGCCGAGCGTTCTTTGGACTATGATGCACAGACCCACGCGAATAATGGAGTTGTGAATAAAGAGGAGGGGACATGTATAGTCTTACAGAGGCGTATCTGTGTGTGTGTGGGAGGGGTTATGAGGGGATCCTTCTCCCCACCCAATATATGAGAACTTGGGAAATTTGAGCTTAGAGTTAGGAAATTGTAGATTTTTGAAACACTTTTTCTTTTTTTTAATAAAAAGTAAAAAAAAAAAAAAAAAAAAAAAAAAAAAATATATATATATATATATATATATATATATATATATAATGTTTTGCTCACTATTTTCTGAGTTCTGTTTTAGTAAAATACTTAAACTTTCAAAAGAAACACAAAAAGCAGCCAGACTCAATTTCTCATTATGTTTCTCTGTGCCACGAAAATATCATACATCTACAACACCTCCATACTACTGTTGTCCACTAACAGTGTCTCTAATACATTTCCTCCAAAACTTTGTTCCTTTCTCAGAAATCTAAAAATATAAGGCTATTTTCATATGAAGTACGATTATGACTCGAATACAATTGAAAACAAAAACTTTCATTAAATGAACCAATAATTATAAATTTATGTTTTTAGTTTCAGCATTTTTCTTTGGAAAGAAATTTTTGGCGTATAAGTATCATTGATATTAAACACACATTTAACATATCATTTTAGTTGGAAAATAGAGAAATTTGTTTCCCATTGGAAACTTTTTGAATAATAAGTTGGGAAGATTTTGAACTCTTCCCCCACGAAAAAAATTTTGTGGCTACGCCCCCGAGAGTATACCAGTTACGAGCGAAGTAACTGGGGACGTTGTCGGAAGATTTGGGATATTTTTTTACATCGGTTCAATAGTTACTTACTACCGCCGAAGCAAACTTCCACCAGTAAATTTTGAGTTGAAAATATCAGCTTATTTTAGCGGCTTATTCCTCCAAAATTTCTCTTACAAATATGGTAAAATTTTCTAATCGTTTTTACTGGTGGGACTTAGCCCGGGTATTATAATCTCTTTCACTGACACTAACAATAGGTTATTTAGGTTGTCATGATATGGCGGAAATGCAGGGTCTGACTACAGCAGAAGTAAACTTCTGCTGTAGTCGCTGTGTAGCTAGTAGAAATAAATGTTTGTTTTGGGCCATAATTATGACTAAAATTCTGCATTAATAAGGCGTTTAAATAAGGAGAAAATTTCGATTAAAACGTATTTGTGGAAACTTTCCTGGAATGTGATGAGCTACTGCGAAACTGGTTACAGTTGAAGTTGAATTATTTTCAAGATATATCAATCTCTATTTATTCACAGTTCCATCCAGAGTTCCCAGTGGGCTACTTTTTTAAAATTCAGATCTCTTGATTGGCACAGCATATTTTAAATGGTAAAATTAGACTTACTCAACCCTTAAATGCGCGATTTTTTATTTTGGCTCGAAAAAATTATAGATGATACTCTGAAAGGTTTATAACACAGGAAAAATAATCAAAAGAAAACCAGTTATATATTTTTCATATAATACGTCAATCTTTTCTTCTGTTGCACATCTGCAATACTGTTTTACGCTAAAATAATGTAAATTTGTAAATACTTTAATAAGTATGTCTCCAAATACCTTATTTTGTATAATTATTTATTTTATAAAAATTAACCTTTAATCCTTTAATTCCCATAATAGAATACGTTTTAGAAATTACGTAGTTCAGAGAATCTGACTTTACACCAGAAAGTTTCGATGATTAATTTCGATTTATATTTATATAATGTCTGTTTTTTTAATTAAAGCAAATATTGCTATTTTAATTTTCTGGTGTGAATTAGGTATATGCGAATAAAAAAAAAATCTATTAAATTCAAAACAGTGTTGTTTGCATATATGCAAAGCTGCGCACTAAAGGGTTAATTGCATATTAATTAAGGCGAAACAATGGGAATAGTACCATTTCAAAAAAATGGTACAAACCAAGAAATCTGAATTTAAAAAAAAGAAAATTCCTGCCGGCTTGGCCTACAGGCGTAGGTAAATTTCAAAGTTAAGTTCTGATTTCACCAACAAAAACTAAATCAAGATTAGAGATAAACCCAGTTTAAGAATGTTATCTGGCCGCTTTTCACGAATTTTTAATTTAATTTTTCTGTAAGAGCTCGTTTCATCAAAATCATGTTAAGTCGGTATTAAAAAAAATATTTCTCCCGTTCAACAACTCGAAATTTTCTGGCACATTTTTAAAAGTAAAAACATAAAACTTGCTGACGTGATTTTTTGAAGAGATATATAAGCGACCTGTGTTTTTATTTTCCGTTCATTTAATTAGAACTTGATTTACAATTATTTTCTCAGTACGATCATTTTTTTCGTTTCCAACACTATTGCTTCGAGAAATTCGGTTCAAAATGCCCATTTGACAACATTTTTTGAAATATATTCAGCATTTATTTTAAAAAAATGACAAATACAGCACTTTATATAGTTTCTGAATAAGAGAACCTGCGAATTGGATGCATTTGAGAGTGAAAATGAATTTAAAAATGAGTCAGAAAATAAGCCATTTTGATTTAAGTACACTCTTAATATGATATTTTTTTTTCGTCAACTCCTATTTGTGTTTAATTTTTTTGCTGTAAGCGTTCATCCTATCACAAATTTGTCAATATGAAAGTTGTAGATAATATGTATAAGATGAATAATAAATTTAAGCGGATTGGGTATCTTGTGAATTTACGAAGTTATGAATTGTTTTCCTCTTCATACCCCCCCCCCCTTTTTTTTTCGTTTTTATTATTTTTTTCAGTGAGAGTTGGTCCTATCAAAAACTTGTCATTATAAAAGTTGTAGATAATATTAAGAAGATTTATAATAAGTTTAAGTGAATTTGATTTCTTAATAATTGACGAAATTATGATTTTTTTTCTCCTTAAAACCCTATTTTTCGCGCCCCTTGAACCCATTTTTAATTTTATCAAAAATCTGTGATACGTAAATTTTTAGCCCTTTTCCTAAAAGTAATAATAACTTTAAACTGATTTGATATGTATAAAAATTAAGAAGTTATGGGGTTTTTTTCGGTTTTCACAAACCCCCTGTCTATTTGTACCCCTTTGGTCCGATTTTGTCCATAAACGAACTTGAGCGAGCTTTTCTACCTCTTGATTTTATGTATCAGCTTGGAAGAAATTTGTGTAGAATTACGAAAGTTATCGTGTTCATAAAAAAGTGATACAGATAGATAGATAGATAGATAAAGATTTTTCTGAGAGTGGTTTTGGGATCTAGGAGTCATGATCGGTGTAGATCTGCAAACAATTTTCACAAATTTCAACATAAAAGCGGTCGCAATAGGTAGTATGTCATACGAAATCTACCTAAAATGTAGCCCACTGGCAACCCTGGTTCATCACGCGAACACGCATGTACTGTTTAAAATTTTTGTAAAAACACAGAAAAAAAACGAGACTCTCGGTAAATTTACACTAGTTCTCGGGTAAATGCTTTCGATTGAGTTTGTCGGTCAAGACTCTTTGTAAATTTACACTAGTTCTCGGCTAAATGCATTTTATTGAGCTTCTCGGTCATCGTTTTACAGACAGTTTCCTTATCTTGTACTAATTCCCTGTAGGGATTTCCATGTCTTTATTTAAAGATATTTTTAGCTTTGTTAAAACTTGTAATTCAAATACACACTTTTAAAATTCTTTTGCAATTTTATTAGAAATATCAAAATTTTTATCGACAATCACTTTGTAGTTTTTTCCTTCACCATATGCCAGAAGCTTGGTAATATGGTAACATTAAATGCAAATTTTGTAGTATTATTATTATGCAAGTATTATTATTATTATGCTATTATTGCTATTATTATTATGCAAGTATTATTATTATTATGCTATTATTGCTATTATTATTATGCAAGTATTATTATTATTATTATTATTATTATTATTATTATTTCATTGGTAAATGCGTTATAAAAAAATATATTTATCTTCTAAAAATATATTACACAAAATGAATAAAATAATGAAAACGTTAAAAGTCACTTTTAAATAATAAATTATATTTTTTGTTTATTGTTTTCTTATTTCTTACTAAAAATTCTTTTACAAAATATTAGCGCATTAAAAAGTAAATAGTGCAGAGATTTCGGAAAATTCTCTAAAACATTATTGTTGTAAAAACGAATTAGATTTAAAATTTTTATTAAAGAAAATTTCCATTGAATTTTTTTATTTATTACTGAAACTAGTTAACCCTTTATGCACTGACGGTACTTTTATGTAAAGAATCGTAGTTTAATAAAATTTATTATAAAATTTATTTTCTCTGTCTATTAAATTGTTTCTTCTTTCCACACAATATACTCTGCTCAATCAAATTTAGATAGAGTGGGGAAATAGTCGAAGATAAATATTTCCAAAAAGTGGTAATTTCCTTAATCATTTTCATAGATATAATGTTTCTAAAAAAAAAAGAAAAAGAAAAAAAGTTACATGAAACATTTTCAACTGCAAAAGCCTTTCCATTTACAGACAGGATCGTAATACAAATTGCTTTTATAAAAATTGTGATATAACAATAAAAGTATTTTTGGTTAATTAATCTGATTATTTTTGCAAATATTTTACAAAAAAAAAGTTATAACTACTGATATATTTAAATAGTTTTAATGAAAAAATATATCTAAATTTCACGTTATTACTATTCAAAAATTCCAGTATATCTTCAGATATTAAAGAAGATAATTATTGAGAAGATGCAATTTCTTGATAAATAATTCCGTAAATAAAGGATTAAAAAATTAAATTTGAATAAAAAAAATAATAGGTATTATGTATAGGTCCAAACTGAATAAAAATAAACCGTTTAAGAAATTTTCTAAGGAATATAGGGGAGGGTAGTACACAGTGAGACGAAAATTATTATTACTTAACGAATGACAATGATTTTTATTCTTTTTTTTTTAAATTTTTTACATATCTTTAAGCTACACAAATACACTACTCATTAATGTATAAATGCTTTTAAAAAAGTTATTTATAAAAGCACAGAAGCAGTAAAACGGAGTATCGGAAATTGTCTCACTGTGTACCACAAGTAGTACACAATGAGACATTGTATATATTTTCGTGAATCCTACGTTTATACACTCTATCAATAATTTTTTGTATTTTATGATTTCTAATTAATATTTCTAGATTTTCAAAATATTATAAATATAATACTTGGGTGTACAATGACAGACCTTCATGCAAATTTTCAGCCTCTTACGTTTAGTAGATTTCCCTAGTCATCACACGCCCACACACAGAGAAAGTGTGAGAAAGAGAAAAACCTTCTTTTATTAATAAATAACTTTTTTTTAAACATCAGAACCGCATAGTCCGCAGACAATTAGAACATAATGAGACACCCCTCACTGTGTACCACAACTGTGTGTCTCACTCTGTACTTTCGTTACGTGGTAACAAAATCGATGCCACATCTGTCACATCAATTTCATCGCTTTAAAAATTTATGTCGTTTTTACGAAATAGTCTATTATTAGATATAGCTAGGTTTGGCTAAGTTAATATATGGCATATTGGAGGAAATACACTTTAAAGTAGACGTCTATGTAACTTTAAGCACTATAAAATAAAGAATTATTTACTATTTTGTCGGACGAGTAACTACAACTGCCGAAACTACATCCACGTGTTACATAAGATGAGGTCGTTATGTATGTGAGCCAGCTTGGAGAAAAATTTACACCTATATGTCAAAGTGGTTGCTGTCTCACTGTGCACCATGTCTCACTGTGTACTACTCTCCCTATTTGAAGCGAAAACTTTGAAAATCACAAGTACAATAGATTTTACCCGCTTCATTATAAAAGCCATCCTTTGTACATAACAGCAACAGCTCCTATGGCGCACTCAGTAAGGTGTTTTTCTCCTAACCAGAGGTATCTGGTTCAAGCCCCAGACCGGCTAGAAAGAAATTATATAAGAAGGTAAATGCTACAGCAGTTCAAATTTACTCGCAAAATTCTGATACTTCGAAGTTCTAAAATTCACTAATTCCGAAAACTAAGTTAAATTATTTTCATTAAAAATAAATTGATTTAGAGTCTTGTGTATTTTTAACAATGTTAATTTACAAAGTCTTCCATAAATTTACCTAATATCTCTATTATTTAACAGAATCTCTGTTTTCTATTCACTGTAATTTTATATAAGACTTAATAGATTACCAGTAGATTCTCTGTAATTTCACAGAAACTGTTTTAACAGTGCGCTAAACCTCACATCCCACATTACAACCTGATTGATTTAACTAACGCATGCTCGATGCACGGCATTTATTCGAGCATTTACTGGAATACAAGTACGAAATCTGGGAGATGTTTTACTTGCACTTGATGCACTTTATTTTGTTTATGTCTTTAAGAAGAAGCGAAATAAATTTCTTGGTATGAATTTAATCATATTATTTTTTTAAAGGTGTTTCTTAACATTCCCCCTCACTGACAAGCCCGTGTTAATACGTTCACTAAGCTCCAGGTTTCAGTGCAATGCAAGCAATATTTAAAGTAATATAATTCTATTGATTTAATGTATTTTTAATACATTGAACAATGATTAATACTTCCAAGGATTACATTCATACTCGTTATTAAGTTTTTTTTTTATAAAATGTTCAAAGAATAATTTTTTTTTAGCATTTAAAACAAAATGCAGAGAAAACAACATTACAATTTTGCCCTTTTTCAAGACAGTCGGAGGGTTAACCCCTTAATTCCGCTCCCGTCATTTCACGGGCTGTGTCTTTTACACAAATTGTTTGATTCCCACCAGTTTTATAAAATAGTGAAATTGGCTATATTTTAGTATCGTTTTACCTGTCATTAAATAAGGTGAATATTTCTTTTTCATAAAAATGGTGCAAATATGCAATTTCAATTTTTAAACTGTAATTTAATTCGGGCGTTAAGGTGTTAATGTCCAAATTATGAATTCATGAAAATATCATCTTCTAAAGCATTTTTCGTGAATTTTTGAAACTATATTAAAATATTTACTCAAATATTTAATAAATTTTAGAAGGATTTTGCCAATTAAAATTAATTCAGTTTGAATTTATAGGGATTTTGCGCAATATTTATAACTCTACTCAAAACTTCTAAATTTTTAAGTGTTTGCAGAATTAGGAAATATACAACTATAATGTTGTTACAAAAGAAATACATTAATATTTCCGAACTGACCCCCCCCCCCCCCTCCTCGAAATCTTTCAACATCAAGGAAGCTGAAAAGATGGCAAAGAAATCATTCTTTTCAAATTATTTTTGTTTTGTGCAACCAATAATGCTTTTTGAACAAGATAAAGTGAAGTATCTACAACTCGTTCTAAACTGTAAAAAAAAAAAAAAAAAAAAAAAACCCTCAATTTGTTAAAAAGTAAAAAAAAAAAAAAAAAAAAAAAAAAAAATATATATATATATATATATATATATATATATATATAAGCATAGTTAAACTGGGAAAACAATGTGGAATACTATCTACTTTTAAAAAATATATATAAAAAATTTCCTAAAATATGCACGTGTTTAGGTTTAGTCGTATGATATAGATATTAACTGAAAATTCATGAAGATTGTGTGTAAGAATAATAAGTACTTCAAAAGATATTTTACATTGAATTACTAAATGAAAGCTCATTTTAAATATTTTGATATAAATGAATTTAACGTATTCTTTCAACAACTGCTTTATCAGGAACCACCTGATATGTTTTTACTAATAACTTGTAATTGTAGGAATTGTTTTAATCAGTTTGTTTTAAAATGTAAAAGAAACTGTTGTCTTTTCTATTTACTATGCAGGGTTCGTTCGCATCAGGGGATTTTAGGTGTTTTAGTAACAGAAATCTCGTAAAGTACTGGTCGCTATATCTGAAGATAGATTTTAGTTTTCATTAAATAAGTCAAATATTACTTTAAGAAAATTCTGGGAAGAGTCCTTGAAACGTACGGACCTGCTATGGAGCTATTACTAAAAAAGGAATTGACATATCCTTAATATAGCGAAGCTTCAACTGTAACCGATTTCGCAGGGATTGATTACCGACAAGGCAAACTTCTATCAGTGAATTTAAATAGATTTTTCTCCTTATTTAAACGCCTTATTAATGCAGAATTTTAGACATATTTTATGGCAAAATCAGATTTTATTTTTACTGCAGGAAAATTACTTTGGCGGTAGTAGGGTCCTGCACTTCCGCCATATTGTGGCAACCTAAATATCCTCCTGGCAGTGTCAGTAAGCAAGATTATAATACCTCGACAAACTGCTACTAGCAAAATAAAGTAGAAATTTTCAACACATTTGTGAGATAACTTTGGCATGAACAAGTCTCTTAACTCTCTTGCTGCTTATATATATATATATATATATATTTTTAATAAAAATGGGTTAAAAAATTGCACATTTATTTTATTACATATTTCAAATCTACAAATATTTTAGAGTTAAATTATGTACTTTTTATGCAAAAGAGTTGTTTTTTAATATAGAATTAGATCATAAAAAAAAGGTGGCGTAAATCGTAGTTTACGCAATTTTGTTACTTTTACGTTACCCGTGGAAATCGCGGGATGCGCAGCGAGAGGGATAAATAGGATGAAATTTTCTATTCAAATTCACTGGTGGAAGTTTGCGGCGGCGGTAATTGCAAACTAATGATCCTATGTAAAAAAAAAAAAAAAAAAAAAAAAAAAAAAAAAAAAAAAAAAAACTGCCGGCATCTTGCGACAACCTGCTCAGTTACTTCACTCGCAACTGGTAGGCAATACACTAAATGTCTCCTCCTCTTTATTCAAAACTCCATTTTATTTACATGCTACTCAGAAAATCGAACTTTTAATAATACTAGCTCCTTTAAACAAAAAATACATTTTTAAATGTTTTAATGCAGTAAACACATACCGTAAAAATAGTAAAAAAAAAGGTTTTAATTAAATATTCTAATATTTGACACCTGACTGTAGTTACGATCTGTTGCATCAAGCTACATAACCTGTCTTTTAGACGGTTAGAGGATGGTATATGAAAGTTTACAGCTAACGTCATGGCCGACTGTCACGAATCAGCCTCAATTATTGCAATAATACGCAAGTTAACCCATTTTTTTTTTTTGCCTGGCGTCCTAATTTTGGGATGCTTTCTTAAAAAAAAATCCCATTACAATGGGATTATGACATACTTTCAAAACTTTGAAAAATATTTCCTTAGAATTTGTTTTCAATATTCATTCATAAATGGAAGTGTATTTTTAAGAATAAAAAGGTGAAATAAATGTTTGTTGTAGCACAAAGTTGGATTTTCTTGAAATAAAATAGCGGGTAAGAAAAAGTGAGATATTTCTTTTATTTTTTTATCATCAATGATTTTATAAGTGGTATTATTTATAAGACGAAACATTATTTTAGAATAAGTATTTTTGCATTTTTTCATATTTCTATTTTTTGTTCGAATTTGAACCTTTATATACCGTCCCAATTTTGGGACGATAGGCACGAAAGGGTAGGGGGTTTTCTCCGGTACGGTCTATATATTAACCCTTAAATGCATAGTGATGTAAATTTCCATCACCTTTTTATTTAATTTTTAATACATAAATTATGTTCTTACAACAAGTATATTTATATAGAAATATTACTCCTCTAAAAATTACAATGGAACAATGTGAGCAGGTGTATGGATTCCCTAGTTGAAAAAAAAAACGTTCCATATGATCTAAATAAATGTCCATGACAGGCGAAAAAGCTACCAAAAGGAAGCCCCAACGGAAAAAAAAGACTCAATTCAGAGACCATACATTAAGTTTATCAATAGAGAAAAAGTTAAACACAGTGCGAACAAAATAGAAAAATAAGAAAAATTTTTATATATTACATATTTATAAGAGAGTTTAAGATTCTGCAAGGAAAATATTTACAATAATAAAAGTAAGCAACAACGGGGAGAGTTCTTACTAACTGTACAGCGAAACGCAATTATGTTACTAAATAAACTTTAAAATCTATCTTAAGATTTCTGGTGTCTAATCCTTAATATTAAAATAAAAAATTTTAATTCTAAATTCTCAATTTAATTCTCAATTCTAAAAGAATAATCCATGCATTTAAGGGTTAAATGTATGTTTTATCCATTATTTTGTTACAAAATGGTTGCATATCATTCGGATTATTATTTGGCTATAAAATTATTATTCGTATTATTATTTGGCTAGTCTTTGTTATTAATATAGGGGGGGGGAGGTAGGGGCTCGGCTGAAGAACAAGGCACCCACCCCTCCCCATAGTTAGCTTATTGGCTTAGAAAAAAATTATATCATACCGTTATGTTTTGTACTAGTTTAGTATTTAAAATCCTGGGGTTACTGATATATATACAGTACAACCTCGATTGTCCGATGTAATTGGGACCGAACCTACATTCGATAATCGAAATTTCTGGATAATCGAGAATTTATCAATAACCATCTAGTTTAATATGTAACATCGGCATCGAACTGCTATTAGGACGGTTTAAATTGCTTAATAAATATCTAAATTCAAATTACACATGAAAATAATTTTATTTGTTTGGAACAGGGACGTGTATTCAGGGGAGGGGGGGGGGGTGGAGAGAGAGCAACTAAACCAGGATTGGATCTTTCAGGAGCTCAAGCTAATTTCAATAGAATTCGAAAAAAATGGAACTAAAATACTTATATCTACTCGTGCTTTGAAAGGAACTCTTGAATACACAAGGAATGTGAAAATAAAAAAAAAAACTAAAAAATTCAGGATATCGACATATGTTTACGGAGAGTTCTGGTTAAACGAGGGCTGAATAATCGAAGCTCTACTGTACTATATACACTCGTGTGTAAATCGAAGAATTTCTGACAATTTTCTGCAAGTAAATTAGGGGGTAGACTTATACGCAAGTCAATTAAAATAGCCAGAAAAAAAAAAGGAAAGCAAAACATTCGAATACTGCAAAAGTCTGATTTTTTATGTGTATAAATAATAAAATATACAAATAATCATAATTTATTATTAAAAAAGTTTCAATAATTTGTTTTTGTTTACTTACTAATTTTTCGCATTAGCAAGTGAAATCTTTGCTTTGATTTTGTGCAAAATTGAAATAAAAAGTTAGGGGGTTGACTTATAGGCGAGTTTTCGATTTTTTGCAGAATTTGCATTCAAAAGTTAGGGAATCGGCGTATATGCGAGTATATACGGTATATATACTCCAAGGTTCGCACACTCCTTGGAATTTCCAAGGACTCTGGCACCACTATTAATGATAAGGAAATTTACATTTAATTTTTAAAACACAGCATTCGCAACCTTCGCCTTTATTCACAGATTTTGCAATATTTTTCTGTAGTGAAATAATTTGAAAATACTGTAAAAATTTAGTGGTAGAACTGTGCGAACCCTGATACTCTATTAGTAATTATTGATTATTATAAATGTTTACTATGCCAATAGCTAAGGATGGGGAGGAAGGGGGTCTTGTTCTTGAGACGAGCCCAGCCCCCCTCCCCCTTAAATCTATATTATAAAGGACAAACATATCTGTGCGTAACGCATACGTCATTTTGCGAATGGCAACACTTTGAAATTTGAAATAAAATTTTGATTTCGCAATTTTCTCTACTGCAAATTTTTAAACTTCTAAACATCGCACATTTTAAATTTTTACACCGTCGTATAAGGAAAAAAATGCTCTTTTAACCCTAGATCTACCGGGAATTTTATTCAAGTTTTAATAAAACGTTCTGCACCAGAATTTTTATTTAAAACTATTTAACTTATTTATTTACCTTATTTTTGTCTGGTTTATATACTTAGTTTATTTTAAAGAAATTTCTGGTTTGAATGAATATTTTGTATGTACCTGTCGGGTCCAATGGACCCGTCTGGTAGACGGAGGGTTAAATGCAATTTGTTTGAAAGCTGTATCTCAATTTATTTTTGAGATATTAATTTTTTTGTAGTTTTTAATACCATTTTTCTTATCGTGGCAACAAAAGTACCCCATATATATTGAAAGTAAAGAGAAAATAGTCATTGTTTATTATTTTTATTGATTATATCCTTATTTATGCCATTTTCACATTACAAATAAAAATAACTTTTTTATAATTTTTTAACAGAAAATGACGTCAGACATAAAAAAAAAACACGCATTCTTCTTCATAAATCAGTTACATTTTAATATTTTTACATTAAGCTGATACCGCGTTTGAGACGCTAGCAAAATGATTCAGTGAGTAAAAATGATGTCATATTTAAAACAAAACGATAATTTTTTTTATAAAATTAAATATTTGACCAATACTATGGTGACTAAAAGCAAATTTTTGATTTTTTTCTTTCGAGGGTTCTGAGATTAGAACTTAAAATTTGTGCGAATGTTCACATGAAAAGTTGTATCGGACAAACATGACTTTAAGTTTGGAAATACGTTCATTAATAATCTATTGTGTGTTAAAATACTTTCAATTTGTGAATTTGAGTGGTGCGTATGTAAATTATGAGAATGTGAAAATAGCGTACAATTTAGATTTTATTGGGGAACGTTTTTTGATGTGACAAAGCGAAATCCTTTTTACTGATTTTTCATCCTGTAAAAACAAACATAAGAGCCTCAATCGATAACTTCATCATAATTACTTATCTTGAATACCTATTCTAATACTTTTTAATTTTTCAATAATTTAAGCAGTTGAAGTTTGTGGAAATAATATTTAAATAATTTTAGGTTAAATATATTATTTGTTTTAAGAGTTAGACAACCAATGTCAGATGATTTTTTTATTGTAATTATTTTTTTAGGTTTATTATATATATTCGATGTGACAGTTCCTTTCTAACATTTTAGTTCGTCGAATTTCGACGGGTTCCAACTCGTAGTAATAATAGAGAAATTTTTATAGTCAAATAATTACCCGGATGATATAAAATCTTTTTGTAACAAAATAAATGGCATAAAACATAGATCTAATGCTTAGACAATAACGGAGAAAACCCTAACACTTTCGTGCATGGTGTCCCTAAATTGGGACGTTTAGAATTTTATATGTTAAATAAATATATTTTCAAACAGAATTTTTTATTATTTTTTACGGTCATTTTACTCCAATTACTATGATTAAGCACAATATTGAGTTGAAAAAAATTCAGGCTCTAATGGATTAATCTCATATTGTCAAGAAATATTTTATAACGTATCTTTATTTAATCGGATCTTTATTTAATCGGATTTTAAATACATCGGTAAACTATGCTTCGCTCAATTTTTAAAATCATTGTTTCCGAAGACGATATAATCGTTTTATTTCACAAAAGGCATTTCCAGCTAAACCGATTCTGGCAGGTAGGGGTTGGCCAAGAGCTGGTATCTGCTATTGCCATCAACTAGATATCTTTACGCATTTATCAAATAATGGGCAGTCTGATTCTATCTTAAAACCCTTCGACTGTCTTGGAAAAGGGTAAAATTGTAATGTTGTTTTCTTTGCATTTTCTTTTAAATGCTAAAAAAAATGATTCTTTGAGAATTTTATAAAAAAAACTTAATAACGAATATGAATGCAGTCCTTGGAAGTATTAATCATTGTTCAATGTATTAAAAATACATTAAATCAATAGAATTATATTACTTTAAATATTGCTTGTATTGCAGTGAAACCTGGAGCTTAGTGAACGTATTAACACGGGCTTGTCAGTGAGGGAGTTAACAAGAACGTAATCACTAAATCAACCTAGAGTCATTACCTATCATTGGATATCATTGAATTAATTATGTAGGATAGTATTAAATAGAGTGAAGAAAACTTTTATTAATATATTTCTACGTTTTGATTCGATTTTCATAAAATTTGACATGACTTGACAAAATTCTGCTACGATTCTATAAATTAAATTTTAAACCATTCGATTGGGTAGTTCTTGCGTAGTTATACACAGACAGACGGATGGACCAGATGACGACTATAGGTGCTACATATTTCTATAGTTACGAACGTAACTAAAAATAGTCGTGTATCATGTATAAATTTTTTATAGGTACACGTCGAAATTTTAATGTATCATCATCATACAAGTCAAAATCAGCGATACTGCAACAATGATATTTGAAATCAATGTTGATTAGAGCCTTAAAACAGATTGTTTTTTTTTTTTTTTTGATTATGAGTTGATATCGGGTCGGGATCACTCTATTTTTTTTCGAGTTTTGACACGTAGATCGGATTTTAGAAGGCGTTCTAATTTTTTCTTCTTAAAATATAACATTGATATTAGAGATATAATTGTGCATTATTTTCCTTACTTGAATCAAAATATGTACAAAAATCAAAATATGGTTTAATTTAATTTGTTTCGGGTTCCGTCTCGGTTTTGGGCTGAAATGTGTCGGGTCGGAATCCGGGTTGATTTTAAATAGAAATGTAGTGTTTAGTCAAGTATACCCCTGGAAGTGCAGGACTCTAATGAGGATAACAATAATGGCTTACCATAATTACACGGAGTTAATTAGCAATTCCTTGAAATCAGTGTTGTTCTATTCCTAAAAATTACTTATTTAGAGTAAGTACATTGACATCCAGTATCAATATTTCATTTTTTGTCTGTGGAGTAATATATATGCGGCAATTATGTCTTTATAAATAGGGGGCTCAACCGTTGCCATCGAACTACTCAAGGACAGAGGACACCAGTTGTCACGTCATCGCTAATCGACCGACTTCTCACTAGTTTTTGGAATTCAGACCGGAATATTTGAAATAGCGATTTTCTTTTATTTTATTTGTGGAATATATATCATGTTATAAAACAATAATAACTATTTAAACTTACTGGTGAAAATATGGAATCCCCCTCCCCAAATAAAAAATCAGCAAGATGCGGCAACACTGTGGCATTCCGCATCTGGCTGAATTTTTATTTAAGGATTCCGAATTTTCAGCAATAAGTTTAAATAGTTATTATTGTTTTATAAGATGATACATATTCCACAAGTAAAATGAAATAAAATTACTATTCAAAAAATTCCGGTTTGAATTATAACACTAGTGAGTAGTCGGTCAATTAGTGATAACATCATAACTCGTGTCCTCCGGCTTTGAGTATTTCGATGGCAGCGGCTCAACCCGATTTTCCTGTGCTACAGAATATAGGTAAAAATCCCTTTGTAGTAAAATTTCTAATACATATTCTTTTTTATTTAACCCTTTGCACTCCAGCGTCTCTTACGCAAATTTTATTCGGTCTGCACCACTTTTTAAAAAGAAGTTTACTTCAACTACACAGTTTCAAAATTGCTCCGATTAACCCCTTAATTCTCGCACTCGTCATATTCACGGGCTGTGCCTTTTACTCAAATTGTTTGATTCCCACCAGTTTTATAAAATAGTGAAATTGGCTATATTTTAATATCGTTTTTCCTGTCATTAAATAAGGTGAATGTTTCTTTTTCATAAAAGTGGTCCCAATAAGCAATTTGAATTTTTCAACAGTAATTTAATTCGAGCGTTAAAGGTTAAAAAAGGAAAATTTTATTTTCCTTAATTACTAATACCAAAAACAAGGTTTGCAAAGAAAAATGATGTCGCCGCAGCGGCGACAACGGAGTGCAAAGTGTTAATAAGTTTTTTTTATTACCCATTACAACACCAAAAGCTGTTTTGTAAAAAAAAAAAAAAAAAAAAAAAAAAAAAAAAAAAAATCCCCTGCCGGCTTGGGCCTACAGGCGGAGGTAGGTTTCGAAGCTAAGTACTAAATTCACCAAAAAATTTAAAGCAAGATTAGAGATAAACCCAGTTCCTTCACTAAGAATGAGATCTAGGGAGCTAAACATTTTGTGAAAATTCTAGTATACACGAATACACACACGCATGTATATGGAATAGGTTTAAAAATGGCTAAAACAAATTCAGAGAACCTCAAAGTGTTAAAATATGTAAATATTTTCATAGTCGGGTTTTTATCATGTTTTAATACGTTTCTTCAAACTCCATGACGTTACGTATTCACCTGCTGAGGTCCATTATATTTCCAATATGACGCAATATATATATTTTTTTAATTCCTCATCATTTTGAGTTTTCATGCTGAAATCTTGCTCTAGAAAACTTATGACGTAATATTCAATTTGTTGTAAATTCTTCAAACTATTTATTTAATTTTTTTTTTCACGTGAAAAACCTGCAATAGAAAAGCAATTGTTGTGGTGAGAATTTTATTGTTTTTTTTTAATTGTTGGCAACTGCTATAACGAAAAATATTTATTTTTTCCTGTCATTGTTGTGTAAAAGCTGGTTTTATCAGAATCTTGTTAAGAAAGTATTCAAAATTTTGAACCCTCCCCATTTCCATTCTCTTGGGCCGATTTTTCCCATTTTCAATCCCCGACGAGATATTAGCCATCTGAAAGTTGTTGGCGAGTTTGAAGACGATCCGTGCATAATTGCGACTTTTATCGTGCGGACAAAATTTAGTACATACATACATACACACATATATATATATATATATGGTAAAATGTATACGATATGATTGGAATAATGCTGTGATGGTGCTACTTTACAAGAAAGGAGAGAAGGAAAACATTAGAAACTACCGTCCAATCAGCTTACTGTCAGTGATTTATAAAATTTTCACCAAAGTTTTAACGACAAGACTTGAATCAGCTCTGGACTCAGCTCAACCTAGAGAACAAGCAGGATTCCGAAGTGGATTCAGCACAATGGATCATATCCAAACGGTAAGGAAACTCATAGAAAAACATAAGGAATATAATTTACCTCTTTGCCTTGCCTTTATTGATTATGAAAAAGCATTTGATTCGGTCTACACATCAGCAGTAGTAGAATCTCTGGAGGACATTGGTATAGACAAACCTTACATCAATATTATAAAGAAGATTTACAAGAAAGCAACAGCAACCATCCGCTTGGACAAAGGAAAAGCAAAGATCAAGCTTGGAAGAGGGGTAAGACAAGGAGACACCATTTCGCCTAAACTTTTTACTGCTGTCTTAGAAAATATTTTCAAGAAGCTGTATTGGGAAAACAAAGGGATTAGAATAAATGGGGAATATTTAAGTCATCTCCGATTCGCTGACGACATTTTAATTTTCAGTAACAGTCCTGAAGAAATGGAAAATATGCTAAAAGATTTGGCAGAAGCTAGCATTAATGTGGGATTAAAAATAAACTTGGAAAAGACTAAGGTGATGTTCAATTCATTTGCATCAAAAAAGAAAATCGTCTACAACAACACTGAAATTAAAGAAGTGCAAAGTTCTGTGTACCTTGGGCAAGAAATATCATCTGATAATAGTATCATAAATGAAATCAATAGAAGAATAAGAAATGGACGGAGTGCTTTTGGGAAGAACAATATTATTCTGAAGAGTAGCATGCCCCTGTGTTTGAAAAGAAAGGTAATTAACCAATGTGTTTTGCCTGTCCTAACTTATGGAGCAGAAACATGGACGCTAACAAAACGGATGGTACAAAGATTACAAACAACACAGAGAAGTATGGAAAGATGTATGCTAGGTATAACTAGAAGAGACAGAAAAAGAATAACCTGGATAAGAAGTCAGACGAAAGTTTTTGACATCATTGAAAGAATTAAACGGCTAAAATGGAAATGGGCTGGGCACATCGCAAGAAGACAAGACAATAGATGGAGCACAAACACCCTACAGTGGTATCCCAGAGATGTAAAACGGCCAAGAAGACGAACTCAAGTAAGATGGAGTGATGAAATCAGAAAAGTAGCCGGTGTAAATTGGATGACTAAAGCACTAGACAGGAAACATTGGAAAAATCTGGGGGAGACCTACATCCAGCAGTGGATTGAAAACGGTTGTTGATGATGATGATATATATATATATATATAAACGTTTTAGGTGGGGGTGGTTTTGAGTTCCTGGGGTCATATAATGAAAAGTTATGAAGGAATTTTTCAAAAGTCGCACCATGGTAACGACTGCAATAGGTAGTATTTCTTACGAAATCTACATAAAATAAAAAAAATAACAATATTGCATTTAAATAAAGCATTGGAAATTTGATAAAAGCGATACTTTCGTATTAGCTGACTACCAGGAGTAAATGGTTGAATAAATCGCCAAAGATTTCGCTACATTTGATTTACGTTTTCGATTCTCATAATTTCAGTAGATTAAGCGCGTTACATGTCTGTTAAATTTGTGTTTTATTTATTTTATTTTATTTATTTATTGTTGATATTTTATTTTTATTATGGAATATCAGCCGGGAACAAATACTTATTTATTTAAATTTATTTTAAGTTCAAATGAGTTAATCCTTAATAATCTTCTGCGCGATAGAGAGGTTAATTTTTTAGGTAGATTTCGTAAGAAATACTACCTATTGCAGTCGTTACCATGGTGCGACTTTTGAAAAATTCCTTCATAACTTTTCATTATAGGACCCCAGGAACCCAAAACCACCCCCACCTAAAAAGTTTATATATATATATATATATATATATATATATATATATATATATATATATATATATGTATGTATGTATGTACTAAATTTTGTCCGCACGATAAAAGTCGCAATTATGCACGAATCATCTTCAAACTCGCCAACAACTTTGAGATGGCTAATTATCTCGGCAGGGATTGAAAATGGGCGAAATCGGCCCAAGAGGGTGGAAATGGGGAGGGTTCAAAATTTTGAATACTGTCTTAACATGATTCTGATAAAACCAGCTCTTACACAACAATGGCAGGAAAAAAATAAAAGTTTTTCGTTATAGCAGTTGCCAACAATTAAAAAAAAACAATAATAAAATTCTCACCACAACAATTACTTTTCTTTTGCAAAATTTTCACGTGTAAAATTAAATAGTTTGACAAATTGAAAACAAATTGACTATTACGTCATAAGTTTCCTAGAGCAAGATTTCAGCATGAAAACTCAAAATAAATAGTTTGACCAATTAAAAAAATATGTATATTGCGTCATATTGGAAATATAATGGACCTCAGCAGGTGAATATGTAACGCCATGTAAGTTTGAAAAAAAGTATTAAAACATGATAAAAACCCGACTATGGAAATATTAACATATTTTAACACTTTAAGGTTCTCTGAATTTTTTGTAGCCATTTTTTTAAACCTATTCCATATATATGTGTGTGTGTATTCGTGTATATTACAGTTTTCACAAAAAGTTTAGCTCCCTACAGCTCGCTCTTTGTGAAGAAACTGGGTTTTATCTCTAATCTTGATTTAAGTTTTGTTGGAGAATTTAGTACTTAACATCGAAATCTACCTCCGCCTGTAGGCCCGAGCCGGCAGGGATTTTTTTAATCCCTCATGAAAACTCTTTTCAAAACTATTAAAAAGCAGTAAATTGAGATAGAGATTTCAAATAAATTGCATTTGAAAAAAAAAAAATCTCTATTCGATGCTGTAAAAATTGAAAATATGCAATGGATAGAAGTTACAAAAAATTTCGGTGAAAGCAAAATTTAATTTTTTTTGTATTCCCAAGGTCAAAATGACGCCAGAGTTACGAACTGGCACGTTTGTCCTTTATAATATGGATATGCAACTGAAATATACATGTTAATTGAAATGCTCATGAAATATTCCTTTTGTGCAATATATGTGGCGCTTCGAACATCTATTCTCTTATGGTATAATTAACTGAGGCATACGCAATGGTTCAGTAATAATATCCTTCCTCTCGACATTATTAAGCAGCAGCTACCTTGAATGAAGTCATTCGAAGCAAACATATCTCAAGGCGTTCATTATTCATTCTTGATAACATTACGTGTCAATATTCTGAAAATTAATATTTATTAGTATCGTATAACTATTAATAACGGGCAAAAATTACGTAGAATTGATTTATGACGAGAATACGTTATTGGACAAATCTTTCATTTTGTAAGTATTTACGAAATAAGCTTTAAAACAAATAAGTATGAATGCGTGACAAGTATGAGGATATTTTAATTAACCCCTTCGGGACGAGCGTCTTTTACAGAATTTTTAATCTTTTATCACCAGTTTTTCAAAACCAGAAATTTTTGCCTAATTGAATCGGGAAAATGCACAGATTAAATAAAGCAAAATTTACGATAAACATTTACTGGTGAGAATAATCACGGATTCTGAGCACCTTAAGTAGCACGTATACCGGTTGCTTGTCCCCAAGAGGTTAACTAGAGTTCTTCAAAAAAGAAATATGTGTACTATCCGGAAAGTTCGTGCCGATCGTGCTCACTGGTAACTATTTTTATATGCTACTCGTACCACTATTTTAAGACATACGTTTTATGGAGTGTTGCTTTTGCAGATTTTGTCATTGTATATGTGATTTTTTTTTTTTTTTTTGTGCTAATAAAGAAATGAGAATAAAAAAAAAAAAAAATAGGCGTGAAAAACATTATGCGACAGAATTTTCCGGTACATGTAATACACTATTCGAATTTGTACACTCAATATACCATCAATATAAATACATCGATAAGAAGTAGTATAGTTATGATATATGTCCATTAGTAAAAAAAAAACATGAAAGCATAAAAATATTTTGTCAATTAAATCAATATGCACGCATAGACGGGTCTTACTGTTAAAAAAAGATAACATGGGGTCTGCGAATGTGTTAATAAAAAAAAAATTACGCACAGTTGTAATTAACATTTGTAATTACATACGCACACGCTGGGCCATACCATTTTTAAATCATTTTTGTCAGTAATATTAAAATAAATTAAAATTAAGTAGAATATTTATAACTAAAAATTGCTATCATTCATGTTTTTGTTTTTGTTTTCCTTTAAAGAATAAAAATTACTAGTAGAATCACTCGTCTCTGCCCGTGTTAACAATGAGGACCTTCTGGGTAAAATACATAAAAATTCAACAATTAGGCCATCATAATAACGGAGATCTGTGAATCCGCATCCATAAATCGTTAAAAAACAATCAGGTATTAAATTACACTAGTTTGATGCAATCAAAGTAAAATCTCTCAGCTTTATAAATGCGAAAGCAGATTTTCGTTGGACAATACAATAGAAAATCATACAAGTTTCCTGACAAAACAAAAAACAAAACAAAAAAATACAAAAATTATAATCAATTGGCATAATAGTCAGTAAAACTTTCTTTCCTATTTCATATATACAGTTAAATATGATAAATCATAATAACTTTCCAGTCGCATATAGTGTAAGGAGATTATTGTAATCATTAAAAATTAATTAGAAAATTATTGGACATCTGATATTCAAAATTAAGAGGCCACACAAATGCTTAAAAAAAAGCCACCTACCAAACCCGCAATTTTCAAGTCAGTAGGAAGGCTTTGTGTTCAGAGGGATGTGATATAACACTGCCGCACGCACCATATGTATACTAAAACCAAACACAGGGGTCGTACCTGTTCTGACATATGCAAGACCAGGAAATTCTTCGGTACCAGTTTTTTCTTATAGAAAATCTGTTCTTAGATAAGAAAAATTCCTCGCGCCATACCTGGATTTATTTTTCTATATAAAATACTGCTATTTGTCTTTGTAAAATTCCTTGAAGCGTACGACCAAAGCGATATAAGTAAGCGTCCTATCTTAAATGGGAGAAATAACCGCAAATTAAAAGCGAGGTCACATCAATCAAGGTCATAGGCCATGTAGCGGATGGAGTGTGAACTACAGGTAGATACCTAACTGTTCTCTTACTCACACCACTGAAATTGTAAAGTTCTTGTCCCCTTGATTAATAACTGAAGTGCTTTTGATAAGGCGAAGAAAACTTTGTGATGTCAAGTGCATCTGGGTGCTCCTCTCGCTACACCATTATTTTGCAATAAATGTGGCAAACAAAATTCATTTCCATGAGTGACTAAAGATTTAGAAAATACGCGCCACACTAAAAGCCCGCGTTTGTGAATTATCACTACGTCCACAAGGTGGCGCAACTGTGTTAATTTACGCCTGTTTCTAGCATTAAGTTTATTCGCTTACTTATATAACGCTTTGCGTACGACCCCGGCAAACATTTTCGGATTATTTACTTTTTATAACGTATGCTCAAATCTCCATGGACGAGCATTTACTTGAACAGTATATTCAAAATCTATTTCCAAATCGCGGTGCTTTTATTAATTTTAGATTATTCAAAATGGACTATATGACTTTTCTGGTATCAATGTCGTGATATTTTCTTTTTAAAAACTTATTTTCTTAACACTAGAATGTCTGGAAGGAATCGATCCGACTCCGACCATGTGATTAAATGTCAAATGGGACCAGAAATTCTTTCATAAAATAAGTTAAATTTAAACAACGCAGATTTACGTTAAATAAATCAGTCAAATAATTTTAAATAAAAATTCTGGTGTCAAATATTTTTATGGAACTTGAGTAAAATTTCCGGGCGTTCTTGTGTTAAAGATAGAATGTATGATTTTTATTCCCCTCGTCTGAACCTTGAAAACACACGAGCAATAACTGATATATAACTAAAAAAGGCCTATGTTAACAGTTGCCCATTATTTAAAACCTTCGCGACAAGAATTTTGTACAGAATTTTTAATCTTTTATCACCGGTTTTTCAAAACAACATTTTTTCGTAATTGAATTGGAAAATGCCCGGAATAAATAAGGCAGAATTTACAATAAAAAATAACCTGTGGGAATAATCACGGATTCTGAGCACTTTATGCGTCACTTATACTGAATCACTTATCCCGAAAAGTTTAAGAAAATTTTAAACTCTCTCAAATGCTGACATGTTAAATTAATCAACATATAAACAGGAACTTCCATACTGAAAAATGTCTAGGCCGTCGAAAAAAGCTGTTGGATCATGTAGTAATTCGAATGCGGTCTGTAATTTCTTTAAAGGGTGGTGTGATATTTTTTATCGCACCTAATTTTAACATATTCGCACCTGAAATTTTTACAGAATCCTAATTCTATAACTTTGATGAAAGGAAGCGTAACATTCCTTTTTTTATACTTTTAAATATATTTTTCAAAACTTCTGGCTTGAGATCAACATTATTCAAATACATTTACTTCTGCGTCAAAGAGTTAAATATGGCGTTAAAAATAAACTTTATGAATAATTAAATTTCAAACATTAAAATGTTTTTGCTTAAAACTTAAAAATCTCTTTTAAATATAGGAAAGAAATTAAATTCTGCCGTCAAAATCTCTATGATTGTGTATATTTCAGTATAAAAGAAATCATTTAATCTCATTATTCTTATTACAAGTAACTTTTAATATAGAGAGCAAACTGAAAACGCTTGTTTGATTTAATCAATCATTGTCAGGAAAACAAAATTATTGAACAATTTCAGCATTACTATTGTTGTTCTAAGTAGACTAGTATGTTGTGGCCATCACAAAACTTTCTTCTATCTCATACATGTCAATACTTCAAAATTCACTATCTCAGTGCCAAATTAAATGGCAATCTGTGCTCATCATGAGAATTCTAAAAAGATGAAATTCCGAGCATTAGTTCTCGAGGTATGACTCTCACTGAAATCGTGTAAATCCAGCAAAAGGCAGCATAGCAGCGCCACCTATTGGGTTATTTACACTAGAACCTAATTATCAACAACTTATGTCAACGTCTAACTGAATATGAAGTTTGAGGAAAATTCGTGCATTTGTTCTTGAGATAGAGGTATTGCGAAAATCCTGACAACTGCACCATAGCAGCGCCACCTGTTGAGAGATTTACAACAACACATAATCAGTAGCAATATTAATCAAGTTATACTTAAATCTGAAGTTTGATGAAAATTCGTGCATTAGTTCATGAGATAGCGCTACTGCGGAAATAGTTCAAAATGCAGCACAGCAGCGCCACCTATTGGGCGATTTACACCAACACGTACACATCATTTCATATGAAAGACTAAATAAATACGAAGTTTGATGAAAATGTGTGCATTAGTTCTTGAGATAGAGCTACTGCGAAAATAGTGTAAATCCAGCAAAATGCAGCATAGCAGCGCCACCTGTTGAGCGATTTAGACCAAAACGTAAACAGCATCCATTCATGTCAAGGACTAACGGAATCTGGAGTTTTAAAAAAATCCGTGCATTAGTTCTTGAGATAGAGCTTTTGCGAAAATCTCGCAAAATGCTACATGGCAGCGCCACCTGAAGGACGATTTACACCAAAAACTAATCAGCACCAATCCATATCAGGGACTACCGGAATATGAGTTTTGATTAAATTCCGTGCATTAGTTCTTGAGATAGAGCGCCCACAAAATTTGTGTCACATACAGACAGACATTTTGTAAAAACATGTTTTTTTGGAATCTCTGACCCATCAATCATCTAAATCCGTCGAAAACTGGAATTCGAAAATTCTCATGAATCCAATACTTTCTTCTTGTAAAGATAGAAGAAAGTAAATAATAATAATAATAATAATGAAATAAAAATAATGAACGCGAATTTTAAGTAAGAATTTAAATATCACTTAATTAGCCTCTTTGAACTTGTAAATACTAAAAGAAAAGTAATTTAGGTTGGTTGGTTGGAGTTTTATGGCGCAAAGTCACTTTAGGGACATGCTGCGCCTAGTAATTTAGGAATCATGTATTATCGATAAATCTACATGATGCCTCTTTTATTGTTGTCAATAGCAGGACTGTAACTGGCTATTTTTAATTCTATCTGGCGCTACCTTCCGAAAACAGAAATATTTTCCTCACATATTAACAGACTGTGCAGGAAAAATATACCAAAACATTTATTTTTATTAAATAGTGGTGTGAATATAGTATAAAAAGAGTCGGTTGTGGCAGTCCCGAATAGGTAGATAAAAAACTCCAAAAGTAGCGTACATGGACTTAACAATAATGACAAAACTAGTTTGTAAGATTTATTTTGTCGTTTAATTTGAATTTTTCCTTATTTTATTTTGAGAATTTTACATTTTTTTGCAAAAGAAATATTAAAAAAAAAATCACTAGAATTCTAAACTAAGTACAGTTTTCTTAACCTTTTCCGACGCGGAAAAAGTGTGTTTATAAACTGGTGAAATAATGGACGGACTCCAGAATTTATAAACGAATTTATTAAACTTTCTTATTTTCACGTGTGTTAAAATAGGAAAGTTTTAATTAAATATTCTGGCTTCCTGAAAAATAAAAATTAGGTGTCCTTTTTTAAGGACACCGCCCGCGAAAGGTCCACAATTCCATCGTTAGTCAATTTTTATTCTTTCAAACTTTCCTGGTAGTATTTAGATGTATAGTATCAATTTCAAATATGCAGAGCTCTCAGTGTTCTTATTTTTTTCTTTTATTGCCATTATTTTCGAACAAAAATCTCCGTGGTAAATTCCTTTTACATATGTAATTGAAATATGCAACAAAGTCCTCTGTCAACCATTAGGTTATTAAGTATGAAACGTCCGATTTGAAATGCCATATCAGGAGGGAGTTTTTTATTCAAAAATTCCGAATTTTCTCCAGAAAATTTAAAGAGTTATTTTTCATTATTAAAATGGTAGACATTCTGTGAATTTAAAAAAAAAGGAAAAAAATACTATTAAATTTTTTCTGGTGTGACCTCGAAATTTGTGAACAAAAATACCGCTAGATTTAGTAGCTTCTAACATCATGTAACACTATTTTTGTTTCAGGGTAATCAATGTCATTTTCTAATTGGTTCTATCCCAAAAAACATGAAAATATTTTACTTGCCTGCTAAAACTTTGCTTTTGTGGTCAGAACAACAAAAAATTAAAATTTTTAATTATCATTAAGGAAACAGTTATGGGAAAAAATCTTACCGACTGTGTGTACCTTCAAATTAAAAAGAAATCTTTATTAGTGCCAGACTTATACAAAAGACAGTAATTAGTATTCATATAAGACTTTTCGAAGACTATATTATATTTAAAAAAATTATATTAAGAAAAGTGGTACAACAGAATTAAAAAATGTAAAAGTTGTCATCTATGTAAATACCACTGTGACAGTCATAAAAACGAAGTTTCGGGATATAGTTACTCTTTTCTACATACTTAACCCTCTCGCTCCGCAACCCGAGATTTTCTTGGTCGTGCTTTTTTCCGCCTAATTAACACTCCTTCGTTATTCCCACGAGTAATTTTTTTATTGTATATTTTGCCTTATTTAATCGGAGCATTATCCCGATTAAGTTTGACAAAAAATTTTGTTCTGAAAAACCGATGACAAAAGAATAAAAATGCTTAAAAGACGCTCGTCGCGAAGGGTTTTTGATAAAACAATTACGCAGCGAGAGGGTTAATGGTCAATTAAACAGAAACATACAATGTCAAACCAGAAACAGAAACTTTTTGAATTTTTTTTACGTAGTGAATCGGACGTTTAAAGCATTGACCTAACGGTACCATAGCTAAATAATTGTGGAAGGTTGTTTTCTAATGAAAATCTTCATGGTAAATTTCTTTAACCCTTTATCTACTGAATTAAGATCTACTGAAATTTTTTTTTAATATTTTTTTCAGCTACTACAATGAAAATTAAAGGATAAACATAAAAAAAATACTCACCCATGAGAAATTTAATTATTTAGAGGTAATTAATTAAAGTGGTACTTTAAACTACCATCAGTAAACTATGACTAAAATATCGAAACAGAAAACCAATAAAGTATTTCAAATGGCACCAGAAAATATTTTCAATTTAATGAGTATGTGAAATATAGGCCTTTTTTTTCTTAGATATAAATAAATATTTTGGCAAATTCCGGTGCCAATCATTTATTTCAATACTTTAGAATTGAAAATGATTGGGTTAAAAAAACTTTTTTTTTTTAGTTTTCGATCTTGCTAGCTGTCCTTTAGTTATGCGACGTGTATATTAAAGGGACAACATGTTCTCTCGCATCTCCACATATGGAATATATGAATTTACATATGCCATTTCTAGCATAGCAAAAACGAGCCGGTGCCACAACTTTTTCAGTTTCCTAAAAAAACTAACAATGAAACAGAAAAGAAATACCAGGGAAATCATTACTATATTACATTTTAGTAATTACATTTTAAAGCAGATGAAAACGATGGATAACTACACAGACGAAAAGAAAACAAGAAGTTCATCTCCAAAACCCAGAGTACTGACGGTACTTAAAAGTATCACCAAGTAATTCAACTGTTAAAGCGAATACCTACACTGTTCTCCTAAAATAGCTAGTCAAAGTGTATTCTAAGATCAAAATGAACACATTAAAAAAATCCAACATTTTTCTTATATCCCTTAATGTGTTTGCAGCAATAAAAAGACGAGCGTAACAATCTGCACAAAATGTCGGCACAAAACCCATCATCAGTGTCAAAGATCGCCTTCTTCCTCGATAAAATAACAAACCCAGAACTGCTGCTGCCATTTATCCGGTTAAAGTCGAGTTAAAAGTGTGTTTTTGCAAAGTACCATTAGAATACTAGTAATATTCACTATGTGGTGAAAGTTTAAACTGAGTGGTAGTTATAAGTACCGTCAGTAGATAAAGGGTTAACATGTGTAATTTAAATGTTCAACAAAATCCACTGTCACTATTAGGCAACAAAGTATGAAACGTCCGATTTGAAATGACACGTCCTGAACTTTAATATCATTTTCTAATTGGTTCTATCATAATGACATGAAAAAACTTTGTTTGTCTGCTGAAACATTACTTTTGTGGTCAGGAAAAATTAAAAGTTGTTATTTTCATTTCAAATGAGACGGTTCTTTTATTTAGAAATTCCGAATTCTCCCCGGCAAATTTAATGGGTTTTTTAATTGCTAAAATTTTGTATTTCGTGAATTAAAAAAATACTATTAAAAATTTTCTAGTGTGAACTCGAAATCTGGGAATAAAAATACCGCCAGATTTGGCAGCTTCTAACACCATGTAACACAAATTTTGTTTCTGTGTAATTAATATATTTTCTAATTGTTTCTATCATAAAAACATGAAACAACTTTACTTGCCTGCTGAAACTTTACTTTTGTGGCCAGGACAACGAAAAATTAAAAGTTGTTATTGTCATTAAGGAAACGTAAGAAAACAGCTGTGGGAAAAATCTCACTGACAGTGAGTGTAACTAAATATCTAAAAGTGTTCAGCTATGTAAATACAAATGTGACAGTCACAAAATCGATGTTTCAGGGGTATAACTACTCTTTTATAAATATTTGGATTAATTAAAAAGAAACAATTAAACAGAAACTAATATTGTAAAACCAGGAACCGAACTTTTTGGATAATTTGTTACATAGTGAATCCGACGTTTAAAGCTTAATGACCTATCGGTAGTAGCTAAATAATTTAGGAAGGTTATTTTCTAACAGAAATCTCCCATTTACATTCCTTTAACATATGTAACTGAAATGTTCAACAAAATCCACTATCACTATTAGGTCATAAAGTATTAAATCGAGGTTAACGAAAAAGACACGTGCATCCCACGTGTCTTTTTTTACAGACCGCTAGAGAGACGTGATGCTATTATAGCACACCTTCATTGGTGCCTTCATTGAATAAAAAACCCTCCAAATTTGGCAGTTTCAAATTGGGCATTTCATACTTAATGACTTAGCAAAGCTAGATAAATTTAGCTAGGTTGCGAGCCCTGAATATGTCTCAAATGTCTGGTCAAGAGATTCTGGGGGAAAAGCACTCCCATCCCAATGACAATCTCCAAGACGCCATGGAGACCTATGACAACACATTGATGGCAACCTTCTATGAAGTGGGTATTGGAAAACACATAAAACGGCATGACAGTGACTATGTCGAAAAGTAACTTTTTTTGTACTTGACTGCTGGATATAAAACCATTTTGTTATTCACACTTGTATTTATTTTACGCCCCATAGGACGTTGAAAAAAAATAACCCTCGTACCAATATTCGTAAAATAATGTGTTTACATTGACATTTTTTGTAATGTCTAGTCAATATTACAAATATATTACTATACATTTATGACAGAGTTCTGTTATATATCACACTTTTAAATTCCTTTCATTGATAATTATCTAAAAAAATTAATAACGTATTCGTATTTCATTCTTATTCCCTTCCCCTCCCGATCCCGGGATATAAATTTATAAAATAAAATTGAATAAAAAAACGCTTTTTTGTTTCGTGTCTTCAAAACCCCTCCCGCCAATTTTAATTTCAAAACACATTGTTCTCAAATCTATTTTTCCCTATCACGATTAACACGTTCACGACGGCGCGTTGGGTCAAACTCGACTATCTCAAAGCTGCAAAGTCTCCGGCTTTTTGGATACCAGTATTTTAATAAACAAAATGTTGTTTTATTTAATTAGAACATTTGATCGATTTAAAAGAACAGCATTTTTCTAAAATAACAGTGGTGCACAAAAAGCCCGAGACTTGACAACTCTGAGACAGTCGAGTGTCACCCACCGCGCCGGTGTGAACGTGTTAAATGTACGTTACTTATCAGTCACCTCTTTTAAGGGCAGTGGTATGTTTAGGAAACTACTTCATTTTAATTCCCAAAAGTCACAATCGCACCAGAATTTTGGAACTAAAATTTTTCCAATTATTATGTACTTGAAATATGACCTTTTTTTATTTCTAAATAAATTCTTTCTTAAATTCCGGTATCATTCATTCATACCAAATATTTTAGCAATGGAAGTGCTTTGCCCCTGAAAGGGTTAAGCATTGAGCCGTTCTTGGCTTTGCCTCTAAAATATTCTTTCTACACTCTCTTGTATATGACTACTAAAATCTGCTCCATTACAAAAGAATTAAAAAAAGAAATAAATTGAAGTGTTTATTTACCTCGACGCGCATTGCGTTTCACAATCATTTCAGCAGATTTAATGCTGTATTGCAAGTTTAACATATTCACTGCAGCACACATGTCAGCACACATATTTTAACGATTATTTTCATTCTTTAATTCTTCCAGCTGTCATCCTGCCGCCTTTTTATTTAGATATTGCAACGTACTAATTTTTTCTCAAAACGCACCTACCTGTCTTTAAACAGGGTTGACACAGGCGACTATTTTAATATTCTATTCACACCACTATTTTAAAATTTTGTAATACATATATATTTTTTTGCAGATGTTGTCAAATTGTATGTAGAAAATTTTTCAATAAAAAACATGGTGCAAGATAGAATTAAAAGATAGTTGCCTGTGGCAGCCCTGTTTAAATGGCAGCCGTAGATAGCAGCTGCCCTTGTAGACACTCGACATACTGATCGATTTATTGCTACTCAAGTTCTTTGTCTATCTACGCTTAGTATCGCCAAGTTGTGTTTCTCTGTACTATTCAACCGCTACTTCGACTATCTCGTATGAGGGCTGGATAAGTCACTTTATTCCTGCCCACCGCCGCCTAAATACTAAGATTGATCGCTGACACAAAAATGGCGGCTGCCGAAGGCGGAACTTTTTCAGCGTGTGTACGGTCCCTTGAATTTTATTACCAGTAATTTTTTTAAGCTTATTCCGCTTTATTCAGTGGTGGGAAATTAAAGCAGAAGTGGAGCCTATTGACACCACTAAATTGTAGTAGTATTTTGCCTCTTATCTAATGATCAAATTTCTGAGTTTTTATTAAACTGAATAATACCATAAAAATTTAGCGGTGTCAATAGGCTCCACCTCTGCGCCAATTTTCCACCACTGCTTTATTTTTCTGAGATTAAACAAACCAAAGTAATATTTTATAAAATACTGGTGTTTAAATTTAAGGGACCATACATCAGTTTAAAAAAAATCCGCCTTCGGCAACCGCCATTTTTGTGCCAGCGCTCAGGCCTAGTATTCAGGAGGCGGTGTCATGTCTGCTCTTCTGTTTGGTTATAAGACCGAAATGTCTCTTCATGTGTTTCTCGGGTACCCCTCTGAATTTTCGTGTGATGGAGTTTATTTAAGTGAAATGGCTTTCTTAAAAATAAAAGTCTGGTGAAAAAGTCTTAAATGAATCTCGGTATACGAAACATCACGACCAGTTCTCTTCATCGAACAATAATTATCTCAAACAGATCGACAATACTGCAAAAAATATTTACATTATTTTAGAAAAATTAAATATTAAATTGCAAAATATTTTTTGCGAATGTAGCGCAAATATGTGCAAAATTTAAAGGAGTAAAATATATTTCTCAGAATTTATAAAACTAATGCTATTTTTTAGGACGACGCTGCGATTATAAAGAAAACAGAAACGAAATCATTCTTGGTTCAGATATATTTTAAATAGGTTAACCTTGCTGCACCAATTATTACTGTGAAATCAAATAAATTTTCACATGCCACGGTATTAATAACCGAATACAATATTCCGTTGTTACATTTGATTGAAAGTAGGTTTTATTTTCATAAATTTTATTTTATATATCACAAACAAATAAAATATGCAAGCTTTATAAACGAAAGTCGTAATTTGGCACATTGGGTAAAATTGAATATAATGGGTAATGAACTCGTCTATGGGTAATGAATACTTTCAAATTTAGAATATTACTAGTTAACCTGCCCGGTGTTACCGGGTTCCGTCAAAAGAACACACCAAGCCCAGAACCGCTGCCATCGAAATACTCAAGGCCAGAGGACGCAAGTTTTGACGTCATCACTAATCGACCGACTTCTCGCTAGTTTTGGAATTCACACCGGAAAATTTTTGCATAGAAATTTTCTTTTATGTTATTCGTGGAATACCTACCGTGTTATAAATCAATAATAACTTCTTAAAATTACTGGTGGGAATTTAGAATCCCCAATAAAAAATCAGCCAGATGCGGCAGCACTGTAGCATTCGGCATCCGACTGAATTTTTATTTACGAATTCAGAACTCTCACCAGTAAGTTTAAGTAGTTATTATTATTTTATAAGACGATAGATATTCCACAAATAAAATAAATGAAAACTAGATAGTGTCCGTCAAGATTTGACGGTAAATAACTTGAATGTTTCATTAGAAACTTCGCTAAATATTAAAATATCGCAGTACTCAAAATTTACTTTAATGGGGTAAAATAGAGTATTCTGAAAGCCCATGTGAATGACAAAAAATTGACATAAAACGTAAAAAATATTGAAAATACGCTAAAAATCCTATTGAAAATCGTGCTAAAAATTGCATTAAGAATCACTAAAATTCAAAATTCGTAGATGACAACATTTACTATATTAGGCTAAAAGTTTGAATACAAATTCTTTTCCCGAATGTGAAAAAATTGCCGTGGGACTCGAAAAACCACTAAAAACCGCATTGAAGAATGCATTAAATATCGCTAAATATAATAGTATCCCAGGATTTAATATTTACTCTAATCGGGTGAAATATTGAAATGGTAAATTTTTCATGAATGACAAACAATCAACGCGAGACATAACAAATCTCGAAAAATTGCTTAAAATCGCATAGTCGCTAAAATTAAAAAAATCGTATACGAGGAAATGTACTATGTTATGATAAAAGTTTGAAACAAAATTCCTTTTTGGAATTTCAAAACCTCACTGTGGATATCGAAAAAATGCTAAAAGTCGCATTGAAAAATGCACTAAAAATCGCATTGAAAAATGTATTAAAATTCGCTACATATAAAAAAATCACAGAAGTCAAAATTTACTCTAATGGGTAAAACATTGTAATCGGATTTAATTCAATCTAAATAAAAATCATAATAAAATCAAAATAAAATCATAAAAAATTTTATCAAAAATCCAAAATCGGAGTTAGAGGTGCAAAACTGTCACATAGAGGTACATTCACTTCAAACTCTGTTTCTCTTCGTGCAGCAGTCTCTTCGGAAAACCGTCGACACACACTCATAAACTTCTTTCCTTATTATTATAGATTAGGATTAGGATATTATAATTACTACAGTGAAATAATAACAAAACTCATTGTTAAGACAAAATAATACTCAATAACACGGCATGATTTCTTAATACAGCGATGGAAAATTGGCGCAGAGGTGGAGCCTATTGACACCACTAAATGTTTAAGGTATTATTCAGTTTAATAAAAACTCAGAATTTTGATCATTAGATAAGAGGCAAAGTACTACTATAATTTAGTGGTGTCAATAGGCTCCACCTCTGCGCCAATTTTCCACCACTGTTAATAGGACCCTTGACACCGAATGAGTTAAATAATAATTCCATGCTTCTATGAGATTGTGACAGTCTTCATAAGTGTTTCAGAATTTATACAGGTGCCAACCTGTAACTAATCTTCCTTAATATGAGAGGTAATTTGACATTTATTGAATACGTTTCGAAGCAGAATTTTTGTAAAGAAATGAAATTAAGTAAGATCCACGTATTAAAACCTTTAATTAATGAAACATGAATCAAATAAATTTCTGGATTGTAACGTGGTTAACTTCGGACAAATTAATCAACATATTGTGGAAGATTTGTGAAAGCTTGGCCGTTGCCATCGAAATACTTAAGGCCAGAGGGCACGAGTTGTGACGTCATCACTCGTAGACCGACTTCTCACTAGTGTTGAAATTCACACCGGAAATTTTTGAATAGCAATTTTATTTTATTTTATTTGTGGAACATGTGTTGTCTTATAAAACAATAAGAACTATTTACACTTACAGGTGAGAATTTGGAATCCTCCAATAAAATGTCAGCCAGATACTACAACACTGTGGCATTCCGCATCTAGCCGAAATTTTTTTAGGGATTTCGAATTCTCACCAGTAAGCTTAAATAGTTATTATTGTTTTATAAGATGATAGATATTCTACAAATAAAATAAAATAACATTACTATTCAAAATTTTCCGGTGTGAATTCAAGTACTAGTGAGAAGTCGGTCGATTACGAGGCTAACGAAAAAGACACGAATGCACCAATGAAGGTGTGCGAAAAGAGCATCATGTGACTCCAGCGGTCTATAATAAAAGAAGAATCGGACCCACCGCGGTAGCCTGTCTTTCTCGTTAGCCTCGGGCCGATTGGTGATAACGTTACAACTCGTGTCCTCTGGCCTTGAGTATTTCAATGGCAGCGGCTTGGCAGCTATGAGAATACTTAAATTTCATAGTACAAATATGCAATGAGGTATACCACTGTCCAGCCTGAACCCAGTATTATACTAGGAATATGGTTAGAACACGTGAATATGATGCAATTGGTTTTTTGATACACGCACGCTGAAATCTAAGCAGACCAGCATTCACCTGAATATAGGATATCAAAACCTGAAAGTATGAAACTACACATTTTTTTTTTATATCCGTAAAAAGCAATTACATGATTTTTCCGATATAAGTGTATAATATTTTGCTTTCTTAAAAGTGTATTCTTAACGTTACAAAGAGCGCAAGATTTTAATCCCCTAAGTCTCCAGCCACATATTCCCAAAATTTGTCCAATTACTTCATATGTACCGGAAAAAAATTAAATGCTAACTATTGTCATGTATTTAAGCAAAGTTCAAATGTGACAAATAATTAGATTTTAAATTATCCAATATATAAACATAAAATTTAATTACTCAAAATGTCGAGGGCTGCTGAGAGAACCTGTAGGATCATGTAGTAATACGATTGCGATTAACTTGTTGAAGGGTGCGGGATTTTTTTTATTTCTCTTAATTTCAATCACGCTGTCTGCCGGAACTTTTTAACTAATTTGAATTAAATAACTTTGGCGAATAAATCTATAAAAGTTCATTTTCTTATTTTCAAATATTGTTTTTCGAAAATTTTGGATTAAATTCCACATTACAGAAACGAAAATAATTGTGTACTCAAATGTAATGTTAGGTATTTATCCAATAGTTAAGTATAATGTTACACAATAAATTTCACGAATAATTACAATTAAAGAGTACAAGATTTTTTCTTAAAATTTAAACAGCACTTTGTTAACAAAATATACAAAAAAATTATCTTTCACCATCAAAATCCCAATTACTATGCATATTAGCATTAAACATTGTGAACATATGCCTTCAGCATAAAAACATCATAATCTGTATAAAGTCCTTCATAAAGTGTTTCAGAATTTAAATACATGGTGTCCATAATTAAACGACCCTAATTTAAAGTTGTCTAAAAACGAAACTATTGGTCAGAAAGTTGTGAAATTTTGTGAAGGACATAAGGAAGGAATTGGAATTTGTTTAAACGAAAAAAAAAGTTCAAAATTTCGCCACCAGTTGACGTTTCTAATGAATTGCACATTTATAATACATTTACGATATTTTACATATGTAATTGCAACATAACATGTTCCACATGCCGGCCATCATTTTCAGCTACCATCGGGTATCGTAAGATAGCATGTTCCACAGTTGACCACAGTGTGTTTGGGAAATGCTAAGTAATGCTGTCTATAATCCTTTCAGGGGGAAGGTACTTGTATTCGTAAAATGTTCAAATAATTTAATGACACCAGTATTAACAAGAGATTTTATTTGTAAATAGGTAAAAGTAAATTTTCGCGTACTTAATAAAGATGACATTTTCATCATAAAATTCCGGTGCCAATGTGGCGATTTGGTATTAAAATTCTGTGATTCCGTGACGGCATTACCGCCCTTTAAGAGGTTAAGATGAGGTAAAGTTCTTGGACTATCAAGACTTAACAAATGTTTCAAATTCCATCAAAGGAGATCTTGGAGAGCGTAGATTACGAAAGTTGGGGCTCGTGATACGTTCTTCTGTGAAATGATTCGTAACCCCTTGGGGACGAGCGACCGGTATTTGTGCCACGTGCTCAGAATCGGTGATTATTCCCACCAGTAAATTTTTACTGTAAATTTTGCCTTATTTAATCCGAGAATTTTCCCGATTCAATTAGGCAAAAATTTCTGTTTTAAAAAACCGGTTATTAAAGATTAAAAATTCTGTAAAAGACGCTCTTCCCGAACGGGTTAAGGACGTCCTTAACACAGTGGCTAATGTGTGGAGGACCTTTCCGCATCCGAAATTTCCGTAGAGACACTAATGCGGAATTACCGTTTTGATAAATCAATTTTACTGGCAAAACTCGGACTGGTAAACGTAACGACCTTCTGATTACAATAGCAAGCACACTGAAAACAAAACATCAGAGAAAGTTTCAAGGTTTTATAACAGCTGCTGCTTGACCTCGACAGAAATGTATGTGTATTTTTATTTAAATTGTAGGATTTAGCGCTTCTATCGGGCAAATTTTGCCAAACAATTTCAGATCACAGTTTCAGGCCTTCTTTTAACCCCTAACTGTGACATTTGTTGTCTTACAAAAAAATTAAAAATGGGGCTGGACACCACTTTTTCCATACTAAAATATTTACCTTACTTAATCGAAAAATATCTGACAATCAATAAAGATAAATTTACAGTTACAAATTAGTGGTATCAAAATGCTTTTAATAACGAAGCAAGCAAAGTGTTCTTGCCGGAATCCAGTTCGGGCCACACTGTTAAGGGGTTAATGCAGGAATTCGAATTTTAACCGAAAATCCTGAAATATTTTTTTTGCTTTATATAACCACGAAATATAGTAAATTAAAGGAAACAAAAAGAACTACTAAGATTTCCTGGGGTGAATTCGAAATTTCTGAATAAGTAAAAAAAGTTCTGTTGAAAATGTTCTGATGTTATAAAATTCTTAAACTATTGTAAATGTATGCTAAGTCACCTCCCCTGAATATTTTTCAGGCGGCGTTCTGTATCTTTGTCTTATTTAATCTGAGAAATATAGAGCGTAAAAACTTTTGAAAATTATTGGTGTTCGAAATGAACGATCCGTACAAACTCTGAAGAAAAACCTACCTACGACAGACACCATTTCTTTGTCAGAGATCAGGCATAGTATTCAGTGGGAGGTAGCTAAATGTGTAATTCAATAAAAAACGCCCTCTGGTTGTGAAATTTGAAATAATTTTTTTCCGTTCAAACAAATTCCGAACCCTTCTTCATGTCCTTCACAAAATTTCACAACTTTCTGATAAATAGTTTCGTCTGTAGACAACTTTAACCCCTTGGGGACGAGCGACACGTATACGTGCCGGAAATAGGCCTAAGGATCCTCGTTTATCCTCACCAGTAAAATTTTACTGTAAAGTTTGCCTTATTTAATCGGAGCATTTTACCGATTTGAATAGGAACAAACTTCTGTTTTTTAAAACCGGTAGCAAAGTAATAAACATTTCGTAAAAGGCTCCCGTCGCGAAGGGATTAAAGTAGGGTTGTTTAATTATGGGCACCTTGTAGATGCCAACCTTAACTAATCGTCCTTAAGGGAACCTTCTACATTAGGTTACAACAAAAAAAAAAGAAAAAAAAATATGATTTTTTTGTAAGAAAACTAATTGATGGATCTTTTTGAAATTTTAACAGTTTATTGTTCATATCTTAAGATATACACAAGAATTGTTTTATTAGATTTTGTTGCTTCTACACTAAGTTACAAAAAAAAAAAATATGTTCAACTGCTTTGGAAAATTTCGGCTGGACGGTGGGCATGATAGCGCCTTGTAGAATTATCTGAAACACAAAAATAATTTTTTTCGGAAACTTCGTGAGTATAGCTTCTAGTTAAATTAAAGGAACACCTAATTTTTTTAAAAAAGTTATGTAATTGCTGATTTAAGGGAAAAAATTTAAAAAATTCGTTCTTATTTGTTAATAACTTTAAAAAAAATAATTTTAGTAAAAGCTTCAATTCATATAGAAGGCAATTAAATAATCTTTAATTAAAAAAAATCAATCTAATCCATTGAGTATTTTTTTTTAAACTTGCCCACCGTGTCAAAAAATGTGGATGAACATATTTGTTTATAACTTAGAGTAGAAGCAACAAAATCTAATAAAAAATACTCTTGTGTATACCTTAAGGTATGTACAATAAACTGTTAAAATTTCAAAAAGATCCATCATGCAATTTTCTTACAAAAAATCATAAAAAGAGCTTTTTTTCTCTCCTAATGTAGAAGATCCCCTTACGTCAGTTAATACGGCCTTTGTTTAACACATTTTGAACCAGAATTGTCTTAAAGAAATGAAATTAAGTTCCACGCAAACCTGTAATTAACCCGGCATTACATGCGCAGGGTATGGCATACCCATGGTGAGCAGATTTATTGCATTGCGCGAGCATTCCTGGGTTAAATAAATAAATATTAATCAAATCAATTTCTGTATTGAAGCGTGGTTAACCTCAAACAAATTAACCAACATATTACGGAAGATTAGTGGGAGCTTGGCAACTAAGAGAATACTTAAATTTCAACGTAGAAATATGACTGAGAAATACCGGTGTCCAGTCTGAACCAGTACACTATGGATACGCTAACGACACGCAATTATGATGCAATTGAATTTTTGATATTATTAACACACGTTGAAATCTAAACAGATCAGCATTCACCTGAAAAGAAACATCAGGAAAAGATCACAACAACGGTTCTTTTTTATATATCCGTAAAAATCAAATATATTAATTTTCCGGTATCAGTTTCACAATATTTTACTTTTTAAAAGTGTTTTCTCAACATTACAAAACATGCATGATTTTAATCACCTAACTCTCTCTCCACATACTCCCCAAAAATGTCCAGTGACTGCATATGTATCGGAAAAATTTCAAATGTTAACTATTGTCCTTTATTTAAGAAAAATTCAAATGTGTCATATCATTAGATTATAAATTAAATAACATATAAACAGAAACTTTAATCAGTCAAAATGTCGAGGGCTGCTGAGAGAACCTGTAGGACAGGGGTGTCCAACTGTGGAACTCTGGATAACACTAAAATTTTATACTAATCGTTGCCTTATCTAATCATCGAATCAGCATGATTCGATGATTAGCTGCCACTACCCGAAAGGTGGTGCAGGAGCAAAAAACGTTCTAAAAATGCGATTTTTGCGTTACTGAAGGGCCTAGAAATACGAAATTTGGAATATTAGTTACTTATAAGATATAAATGATCTCTAAGAACAGTTCTTAAACAATTCGAAATTTAAAAGGGGTGAAAATGCACAAAAAGCGTTCTAAAAAACGTTCTAAATGGTAGTTTCTACATAATCTCAGGAAATACCTAACCGATTTCAAAAGTAATGGTATGAAAATGATGTTGTTAGTCCAACTTAGAACATAGGCTACATTTTATGTCGGTGCCACTACTCCCAAAGGGGGTGCAGGAGCAAAAAAACGTTCTAAAATGCGATTTTTGCGTTACTGAAGAGCCTAGAAATATGAAATTTGGAATATTAGTTACTTGTAAGACATAAATGATGTCTAAGAACAGTTTTTAAACAATTCGAAATTTAAAAGGGGTGAAAATGCACAAAAAGCGTTCTAAAAAACGTTCTAAATGGTAGTTTCTACATAATCTCAGGAAATACCTAACCGATTTCAAAAGTAATGGTATCAAAATGATGTTGTTAGTCCAACTTAGAACATAGGCTATATTTTATGTCGGTGCCACTACTCCCAAAGGGGGTGCAGGAGCAAAAAAACGTTCTAAAATGCGATTTTTGCGTTACTGAAGAGCCTAGAAATATGAAATTTGGAATATTAGTTACTTGTAAGATATAAATGATGTCTAAGAACAGTTTTTAAACAATTCGAAATTTAAAAGGGGTGAAAATGCACAAAAAACGTTCTAAATGGTAGTTTCTACATAATCTCAGAAAATACCAAACCGATTTAAAAAATATTGGTGTCAAAATGATAGTGACAACGTTTGCTCCAAGATAGGCTATGTTTTATGTCGGTGCCACTACCCCAAAGGGGGTGTAGGAACAAAAAACGTTCTAAAAATGCGATTTATGTGTTACTGAAGGGCCTAGAAATATGTAATTTGAAGTATCAGCTACTTATTAGATATAAAGGATTTCTAAGAACAGTTCATAAACAATTCGAAATTTAAAAGGGGTAAAAATGCGCGAAAAGCGTTCTAAAAAACGTTCTAAATGGTGATTTCTACACAATCTCAGGAAATATCAAACCGATTTCAAAAAATAATGGCGTCAAAATGATGGTGAAAATCCTTGCTCCAACATAGGCTATGTTTTATATCGGTGCCACTACCACAAAGGGAGTGCAGGAGAAAAACGTTCTAAATTGCGGTTTTTGAGTGAGGGAAGGGCCTTGAATCGTGAAATTTAGAATGGTAGTTAGTTATAAGATAACAATGATCTCTAAGGACATTTCCTAGAAAAATCTAAAAGGGGGGGGGGGTCAAAATGAGCAAAAAGCGTTGTAAAAAACGTTCTAAATTGCAATTTCTATGCAATCTCAGGAAATACTGAACCGATATCAAATATAATGATGTTAAAATGATGGTGACAGATCTTGCTCCAAGATTGGCTATATTTTATATCTGTTTCCACTACCCCAGAGGAGATGCAGGAGCAAAATGAGCGAAAAGCGTTCTAAAAACGTTCTAAATGTCGATTTGTCACCAATATCTCCAGGAAGAATCAAATTGATTTCAAAAGTAATGGTAAGAAACTGATGCTGATAGCCTCTGCTCTAACACAGACGTAATGGTAAGAAACTGATGCTGATAGCCTCTGCTCTAACACAGACGCTATTTTAAGTTGGTATCACTATCACCTAGACGTTGCAGGAGCAAAAAAGCGTTCCAAATTTCGATTTTTTTGATCGGTAAGGGGTAGCAACTTAAAATTAGGCAAGGTGCATATTTATTACATATTAATGATCTTCAAGAACAGTTTCGAAAAAATTGGAAATTTAAAAAGGGGTGAAAATGCGCGAAAAGCATTCTAAAAACGTTCTAAATTGCGATTTCTACTCAATCTCGGGAAATTCCAAAGCTATTTCAAAAGATGGTTGCAAATCAATGATGACAGTCCCTGCTATAACATAGGTTATATTTTATGTTGCTGTCACTGACATCTGAGGGTTCCAAAAGCAAAACATGTTCTAATTAGCGTTTTTTGCATAACTGAAGGGTCTAACACTTTGAAGTATGGCATGTTATTTACTTTCAAGATGCAACTGCTTTCTATGAACCGCCGAAAGAAAATTTCAAATTTAAAAAGATGAAGTGAGCGAAAAGCATTATAAATTACAATTTTTATGTAATCTTATCAAATACCAAACCGATTAAAAAAATAATGATAACAAATTGTTGGTAATGGAACCTTCTCAAAGATAAGCTTTATTTTATGTCTGTTCCTCTACCACCAGAGGGTTGCAGAAGCTAAAAACTTTCTACATTGCGATTTCTGTGATACTGAAAAGGCTAGAAACTTTAAATATGGCATGGTAGTTACTTATAAAATATAAATGCTCTCGAAGGACTGTCGAAAATAAATTCGAATTAAAAAGGGATGAAGTGAAGGGGAGGTGCGTAAAGCATTCTAAAAAAGTCCTAAATTACGATTTCTACGCAATTTCAGGGAATATAAACCAAATATAAAAGTAATAGTTGCGAATCAATGGTAACAGTCTCTGATCCTACACAGGCTATATTTTAGGCCGATGATTCTACTACCTGGGATTCACAGGAACAACAAACGCTCTAAAAAAGGCCTTTAAAAGCTTTCTAAATTACGTTTCTGTGGATTATTAGGAAAAAACAAACCAATTTCAAAATTAATGTTGGCAAATTAATGGTGACAGTTTCTATTTCAACATAGCCCTTTATGTTGAGAGAGGTGGTAGGACTTGGAATTTGACATGATGGTTAATTTTAAGATGTAAGAAGATGGTTTCTAAAAAAAATCAAAACTTCAAATGAATACTGAAATGAGCGTATTAATTGAGCATAAAAGTTTCAAAATATTTTCTAAATTATTATTTATTTACTTTTATTTCGTTTTATTAATTTAAGTCTCATTTCTGCCTTATGCAGTGTAACAATGATGTTTAATCAAACTGTGTTTTAAATAGTAATTTTTTTAATTATTCCTAAAAGTAATAAGTACCTTTTAATAAAATAAAATATTACCTTTTAATAAAATAAAAATTTAGCTAGTACCTTTTAATAAAAATTAAACATATAAATATCACTTGGCATATTTCAAATATTACGCGAGCAAAGCCGCGGGGTTTGCTAGTAAATGAATAAAAATGACTTATTAAACCCTTTGCGTAATTTTTAATCTTTTACCACGGGTTTATCAAAACAGAAAATTTTATGGAATTAAATCACTAACATGTTGTCATTAAATAAGTTAAACTTTTCAATAAAAAATAACTGGTAGGAATAATGAAGGAACCCGAGTACCTTAGCACGTAACGGACGATCCATTTTTCGAAAATGAGTACAAAATTGACTTTTACGAATGTCATTACAAATTAAAACCTACTCACAACCAATCTGACAGAAAGCTTGTTTGGATTACACCTTTTTCTTTCTTCCTTATAAAATCTACGGAGCGAGGAGTATTTCTTCCTCCAATTCTCAAAAACGTAAATTTACGTGAACCGTCCGTTAGGTGGCAAGTGACAGGCATCCCAGTTGCTCCTCCTCCAGGGGTTAATTAGAACATTTGTGAAATTGTGTACTTGAAGTAAACTTCTTGTTAAAAACTGGTGTCAACCGTATAAAATTTGTGTCAGAGACGCCCGAATCGGAAGGATTAATAGAAAAGTAACTTTAGAAATTCGGTAATTTGAATGGATAGGTTATTGGTAATCCTTTAATTTGAAGGAATATAAGATCGGATGTCTCTATTTATCGTTATGTAACTGCCAATTATTTGAGGTATCCTTACTAAATTAAAATAGCCCTTAAATATCGCAAAAATGCTTTATTTTTTAATGTAGTTATGTTATAGGTACTGGAATATAAAAGATAGCAATTTTTCATAAAAAATCTTTTTTGACATATTTAAAAATATTTTAGTTCATTTTGAAGATATTATAAAACTCCTAGTTCAGTGCACTGTTGAGTGTAATAGTGGTACAAGTAGTGCTAATGAAACTGAAATACATTTAGTTGAATTGAGTGTATCCTGTCTGGTGTAATGGAATTTTGCTAAAATATATTGCCAAAACCCGTAAATGTTTAAAATGTTACGAAGATATTGTTAGAATTTTATGTTTTTTCATTCTTCTGTTTTGGAATTGAACTAAAAATATGTGTATTTATTTAGTACTAGCTGAAATATCTGGCGTTGCCCGGGGTTTTAAACATGTTTGATTAGAAAAATCAATTTTTAAATTGATTTGAATGGACTATGAATCTCGAGCAAATATGCTCTTTTTCTTTAATATACTGAAAGTGTTGAGAAATTCTGCTTTTATACCAGTATTTTTAAAAAAAAATGTTTCCTAAGCCTAAATAAATCTAGCCTTGATTCTTGAAAAAATAAATTTAAAAAGAAATGTAAATTCTTGAAAAGCCCTTCATGGTATCCTTTCTCTTGTAAAAACTATGCATTAACCGTATATTCGTTTTAAATATGATGTCATACGAGAATTAACCTATAATATTCACAACTCAAAAGAATTTAGTATTTGTCGAGAATTAATCCCTTAATGGTCGCTTTAAATTACTGTTTAAAAATTCAAATTGCTTATTAGCACCATTTTTTTGAAAAAAGAAATATTCACCTTATTTAATAACAGGTAAAATGATGCCATAATAAAACCAAATACACTGATTGATAAAACTGGTGGCAGTCAAACAATCTAAATAAAAGCATAGCTGCCAACTTGTACGGATTTTTCATACCACTAAAATTTAATAGAAAATTTTAACTAATTGAATCACCGAAATTCAAGCGATTTTAACGCTTAAATAAGTCAAAAATTTCTATTCAATTTTAGTGGTAAGAAAAATCCGTACAAGTTGGCAGCTATGTAAAAGACACCGTCCGTGTATATCACGGGAGCGAGAGTTAAGGTGTTAAATAAAAATCAAGCACTTGTGACATCATAATTCACTTTTATATTTTAACAGAATAATAAGGCTATTATAATTTGTGAATAGTGCTATCATGGAAGTATTAATAAAGCGGAACTGACATGGCCTTAAGATAATGAAGCTTCAACTGTAACCGCTTTTCCAAGGGGTTGTTTTCTTAGTCTGAAACTTACACCAGTAAATTTATATAAAAAAATTATCCGTATTTAAAGGTCTTATTAATGTAAAATTCCAGTCATAAATAATCGCAGGAACAGATTTTCATTTTTATTGGCGGATCTTTACTTTTCCGGTAGTCAGGCCCTGCGTTTCCGCCATATTTTGACATCAGGTGAAACAAACTGACTGTTTTACCAGTCAAAATGACACCAGTAAAAACAAAGAGATGTTTTTATTGTGTCTGTGAGAAAATATTTCCATTAATAAGACGCTTAAATAAGCTAAAGTTTTCTATTCAATTTTACTGGTGGGAAGTTTGCACCGGCGGTATTCAGAAACTGTAGATCCGATTTTTAAAAAAAAAGCAGCCGCCATCTTGTGACAACCTCCTCAGTTACTTCACTAGCATCTGGTAGACAGTACACTCTATGTCCCCTCCTCTTTATTCATAACTCCATTAGTGCTATAGCGAGGGTACGCGTCAGGACACATTGCAGGTATCATTATCTTTTTACACGTGAAGGTTTCGCTATGGTACCAGTGTTGCTAACAGGCTACTTTATTTAAATTCAGATTTCTGGATTGGCACGAATTTTTTGAAACAGTGAAATTCGTCTTATTTAATGACATGTTAATTAAAGCGAAAACAAGGGGAATTTTACCATTTTAGAAAAGTGGTGCTATTCAAGAAATCTGAATTTAAAAAAAGTAGCCCAATGGCAACACTGTATGGTACTCCATTGTGAAATTTAGTAGTTTTAGAAATTCAATATTTGAAAAATGACAAAATCATTAGATTTGAAATTTATATCAAGAAAAATACAATCTTTTACCTTTCTAATGTAGTTTGTCTAACAGTTTTCTGACAAATACTTTTCGAGCTATTAATTTTTGCAGTAACTTCAAATGTTTCATTTTCCGAGATTAATCTGTGGCAACGATTAGCGAAAAAGTCAGTCTTCAGCAACACGTAGCTTTTTATTAAAGAAGATTATAGGTTAAAAAAAAACACTCCGAACTTAGGCAGATACCTTAATCCTTAACGTACTGTGGGACCAAAAAGATTGGAAAAAAAGTTTTTATAAAAAAATACCGTATGAACTTTTAAGAATACCGAGCACTTTGTCAATTAGAAAAAATTCTTAAACTGCAGCCTATTCAGTTGTTAACGTTAAACTACGCAAAACGAAGTTACACGTGAAGGCAAAGCTTAAAACTCAGTTTTATTGAAACAATGTTTCGAGCGGTTTTATCACGATAATGTTTGAATACGATAACGGATTTAGACGATTTTCTTTTTAATAAAGGAAATTAAATTCTATACAAGTTATACGTAAAAAACAAACAAATATAATTTTTTTTACCCAAGTTAGAATAAAAAATACGATCAATTTTTATGGGTTTTAATTTTTATATTATAATTTTTTTACATAATTTTAATAATTTTATTTTGTTTAAGGCATAATTGAGACACAACGTATTAAGCAGTATAAAAAAAAAACTAATAACTCAAAATGCATCGAACCTGTTTTTCAAAATCTTGACAAAAGAACTACGTAGTTTTTCAAGATTAATCATGTCGTACAATATTAAACCTAGAACGACCGCAAATACTTAAATTTCATTGTATCGATATGCACTGAGAAATACCAGTGTCCCGTTTGAAGCCGGTATTATACTATAAATGTGCTAACAACGCGCGAATATGATGCCATTGAATTTTTGATATTATAAACGGACGCTGAAATCTAAACGGACCAGCATTTACTTGAACAAAGACATATGCAAGGTACAGCCAGCTGCAGTTCAAAAAAAGAATTATATCCTTAAAAATCTACAATATGAATTTCCCGGTATCAGTGACATAATATTTCCGTTTAAATTTTTTATTCTTAACATTACAAACAATGCATGATTTTAATCCCCTACTTCTACCCCCCCCCCAGACACTCCCCAAAAATGTCCAATGATTTCATATGTATCGGAAAAATTTTAAATACAGTCATTCAGAGTAACTTTGATCCGCATTTTCTGTATTTTCATGTGCCACACTCTTATTTTAAGAATATTGTCGCAACTAGGGGCACAAAAGAGAATAAATGATCCTAAATTATTGTTTGACTATCCAAAATTAAGGAATAATAAGGATAAAAGCAATAAACAGGAATTTTTAGCCTGATTCAAAGTTACCCAGACATTTAGGGTAACTTGGCACCATATGATAAATATTATCTAAAATAATTCATTATAAAAAAATATTATAGTTAGGACAACTTTAAACCCCCAAAAATGTTTCCAGATATGTAAGGACTTCGAATTTACTCTCCCCAACATCACAAGATTTGTATAATTTATGATATTACAACAAATATCAGGCATCAGAAAAGTGGAAGAAGAGAACCATGAACATTTAGAAAAAAAAGCACATGTTTATTGTTCATATAAAACATAAAAATGCAGTGGAAAACAATTTTCAATGTTTTATCTCAATAATATATCCATAGTTACAGTAATACATACTAGTACTAGTATTATTCAAATAAGAATAAAAAATGTCGAATGTATGAAATGTCAAATTTGAGTAGCTCCGCCCCGAAAAACGCCTTTAAATGAATTATGTATTTTACACATAATTGTGAAAATATTTATATGTTATGTCTAATTTTCACTTTCGGCATTTATATAAAATATACGTGCAATTATGGGAAAATTTTGACAGTAGCACCTAGAATCAGTAAATTATAAACGTCAGTATACCTTTGAGCCGGCTCAAAGTTACCCCGAAAATGTGATAAAATGTTAGTGCTTTTTTATTTTATACTTTATTAACTATTAATAAATAAATAATCACAAAATATTATCACATTTACAACATTTAGACAATAATATGTCTGATAAATGAGTGTATTGTTACTTACTATGAAAATTTAATTGGATTACAACGACTTCAAAACACCATTCAAAATTAGCTTGAAAATAGTACTTCACAAAAATGGTTAGATGATGCAATTAATAGCGCATAATGTTGCTAATTTATTTTCTATAATAAAGGGTAGAAATCCCAGTTTAGTACTTTGCCAACAGAGCTCAGTTCTGGAGTTTATTTAGTCTTTTGGAGTCAAAAATATTGAAAAATAGGAGGTGGTGCAAAGTTACACCCCATGGTTCAAAGTTACTTTGAATGACTGTACTAACTATTGTCCTTTATTTAAGCAAAATTCAAATGTGTCAAATCAATAGATTTTAAATTAAACAACATATAAACAGAAACTTTAATCACTCAAAATGTCGGGGGCTGCCGAGAGAACCTGTAAGATTATGTATCAATACGAATGCAATTTTCGTTTTCTAATTTTCAAATATTGTTTTTCGAAACAATACTTGAAACTTTTTTCAGCATTACAGAAACGCAAATACCTGTGTACTCAAATGTAACGTTAGACATTTATCCAATAGTTTAAAAAAAATGTTACAGAATAAATTTCAGGAATAATTACAATTAAAGAGTAAAGGATTTTTCCTTAAAATTTGAACATTAGTTTGTTAAGAAAATAAAGTAAAAAATTAACTTCCACATTAAAATCCCAATGACTCTGCATATCAGCATTAAAAATTATGATTACTCGCCTTTAGCGTACAAGACATCATAATCTCATTACTTGTATGAAAACCAAATTTTAATTTAGAGAGTAAACTGAAATCTTTTATTCGGTTTATAGATGTGGAAGAAAAAAATATAAATAAACGTGTAATTTCCGCTTCAGTATCAATGTAAATTATTTAGGACTTCTGTAATGTTTCGAGTAACTTCTTTGTGAAACAATTGCAAAATTTTCAATTATGTTTTTGTAAGTGAAGATTTTTATGAATTTAAAAATAAATAGAAATTAGAAACGTTATTTCTTTACCAAAAATTAAATAAAAAAATAAACACCCATTGAAACTTGTGAAATATTAACCCTTTGCATTGCTATGTCTAAGTCTGATTAGCCATCATCATTCTTTGTAAAACTTGTTTTTGGCACTAGTAATAAAGGAAAATAAAATTTACATTATTTAAACCATGCGCGACGAGAGCCCTTAACTTTATTTTTAAACTTTTACCACAGGTTTTTCAAAACAGAACTTTTCTGTAATTGAATCGCGAACATGTTCTGATTACATAAGGTAAACATTACAATAAAAACTGGTGGGAATAATGTAGGATTCTGAGCAGCTTACCCCTTTAGTGGACAGTGCCCACAAAAAAAGACACTTAATTTTAATTCGAAAACTGACAATCGGAAGGAAATACATTTATTTTTTTTTAATGTACGGGAAAATAAGGAATTTTTATTTTCTAAAAAAATTCGTTTGTAAATCCTGGCGTTAGTCCATAATTTCATAATTTTACAAACGGAATTACTCCACGCATTAACCCTTTATCTACGGCATTATGATCTACTGCAATTTTTTTCATGTAATATTTTTTTTCAGTTACAACAATGAAAATTAAAGGATAAACATAAAAAAACACTCACCCCTGAGAAATTTTATTATATAGAGGTAATTAACTAAAGTGGTACTTTAAAGTACCGTCAGTACACTATGACTAAATTATCGTAACAGAAAACCCACAAGTTATTTCAACTGGCACCAGAAAATATTTTCGGTTTAATAAGTATGTGAAATATAGGCTTTTTCATCTTTAAAAATAAATCGTTCGGCAAATTCCGGTGCCAATCGTTTATTTCAACACTTTAAAATTGAAAATGCTTTTCTCCTGAAAGGGTTAAAAAAAGTATTTTTTTTTTTTAGGTTTCGATCTCGTTAGCAGTCCTTTAGTTTTGCGACGTCAATATTCCAGGGACAACATGTTCTCTCGCATCTCCACATATGCAATATATGAATTTACATATGCCATTTCTAGCATAGCAAAAACGAGCCGGTGGCACAACTTTATCGATTTCTTATAAAAAATAACAATGAAACAGAAAAGAAATACCAGGAAAATCATTACTACACTACATTTTAGTAATTACATTTTAAAGCCGATGAAAATGATAGATAACTACACAGACGAAAAGTAAACAAGAAGTTTTCTCCAATACCCAGTGTACTGACGGTACTTACAAGTACCACTGAGTAATTCAACTGTTAAATCAAATACATACACCGTTCACCTAAAATAGCTAGTCATATTGTATTCTAAGACCATAATTAATACATAAAAAAAATCCAACACTTATCTTATATCCTTTACTGTGTTTGCAGCAATGAAAAGACGAGCGGGGCAATCTGTACAAAAATTCGTCTCAAAACACATCGACTGCTTCACAGATAGCCTTATTTCTCTCTAAAATAACAAACCTAGAACTACTGCTGCCATGTATTCGGATAAAGTGGAGTTAAAAGAGCGTTTTTTGCAAAGTACCATTATAATATTAGTAATATTCTCTGTGGTATAAAAGTGTAAAGTGAGTGGTACTTATAAGTACTGTCAGTAGATAAAGGGTTAAAGGGTTAAGTGGCAGGTATATCCATCGCTCGTCCGCAAGTGGTTAACTAACCCCTTGGGGACGAGGGGCACGTATACGTGCCGCATGAAGCGCTCAGAATCCTTGTTTTTCCTCACCAGCAAAAATTTACTGTAAAATTTGCCTTATTTAATCAACGCATTTTCTCGATTCAACAAGACACAAATTTCTGTTTTTAAAAAACGGTGACAAAAGATTAAAAATTTCGTAAAAGGCTCCCGTCCCGAAGGGGCTAAAGCATTTTTGAAACTGTGTACTTGAAGGAAACTTCTTTTTTAAAAAGCGGTGTTAACCGAACAAATTTGTGTAAGAGACACCCAAGTCGAAAGGGTTAATAGAAAAGCAAATTTAGAAATTTGATAATTTGTATGGATAATTTATTGGTAATCCTGTAATTTCAACGTATATAATTATCGAATGTCTCTGTTTATCGTTATCCAACTACCAATTACTCGAGGTATCTTCCTAAATTAAAATTGCTCTTTTGGTGAAAATTTTCGAAAAAAAAACATTTTTTTTTTTGTTTTATTTTGCAGAACATTTTTTTACGATCCAAATCTGTTTTAATTCTTACGATTCCTAAAAAAAGATTTACGGCCAATTTTATGAAAAGGAAGTAATGAGTAAAATACCGGAAGTAAGCAGAATGGACAGGAGAAATGTGTTTCTATGCATGATTTTCTTACTTTTATTACACAATAAAGTATAAACCTTAATTGATACTTCTTGATTAATTTCATAGGTAAGAAATAATAAAGATAAGAAATCTTTAATTGCGATTTCTGAAAAATATGTTTTCCAGTTATTTTGATGTACGATAAACTTCATTACATAAAATGTTATGACATATTTCAGTGAAATTTTTCACAATGCTTTCCATATTACTCACTGTGCTTTGAACTATAATCTCAGTTCTAAGTGATAATGGTAGGTTATAGGTACTCGAATATAATAAAATGGCATTTATCCATAAAATAAATGTATCTCCATGTATCTAAATATGCAAACTCCAAGTTCAGTGCGTAGTTGAGTTTAATCGTAATTTGTAGTGCAAAGGAAATTAAAATATATTTAGTTGAATTGAGTGTACGCTGTCTGACGTAAGCCTGAAATTTTGCTAAAAATAATTACCTGTACCACTATTTTTTATGTTACGAAAATATTGCTAGAATTTTATGTTTTTTCGTTATTTTGTGTTACAGTTGCATGTCTCTCAAATAGTCCGCCAAATGATATACCAATATTTTCTTAGAAAAGAAAAATCTTTTAGGCTTTTCTTACAAATTGAGCAGAAATCACATTTGGATGCTAATTCTGGGACAAATGTTGCAGAATCCTACCATGAAATTTTCTGTTAAAAAACGTCGGTATTCAATTGGCGGGCCATTTGAAGAGCTATGCAAATGAACAATATTATACATAAAAAACGCACTCCAAAGGTAGGCAGATTCCTTAATCCTTAACATTGTGGAACTAAAAAGGTTTGAAGAAAAAAGATTTTTTTTAATATCGTTTGAACTTTTAAAAATATCGCAATATTTGTCAATTAGGAAAATTTCTAAAATAGCGGTTCAATCAGTCGTTAACGTTAAACCACGCTAACCGAAATTACACGTGAAGGCAAAACTTTAACCCCTTAATTCTCGCTTCCGTGATGTTCACGTCCTATCTCTTTTACTCAGATTGTTTGATCCCCGCCAGTTTTATAAAATAGTGTAATTGGCTTTATCATGGTATAATTTTACCAGTCACTAAATAATCTGAATATTTCTTTTTCAAAAATTGGTGCCAATAATCAATTTTAATTTTTAAACAGTAATTTAACGCGACCGTTAAGGGATTAAACTCAGTTTTATCGAAACACTGTTTTTCAGCTGTTTTATCACGATAATATTTGAACACGCTAACGGCTTTACATGATTCTTTATTTTTTTTTAACAAAGGAAATTAAATTCTATACAAATTATGCCTGAAAAACAAACAAATATAAATTTTTTCCCAGGTTAGAACAAAACATACGATGAATTTCTACGGGTTTTAAATTTAATATTATATAATTTTGTTATAATTTTAATAATTTTATTTTGTTTATGGCATAATTGACACTCAACGTAATGAACAGTATAAAAAAAACTAATAACTCAAAAAGTTTAGAACATAGGCTTCAAAATCGTGGCAAAAGAACTACCTACTTTTTCCAAGATTAATTTTGTCATGCAATAAATAACCTAGAACGAGCACAAATTTTACTCAAGTGCTATGAAAATATTTTACACCAGAAGTTTCATGTGGAACTATTAAGTTATTAATTTACCTTATTTCTCCAAGATACATATTTAACTTATTTCGGAAAGAAATTTCTGGTTCGAATAGAAATATTTTTACTTGATAGCGGTCAAAATGACTGCTATGGTCATTCTAGTGTTAAATTTATTCTTTGTGTTTTTTTATTCTTGAAAACATTAGTAAAAACATGCAAAATACAATAGTAGTATTTACATTAATTATAGGAATCTTAATCCACGAACACACTTCAATCATTTTTCGTCATATCAAATTTTTCAGTCAAATTTAGAGATATAGTTCCTATTGTAAATAGTGTCTGCGATCCTAAATTTTCTAACATTACTATCAATATTTTACTGCAAATGTCATAGTAGTAAAGGTATTTAACATCTGTAATAGACAAGAAACCGGAACCGTGGACAACCCTTACAAAAATTTCTTATAGAATTCTATAAAAAAAACTTATAGAAAAAGTATTATAGAATTCTATAGAATTATGGCCCGTTTTTCTATAGGCTAGATTAACCGAAAGCTATAGAAATACCTATAAAAATATTCGAATTTATTCTATAAAATCATTCGAATATATTCTATAAAAAATATTTGGATTTCGCCAACATGTTCCTGACCCTCTTAAGTACTAACCGCGGTCGATGCTGCCTGGGTTCCGTGATCGGACATAAATCGGTACTTTCAGCGAACGCTATGGCTGTTCGCATATTTCCGCTACTTATTAGAGTATTTTAAGCTTCTTATTTTTTGCGATTTGCGTTCCCAATATTCAAACTCTTATATAAATCGTATACATTATATACGCTGTGTGAATTATGAAAACCAAAATCATCTGTAACTTAAAAAATCAGATTTAAGGTGAAAAAAAAAACGTCTGTAAAATAAAGAATTTATTTATTTATGAATTTTCTTATTAATTGTTGGTGGTGTTGATATATTATTTGCAGTTTAAAATGAGCTTCACAGTATAAATCCTGTTCAGATGTAAACTTCAGCTTTCTATTAAAATTCATTAATCTGACGGCGTCAGACGCGGAAATCTATTTTAATATACTATTAAAAAATATTTAAAAGTCTCAAAAATTATTATTTGTTAAACTTGAAACATAATTATTTAAATATTTTTTTTACTTCAAAATAAAATATTTGATTAAGATTTACAATTAATTAATAAACGTTATTAAATTAGATGACTGTTTTTATAAAATTAACAGCAAAATATTAAATGATTATAAAATTAAACAAGAAATTAATTTATCAAAAACAAACAAACTATCTAACCATAGTGTAAAACAATGTAGTTCGGTTGATATATTATTACATTAACAATTGAATCACAATGTATTAGAATTATGAATTAAATTATAATCATATTATTCTATGGAATACTATTGTATTAAAACTTATAAATTGCATTTTTTTTTAATTTTAATATATAGGTATAAATAAATTAGTACACATAAATTTTTAAAGATCAAAACATATATTTAAAAATAAATCTACAGAATCATTAGTCTATGATATATAGGTATAAATAAATTAGTACGCATAAATTAAAAAAAAAAACAAAACATATATTTTTTTATTAAAAATATCTATAGAAATATTGTTCTATAGAACTTCTATAGTTTTATTGTACTCTATAGAAAAACCGCTCCATAGAAGAAAATTTCTAAAACAGACTATAGAAATATTTTCTTTAGAAAAAGTATTCTATAGAACTCTCTAAAACTCTATAGAACAGTATTCTGTAGAAAGGCTATTCTATAAAACTTGTAAAGAATTCTATAGAATTCTATGCAGCTCTATGAACTATTTTCGTAAGGGAATCGTCGACAAAGTCTACGGTTTTAAAATAGTTGTAGCTAAGATAAAAATTTTAGGAAAGCTGTGAGTCTTGTATATGTTTCCAATTTCGTTCTTCACCAAAAAAATACAGAGCTATTTATTATAATATAATTAATATTTTTTAATTATGCGACTAAAATTTTGATTAATAATAATCTTGAAGCCCCCGCGGTCGTCCGATGCATTAAACGCCCTAGCACTACTCAATCGCTTGTCGATGTCTTATTACTAGTAAATCTGCAGATCAGGAGCCTCAACCTCAGCTCTACAATTCATTGTGTTTAGCACCCTTTGAGTAATATTAATCTTTCTACAAAAAACGAAATTTAAAGTTTTGAAATTACATAAACATTTATAAAACGAAAAAATATTTCGAAGGTTTCTGACATTAGAAGCGTTAAATTAAACCCCTTGTTATGTAATGGTATTCTGAAAATCTCATGAGCTACTTATTCTGGTAATTTTTAGATAATAAAGTAGATTTCTTCAGGGGGGCAGATCCCCCCTGAACCCCTTCGTAGTGTAATTTAATTTACATTTGTAATTATCAATTAATTGTGTTAATGTCCTTTAGTAAATTCTACCAATAGACGGAAACGTACATGAATTCTTTTCTACAGCCCTGTATATTACGTGAAGATTTTTACGCGTTGTCTATAACATTTAAATTTAATGCAGACAAAAAACCCTCTTAAAACTGCTCATATCACATTTCCGGGGATTAGTATGCATAGTGTGCACCATATATCCAGTTTCTGCGGAGTCCTGTATATGGTTCTATTTAAATTCTGCAAACATTTGTTAGTATACTAAATGTAATTGGGCTGGGAAATGCCTAACTCAAATAAATAAAAAAAAACACACACACTGAAGCAATTCGTGCTCATTTTCATTTATACTTACGAATTCATTTGTGTATCCCTGTACATGGTCTATACAATATTTAAGCACTACTTATTAAGCACAAATTTACTTAACGTTAAAACGCACACCATAATCGAAAATGCTCTTCAGCAATCATACCTAATAGACCAGAACTGTATCCGAAATTTTTTATGTGACCCTATAAATGAACGATAAATACGATACAAATCATATTCAAGCTTCTTGTAGTCAACCACAGTAATGTAATTTAATTTCAAAATGTATGAATTAGTGCAACACAATTAACACACTGACGACAGGCAATTTAATTAAATCTGGGTTTAAAAACAGTAGAAGCTCCTCCCTCTTCTGAAAGTGTCTCGGAAATTGGTTTCTGAGATATGTTTTTCATGTTTATGCAGCAGTAAATATCTTTCAATGTACGGATGTAATATATAATGTCTTACAATCTATAAAAAATATGGACAACACAATATAAATGTCTTTTCTGTAAGGTAGAAGTCACTCCCTTAGCCAATTATGTATTCTGAATAAAAACGAGAATTCTCGTTTCCCGTAGCTAATGTGTTAAAATAAGCTGTGAGGAGTTAGTTTTTTTCCCCCGTAGACCATATATTTACGCGAGTTAGAGCACGTAGAGAAACACGGCAATCGACAGATAGAAAAACTGAAGTCATAAATACTTTTCATCCATGTTGGAAAGTGTTAAAAATGATTTACATGCCTTTAACTGTACTTTTTTTTCACTTATAGCATGGTTAAACATTAGTTTAAACATCCTAATCCATGCGATAGTAATAACATATTAAAAGCCCCCCAAAATATGCATATCTGGAGATCTATAAATCTACTGGAAAATAATTCATTATCGTGCCCACTGTTAATTGCATAAATTGCATCGATTTGGCGCGATAAAATATTTTTTGTGATAGCCTTTTAATAGTACCTGCAACAAAATTAACGTAATTCACTAACTTCATTCATATTTGACGCAATGATAGGCTACAAATAACAGTCGCTAGGCAACGAAGAAAAGGAAAAAAAAAGAAATATGTATCATATAAAACAAGAAAATTAATTTAAAAATTCTTTATATTATTGGAATACATGTAAAAATGTCCTCAAAACATTATACACGTAAATAAAAAAATCTGATAGATATATTGATAAAACTTCAATATAATAGGAATAATTTAAAACCCTTATTTGGAATTTTAGTATCCATAATTTGACATTTAAATCCATTAATCAAACGTGCCATTTTCTTTCAACAAATGGAAATTTGAAAATCGTCTGACTTGCCGTAGAAAAGCATTATAAAGAAAAATAAAATCTTCCATATTTTCCGAACGAATGAACCAAATTTAACCAAAAACTATACAGCTACGTCCGGGTATCTCACGAATATGCCCAATTAATTTCAAGCTGATCGGGTGCTTTTTGCGGCAGTTATCGCGGAACAGACAGACAGACAAACGGAAATCAAAACTTTTCGTGTCTCCACAGTAAGCCTTCACTGACGTTTCGGCAATTATCAATTTTACCTTTTAAAATTGTGCAGTGATCAGGTTTACGGTTACAGTTCAAGAGAAGTGTTGAAAGTGTAAAAGGACCTCTGATGAGTGCGTAGCTACCTTTTGCGTGAAGTACTCTGAGCCATGAGTACTTCTGTTCTCTGAGCCATATCGACCAGTTATTGTGACACCTTTATATGTTTTATCCAGAAATCTTATTCAACTAATGCAATTTTTGCATTTATGTTGAAGAATTTCTAAATCCTACCCAAATTCATAGTCTTCAAATCCGGATTTTAATACATAAATTTAAAATAATGCTGATAATTTAATGAATATTTCTATAGACAAAGTATTCTTCTTTAAAATGTGATGAAATTAAGGGCTGGATGTGACCACTTTCTCACATTTTTGTGTCGCACTCATATGCAGTGTTGCCAGTGGACTACTTTTTTTAATTCAGATTTCTTGATTGCCATCAATTTTTTTAAACGGTAAAATTACCTTTGCTTTCGCTTTAATTAATATATTATTAAGCAAGGCGCATTTTACCATTTCAAAAAGTAGGGTCAATCAAGAATCTAAATATAAAAAAAGTAGCCCATCTGGCAACACTGCTCATACGAGGTGTTTAATTAAGAGTTGTCATCACATCTCCAGAAGTTCCGGGATTGCTATGTAATTGGGACTGTGTCACCGGATGTTCTGTTAGAAATTTCCGAATATGAATTGTTTAGTACAGTGTTTTTTAGGCGTCAGTGGTGACTATTTCCAACATTTCTTGTGATATCAGTACATTTTATGAAAGATTAAAAAATATATATATCTTGAAAATGTCATTTAAATATTTTCATAATCTTCTCGTTTTGTATTCCTTTTGAACGGCACCATGCATTTCAATAGCAGAATTTTTTCAGGTTTTTTTCTACAACTATATAAAGAAGGAAAGTTATTTTTGAAAACCCTAGTAGTATTCAAGTTCATAACATCACGCAAAGTCTGAAAAAAATGCTATTTTTGAGTCAACACGTAGCAAGACTAGTTATCAGAAGTTTACTATTCTATTCTACACGCGCATAAGCATGCTAAACTCACAAATTACTAACTAATTATTTTAACCCTTTCCGACGCAGTGTGCCCAGGTCGGGATACCTAATTTTAATTCCAAACTTACGATCTGCACCTAGAATATTTCAGTAAAATTTTGCTTTTACAATCAAAGTAAAGTAACATATTTTAAATATCTCTAAAAGTCGTGTCGAATTTCCGGTGTCAGTCAATCATTTCTTCTTTTTACAACAAAAAATGTCTGTGCCGGAAACGGTTAACCGATGCACGGACAAATCTCAATGGACGAGCATTTACTTGAATAAAACTGAAGACGTCAACATTACAAGTAAACGTCGTATTTTTTTATATCCTTAAGAAAAATCTGTAAGGCTGTCCTGATATTTTATTTTAAGGTGTTTTCTTAACACAATATTGAGCATTTTTTATTCTTTAACTTTTTGAAGAATTACGTAATAGTTTTTAACCCAGCTAAATGTAAGGATGATTTGTATAAGAATTTTATTTGTGCAACTTTGTCAAAAAAAAAAAAAAAAAAAAAAAAAAAAAAAAAAAAAAAGAAAGGAGAAAGGCTATAAAAATTGCGTTTAATTGCCTATTATTTTTAAATATATTTTTTGGAAAATTCTGGTTTGAATTTAATGTTAGAGAAATGCAATTACTTTCTGCTCAAAGTGTAAGAAATGGTGTTAGATGATAAATCCACAAATAATTAAATTTAACACAGTAAAGCATTTTTTCTTAAAGTTGAAACATTACTTTGTTAACAAAAAAAAAAATTAAAAAACCCAGCTTCTGTCGTCAAAATCCCTATCATTGTCTGTATTTAAGCGTAACAGTAATAATTAATCTCAGTATTTTTATTTAAAATATTTCTTAATACAGGGAACAATGAAGAAAATTCTGTTCGATAAAATTTTTGAAGGTAAAAATAAATTAATTAACGAATATTTTACGCATTAATATCTATAAGAAGTGTAGCACTTCTGAATTTTTTGTAATAATGTTCTTGTTCAAAAACTTTGAATTAGTTATTTAGCAAAAGAAGAAAATTTATTGAAATATGGAAAATAGAAATTAGAAACGCAATTTTTAAGAAATAATAATAAAAAATATAATTATATATTTCTTTGAAACTTGTGAAATAGTAGTGGTAAAAGCAGTAGTGTTGAAAGTGTAAGAGGGCCTCAGATTAGTGCGTTCTGCAAATTCCGTGTAGTAGCGGCGATTGTCTTGGCCACAAGGAATCTTTTTCAACTATTTCAATTTTTGCCTTTTTGTTGACGAATTTCTAAATCATGCCCGAATTTCTAGTCTTCAAATCCGGATTTAGTACATAAATTTTAAATAATGCAGATATTTTAAAGTATGTCTCTATAGACAAGCTTTTCTTCTTTAAAATGGGATGACATTAAGAGCTGGGGTGGGATCACCTTTACACATTTTCCTGTCGCACTCAAACGAGGTGTTTAATTAAGAGTTGTGATCACATCTCCAGAAGTTATGGGATTGCTATGTAATTGGGTGTGTGTCACTTTATGTTCTGTCAGAAAATTCCTAATATGAATTACTTAGTACACTGTTTTTTAGGAGACAGTTTTGGCTATTTCCATCATTTCTTGTGATATCAGTTCATTTTAAGAAAGATTAAAAAAAAAATATCTCTGGAAATGTCATTTAAATATTTTTATAATCTTCTCCTTTGTATTTCTTTTGAACGGCTCAATGCATTTGAATAGCAGAATTTTTTCAGGTATTTTTCTACAAATATATAAAGAGGGAAAATTATTTTTGAAAACCCTAGTAGTATTCAAGTTCATAACATCACGCAAAGTCTGAAAAAAAAATGCTATTTTTGAGTCAACACGTAGCAAGACTAGTTATCAGAAGTTTACTATTCTATTCTACACGCGCATAAGCATGCTAAACTCACAAATTACTAACTAATTATTTTAACCCTTTCCGACGCAGTGTGCTCAGGTCGGGATACCTAATTTTAATTCCAAACTTACGATCTGCACCTAGAATATTTCAGTAAAATTTTGCTTTTACAATCAAAGTAAAGTAACATATTTTAAATATCTCAAAAAGTCGTGTCGAATTTCCGGTGTCAGTCAATCATTTCTTCTTTTTACAACAAAAAATGTCTGTTCCGGAAAGGGTTAACTGATGCACGGACAAATCTCAATGGACGAGCATTTACTTGAATAAAACTGAAGACGTCAACATTACAAGTAAACGTCGTATTTTTTTATATCCTTAAGAAAAATCTGTAAGGCTGTCCTGATATTTTATTTTAAGGTGTTTTCTTAACACAATATTGAACATTTTTTATTCTTTAATTTTTTGAAGAATTACGTAATAGTTTTTAACCCAGCTAAATGTAAGGATGATTTGTATAAGAATTTTATTTGTGCAACTTTGTCAAAAAAAAAAAAAAAAAAAAAAAAAAAAAAAAGGAAAGGAGAAAGGCTATAAAAATTGCGTTTAATTGCCTATTATTTTTAAATATATTTTTTGGAAAATTCTGGTTTGAATTTAATGTTAGAGAAATGCAATTACTTTCTGCTCAAAGTGTAAGAAATGGTGTTAGATGATAAATCCATAAATAATTAAATTTAACACAGTAAAGCATTTTTTCTTAAAGTTGAAACATTACTTTGTTAACAAAAAAAAAAAAAAATTAAAAAACCCAGCTTCTGTCGTCAAAATCCCTATCATTGTCTGTATTTAAGCGTAACAGTAATAATTAATCTCAGTATTTTTATTTAAAATATTTCTTAATACAGGGAACAAAGAAAAAAATTCTGTTCGATAAAATTTTTGAAGGTAAAAATAAATTAATTAACGAATATTTTACGCATTAATATCTATAAGAAGTGTAGCACTTCTGAATTTTTTGTAATAATGTTCTTGTTCAAAAACTTTGAATTAAGTTATTTAGCAAAAGAAGAAAATTTATTGAAATATGGAAAATAGAAATTAGAAACGCAATTTTTAAGAAATAATAATGAAAAATATAATTATATATTTCCTTGAAACTTGTGAAATAGTAGTGGTAAAAGCAGTAGTGTTGAAAGTGTAAGAGGGCCTCAGATTAGTGCGTTCTGCAAATTCCGTGAAGTAGCGGCGATTGTCTTGGCCACAAGGAATCTTTTTCAACTATTTCAATTTTTGCCTTTTTGTTGACGAATTTCTAAATCATGCCCGAATTTCTAGTCTTTAAATCCGGATTTAGTACATAAATTTTAAATAATGCAGGTATTTTAAAGTATGTCTCTATAGACAAGCTTTTCTTCTTTAAAATGGGATGACATTAAGAGCTGGGGTGGGATCACCTTTACACATTTTCCTGTCGCACTCAAACGAGGTGTTTAATTAAAAGTTGTGATCACATCTCCAGAAGTTATGGGATTGCTATGTAATTGGGTGTGTGTCACTTTATGTTCTGTCAGAAAATTCCTAATATGAATTACTTAGTACACTGTTTTTTAGGAGACAGTTTTGGCTATTTCCATCATTTCTTGTGATACCAGTTCATTTTAAGAAAGATTTAAAAAAAAATATCTCTGGAAATGTCATTTAAATATTTTTATAATCTTCTCCTTTGTATTTCTTTTGAACGGCTCAATGCATTTGAATAGCAGAATTTTTTCAGGTATTTTTCTACAAATATATAAAGAGGGAAAATTATTTTTGAAAACTCTAGTAGTATTCAGGTTCATAACATCACGCAAAGTCTAAAAAAAAAAAAATGCTATTTTTGAGTTTTTATAGCAAGACTGGTTTACAGAGGTTTACGATTCTATTCTACAATGCCCCACTCGTATGTACACAAATAAATGTGCAAAAATGTGCTATGTTCACAAATTACCAACGCATTATTTTACCAAACACACGCTCAAATCTCAATGGACGAGTATTTACTTGGATAAGCATAACTAAGAAAGAAGATTGTAAAATAAAAGTCTAATTTTTTTATATCCTTAAGAAAACACTGTATGAATTTCCCGGTATCATTGTACTGATATTTTATTTTTAAGTGTTTTCTTAACACAATATTGCATATTTTTTTTTCTTTAACTATTTGAAGACTTGTGTAATATTAATCACCAAAGCTAATTGTACTTATAATTTGTATAAGAATTTTATTTGTGCAACTTTGTCGAAAAAAGGAAAAGCGATAAAATTGCATCTTATTATTTCTAAATATAATTTTTGAAAAATTCCGGTTTGTATTTAATGTTAGAGAAATGCAATTACTATCAGCTCAAAGTGTACGAAATGGTGTTAGAAGATAAATCCATAAATTATTAGATGTAAAACAGTAAAACGTTTTTTCTTAATGTTTAAGAATTACTTTGTTAATTTGTTAACAAAAAGTAAAAATAAAAACATCTTCTGCCATCTAAACCCTATCATTGGATATATTTCAGCACAACAGAAATAATTAATCTCATTATTTTTATTTAAAATATTCTTTAACACAGGGAACAAACAAAAACTTTCTGTGCGATATAACCTTTGTAGGTAAAAATAAATTAATCATTGAATATTTTGCGCTCTAACCCTCTCGCTGCGTAATTGTTTTATCAAAATAGATTCAAAAATTGCGTATTTAATTCTTTCGCGACGGCCGTCTTTTAAGAATTTTTATTATTTTGTATCGGTTTTTCAAAACAAAAATTTTCGCCTGATTTAATCGGGAAAATGCTCCGATTAGATAAGGCAAAATTTACAATAAAAAGTTACTGGTGGGGATGATCAAGGAGGGTTAATTAGACGGAAAAAATGCATCCCGAAGGAATCTCGGGTTGAGCAAATTTTACTATTTTTACGTTGCCCGAGAAACTCTCGGGTTGCGCAGCGAGAGGGTTAATCTTTTCGACTCGGGCGTCTTCTACATTTTATTCAGTTGACAACACTTTTTGAAAAGAAGTTTCCTGCAAGTACACAATTTCAAAAATACTCCAATTTCAAAAAAACAAATTTTGCAAAGTAAAATGCATGCGAGTGCGAAGAGTTAATATTAGTGAAAGATGTTGCAGCAGGGTTGAGATTTCCGCTTTTTCCACACCGGTATGTTCTTAGAGAAGATGTTATTTCGTTAAATCGCAACAATGTTCCGATTAAATAATGTAACATTTTCTCTAACAAACTACTGGTGTGCCAAAAAATCGGAAATCTCTTCAATATGTTGCAGTTTTGTATTATTTAGAATAATGTTCTTGTGCAAAAATTTTCAATCAAGTTATTCTAACAAAATAAGAAAAATTTAATGAAAGAAAGAAAATAGAATTTAGAAACGCAATTTTTAAGTAATGGTGGAAAAATTGTAATTAAATATTTCTTTGAAACCTGTAAAATATTCAAAGAAAAGTAATTTTGGAATTTTGTATGGATATAAATACTGGATGTTTCTCTTTGTCGTAGTGCAATAGCTAATTACTCAATCATCAGCTTTGTGGGATCGGAAAGATTTGAAATGGAGTATACAATGTATTTACTATTATTTTTTTGTATAATGATGCTTGAACCTTTAAGACTGTAGTAAAGAATTGTGGATAATAAGATTACAGTCGCATGAGTCGCAGACATTAACCTGTACATTCAATTTCGAAACACAGTTTTTCGGCGGTTTGGCAACGATAATTTTTGAACACGTTAATGGATTTACAAGTTACTTTCATTAAATAAATGAAATTCAATTCTCTATAAAAACAAAAAACAAAAACATTTTATTCAAATTATAAGCAAACATATAATCAATTTTTATTGGTTTAATATTTTGTATTAAAATTTTTACAGTTTTTTTTTTGTTTTGTTTTGTTTTGTTTCAATTATAATCAAGAAACAAAATAATAAGCAGAATAAAGAAAAGTAACGAATCATAAATTCGGAACCAAGCCTTGAAAATCATGTCAAAAGAATTACACAAGATTGATTTTGCAGTACAATATTACATTTTTTTAAATTATTTTTTGTAATTTAGGATTTCTTTTTACTTCTATAAAACATAAATTAAAATAATGCAGAAAAAAGTATTAGTATTAGGTATAAACTATTTACAAGCTTATTAATCTTTTCAGGGGCAGGTATTTCTGAATTCACACTGGAATTTTCGAAAAATTTAATTTGAAAATAAGGAAATGCAATTTTACAACTTTTTTCATCGATGTTATAAATGTAAAATTTAATTAAAAGATTATGTTCCAAATCTTGATTAAAATGAACTTAGATATAATATAGCCCATCGCCTTCAAGAGTTTAATTGACGATGTGATTACGCATAATTTCCTCGTAAATTATTAAAATTTTTATTACTGTTTTTTACAATTTAATAAATATTTAAAAAAAATTATGAAGCATAGGTAAAAAAAAAAGCAAAAAGCAGTAATATTATGAACTAATTACAATCTTTCGAGTTATTGTTCCAATTGAATATATGCCTTCCTAAATTCTTTTACATTTGCTAGTACTATTTTAGAACTAAAATTTTCGTGCTACAGTCGTGGGAAAAAAATAAATACCCCTACTAAATCTGCAAAAAAATATTTTCGAAGAAAGTTACTGGTACCAAACAATTGGAAATAAAGTTTACTTTTAAATGATTTATATAAAATTTGCTTAGGGTGCCGTTACATATCAAAACAAACCTAAACTTTTTTTTTTTTTTAATAACCAAGCAATTACCAATAACCAAGTTTGACAGCAAAAATAGATTCTGCACCCTTCAATTAGCCTACATCCACATTTTCATCAAATTCGTACGATTAGTTTTCGAGAAATTAATTGTTTTAAAATGAGTCTATTTTAGGTGCTGTAACCAAATTGAAGTTCAGTGCTCGACTGTTGAAATACCATAGGATGACAAAGTCACTTCTGTTAATGAATAACTCGCTTAATGTGTTTCGACTATTGACAGCCCAAATTTTTCATTAAAATGAGTTATGCTTTTCTGGACACCATAGCCCCTTAAGCCAGATTGGGGACATTTTTGCAAAGCGATATAGGTAAGCGTCTTATCTTAAATGGGAGAGGTAACCGCAAGATTAAAGGCGAGGTCTTATCAATCAAGGTCGCACGCCACGTAGCGGACGGAGTGAATAACAGAAAGTTGCCTAACTGTTGTCTTCTTCATGGATAATCTATTAATTGCACATCTATGAAATAACTGCGCAAGCGCCAACATCGTGTTTTCATTTGTTTGTAGCATTTATATTCTGACAGTAATAGAATGTTCTATTAATTTTTATTCGTATTTTTTGAGTTATTTATTATAGTTAATTGTTTAAATAAAAACAGTTCTTTTTTAGAACTAATATTACTTGTTAAAATGGCAAAATGTTGAATAACTATAGTTTTCGAAATTGTAAGAAAATTATTTTTCTTATAGAATTCATATGTCCTTTTCCAAAGAGCAAAACAAGTTAGTTACGTATTTTAACTTTAATTTATTAATATATATATAGATATATATATAAATATTATAAAATGATGTTGATTTAAATATGCTCGATTTTAATTATTTTCTTTTAATGAAATGTAAAATGACGCATAAAAATTAGTAAGTAGTTAATGTGTACAGATTGAATTTTGTAGTCTTATTTTTTACTCAATTCTTGATGTGCTAAAGTTATAAAAAATGATATACACGGTTCTATTGCAGATGAAAATAGAATTTTTATCAAGGTTTAGAATATGTATAGAATTTAATAATAAATAAAATATTCAATTTTAAGTCCTTTTCTTCGTTTATCAAGCGCAGACGATACATGGAAAACTTATTCCAATATTCTTTTGATCGTATTCTATTCATGTTATTTAAATTACAAATAGTTCATTTATTTAATTTAAAATTCATTTTATTTTATATTCAGAACCACTTTAATTTAAAATGCATGCATTAAATGTTGCACTATTAAACGAGCAAGTATTGTTAATTTAGTATTTGATTAAATATTTTGCGAGTCCAGACAATAACTGCAAAAATTTTCCTAAAATCGCCAGATTAGATTTTTTTTTTTTTTTTTTTTTTTTTTTTTTTTTGAAGCAGACAAAGCCATTTAGAGAATCCCAGTTAAAAATTCTATTACGAATTTCAGATTGTTACTTACTCACAGAAGATTAATCTTGTTTGCCAGATATATTGAAAAATATTTTTGTTACAGCTTGTTTTGATAAAAATATGTGTATTTAAAAAAAAATCGCAATGTCATGTTAGTTTAAGGGCTAAAGGCAGTAATGCTTTCGTAGCATTAGTGCTTTTCTCCCGAAATTAAAATGATATTGCGATTATTTTTTTTAAATGTGCATAATTTTATCAAAACTGTAATTAAAATACTTTGCAATAAAACTGGGAAACAAGATTAATCTTCCATAAGGGAGTAAAGAATCAGAAAATATGCGCAACAGATGCGCAGATAGTAGATATTCTGTCATATATGACGTCATAATGAAAACCCGCGTATTTGCATTATTCACTCCGTCCACCAGATGGCGCAGCTGTGACAATATACTTCAGGTTCCAATATTGACATCGTACGCTTACTTATATCTATTTGTTTTTTTGGTCCCCAGATTGTTGATTGTCTATGCTTTCTTGAAATAGAAATATTCAGTGTATTTAAATTTGATTAAAAAAAAAAAGCGGTGACAGTCAAATAATCTGAATTAAAAAAGTCCCCAATCTGTCAACACTGCCTTAAACCATCATATTGGCGTTTTTCATTCATAATTCAAAAACTACTTCAAAGAGAAATTTGAAATTCAGAATTGACTATAAAAAAATTGTAGGTTGAGGTTCATATTTTTTTCATAATTCATAATTCATATTACAAAATTTTTAAAATTACAAATTCAATGTATTTATGTTTGGGATTTTTGGTATTATAATTAAACAGAAAAAAATATAACATTAGGATTATAATTTCAGGAGATATTAATAAAAATATTAAAATATAATTTAACATTAGAAGCTGTACATTTTAAACGTTTAGAATACAAAAACGTATCCAAATGACTTGAAATTTCATTTCTAGGCATAATTTGAACCGACTATTTAAAATATTTTGTCAAAATTGGGTGTTGTCATTGAAAAAATAAACAAAGTTTGGTCTTGTTTTGATTTGTAGATGTCTCCCTAAACAAATTTTATATACCTAGACTGTATTTCCAATCCTTTTGCACCTGTAAATTTTTACTATTATAATTAGCTGCAGAGTTAGAAAAGGGTGTTTATTTTTTTCCAAGACTGTATATTATTTTAAGAGAGAAGATCACATACAGCAGCTCGATACTGTTTGATTTAAACACAATATAAAAAGAAGTTTTGAAGGTATAACTATTTCTTCAAATTAAGCAATTTTTTTAGAATAAATTCTACGTATTTGCGTATTTTTAAAAATAATTTTAATGATATATAAATAGAATTTTGTTTAATTAAGACATACTAATTAAGGATTTTCAATGGCATACATGTGTTGTGCGCCGGATTATGAAAATATATATTCGATATATCCACATAATATTACATATATATTTTCTTACAATATCGTACTTTCACTTCAACCTAAAATAATAATCAAGTTTACAGATGAAAATATTTTTTTCAGGAAAATAAACCATAAAACGCAAATTCTATGATAAAATTTTAATTAAAATTAAAAAACAAATAAATATATTATAGGTACTTAATTAAAAATAGATAGAGGTTGAACATATAAGTAAAATACAACATAATATACAATTTCAAGTTTCTATGTTACTTAGTCTTTGAAATAGGATGCGCGTAATGTCAAAAATATCTGATTTGAGAAAAATGACTTTAAAGTTCGAATTTTACCTTGATAAAAACAGTTTTAATTGGAGTAGCGCCATAATTATTTTTAAAGTTCAGTAACATGTTATTCTTTATAATAGACAATAGAAATTTGTTTGACTTTTTAAAAAGTTAAAGTTATCTACCCCCTTAACTTTAACAATTGTAATGCAGAACAAAGTCCACTGTTTTAAAAAAGCGGAAACAAATGTATAAATTTTAGGATGGTTGCGAGCCCTGAATATGCTTCAAATATGATTCACATGTTTCAATATTAACAGCATACAGGCCGCAAACAGTGTTGCTAAATCTGGCGAGTTTTTTATTTAGAAATTTCGAGTTAACTCCAGAAAATATTTCATAGTAGTTTTGCTTTATTTTATTCACGAAATATATATCATTATAATAATCAAATATAACTATTCAAACTTTCAAGGGAGAATTTAGAGTTTCTTAACTGTAGTTTTATAAATAACGTATAAAAGCGTCAGCTGACATGCGTAGTGCTATCACATTAAGGAAGGAAAACGACAAAAATCGTTTCGATTTAAAAAAAAATATCATTGATTAATCGTGACACGATTTACATTATACGTTAAAAGAAACACCAATTGCAAACAAAGAGATTCTGATGATGCGTTTTCATACTCTATAATATTCTTTATCGGGAATTTCCTAATTTAACAACTGGAAAACATTTTTCGAACATACATCAAAAGTTGTTTTGAACATTACATTAACCCTTTCCGGCACAGTGTGCCCGGGTCGGTTACCTAATTTTAATTTAAAATTTACGAACGGCATCAAGAATATTTTAATAAAATTTTGCTTTTACAATGAACATTTAAAGTAACATGTTTTTTATTTCTAAAAAAGTCGTTTTTGAATTCCGGTGTCAGTCAATCATTTCATCATTTTACAACAAAAATTGCCTGTGCCGGAAAGGGTTAACATTATTTCTACCTGTCTAAATTTAAACCTTTTAAACAATTTCGATTTATTGCTTTTCATTTGTAATTTTTAGAATGAAACAATTACAAATCGTTTTTAATACACAAGAAACTTTTTTCATTCTTATTATATTCAAAAACTACGAGCAAACATGAACCAGAACTTTAAAATGTGTCATTTGACACCCGTAGAAATATTGTTAAAATTCACCGCAGACAATGTTATGTGTAATGTAAAATAAAAACTTCAAAAACGTTATTATCTGATTAGATTAGATGAAAGTTTTACATTTCCGTTAAAGATTTAAGTCATCGTCAGAGAAAAATATATTAAGATCTTATGGATACGCATGTGTTTTCCCTTTCCACAAAAGGAGCACTTTAAACATAACTGCGAAAATAAAACGTTAAATAAAACACGAAAAAGTTAAGGATTTCGAAAACGTATCTTTAAATGAAAGACATCACTGTTATTTTGTTGTATATTTCTTTCGGTACTTTTCCGTTATACAAACACCATTTTAAAATGTATGCTAATGGGCCAATTATTTCAACCCTGATCGTGAAAATGATTTTTATTGTAAACCATGCGAAACATTGTGATTTACTCAAAATATTGAGAGATTATGGAGCATCGTAAAATGGCGCAACAAAAGACATTGGGAACTCTTCGTCATCATTTAGTGTCGTATCTCATAGAGTTCATGTGGCGACGCCTTCATTCAAAAAATGAAATATTTACCGCAATGCTAAAATATATTTGTAATTTTATGCAATCAGTTTAATATGAGTTTTATTTTATTACTTAATCGTGTAATAGCTATTTGTTTACTTATTTTAAGTACATATTTGTGATTTAATAAAATAGTTCGCAAAAGTCTGTAATTTTAAAATGTTATATTTTTAAAATGCTCACTTTACTATCGACAATGTTTTTTCTTTTATTTTTCAAATCTTTCAATTGACGTGATTTTCATTTTGCGTCAACTATTACGCTTGGCTACAATGGTGTCCGTATAACGGAAAAGTACCTTTCTTTTTCTATCCTTCCAAGATATTTTTCAATTCCTCCATTCATTCAAGAACTCGTCCATCTGCCTATAACTATATCTTTACATAGTTCTTTATTTGATGTTATCTAAAATGTTATTCACTCTGTTATTTTTGTATGTTTGACTGAAATTTCGATTTTCCTGTTTTTTTTTCAGCTAAAATATTTTGGAAAATTCGTTTCTTCATAAAATAAAACACCCAATCAATCATATAAATAAAACATTAAATGGTTATTTATTATTATTTTATTTAACTTGAAATGTAAAGCATTTTCACAAACCCGAAGGAAAAAATTATAAAAAATACCTTTCGCGCAAAAAAGAAGGAATATATAGAAGAAATAATTAAAATCGGGGATAAGCCTAAAGGAATTTTATTGAATCCGTAACAAAAGTTACCCAACATTTTCAAAGTTGCTTTTCTGAGTAATATGATATAAAATAGATCATAATGGATGGGTCACGGCGTCTTATATACACCCGTGTCCCAAAGTGAAGCGTAATTACTGTTTATGTGAAACTTAAGGAATTGTACATGAGAAATGAAACAAACATGCTATGCAGGTATTAAAGGCTTATAAGAGAATGATTCACTGAAAACAAAGATAACAATGACTTTAGATAACGAAATAACAAGGTTGCAAGCAAAATAGTGAAATCAATAGTTTGAAATTGAGTGAACAAAATTAAAAAAAAGAAATGATACAGTTTAATAAAGTTTAAGGTTACCTCTAACAGCCACACATGTCGTACAACGATCCCTCATACTTTCGGTGAGAGAATGGATAAGTTGTGGCCGGAAAGAGTGCCAAGTCTGATGGAGAACACTTTTCAATTCTCAAACGGAGCTTGGTGGGTTCTGACGGGCTGCAAGTTATCTCACGAGTATATCCCACACGTAAATTTATTTTATAGGATTAAGATCAGGAGACATGGAAGGCAAGCGCATGCGCCTGACATCTTCACTATCATCTTCACTATCATCTTCACTATATCTTCACATCAAGTCGTCGATGATGGCTGCACGGTGAGGATGTGTAGTATCATACAGGACCTACAGCCTCTCGAAACAGGCGAACGTAAATCTCAAGTGTTTCATCTATGTATCTTACAGCAGTAACAGACACTGTGTCGAAAATCCGGAGGTGTGTGCGGGCATCCAGCAATATTCCTGCACACACCTTGACTCCTCCTGAACAAAAATGATGGATTTCCGTTAAGTTTCTTGGACTAAATCGTGTTCCACGCGTCCCCAGATTGCTATACGGAGAAGATCGGTTTGCAGACCAAATCTGGAAAGAAAACTTTAAAATAATAAATACATTAATATGCGTTAAAAGCCGTAAAATAGGAAATTACGTCATAGTTAAAACGCCCAAATAATCATATTGCACACAGATTCAATTAAAAATGTACTTACACGACACTGATATTTTAAACAATTGTTGCCAATTCTAAGGCAGCTCAAATAAAAATATTTCCTTTGTAGCAACAAAAATATTTTCAAGTGAATATTAAAAAGAGAATGAAAACTTTAAAATTGTAAATTTAATATGCTTTAACCCTGTTGCTGCGTAAGTAGTTCTTCGCGATGAGCGTCTTTTACAGAATTTTTAATCTTTTATCACCGGTTCTTTAAAGCAGAAAGTTTTGACTATCGTAGTCGGGGAAAGTGTCCTGATTAAATCAGACAAAGTTTTCGCTAAAAAATAACTGGTGGGAATAACCAAATAGTATTAATTAGACGGGAAAATGCATGCCCGAGTATTCCTCGGGTTGCGCAGCGAGAGGGTTAAAAGCAGTAAATAGGATAAATTACGTCATATTTAAAATGACCAAATTGAAAAACATATTAAATTAAAAATAGTGCTTCATAAATCGTATAAATCTAGAAATTACATAAATGTCATGCTCTCATAGATACAACAAAATCAATAACGGAAGTTTTTGGAGTCAAGTCATCGAGTGTTAATCTATGCGAAAAAAGGGCGTTGGAGTAAAATACGAAGTTAATGAAGCCCAGTGCTATTGATTAACCACTTAATTCTCTATCCCACGATATTCACGGGCTGTGACTTTTATTCAGATTGTTTGATTCCCACAAGTTTTATAAAATAGTGTAATTGGCTTTATTATGGTATCATTTTACCTGTCATTAATTAAGGTGAATATTTCTTTTTCAAAATAGTGGTGCCAATAAGCAATTTGAATTTTTCAACCATACTTTAATGCAACTGTTAAGGGGTTAATCGTTAAAATTAAAGCGCATTTAAATCATTATCCGCTGGCGTTACGTTCACGCAACAGTAAAAATAAATGCACATGCTTAAATTTACTATGATGCTACCACTATTTATAAATTTAAAAAAAAATTGTCTTATTTTGCAAGAGAAACTTCGAACATTAAATAAAACGAAGATTTGCTTTGAAAATTTATGGTGGTAAATGTTTTTCTGCAAACAAGTTGAAGATCCCTACGTGTTAGTTTCGGCAGTTAATGTGTTAAAATAGCTGAAGCTCATAACCACAAATATAAAGTAAAAATATTTTTGAATAAAACTGATATTACATATATATATTTTTTGACATTACAGAATGTAGTAAAATATTGCATGGTTTCATTTTTTCACGCTTTATTTCTTTTGGGTCCATTTTTGTCATTTTGTCAATATCAAAATAAATTAAAATATAGTAGAATTTTTTAAGTTAATATTGCTATCATTCATATTTTCATTCTTTTAAGAATATAAAAAAATAGTAGAACCACTCCGTTTTGCCCGTGTTAACCATTAGACATTAGGTCTTCTGAGTGTAAAATAAAATAAAAATTCAACAATACGGCCATCTCAATAAAGGAGCTGTGTGAATTCGCATCCATAAATCGCTAAAAACATAATCAGAAAAAAATACCTTACTTTGATGCAATCATAGCAAAATCTCCAATTTTTATAAACGAAAATGCAGGTTTTCTATGAAACGTATAACAGAAAATTATGCAATCTTTCTGAGAAGAAAATGTATGGCATTTAGTGAAATTCTCTTTCGCAATTTATGGATAATGAATATTAATATCAGAAGAGCAGGCTCCACCCCTCTTGATTGACAACTTTAAATTTAAATTAAAAAATAAGCAAACACACACATTTAATATTACTTGACCCATAATTTCTTGATAAAATCTTAATTCTGTAAATTTTCACATTTAAGACAATCGCCTAATTTTAATAACATAAGTAAAAGAATTATTTAACAAAATCTTAATTAAATAACTTTGGCGCAGGTTTGCAAGTTTGGCCTCTAATTTTAACTCGAAATTTCCAATTAATACAGCACATTTCGAAAGAAAACTTTTAACTTTATGCTATAGCTAACTGTATTTCATTAAATAAAGCACAAAATACTATTCTGTATTTCTGCTATGAACTCGAAATTACTGAATAAAATTGGATGGCAAACTGGCAAAAGAAGCTGTAATGTTGCATTTTATCATTTTTAAATACAAATTTCCGAAATTTCTGGTGTGAATGCAACATTATAGAAAAGCAATCACATCTGCCGCAAAGAGTTAACTCATTAACGCCAGTTGGTACGAAAATCTGCCATTTAAATAATAGGAAAATTTTAAATGCGGAAGCCAATATGTTAGTAAGGAAATTTTCATATAACTTAATCTCAAACTTTGAGAAATCAAATAAGTTAACCCCTTGAGGGGCAAGCAAAAATGTCTCTAAATATTGAATTCTCGGCGGAATAATCGAAAAATTTATTTTTAAATAAGGAAAAGCAATGTTTTCATGATTTTTCTCACAAAGTTAAAAATATAAAATTTAGTTACAATTTTCTGGTGGGAATCTTGTTTAAAGTAGGTGGGATATATTTTATCCCACCGCCCCTCAAGGGGTTAAAATTACAATATGGGAAAACTGGTGTCAACTGCTACCGAGGAATTAAAAATGTATAAAAGAAACTCGTCATTAATGGGTTAGATATGATAAAGCATTATTATTTTTTGGAGATACATAATGTAAGTAAAATATTGTAATCATTAATTTTTTCTTAATTATTTGTGGAAATTTTTCAATATTCACAAAAAAATTGTATTCAAATTCAAGGAACCGCACATACTCCTAGCCTAGGGCGACTAGGGAAGTACGACATTCTGAAGAATATATATTCGGAACACATTTTATTGATTTTGGCTCTAGATTCGATCAATATGAGAGGAGATTTGCTTGTTGCAAATTCTGCACACGCCATGACAGATTTGGAATTTTGGCGATGTTGAACCTTGGGAGACTTATCTGGAGAAGTTGTTGACCAAATTCTATCTTTCAGAGGATTGTACGATTGTTCCACAAGAATAAGTTTTCGTCAGAAAACAGAATCTGCTCCCAGTGTGGAGCTGCTGCTCGCTTCAGTAGCTTTTTGCATCTTTCAAGCCGTACTCGTTTGTTTTCATCGCTGAGAAGTTGCGCTTGTTTGAGCTGGTAAGGATGAAGATTAAGGTCCGCTTCGGCCATAAGTCGAGCCGAGTCGTGATCAATCCCTATCTGACTCGCTATTTTTCTCATCGACACTTCAGGACTTCGGGTTACGCGTTTTTTTAATCAAATGTGGGCTTCTGGAAGCTCACAGTCTTCTGCTTCTTTCTGTTCAGTCTCCTTCATGGTCAAGCTCCTTGAGTCCTTTGGAAATGATTGGATGAGGTGCTTAAGCGTTGCCACCAAATACACAAGGCCAGAGGACACGAGTTATGACGTCATCACTAACCGACCGACTTCTGACTGGTGTTGGAATTCACACCGGAAAATTTTGCATACCAATTATCTTTTCTTTTATTTGAGGAATATCTATAATCTTATAAAACAATAATAACTATTTAAACTTACTGGTGACAATTTGGAATCCCCCAATAAAAAATCAGCCATATGCGGCAGCATTGTGGCATCCTGCATCTGGCTGAATTTTTATTGGGGTATACTAAATTGTCACAAGTAATTTTAAATACTTATTGTTGTTTTATAAGATGATAGATATTCCACAAATAAAATAAAAGGAAATTGCTATTCAAAATTTTCTGGTGTGAATTCCGACACTGGTGAGAATTCTGTCGATTAGTGATGACGTCGCAACTCGTGTCCTCTGACCTGGGATGGCAATCCAGGGAATCCCAGCAAATGCTTTAGAGTTTTAGTGCAGTCCCTGGCCTTGTGTGTTTCGGAGACTGTGGCTTAGAAAAATCGAGCAATTTCACAGACACATTTTCCCTGATGATGAATCTCCAAAATAGCTTCCCTCTTGTTTTACACCCTATTTAAAAAAACAGAGTTAAAAAAATAAGTAAAACGAAACTCTGAAATTCGAATAATAAGAGGGATATAGTATAACACAACGGTACGCATATACAATGTTAAAGCCACACATTACCGTATCAACGATTTTACTTATGTACGCTCTAATCCCAATGGGCAAGAATTTACTCCAACTGACTTATAATAACCATTGCTTGCGCATTTTTTATAGCCTTAATAAGAGACTAAATAAATTTTCTGGTATCAGCGTTGTGATATTTTAATTATTAAAACGTGTTTCTTTAACGCTACAATGCATGATTTTTATTTCCCTCAACTTTAACTGGGACAATAGAACTAGACAATATCTGCATATCAAACTAAACAATTTCCTGTGTTAACAGTTATCCATAATTTAATAAAAATTTATATTGTATCAAATGCAGACAATTTTAAATTAAATAACATATAAATAGGACAAAAAAACTGCATAATGGTCATTGCCGTCGAGAAAACCTGTTGAATCCTACAGTAACTGGAATATGCTGTCTCTTATTTCTTTCTTTAAGTGGGCCCGGGACACATTATAAAACTAGGGCTTCCCTCAGAGGGATTAGTCTGAGCGATATTGCTGAGAACATAGATTTAATAATAACATGTGGTATCAAAGAAAATGAGATATTATCTTTAATTGTCCATGTACTGCGATAAATTGAAATGATGAAAATAAGAGAATTGTAGAATTACAAATTCTTATATATAAATTCGTATATGCTGTTTAAAAAAATGGAAAAGCAAAACATGCAAGACAGCCATGCATGGATATAAAATTGAAAGTACGCAATATATTAAAAGTAAAATAAAAAATAATGAAACACTAAATTATCTTATATCGGAATTGTAACTGTATAAAATGACGTCAAGAGCATAATCAGACGCTCCGCACCAATTTGAGTAACTTTAAATGACAAATACATGATGTTTGAAAAGAATGGACTATATTAATAATAATGGATAAGATAATATTGTACAATATCTGTTTTCCACGCATGCAATGAGGTTGTGGATAAGAATTAAGGAATTCTCTCTTCAAAATTTCATGTAGTATGAAAGTACCAAACACATCAATAGTGGCATGATATGCGTCGTTAGAGTGTGTTTTAGATATGCTTGATCGGATTTAAATGATGAATGTATGCTGGCCACTACACACGCTGTATTGTTTTGTTTTCAAACATATTCTGCACAAATTGAGCTGTATTTAGCATGTATTAAATAAAAGAAATCGGCAATGATTCCAACATAAAGTATGACACAAGATCTGAATATATCGTCTGCATATCCTTTGAGCTGTCAAAGTGTCTTTTGAAGTAATTTACAAATCCATACATATTTTTTCAGCAAATCATGCAAGCTAAAATACGTCAACATGAATCCGATTATGAAATTTCACCAGAATAAGATAATATATAAACAATCTACTAATGACAATTGAGAATATGCCTTAGGATAAAATGTCTAGAAAAATGAATCAGAAAAAAAATTGATTCCACATTTAACCCCTTCGGGACGGGAGCCTTTTACGAAATTTTTAATCTTTTGTCACCGTTTTTTAAAAACAGAAATTTGTGTCTTTTTGAATCGAGAAAATGCGCCGATTTAACAAGGCAAATTTTACAGTAAAATTTTACTGGTGAGGAAAAACGAGGATTCTGATCGCTTCATGCGGCACGTATACGTGTCGCTCGTCCCCAAGGGATTAAAACGACACTTCCCTCTGTTGGTGGCCTTGGCGAGAGAGAATAAAAGCTAGAGAAGGAACACTTTAACAAGTACTTTCGGGCAACCTACTCACTGTTTCATACTGGTCTTTATCCAATGTGTACACAGTTTATTTAATGCTAGGTGGATATCTATCAGTTTTTTGGATTTAAATTGCACGTTTTGTGGAGGAAATGCAGCATTATGAAATATTTAATGTTTCTATACATAATAATTTCAAATTAATGGTAATTGAGATCGCTTTCCGTTCATTTCATCTTTTTAAATTTTAATTTTTTTAGAAACCAGTCATAAAGACAATTTTATATTTTAAAACTAATTCGAAGCAAAATTTCAAGTTTTTGGACTCAGCAGTAACACATAAATAGAAAATTTTCCTAAGTTTTTTGTTTCTGTAGTGTTTTATATAGCGACATTTTTAGAAATTGTTCTAATGCGAGAATTTACGTCATGATAAATACAGCCATGTCAATTTCCATGCTTATATTCCTAACAAATCCATGTACTTCGTTACTTAGATCATCTTTAGATCTTTTTCCGCTTTGTTTAGTCTTTCGATTTTTTTAGAATTCGTTCTACGACGAGCATTTACATCTTATAAATTACTGCCATGCCAAAGTTCTAGTTTCTAACCCCAACAGTATCCCAGAAATTTCAATATTCAAAATAAATAATAATTTAGAACCTTTCTACAAATTTTTACGTTTATCTATCAAATTGAATTTTCGAACCTTCTAGAGAGCATTCATAACGAGTATTTACATCTTAAAAGTAACCGCCACACCGAATTTAAAGTTTCTAACCCAATCAATATCACGGAAATCGCAATTTTAGAACTTTTTTGCTCCCGCAGCGATGTAGGTTGTTGCACTGACATAAAATGCAGTCTTTTTTTCGGAGCAGAGATGGCCACCAACATTTTTTTAAGTTAGCTATGTAGTTTCAGAGATAACACGTCACAAATGTACAAACATTAATAATATTGTACACTTTATAATATTATAATGCTTTATAATGTTAGCATTAGATATACAGATACAAAAGCCATTTATCTGTTGCAAACTAAATTGCCCGGCGCTGCCCAGAATTTGAAGGATGTTTGTTCTCAAAAATCAATTTCAAAATTTATACATACAACATAAAACAAACATTAAAAAAAACAGTCAAAGTGTTGTATGCATGAATCAAATGAAAACACAATATAAAAATGTATAAATGTATATAATAGACGCAAAAGAATACAGCTATAAATGAACTTATTTCAGTTTATAATTGGTGCAATAATGTTAATATACGCCACTATTTCCATAATCGGGTATTTATCATGCTTAAATACGTTTTTTCACACTCATAGGACGTTATACTATATTCACCACGTCTTATATTTCGAATATGACGTAATATTTTCCTCTTGACGTGGAAACCTTGAAATAGAAAAGTTACGAAGTTATATTCACTTTCATTTGAATTCGTCAAACTATTTATTTCATTTTCATTTATCATGTGAATATCTTGCAATAGAAAAGTTATGACGTAATATTCACCTTTTTTTAAATTCGGCAAACTATTTATTTCATTTTCATTTTTCACGTGGAAGTCTTGCGGTAGAAAATTAATTGTTGTAGTAAGAATTTCATTGCGTATTTTAATTGTTGGCACCTGCTATAACGAAAAATGTTTAAATTTGATAAGAAATTGCTTTAGTTGACTCGGCCGTGATTTAATACACATGTACGTATCTTTTCACAATTTTGGCTTCCAAACTATTGATTTGTATAGAATTGCATGCAGACAGATAAACAAATTTTCATTTTTATATATTAGATTATATACAAACATAAATAGCTTATCTAATACGTGTTAGAAGATGCATTTTTAAATATATATATATCTATATATAAACTCGTATAATACTTATTCTGTTTTATTTTCATAGTCATTTGGCAAAAATTTCACTTTCTTAACCTTGAATTGCGTGCTTTAATCAAAAGCGCCAAAGTCCATGTAACAGCGAAGTACCATGAAAAGCATTACATGCATGGTAATAATACTTAGAATGTGACATTTACGATCAACCATTATTGGCATTCAATCTTATAGTTTGGCGACAATCTTATATTTTTGGTCGACGGGATAACTAAGTAGTACCAAATACTGTACTGCAATTTAACTTCAGTTTAACTTAATCTCGTCTATTCTACTATTTTCAATTTTTATATTGTCGTATTGGGAAGAAAAAGTACTTTTAAGTGCAATTTATTTGAAAACTGCATCTCAATTTATTTTTGAAATATTAATTTTTTTGTAGTTTTTAGCGCCATTTGTTTAATTTTGGTAACTCAAGTACTCCATTTCCGTAGAAAGTAAAGGGAAAATAGTTGGAAAATCGTAATTATACCTTTTTGTTGCCTTTTTCCCTTAACAACTTTTAAAAATGTAATTAAAATACGTGCTATTTTGAAAAAATATAAATGAATGATTTCTTTTTCAAAATTTAAGTATCTATATTAATATTACAAACAAATGAGGGCCTATGAATCATGAGATAGCCGGGTTTTTTTGTAGAGTTTCTTGAATGACGACATCTTTTTTTTTTTTTTTTTTTTTTTTTTTTTTGATTTGTGTATTATTTAGCGATAGTGACGTCCTATGATTACTTTACTGTAGAAGTTGTTTGAGATTTTATCGTAAATGAAGAATTCTTCAGCTGGTGCGGATGAAGTCATTCTGTACAAAATAAAAGCGTGTGTTTTAAGCTTAAAACTGAAATAGGTTTTTTACTATCCATATTTATATTTTTTATTTTCATCGAGGGTGACACTAAATTCTGAAAAAAAAAAGACTTCCCGTTTTTTAGTTTTTTTCAATCTTTGTACAGTTTCGCCTCAAAAAGTGAGATTTGTTGCAAAAAGATATAAATAGCTATGAAAACAAACCTGATGAACTTGTATGCTTATTTTTACAAGTAAATATGGCACAGAGATCATATACGCACCGAGGTACCTAATTGGCGCCAAAGTGGCGTTACTTTGCCTGACATGGTAACCAGTGGCGGCCCGTGACTGTCATATTTTGGGGCACTAAATGCATGGCGGACATTATTATTCCTTTCTTACCATTATTTTTTTAAAGGAAAAGATTACCTTGTTTAATGGTAGAATATTCTGCAAGCAAATATGGGAAAGATTTCTTTTAAAGCAGTAGTGGTAAGAGAAGAATAAATTTGGCAGCTATGGATTTAATGCCTTCAAAAGTGCCAGTCACCAGCCACCACTGATTGAATCATATATAATGCTATTATAAATTGTTTTGTTCTATAATTATATCATTTATTGATTGTTATATCCTTTTAAAAATATTAGAAAATGTTTTGTTTATCACTTTATTTTGTTTTCATACTGAAATAAAAAATAACGTATTATTATAGCACGCTGGTATTACGTAACTGGTTTTCGAAAACGACGTTTTCGCCAAATTGGCATAAAAAAGTCACGTCAAACCCGGTGCGTTTATGGCATCTGTACCATAAATATAAACATTTTATTTGTATATATATAAAATATCATTGCTTTTCATATACAATTTACTTTTGTTTGTATATAAAAATAGGTAAGTGGCTTGTTAACACAAAATAAATTGCGAAAATCTTTAAAAAATTTCTTGAATATATGAAAAAATGAATAATTTGCACGAAAATACACGTAAAAAGCTTACTTGTCTCGCCAAACCAATTTTCTCTACCTCGCCAAGGCCCTTATACAGGAAAAGTACCAATTTCATTTTCAAAGACTAAAAAGGAATTAATATAAATGGAAATTGTTTTTTTGAAAATCATGCTTTCATTCAAATTCACAAAAATTTAGAAAATATATATGTTTTTTAAACGCACTAAATGTTAGAAAAGTTAAAAAAAAAAAAAAACCTTAAATGCAAGGAGTTTAAATTTAATTCGGTGAGTTCAATTATGGAAGATAAATGGATTTAAATGGGAATTTTGCCAAGTTAGCCAGCTATCTCCAAGTTGGCTTCTATATAAAAACATTTTTGTCGCCAAAAGTTGGCGATATTTTGCCACGTTGGACAAAGTTTGGGGCGATATCGTGGTAAACCTGTCATTAGTACTTTTCAACAAATACTCATTGTTGAAGCTATAACTGATTTCAACGTAACCATTAAGTAATTACCCCCCCCTACCGTTTACCCCTTAGGGATCGAATAAAAAAAAACTGAATGTCCAATTCATATATGGCCCTGAAGAATACATATATATTCCAAATTTCAAAACTCTATGTCAACAGGAAGTGGGTGAAAAATGAATCACAAGATATGAGTGCCACAGACAAATATAATTATAAGTGAAAAGAAAGTATGTAAAAAAAAAAGAACGAAAAAAAAGAAGAAATGATGCTATAAAGCAAAATATTTTATTACGCATCATATAATTGTTTGTAATTTTCACACGCGAAATATAAAATATGCTTTTGGCGATTAAAAAATGCTATTGGGAGATTATCGCAAAATCTCAAATCAAAGTTTTTATGCCTTTTTTTCTTTTAAATTGAAAAACAAAGAGATTTATTTTTCTGTTTGATTAAATTTAAATATGTTTTATGGCACTTCAATATTACTGCGTGCGTTTTTTTTTTATTTGCTCCATTTGTTCAAACCAGTTGTCTACGAAAACATCAACCAGTGAAAGTGACGCACACCAAATTTCTGTGACGTATGCAAATAAATTGTGCTTTTTTATCAGTTTTTTCTATATAATTTTTAAACGGTTTGGAACTGATTTTTCATAATAGGTGCATTCAGTTGGCGACCCTCATAGGTACCTTCTGGTACAATCAGAAACGAAATCCGATAAATATTTTTTGAGTTATGCTTGACGAAAGGTTTTTATCAGGCTTTTTATTTAGTAGGACATGGCGTTAATATCCATCGTAGCTGCATGTGTCACTGAGTATTAGCCTTCGCTTTGCTCAGACAATAATTTTTGTTTATTGAAATAAAATTTTGAATTTTTTTGTGATGGTTAACCATATCATTTGTAAACAAAATCACATGATAAAACTTCTCATAATGTTTTTTTTTATTTAAATTTAAAATTTACTAAAATTTATTTAAAATATAAAATTAATTATTTTAATTATAGAAAACATCTTTTACATGTAAATATTTGTGACAGTTATTGTAATACATAAATGTTGAACATGTAAATGCTGCGAACACCTGCTAATCCAAAAACAGACGAATTCTTTGCGTGAGGTTTAATAAAATTGCTGCTAGAAAATGAATTATGAATTAGTAAGTTCCCCAACAGCAAGAGATATCGGCTAAAATTCGGCCTGTTATAAGAATTGTCGGGAAATAAACGGTAGTCAAATAGAGAGATTAACGTGATGTTTTCTCGGCATTATCAGACGATTCCTCTAGTTATAGGTCAAATGCTAACTTCGGCAGAATATCGAATTGATGTATGAAAGAAATTGATTGGCACATACTGCAAATATAAAATCGGCCGATCTTGTCAGCCGACCAAAATTGAATCATTTTACTAAGAGCGTCGCCGGTAACTCTACCCCACGTAGTGAAATGTTTCACGTGACATAAACACACCAATACCTTTCGAGATCTTTATCTCGTATTCCCTCAAAATCCTCTATTCATGTTTCAAGGACAGACCAGACCCCACTTTTAAGCGAACAAACGAAGGGAATAGAAGTCAAAAATACTTCCGAAGAATTTTTTTTTGGTGAGAATAAATTCCTTATGCACAAATCAATAAACCTTAATATGTTTAAAGTTTGCAGATTCTCCACGATATTTGGATATAAGACTGTAATCGAAATCTAACAACTTTTTAAAAAATTCTAATTTTCTCTTCTTTTTCTTCTTTATAGTTACGCATAGTCATTCATACATAAAAATATACTTTGACAAGTTTTATAACTTAAACTGATTAATAAATTAAATGAATTAAACTCATATATTTGTTAAATGTTGATAATAAGCCTTGCCTTTTTTTATTATTATTATTTAGATAAATACGAGAAAATATCTTAAATTTAAAACTACAAATTATTTGCGCTAAATGTATTTTTTTTAATTATGAGTTTAAAAATTCTGAGTAAATAAAGGTATTTCTTTAGAAGTTAATTATTTGGAAGTTTATATTTGGAATTAAGAAAATACAATTCTAGAACTGTAATAAAATGAAAGATGATTGTAATGATACATAAAAAATTTGAGAAAGTTTTTGAGATTTTTTTTCTAAATGTTGTGATTTAAATTGTCTTACAGAGAAGTAAAACGTCTTTTGTGTTCCACATAATGAAAAATCTAATTTTATAATATTTTTAAAAGTAAAAAAAAGGCTGAATAAAGTATTTATTAAAAAAATTATTTAGATTTTGAAAAAAAATATATATATACATAACCATAATAAAATTAGAAGTATTAAAGAATGTGATTTTTATAGTTGGGGAACAATGTTAAGTGGGAATAATTTTCATTGTAAGATGCTTATATTGTATAAATAATTTAAATGACTGAAATTTCGTTTTAATTCAAATAATATATTTTGCTAAATGGCAATATTTTCCATTATAAAATTAAAAAATATTTACCTATCGTAACTAATTAAAATGTAAGAAATTTACTATTGTTTAAAGTCTAAACAATCCTGTTAGAAGATATTACAATAAAACTTAAAAATAATGGCAATTACAATTTAAATTACAATTAATTTTTCTTTCTAAGATTAAAAAATATTTATACATCAACAGTATTAATAATTGGTAAAAACGTAATTTTTACCTTAAAAAATAATTTTGTTTGCTTTTTACGCTAGAAAATTATTGCAATTTAAAATTCAATTGTAATTAAGTACAATTTTTATATCGAATGCCTTTAAAAACAATTTTTAAGCTTTAAACAAAAACATTTTTTTTAAAAAACGTTTTAATTGGTTATGTAATCGACGTGTAAATATTTTTGCATTTTATTTGTAAGAATAAGGCCGATTAGTAATACTTATCCTTTGAATTTAAACGAGCTTTCTTACTTTTAAATACTATTTAAAAATACATACATAAATACGTCTGGATTACTTAATAATTAACACAATTTGCATAACTACAGACATACACACATTAAAATTTTATTAAAAGCAGTTAAAATATAATTAAAAAAGTATATTAACGTTTCGGCTATTTTCATTGCCCTCTTAAGTAAACGAGCAGAGTCACAAAACAGCAAGAGCCACAGCAAAACGAAAAAACAGTTAAAACAGTTAAGATCGTGATTTTAAGTGTTTTTTCGTTTGCTGTGGCTCTTGCTGTTTTGTGACTCTGCTCGTTTACTGATGAGGGCTATGAAAATAGCCGAAACGTTTACATATATTTTCAATTATATTTTAATTGTTTTTAATAAAATTTTAATGTGTGTATGTCTGTAGTTATGCAAATTGTGTTAATTTAAATACTTATTTTGCACCTTACAAATTTTACTTTATGATATCACAAACTAATCGGCAAAATATCATATGATATTGGAATGTTGTCGGTAAAAGATTACCTACTGACCAAATGATCGAAAACAAATAGGCAAAAGCTTCGAAACTGATTCAGTAATAATCGGGATGCGATGCTCCTTATCTGCTTTGCCGGGCGGACAAAAAGCCTTTCCCGCCAACCTCAGGGGGTGACATCGTTCGGGCGAAACGTAGTCAAATTAGGACATTCGGCGGAAGCTCGGCCAGGGATTATTTGCTGCTTGGGTTCTTATCAAATGCCATATTCAGGTTAAAAAAATTTTTTTGGAGATTTTAGAAATATTTATTCATTCAAATAAGTGCATCCGATTTATTGAACCCCTTAATTCTCGCTCCCGTCATATTCTCGGGCTGTGTCTTTTACTCACATTGTTTGATTCCCACCAGTTTTATAAAATAGTGAAATTGGCTATGTTTTAGTATCGTTTTTACTGTCACTAAATAAGGTGAATATTTCTTTTTCATAAAAGTGGTGCCAATAATCAATTTGAATTATTCAACCGTAATTTAATTCGAGCGTTAAGGGGTTAAATTATTTAAGTGAATTCACTAAGCGTGAACAAAAAATAAATTTCAACCCGGAAAAGTTTTAAGGCAAATATTTAGTGTAATTGAATGCATTATAATATATATACCAACAATGTAATGCAGTGGTTCCCTATGTGGGCCGTACCACCCACAGGGGGGAAATTCAGATTTCTTATTATCAAATTTTCTTTTCTTATGAAAGTAGTGTCTTAGTCTAAAAATAGAAATAATATATGAAAAAAAATAACTGAATAAAAATTAATTTTCGAAAAGATCCCATTTAAAAGTTCAAAATAACACTGACACCGGAATAATTATGTGAAATTTTCCAGTAATCTGACGCTTTTTATATACTAAATACCGTTTTAATTTTTCTGGTTTTAATATTATTTTAGTAAATTACACCTCTTTTTTTTAAACTGTTTATTTAAAAAAACTTGTACATCTATTCATAGTGTAATTTGCCCCATGAGGGAAATTTTACATATGAAATTTTGGAGGATAGATCTAAAATTGACTATTTAGACATGTTTAATCTAAAACATGCTTTGAATGATCTAAATGAGGTGCTACATTTATGAAATTAATAAAACACTGTGCGCATCACTGAAGGAAAGTTTTGAAAGTAAACTTCTTATGGCTCTTCTGCAGACCACATACAGAATATGACATTCATGACATATGCATTTTAAAATTTAAAATTTAGAAAACATGGTGGACAAATAATTATAATGGGGGGGGGGGAGCCCGCTATCAAAGTAATATGTTTTGAGAGGAAAGAAAAATAGTAACTTAAAATGGATAAAAGAACGAATCCGGAAATATTATTTGTGAATTTTGTTATCTGTACAGTCTCGGCGACTAACAAATATCAATTATTCTTAATGAAGTACTACAATCCATTATAGTTTTAAAGGGAGACATAAGCAAAAAAAAAAGGGTTTTTTTTTTTATTGCTTTAAAGAAAATTTTTGAACCTTCCTGAATACATTGGTAAGCCAGTTTTTACATCAATATACGTTTACAAGAGACGTTCAACATTAGAAATAATTCTAAACATTCACGGGAAGACAAGACTAGGACGCCACGCCAATTCGCAGTAAGGGAAGACAGGACTGGGACGCTAAGCCCACACACATTAATTTTACGTAACATTTTATACTCATTTATTATATGTAACTAAATTTTACGCAAATGTTTATATGTGCTTTAATCCATGTGTTTGATAAAACTGTGAAAGAAATTCACACAAGTTAGATGTGTCTAAGTTTTTTAGCTCTCCAAAAAATTGTACTTTTTAGCTAAAAACCGCAATTTCGATAAACAAAATTTTGATGGTAGAGTATAAATATAAGATCCTATGTGGCTCACAGTTTAAAGGAATTTTAATTAGTTTCAGAAAAAAAAAACATTTCTTTAAATAGAAAATGTGTGAAAAATTACCATTGCTCTAAAATAAAAAGTTTTAGTCGCAGAAATACACTGTCTGCCGTAAGTCTGAAGCATAATCCAGTAAATAGGGATTCAAAATTTCATCAAAATCGCTCGGATAGTTTCTGAGGATACATGTCTTAAGGCTCGCATATTTCCTTTTTGATGGCACCCAGTATTGTCTTCTATCAAACACAGCTTTCGGCTTTGTCATTTTGTACCGCAAAGTACAAGTTCACAAAATACAAGTCAGAGTTGAACACAAAATGAAATACAAAATGTTGGCGGCATTTAATAATGAAGTTGTAAATAAAGAGGCGGAGACATATAGTGTACTGTGTACCAGTTACGAGTTAAGTAACTGAGGAGGTTGTTACAAGATGGGTGCTGTTATTTTTAATTGGATCAACAGTTTCTGTTTACCACCGGGACAAACTTTCCACCAGTCAATTTAAATAGAAAATTTTGTCTTATTTAAGAGCCTTATATCATAGAAATATTTTTTCACAAATAGCGTAAATTTTTCCATTTATTTTTACAGGTGTCAATATGCACAGGGATTATAATCTTTTTCATTGACAGAGAGAGGAAGTTGTCTAGGTTGTCACAGTATGGCGGAAACGCAGATCCTGACTACCGTAAAAGTAATCCTCTTCCCCCAGTAAAAATGAATATCTGTTTCTACCATTATTTATGACTGAAAATTCTGCATTAATAAGGCGGTTAAATATGGGGAAATTTTCTATTTAAATTTATTGGTGGAAGTTTCCCTCGGCTGTAATCAACCCATGCGAAAGCGGTTGCAGTTGAAACTTCACTATTTTAAGGATTTGTCAGATGGAACTATTAATAAAGAGGAACTGACATATCCTTAAAATAGTGAAGTTTCAACTGCAACCGCTATTACAGGAGCTGCTTACCGCCGGTGGAAACTTCCACCAGTAGATTTATATAGAAATTTTCACCTTACTTAAACGCCTTATTATTACGAAATTTCAGTCATAAATGATGGAAGAAACAGATTTTCATTTTTACTGGTAGGAATTTACTTTGGCGGTAGTTAAGTCCTGTGTTTCCGCCATATTGTGACAACCAGGGAAACAAACTGACATTTTTACAAGGATGCTGACACCAGTAAAATCAAACAGAAATTTTTGCGATATTTTTGAGAAAAATTTCCATGAACAAGACGACGAAATTTTCTATTCAATTTTACTGGTGGGAAGTTTGCCCTGGCGGTAATCAGAAACGGAAGATCCAATTGAAAAAAAGCAGCTGCCATCTTGTGACAACCTCCTCAGTTACTTCATTCGACACTGGTAGACAGTACACTATATGCCTCCTCCTCTTTATTCATAACTCCATTATTTGTCATTTCTTCTTTATTAATAATTCCATACATTTAATTGAACATCGAGAAGATTTTAAAAGGGTTTTCAAGCATTTGACCCACTATGGACACTCCCAACACGTCTCTTCTGTCGATACGTAACCAGAAAACTGGATTGCTCATTCGAAAAGAGCGAGAATTGTGACTATCTAAGTTTTATGGCTGTCCTGAAAAATCGTACTGTTCAGGTAAAAATCCTATTATTTCATTAAGTGCTCCATCGATTTTGATATTTTTTTTCGGTGGTGGACTATGAATATGAAATCATATGTGGCAGACAGTTAAAAAAAAATTAATTAATTTCAGAAAAGACAAATTCTGAAAAATAGAAAATTTCTGAAAATTTGCCGTAAGTTCTAAAATAAAAAATTTTAGTCGCAGAAAAAAATGTTGCCTGCATAAGTCTTGACCATAATCCAGTTAATGTGAGTTCCAAATTTCATTAAATCGGTCTGGTAGTTTCCGAGGAAACTGATCTTAAATCTTGCATATTTCCCATAGGCTAATTGCATGCGTACTGGTAGTGTAAGTGACATAGGTGCAAGGTGCTACGATTTTTGACTACAAGTATTTTAAAACGAAAAAATGTGATATATTTAATAGGGGATATCTCATTAATTGAAAAAGGCGAAGAAAAGTTTTCGAAAATAACAGTGGCCAAAATGCGTAGCAGCTACCAACTATGTGACTTACAGTACGAAAGCCCATGGAATTAGCCCATAGGATTGCAACCAGTATTGTCTTCCTATGAGTGGCGGAAGGAGATTTATTTTACGAAGGTACACTCAAACCCAAATGGACGAGCATTTGCTTGAACATACTCGGATAAACCATCCAGCTCCAAGATATCATTTGTTTTTATAAATCCTTAATAAGAGACTGTATAAATTTTCTGGTGTTATTGTCCTGATATTTTCTTTTTTAAGACATGTTTCTTTAACGCTACAATGCGTAATGTATATTTCCCTCACCTCCAACTGGGAAACAAAAGTACAATAACTGCATATCTAACTAAACAATTTCTTATGTTAACAGTTGTCCATAATTAAAAAAAAATAAATTGCGTCAAATGCTGACATTTCAAATTAAACAACATATAAAAAGGAACTACACTACAGCAACATGTCCATAGCCGTCGAAAAAACTTGCTGAATCCTGCAGTATCTCGAATGCTGCCTCTTATTTCGTTAACCCTCTCAGGGGTACGTAATTGTGTTTCTGTAATGTTGAATTCCAGGCGGAATTCTCGAATAAAAAATTGTTTCAAAACAAGGAAATGCAATTATTCATTCTTTGTCCATCAAATTTATAAAAGTAAAATTTTATTAAATATTTCTGGTGCAACTCTTAATTTAAAGTAGGTGGGGTACAATATGTATCCCACCGCCCCTCAAGCGGTTAAATGGTTGTGGCACATGTTTTATCCCATCATTTTTTAACAAAATCTTTATTCTATAATTTTGCCTGGAGAATGTGCAAAATTTCATTTTCATATTTCCAAATATAATATTTCGAAATTTCTGGGGAGAATTCAGTTCAACATTACAGAAATACAATTATTTCTGCTTCCAATGCATAAATGAAGGGCTCACAACCATAGTAGATCAAATCCATTTTGAAAACAAAAAATATGAGATAGTCAATTCAGAAGGTGCATAAAATCTTTTTATCCACTCCCATAGTTCAAAAAGCCTGTTTTCATATACTTTATCGTATACCGGGTGAGCAAAAAGTCCGTACAAACTTTAAAAATTTATAAAAACCGAAAAAATAACCGAAATGAAAAACTGTTTGCAGGATTAGCATCTATATGTCACAGGTTTTTTTTAAACACAGAAATAAAAAATAACTCAAAAAACAGCCGACAGATGCCGCTGGTTTGTGCGATTTCGGTAGAAATATGCAAATGAAAGGGATTTAAGAAATTACGCTCTTAATCCAGAACCAGTTCACCATTGTGAGCCGCGTCCTTGATCAAGGATACTGACTATGAAGGATAAAAGCTTTGTTGGTGAAGTTATTTTACATGATCTAGTTCTGGATTAGGAGTGCAAGTTCTTATAGCCGTTTCATTTGCATATTTCCACCAAAATCGCACTAACCAGCGCCATCTGTCGACTGTTTTTTGAGTTATTTTTTATTTCTGTCTTAAAAAAATTCCCGAGACCTATAGATGGTAATCCTGCAAACAGTTTTTCATTTCGGATATTTTTTCGGTTTTCATGAATTTTTAAAGTTTATGCGGACTTTTTACTCACCCAGTATGTCATCTTTTTACAGACTTGGTTTACTGTGAGAGTGCATAAGTCAGAATTTATGCACTTTCTAAACGGACTTTCTCTCTTTTTTTTTTTTTTTCAATGAACTTGGCCTACTATGTTTGTGAGACCTTCAAATACGGTGTTACAAAATAAACTCTAAGAATAATTAAATTTCAAAATGCAAAACATTTTTGCTTAAAATTTAAACACATTTGATAGCAAAATAATAATAATACAACAAATAATAATAAACGATTCCGCCATCAAAATCACTATGATTAAGCTTATTTGAGTATAAAATTAATCATTAATCTCATAATTCTTATTTCAAATAATTTTAAATACGCTGACAAACTGAAAACTTTTGTTCGATTTAATCGTTTTTAGGAAAAAATAAATTAATTAACGAATTATTTCCGCATCAATATCGATGTAAGAACTTGTACATTTCTGTATTATTTCGATTAATTTTTTGTAATAAATTGCAATTTTTTTCATGTTATTCTAAGGGAAAATAGAACATTTCAATAAAATGAAGTTGTTAAAACAGGGTTCGTACGGGTACCGTTCTTTGAAGGACCAATATGAGAATTTTTATGTAGAAAAATAAATCTACTTTAAACGGACGAAATTTCGTCTTATTTCAGATTTTCCATAAGGAAATACTGGTAGCGAAGAATTTCTTAATCATGAAATTCAAGCACCCGTACGAATCCTGTTAAAAAAATAGAAACATGATATTTAACAAATTAAAGACCGATGTTGCGCTTTCACAGCATTATAGTTGTGATTTTTGCACTGTTTGATACCAGTAAAAGAGAAAATTAAAATTTGCTTTATTCAATTAACACATTTCAGTGATTCACAAAGTATAATTAAGTGTTTAACACAAAGTGGTGTGAACTAAATAAAACTCCTATTAAACATGCTGATCCGTAATGGGTTGAGTAAGAATTTAATTAATAGTTAAATATCCCCTTTGAATTTGAAAATATTAAAAGAAAACTAATTTTGGAATCGCATATGTATAAATCTGCATGATGTCTCTTTTTGTCGTTTTCCAATAAGATACTTAACCCTTGAATGCCTGATTTTTCAAAAATCATTGTAATAATGCTTTTCGGCTTTAGTTTTTTAAATAAATCATGGAAAAATACTTAAAAAAATCATATTTTATTTTAAGTGTGGTTTACGGCTAAATAACAGTTTGTTATTAATCGGCAATACTGGTCTTTAATTGAAAAAATACTTTACCTTGATAAAATTCTGTACTATTAAACACACAAGAATTATAAGAACTATGATAAAAAATAAATTTTACTTGCTTACTGCAGAAGAAAATAGGGTATTTCGCAAGCTTCCAAACAAAACAAAAAGAACAAGTAGCAACAATTGAAAAAATAAATGTATCTTTATTCTTAAACAGCACAAGTGTTCCCATTTACATGTTGAAAATCAATTTAATAATATTTTCAGAATGTATTTTACTGGCAACATTAGGCATTATAGCTGCAATATTATTTTAATAGTAATTTAGAACCTAAATTGGGTATGTTGCCGAAAAGCAACACCAGGCATTTAAGGGATAATCATTTGATTTAGGGGATTAGGAAAGTCTGAAATGACGAAAAAATGTGCTTATTATTTTAAACATAAAGTTTGAATATTTTACAATGTCGAAGTATATGTTCCTATAAAATAAACTACAGTCTAAAATTACAGTCGTATGTTAGGAATATTAGGTATTTTGCTCACATAAACGCTGAGCCACGCAGTGCGGCGTTATCTGTCACGGCAAAAAAAAAAAAAAAAAAAAAAAGTTTAAGTTATCTCCAAGCATTGTTTTCCGTAGATTTGCCGCAGTACCTTTTGAACACCTTAACGGATTAACATATTTTAAAATTATTATTATTAAAATAAATGAAATTCTTAACAAATTACAACAGAACTTCTTTTATCCAAAACTCTTTTAACCGAAATTCATTTTTAAAGCTTGCTTTCTCTCTCTCTCTCTCTTTTTTTTCTTTTTTTTTTTTACTATCACATTCCTTGTGTGCAAAACGCATTTTTAAAGCTATTTTTTTACTATCACACTGATCAAAGCGAAGACGAGGACAACGATGTGGATGAAGAAAACGAACAAATTAGCAATTCTGAAGCTTTTGAATGTTTTGCAAAAGGTTCGACATGGCTGGAGCAGCAGAAAGACTGTGATACTAGTGAACTAATAATATTTAAAACAAACGTCGTGATAGAGCAATGCAATCGAAACTGCGACAATCAAATCTTTTTTTCAAACCCTTGTGAAATATGTAAAAAATACTCAATTTCAAAATTAAAATTCAGAAAATTTATTCTAATTTCTACTTCGCTATTGCTATATTTTTATTAAGCACTTGTTACCATCAAGAATTATCGCATATATCTGTCCTTAATCTTAAAATTGAAGCATTCTCGATTATCCGAAAATTTCGATTTTCCGAAAGAGGGTCGGTACCAACTACTTCGGATATTCGATGTTCTACAGTATTCTTGAAAAATAAACAAGCAGTTTTTTTTTCAAGTTAAAACAAAAATATCATCATTAATTATGTATTTTGAATTTTGAATTTTTATTATATATTTTGAATTTTTTAATTTTTTTCGGCTATAATTGAGAAACAATTTAATAAGCAGTATAAAGAAAAAATAACGACTCAAAAGTATACTTAATATTCCCTGGCTTCACAATAATGCAAAACTAATTTGTCAAGATTCATTTTGTCATACGATATATATTTTTTTCTCCTTTCTTTTCATAATTTAACTTTTTTTTATTTTTTTATTTTTATTATTATTATTTTTTTTTTAAAGGAACATGTTTGAAAAAATCGAAAAGAGTAGCAATCGAAACTAAATACAGGCTTTTTAATCAACTATCAAATTTTAGTCAATTTTTGTACTTTCAAACTTCTTTGGTACAATTATTTCGAGAAATAATTTCAATTTCAAATATGCTAAGATTTCAGCGTTCCTAAATTTTTATACCTTTGTTACCGATATTTTAACCCTTTGAGGGTCAAGCAATAATGTCTCTGTAATATTAAATTCTTATCCTCTATTTTAACCCTTTTAGGGGCAAAGCAATTCAATTGCTAAAGTGTTGAAATTAATGGTTGACACCGGAATTTGAAAACAAATTTATTTGTAAATATGAAAAAGCTATATTTCACTCGCATGATAAACCGATTTCTTTTTTACCAAAATTCTGGTGTCAACGCGGAATTTGGGAATTAAAATTAAGTGGTTTCAGAAACATACCACCGCACCTCAAAGGGTTAAAATAAGGAAAAGCAATATTTCAAAATATTTTCCCCAAAGTTAAAAGTATAAAATTTAGTTAAAAGATTCTGCTGCGCCCAGTAGCAGAAACTGTCCAGTATGGCAGCGGGCGCTGCAGATTATTTTAAACCTTAAAGATTGATGCACCAGCTTAAAAAGAAAGGCTAGACTTTAAAAAAGTTGAAATTTACATTCTCTAGATTATAGTATTTGCTTCATAATTTTATTTCCTTTAAAAAGGTAGATTTTTCTTATTTTATGGGATATTGTTGTTTTAGTAGGCTTAGTCTAGCACTGTTAGGTCGCAGATAAATTTTAGTATGCTGCAGACTGAGACAAAAAATTCTCCTTCTGGGCTGGTGCGAGTCTTGTTGAAATTAGGTGGGATAACATATATCCCACCGTCCTTCAAGGAGTTTTTAAATAAAAATCTCCGCGATAGGTTCCATTAACATTTGTAAATCAATGTCTACAATGATATAACGGTGGTACCAAACGTAAAATTTTTTAAAAGATGTCAGGGCCTGAATCAGTGTTGCCAGTGGGCTACTTTTTTAAAATTCAGATTTCTTGATTGGCACCAATTTTTTGAAATGGTAAAATTCGCCTTATTTAGTGACATATTAATTAAGGCGAAAAGAAGGGGAATTTTGCCATTTCAGAAAAGTGGTGCAAATCAAAAAATCTGAATTTAAAAAAAGTAGCCAACTGGCAACTGACCTGAATAAGTTTCAAATTACGCTCTTTATCAAATAGAAAACCATTTACTTCAAAATATAATTATTTTTGTAAAAGTTTCGAAATAAAAGATTTTGTAAGGTCACTGAGTCATATAACCCATATTTGAAAAATCTTTTTTAAATTCTTTAACACATATAATAATGAATATTTCTTTTTGCAGAATCAAAACTCAACAAAATTATAAAATTAAAAAAATTCAGAATTTTCAAACATTGACAGTGAAGAAAGTTGCTTTTCGTGCGGAAAATACCGGAAATATGTAAAATTCAAAATATCATTTCTTGGTCGTACAAAGATGAAATGTTTATTTTTTCCACGTGAGAGCATGTGGAAAGTTTTAGAAAAATAACTTACAACGTATATGGTATAAAAAATATCAACTGCGTAATCTTTTTCGTATAATACAGAAAAATCATGCTTCAGGCATCGATTATCAAACGCTTTCTAACACGAATAGAGTGATATCCTGAAATTTCATTTTATAGTACAATAAAATAATAAACAATTTAAATAAAATGCACAGCAAGTGATTTTTCCCAAAAGATAATAATATGACAGATTTTTTTTGCGTGTTCGTATAAAAGAACTATAAGTGATAAACACTTCATTTTCTATTGAGAAAATTCTATAGAAAACCTCAATAAGAAACGCACCTTGCTTCAAAAGTGCATAACTCAAAAAACTTTGTTTTTCAAGAAATGCAAAAAACTTTTTCATCTATAAAAGGGTCAGTGACCTTCTTACAAACACAACTACTACCTGATGGCTGGATTCTCAATGTACTATCTGGTACTTCAGGTGATTGGTAGAGACATAAAAACCAAGTAGCCACAACTCAAAAAAAAAAAAAAAAAACCCAATTTTTAAGTTGTGGCACTTTTGAAGCAAGGGTGCGATATATAAACTACATTCCAATACGAATATTTTTATGTGAGCTAAAACACAGACGACGGTCAGACAGACAGAAAAACAGAATTCATAAACATTTCGCTTCTATATTCGAAAGTGTTAAACGCTTTCCAACAAAGTTGAAAACTATTAAAAATGACAATTTTGTCATAAATGAATTTTCCCAAAATGCTGGGAAATTTTTCTTTTGCAAATGAAAATTTACTTTTATAACAAACACTTTTAGAATTAGCTATTGTTGAACGATAAAAGAGGACAACCTATATAAGTTTCAAACTGTAATATTAGGTCAAATGTTTCGTATAATTGAATAACCTTAACTGCTTTGCGTTATATTACACGTTCAAATGAAAACCAATTATAAAAAAATAAAATATGCTGATAATACGTTTTCATACTCTTTAATATTCTTTATCGAAATTTTCTATTTTAACAACTGGAAAACATTTTTCGAACAGATTTCGGAAGTATATCTGAACATCAAATTATATTACACAGCAGAAAATATTACGTGCAAAATAAAAACTTTAAAACTTTATTCTCTAAATTGATCAAAGTAAAACATTTACATTAAAGGTTTATTTACAAAAATATCAATTAAAAATAACGAAAAACACATGTAAAGTAATTTTAGATACCCGTGATGTTTCTGCTTTTGCAAAAAAAGAAAGCGCAAAAAGATAACTTTCAAAGTAAAATTGTTAGAATTACAACATCAAAAAACGTAACTAAAAATATACTACTGCTGTCTGCTTTAAACATTTGCATTAAACTAAATAAAACTACCAGTTTTAAGCGAAAATGGGACAACTCTCTCGTTTAATACTGTTAATTTCACTTTAAATAATTCACCGACACTTCTTCCACCTGCCCACAACGAAGACTAATATCAGAGACAATAAAAATGTACTTGCGTGAGTTTCGGGCATTGTTCTTTCTTCTATAAGAAATAATGAACACGAACAGTCACAAATAAACTATTCCAAACGGACACATATTCGAACATTTTGTATTAACTACTATTTAGTTTACACTACAAAGGGGAGTTACATAAAACTTGACCCCAAAACATAGTTCTTTCTTACTGTTTACATTTCTCAACAAACTCTTCAGAGCAGCAAACTTACTACAAAAAACCGCGAGACGGCAATATTCCGGTACATTCATAAAACATAACACCTGAGCTTGTCATGCCATCTATCGGCTGGAATCAAAATAATATATCAAATAATAACATAATTAATTAATATCAAGAAATAAATTAACGGAATGTTAATAATTACTAAATTCAAACTGAAAACACAAAAATTAAGAAACCTTAATAATACAATTTACACACATATTCAAAAGATATAAAGAAAGATATAAGAAATATATAAGAAATAAATAAACTCAAAATTAAAAGACTTTCAAAATATAGTCTCGATCAGTTTTATTGCTGCCATCTTTTGGCAATGTGTGAAAAACATAGAAAAGAGAGTCATTTCACAACAAAAATATTAAATAAAAACCTGAGAATTTAAGCATAACGTCACGACTCTTCAAATACGAGAATAAGAGATTTCTCTAGTTGTATATTTCTTTCTTTGACTATCAAAATAAATCTCTATTCCTCCACTTATTTAAGCATTCGTCCATCTATATACATATATATCTCTTATATTAATTCCTTATGTTTCTAATTCTGTCAGCTTTCTGTATTTAAATGAACTTTTGATTATAACTGATTTTTATTAATTTCCGCAAAAATACTTTCAAAAATACGTCTTTTTATAAAACTACAAACCTCATATCAGTTTAAAAATTTTGAAAATGAAATTAAAGTATTTTTTAAATCGAAAGAATTTTCATAAATCTTGAAAACAAAATTATATAAAAAATCAGATAACAAATAAATAATGGAAATCGAGGATGTGCCAGAAGGTATTTCACAAAAATATTATTAGTTTTAAATATCAAAACTTAAACAGAAAAAAATCAGATAATTAAAATATAACTGTAAAGCAAAAATACACTTTATTATATAATAAATGGCTTTAGAAATAAAAATCAAAACACTTTTGGGTCATTTCATGTCAGTTCAGGCAGGCATGTAACCCACCATAACAGATTTTGATGAAACTGCGTGTGTTCGTTCCTTTTATTAAGATATGATTCCCAGTATTTTTTTTTACTCCTTGGTCAAATAGTTTCTGAGAAAAAAATTGTCAAAATTTTGAAAAACTGCCGTCAGTTGGCATTCTTGACTGCTCGATTTTCAAATGTAGCATGACATAAATATGATCATATTTCAATATCTATTCTACAAATCATCTTCAAATAATTTATTCATAATATATAGGGTACGCAGTTTATGAAAAAGAAATACTGTTACGCTTATAACATTTTAAGTGTGTCTAAAAAAAATGTTTAATCTTTGAAGTCGTGATTTTTTTTATGAAAAATAATGTATTAACTAAAATAGCATTATCAACAAAAGGCGGTATTTTTATTAAATTTATTTTTTGTGGGGGATATACTTAAAGGTGTCCTTTACCTGATTCTGAAATAAAAATAGTGGGATTTTGGGTGTTTTTAGTAGTATTTCCTATTTAAAAATATTTTGAGGCATATTTCAAATCAAATCAAGCAGAGTCATTCCATGTCAGTTCGCCTAAGACATTTAATTCACTGTCACAAATTTCAATGAAACTGGGTATGTTTATAGCTCATTTTAAGACGTAATCACCTTTAATTTCCTTGATCTTAAGTAAATATTTTTTAAAATAAAAAAAAAAATATCTAAATTTTGAAATTATTTTTAAATGTTTTTAATGACAGATCTATATTCAAAGACTGCATAAAAAAAAGTCATTTCAATATAAAATCACTAAATAAGTTTCAAATAATGTATATGTGACAAATAATGTAGGCAGATTATTATTTATTGTTGTTTGTCATGTTTAAACGCTAAGAGTGTGTTTAATCTTGTGAATTCTTAAAATCAAGAATTTTGTGAAAAATAATGTGTTAATCAAAAATTTATTATTAACCGAAGGCAGGCTATTATTACTTTTTTATTTGTACGTAAAAATATCTTTTCAATAGTTATAAAATAAAAACAGTGAAAATATGAGCAATTTTAACAAAATATTCATAAAATGTGAATGTTTAATGATAAATATTGAAACTTTTCATGCTAAGATGTACTATAATGACCACGATATCGTGTATTGCTACTCTTGCTTAAATATAATACATACAATAATAAAATAACAAATATTATTTACAGCAATAAAAATTAAATTAAATAGTACCAGTTCCTTTAACAACACTACATGCTCAACAGCCGACTTAAAATCAACAGCCCACAGTTATTGAAAAATACTTTCAACTGTTCAAATAATAATTACATTTAATACATTTAAAAATCTTAATATCAACTTATTATCTTAAGACGATAATAATAACTAAACAACATAATGAATTTATAAATCTGCTTTTAATTGAAAATTCATGAAATTGTCCCTTTAAATGTTGTTGTTCATCGAGTCAATCAAAACAAATTATAAAAAAAATAGTGAAACTAATATGCTGACTGCAATGACACTTCTAACATAACTAATTAATTCATTACCATCTGAAATCAAACCCAAAAGATCAAAAAGAAAAAAAAAAATCAGCTGTAGTGTGATTGTGACATACTCAGTGGTTGTTGAGATAGGAATGTCTTTGTGACATTTTCACCTGTACTTCAATAAAATATAAACATGTAAGCTTTTTTCATTCATCCAAATTAAGTAAAACGATTATAAAATTTTGTTGTCATTACACCAGATGTTAAATTTTTCGTTACATACTATTAGATAAGTTCTTTACTTTTATCATAAAATTTACTATATATATTTTCTATAAGTGTATAAACAATATATATGCTTTATTAAACATAAATGAATAATTTTTAAATAATTTGTTTGAGAACAGGGATATATATATACACACATATACTATATGTTGAAAATCCATCTTTCAGCAATATTGTCGTGAAATAAATCAAATTACCGTAATTTTCGGTGTATAGCCCGCGGATCAAACAATCGTGTTTCGACCCAGAATTTTTTTATAAAAAAATGTAACTTTTTAGATCACAGTAAATATTGGTCTTCAAATACTGAATAAAATTTCTGTGTCCTAACTGAATTGTTTGATCTGCGAGGTATGCACCCGAAATTACGGTACATATCATTAGAAACTGAATGAAGTTACAAAAGTGCAACTCATTAAGTTTTAAATAATTTTTTATATATAGTTATTTGAAAGATATAAATATAATGGATTATGCATTTTTTGCATATATTTAAAGCACAATATGTCAAAATTTTCTTTAAAAGAGTGAAATTTGGTATTTTTTCCAATATTAGCAGCTCAAATCTAAATTTTCAATATTAACAGCCAAATATGAGTTTAAAGATTAGGAATGTCATTTTGAAAATTTCTATTGGGCGGTGAGGAGCTAGTGATTTTTCTCTTTTTTGGAAAGGGATAATTGCTCTTCGCCCTAGAAGTTTTACTAAGAAACAATATTGTTTATTTTTTCCCTTGAGAAACGAACATAAAAGATAATTTGAAAAATAAAATAAATGTATAAATAAAAATATTTCCAGGAATGATACATTGGATAGATTTTATATCTGAAAATATTGATAATTTTAAATATGATTTAAATACTACTAAAACCAACCAAAATCCCACTATTTTTATTTCAGATCCAGTTATAATGTATTATTATGTACAATTTAAAATTAAAAAATTAGTCATAGAAACTCCGCCTCTGATTGATAAGGATTTTTTAATAATTTCATTATTTTTTGTAAAATATTTTTGATTTCAAAGATTATACAAATTTTTAGACACATTTAAATATTTTTTAACATTACAGCAATATTTTTTTCATAATTTGCATACTTTATTTACCTTGCTTAAATTATTCGAAGAAGATTTCTTTATTAGTTATTGAAATATGATTTTATATATAAAATGAGGCCTTTGAAAATTGAACAATCATTAATGGCAACTCGTGGCATTTTTCCAAAACTGATAATTTTTTCTCATATTTTCACTATTTTTATTTTATAACCATTTAAAAGATATTGTTACGTATAATTAAAAAAAGCAATAACACCCTGCCTTCGGTTAATAATAAATTTTTGATTAACACATTATTTTTGACAAAATTCTTGATTTTAAAAATTCACAAGATAAAAGACACTCTTAGTGTTTAAACATGACAAAAAACAAGAAATAATAATCTGTCTACATTATTTGTCATATATACATTATTTGAAAACTATTTAGTGATTTTATATTGAAATGACTTTTTTTTTAAATGCAGTCTTTGAATATCGAACTAGAATTAAAAAAATTTAAAACAATTTTTCAAAAATTTGATATTTTTTATCTTAAAAAATATTTTATTTAGGATCAAGAAAATTAAAGGTGATTACGTCTTAAAATAAGCTATAAACAAACCCAGTTTCATTGAAATTTGTGACAGTGATTAAATGGCTTATGGGAACTGACTTGGAATGACTCTGCTTGATTTGATTTGAAATACACCTCAAAATATTTTTAAATAGGAAATACTACTAAAAACACCCAAAATCCCACTATTTTTATTTCAGAATCAGGTAAAGTACACCTTTAAATATATCTCCCACAAAAAATAAATTTAATAAAAATACCGCCTTTTGTTGATAATGCTTTTTTTGTTAATGCATTATTTTTCATAAAAAATTCGCGACTTCAAAGTTTAAATATTTTTTTAGACACACTTAAAATGTTATAAGAGTAATAATATATTTTTTTCATAATCTGCGTACCCTAAATATTATGCATAAATTATTTGAAGATGATTTGTAGAGTAGATATTGAAATATGATTATATATATCACATGCTACATTTGAAAACCGAGCAGTCAAGAATACCAACTGACGGCAGTTTTTCAAAATTTTGACAATTTTTTTCTCAGAAACTATTTCACCAAGGAGCAAAAAAAATTACTGGTGATCATATCTTAATATTAAGAACAAACACACGCAGTTTCATTAAAATCTGTGATGGTGGGTTACATATTGATATTTTACTGCCTGATTTGATTTGGAATGCCCCTTTTAGTAATTGACTGCGGCCTGAAGTTACTGGAAATTCACAGTTCCAGATATTAAAACGTGTAATATAACCGGAAAACGTTTTCAAAAAGCGTTATAAAAATTTTTTATGATTATCATGACAGAATATACCGCGGGAAATGTTATGTGTAAAATGGTAACTTTTATTCCCTAAGTAAATGAAAGTGAAACTTTTCCGCTAGAGATGTATTCAGAGCAGGGCTCGCACCGTTTTTAAAAGTTTCGCAATTTGCTACGAGTATTTTAAATAAGAATTCTTCGTGGTATATTCCTTTAACATCTATTATAGAACTATACAACAAAGACTATCGTTTTAATTTAGCGGTAGCAAAGTGCGAACATTTTAGGAACGCTGCGAGCCCTGATTCAGAGTCACTGCCAGAGGAACACGTATAAAGAACTTTTAGATCGGTATGGTGTTTTTTCTCTGCACAAAAAGAGAGCAATTTAAACATAATTGTTAAAAGCAAAAATTGAAGAAAAACTGCAGATGTCAAAAAACCCGGAGGCGGTTGCACTGACCTTATCGAGAATTCCCTCTGTATAAATTGCAAAAATCTGGAAATTACGCCATGCAATATACACAGATACAAAGAAAGCAATAATGTAAGTCTTTTAAGGCTAGTAATCGAGCGTTAAACTGTGGAAAAAAATCATAGAATTATCAATAAAAAGCAATTGACAAATTCTCAAAATGGTGAAGCTTTAATTGTAACCGGTTTTGTAGTGGCTCGTTACCGCCGGGCAAACTTCCACCAGTAAATTTGAATTGAAAATTTCTCCTTATTTAAACGCCTTATTAAAGAAAAAAGAATTACAGTCCTAATTATGGACATAAACAGTTATTTATTTTTACCGGTAGATGTTTTTTTTCTGCGGTAGTCAGGACCTGAGTCTCCACCGTATTGTGACAACTTAAACAACTTCCTGCCAGTGGCAGTGAATGAGATTATAATACAAGGCCAAATTCCACCAGTAAAAACGAATATTCATTTTTACCACATTTGTGAGATAAATTGTGCATGAATAAGGCGATAAGGGCGATAAGGCGATAATAATATGCAAAATAAGGCGAGTTTTTTTTTTATTCAAAATTTGTTGATGGAAGTTTGTTCCGGCGGTAATCAGAAACGATGCATCAGATGTAAAAAAAAAAAGAAAAAAAACAGCCTTTATCTTTTGACAACATCCTCAGTTACATCACTCACAACAGGGCAGACTACACATTATATGTCGCCTACTCTTTATTCGTAACTCCCTTAAAAAATGCTGGCACAAAAAAAACCGAAGTGGAATACAAAGTTAACCAACTAAGGAGCATCAGAATGTTTCTTTCTATTCCTTACAAATAAAGTGGATTTAAAATATTTGTAGCTTATAACCGCAAATATAAAGTAAAAACATTTGAGAAAGATAGAGGAATTATATATTTAATCCTTTAGATATTAAAAGAGGTTTAAGGGGACCGGGAAAGCTGTATCTCGGCCATTTTAAAATACACCAACTTTATGTACCTTTTTCTCAGAAATGATGAAAGATAGAGGTCTAGATTTTTTAGAGTAGTTTGAATAACACGCTTTACGTATTTTAACATACCACTTTCTTTCTAAGTGAAACTGAAAATTAAATATTAATTATTTATTAAATTAGCATTTTTGGTAAGATTTCACTGCCTAAAATAAATAATTCTCAACAAATCATTAAATCTCTGTGTGCACTATACCATACCTGTATGCACTATACCATAATATAAGTACTTAGAAAAATCTTCCTAAGTTTAATAGATATTGGGAAAAAGGAACACAAACTGTAAAATCGAAGTTTAGAGAAAAAGTCAATTAAAGCTGTGAACAGTGTTGACAGTGAACTACTATTTTAAATTAGGATTTCTTGATTGGCACCACTTTTTTGAAACAGTAAAATTTGCCTTATTTAATAATATATTAATTAAGGCGAAAACAATGGAAATTTTACCACTTCAGAAAAGTGGTGCCAATCAATAAATCGGAATTTAACAAAAGTAGCTCACTGCTGTGAAGTGCTCTTAGAAAGAATAAAAAAATCCAGCAATTTTTTTTTTTTAATGTATAAACATGTGCAATGCATCGTTGAAAAGATCAAAGTTTAAAGTATCTAATGATATAAAAAAGCAAAAATCGACTTTTTGGTTGAATTTCGCTTACCCTGTCCCCTTAAATTGTTTAAAATTTATAATGGCAATTAATTATCGTATGTAACGTGTTTTGCATGCAACGCATGTAACATTTTTTAGGTAATATGAAGGTAATTTTTTAAAGTAATCTGAAATGCTTAAAACATACAACAAGAAAATGCGTAAAATATAATTAATTATAAAAGATTTTCATTCAAATATTTTTTAATTTTAGAAAATAATTATGCATATTTCAAGTTAACATTTGTAATTTGATAAGCAAATACTATAGTATATATTTTTATTCTAACAACTTTTGTTAGCAGTATTAAAATAAATTAAAATGTAATACTTATTTTTAAGTAAACTTTGCTGCATACTATGTGAGCTTATTTTAAGAAAATAAGTAACTTTTTAAAATTCTTCAATTTTTAAAAATATTAAAATTATTGCCGAATTTTTAAAATATATCAAATCAATAAATTAATTTAATTAAGTAATAGTGAGCATGGGACTATTAATAAAGAGTAACTGACATATCGTTAAAATACTGAAGCTTCAACTATAACCGATTTCGCTGCGGTTGATTGCCGCCGGGACCATCTTCTACCAGTAAATTTAACTAAATCGCCTTATTATCGCCCTATTTTCGCCTTATTTTCGCCTTATTAAAGCAAAATTTCAGTTATAAATAATGGCAGAAACAGATATGCATTTTTACTAGTGGATGTTTACTTCGGTGGTAGGCCCTGCGTTTCCACCACATTGTGAAAACCTAGATAACCTCCTCTCGGTGTCAATGGAAAAGTTTATATTACCTCAGAAAACTACAACCAGTAAAAACAAATATTAAACTTAATAATATTTACGAGAAATTGTGACAACTTCCTCCGTTACCTCATTCGCAAGTGTATATCAACATTTAACCGTTTGGTTACGGGGTTTGGCGATATACCGGGTGATTCAAAAGTCCGGTGCGAAAGTAAAACGCGATAACAAAAAAAAAAAAACTATGAGTCGGAGAGACATATAATTGGCAGATAAATATTCAGCGTGGTACGGGATTTTGCATGGCTCCAACAAAAACATAGGTTCAAAATCTCGATAATAGAGGTCGCTATTACAGATATTTCCATGGAAAAATTTCCATATGGCTCACAGTTTTGGATACACTACACAGTTCAAGGTTTGAATACAAAAAAGTGTACATGCAGTATTCCCTAATATTTTTGTATCCAAATCTTTCGATGTGTAAGCAATATGGAATTATTCCATGCAATTATCGGTAATAGCGCCCTCATTATCGAGTTTTTGAACTATTTTTTTCTTGGTGCCATAAAAATCCCGTACCACGCTAAATCTTTATCTGCAAACCGCATGTATCTCCGACCCATACTATTTTTCTTTATCGCGTTTTACTTTCGTACAGGACTTTTGAATCAGCCGGTACATCTGGTATTGCTAGGTGTCCCGCGTAAATTGGGGCTGCAAATGTTGTGGACACCGCTAACTTCGTGCAGTTTATTTCGCCATCTTTAACCGCAAATAATTCAGCCATTAGATAAGGCGAAGAAAATTACTCGAACATACTGGTGTCCAGAGCATCTGGTGCCCTGATTTACGCGGGACACCTAGCAACACTATATAGGTCTGAAAGACTATTTTTAATTCTATTCGTTCCACCTACAGGATAGTAATATATGTGTTACACACTTATACACTTATTGTTATTATACGCTAATTTCCTAAAGAAATATACCGTAAACTGATTTTTTTTGCAGATTGTGGTACGAAGGAATATAAAAAAAATTGGCCTCTCCTGGCAATGGAGCTATAAATAAAGAAGAGAAGTCATATACCGTAGAGTCTACCAATTGCAAGAGAATTAACTGCGGAGATTGCCACAAGATGGCGGCTGTTTTTTTTTTTTTTTGCATACGATCAACAGATTCTGATGATCAATTAAGCAAACTTCAACCAGTAAATTTCAAATAGAAAATTTCAGCATATGCTTAACGGCTTATTCCTGAAAAATATCTCTCAAATATGTGGTGAAATTTCCATTCGTTTTTACTGGTGGAAGTCAGCCCGGGTATTTTAATCTCTTTTACCGAAGCTGACAGGAGGATGTTTAGGTTGTCATAATATAGAAGAAACACTCGCCTGACTACAGTAAAATTTAACATACGAGTACAAAAGGAAAAAGAAATATCCATTCATAGCGATAATTATGACTAAAATTATGCATCAAGAAGAAGTTTAAATAAGAAGAAAATTCCTATTCATACTTACTGATTGAAGCTTGCGCCGACTGTAATGAGCCTATGCGAAACCGTTTTTTTTCGAAGATATATCATTTCCTGTTTATTCATAGTTCCATGGTCCTGGCCGGCAATCAAAGCGTTCACTAAATAGTTCAATTTAAATTTTACGATAACTGAAATCAATTAAAATGATCAATATGAACATATTTAATAGTGTCAATTCCGAGAGACGGCTGGCTGAAAGAAATAAAAAGACCCAATACATTTTTAAATTAGCTTACAAATATATTTTTTAAGATTTCAAAAGTTATAATAATTTACTTCAACCTTTTCAAGGGCAAGCAATTGCATTTCTGTAATGTTGAATTCACACCGGAATTTACGAAAAGTTTTGTTTCAAAATAAGGAAAAACAATTATTCATTTTTTTTTCGTACCGAAGTTATAAAAGTAAAAATTAATCAAAAATTTCTGATGCGAAAATATATTAAAAATAGGTGTGATATAATATATCCCGCCGTCCCTCAAGTGAATAAAATGTACTTGAGATACATTTCGTAGATTGAAACACAGTGGACATCTTCTCAAGATTAAACGACTGACCCAAATAACCGTAATCTACTGTATACATTAACTCCAGATTAGATTTCTTCTACTTATGCTTGTTACGGTGCAATAACACCACATTTTGCGTATAGTTTACATATATTTTTATTTAATCCTACAAATTTATGTGGAAAAAATTACAGGAAATTACTGGTGGAAATGTGACTTTGATTTAGCGAAGAAATAAACAGGAAGAATTCTTATCGAAAATGTTGCTGCTCAATTTCAAAGGACCGTGGAAACAAAGAAAAAATCCGCTTTTTCTGTTAACTTTTAGAACAACGTAAACTACCACACACTTAAATGTATCAGTTTGTCAGTTTGAGATCCATTTTTACTTTCTTCTATCTTCAATAGAAGAAAGTATTGTAATCGAATTTTTTTTCGACTTCCGGTTTTCGACGGATTTGCATGTTTTAGGGGTCAGAGATTCCAAAAAACATGTTTATAGAAAATGTCTGTCTGTCTGTGTGTCCGTCTGTCCGTCTGTCCGTCCGTCCGTCTGTCCGTCTGTCTGTCGCCATTGTACCATCAAAAAGTGTATGAAGTTATGTATAGAATTAAACCAAAATTTTATTATAAGTTTTTAGCTATGGCAAGCAGCTCCTCCCGGAATTTGGAAAACATTCGCCGGTAGGGGGCGCTGATATAACAATTTTTGTGCGATTTTGAATATTGTACCATCCAAAAGTGTATGGAGTTATGCATAGAATTGAACCAAATTTTTAGTTTAAGTTTTTGGATTTGACAAGCAGGTCCTCCCTGAATTTGGAAAAAATTCGCCTATAGGGGGCGCTGTAAATGCGTTTTTTGTGCGATTTTGAATATTGTACCATCGAAAAGTGTATGAAGTTATGCATAGAATTGAACCAAATTTTTATTTTAAGTTTTTGGCTATGGCAAGCAGGTCCTCCCTGAATTTGGAAAAAATTCGCCGGTAGGGGGCGTTGTAATAGCGATTTTTGTGCGATTTTGAATATTGTACCGTCCAAAAGTGTATGAAGTTATGCATAGAATTAAACCAAATTTTTATTTTAAGTTTTTGGCTATGGCAAGCAGGTCCTCCCTGAATTTGAAAAAAAATTCGCCGGTAGGGGGCGCTGTAATGGCGATTTTTGTGCGATTTACAATATTGCACCATCGAAAAGTGTATGAAGTTATGCATAGAATTGAACCAAAAAAAATTTTTAAGTTCTTGGCTATGGCAAGAAGGTCCTCCCTTAATTTGTAAAAACATCGCTCGTAGAGGGCGCTGTAATGGCGATTTTTGTACAATTTTTGTGCCATTTTGAATATTGTACCGCCGAAAAGTGTATGAAGTTATGCATAGAATTGAACCAAATTTTATGTGTTTATTTTTGGTCATGTCACGAAGGTCCTCCCTGAATTTTGAAAAATTCTGCCGGAAGGGGGCACTATAATTGCGATGTCTGTACCATTTTCATTATTGTACCATCGAAAAGTGTATGAAGTTATCCATATAATTGAACCAAATTTTTTGTGCATGTTTCTGGCTATGGCAAACAAGTCCTCCCTGAACTTGAAAAAATTCCGAAAGAAGGGGGCGCTATAATTCCGATCTCTGTGCCATTTTCATTATTGTACCATCAAACAGCGTATAAAATTATGCATACAATTGAACCAAAATGTTTGTGCTTGTTTTTGGCTTTGGCCAACAGGTTCTCCTTGAATTTGGAAATATTGCGCGGTAAAGGGTCTCCGTGCTAGCGATTTTTGTATAATTTTCTTGATTTTTCGTAGTTCTATTGTGCATCGGCGGCTCATGCAGCGGCGGGAACTCGCTTCCTGCTATGCCGGCTATTCGCAAACAGCTGATAACGACAGAATAAGGAAAAATTAATAATTTTAACAAATTTCATGATATAGATTAACTCGTTTTTAGTCCGTTTAATTGACTTGAGCAGAAATTTAAGATGAAAATCAAAGTTGTTATAGTATTGAACTAATAATATTGAAGTATTAACATGTGTAACTAGGTTTTGAAATATTAAGATGTATAAGATAGAAGAAAGTTTTGGGATTGGCACATCCAACTACTTTTTTCAGAATTTCAAATTCACACCACAAATTTAGAAAGAAGTATATTTATTTTAAGATTGCACGAAAGGTCTTTGGTTAAATAAAGCAAAAAATACTATTTTTGATTTATGGTATGAAGTCGGATTGCCTATTTAAAAATGGAGGCCAAATTGGCAAGTCTGTAAATCCATGAAAAAGACACGTTACGGACCAGTGTTGCCAGATGGGCTACTTTTTTAAAAATCAGATTCTTGATTGACACCAATTTTTTGAAATATTATAATGTGCCTTTTTTAATTACATATTTATTAAGGGAAAAAACAAAGTTAATTTTACCGTTTCAAATAAGTGGCGCCAATCAAGAAATATGGATTTAAGAATAGTAGCCCACTGGCAACACTTTTACGGACTACTTGATTTTACTAATACATGCTCTATCACAAACGGTTGAACAGAGCATTTACTTGCTCAAGGTATCACACTAAAAGAGGCACATTCTAAAATTGTATTTTTTATTTCTTTAAAAAAGTTCTATATGAATTTTCTGGTGTCTGTGTTATAGTATTTTCTTGTTTAATAGATGTCGGCTTTAAGCTCTTATCAAATCCAAACTATAATTTTTTAACTGACAATTTTTTTAAATTCATTTTTGTTCGCAAATGTACCGAATTGGAAGCTGCTTTTACCGATGAATAATTTAATCGGACTGTTTTTTTCCATATTTATGATAAAAGCGTAAGATTTTCAGAAAATGCTGTCAAAATTAGAATTTTGAACCGAACTTCCGGGCGCATCAAAGCTGGAAACAAAAATAATTCCAGCCTGAGAAAACAATTTGTTATAACAAAAAATTTAATTTATTTATTTTTTGAAAAAAAACTGTTCAGTTACAAATCATTTAAACAGTCATTCCTCCAACTATCTTGCTTTTTTTATTATTATTAGTATTATTATTATTATTAGTCTGAAAATGTGCCAAATATTTCACGTTATTGAGCGGTGAAATATTTTTTTGAGAATCGCGTTAACCCTACAATGCATGATTTTTCAATTCCTACTATTAGCTCACACTCTCCCTATATTTATTTATTTATTTATTTATATATTTATCTTGTTCAAATTTTCAATCGTTAATAAAATACTCATCATTCATCCTATCAAGTTGAAGTAAATTTTTTAAAGTTCTACTGGATGACAATTGATGTTAATACAGTTTTTTCAAATATTAATTAATTAAATTTTAATTAATTAATTTTAGTTTTGCATGGGAAACAAAATGGTGGCCATTGGTTATTAAAGTTCAATGAAATTATTTTCAATAAGGGGTTACCATAGGGGTGGGGACCCTGTTCTGTCGCCAAATACCGCCAAATTTGGCGGCCAAAATGACGCCAACTTGGCGATATCTTTAATATTTCGCCAAATTCCTATAGAGTTCCATTGTAAACCTACTTGCTTATAGAAAATCAACAAATTGAGATATTTTAATGCAACAAAAACTAATATTAGCTTAATGGGTTATATTACATTTTTTTATGGCCTAAGTAGGAGATTGACTTTAAAAACAAAATTTTTATGTTACTTATTATTCTCTACTCCTAAAAAAATGTGCAATTACCGGATATGTAACTGGAAAAATATTTATGAAATTCCCATGTTAACCTTTTTCGGCACAGAAAAATGTTGTTGTAAAATGATGAAATGCTTGACTGACACCGGAATTTACAAACGACTGTTTTAGAAATAAAAAAAATTGTTACTTTACACATTCATTACAAAAGCAAATTTTTTTTAAAATATTCTTGGTGTCGTTTGTAAGTTTGGAATTAAAATTAGGTGTCCCAGACTAGGACCACTGCGTCGAAAAGGGTTAAATGATGTCATCATTTTTGAAAACATTGTAACTTGCTAAAATTTTACATCGTAAAATATACAACATATAAACAAAAACTCAAAATATTCAAAATTCAAAAGGCTTTAGATAAGTGGTGGGACACCGCAATGTTTCGAAAGCGGTTTTTTAAGTCTGATATATTTTATGACATCTAATTCAATCGTGAGTTGTACCAAACATTTTTGCGTAAAATTTAAACATATCTCAAAATATAAAAACAATTAACTTCCGACGTCAGAAGTCAATGGTTATGTATATTTCAGAATAAAATAATTTACTATTCTCATTATATAAAAAATAATTTTTAATACACTGAGCAAACTTAAAACTTTTCTTCGATTTATACGTTGTAAGGGAAAATATAAATAAGTTAACGAATAATTTCTAAAGAAATATGAATGCAAACATTTCTGTATTTCTGGATCGTTTCAAATAACTTCACTGTAGTACAATCCAAATATTATCTATTAGGTTATTGCAAATGATTCCAGAACATTTGAATAAAATAAAAAGAAAATGAATATGATATGAAAGAAAGGAGAAATTACAAACGCGATTTTTACGTAATAATTTAAAAACAATTAAACATGTAAACTATGAAACCTTGAAACATGTAAACTATTAAAAGAAAAAAAGTTTGGAAACTTTTATAGATAACTTTTTAATTATGGATCAAAACTGGCGACGATTTTTAAATTCAACAAACATACTAAAATTTTCTTTGTGGTAGATATCTGTTAAAAATATCCTAATATAAGTGTACGACAGAAATTATTTTTCAGAAAGTGGTACGAATAGAATGAACAAATAATTTACCTCTGTGTAATGGTTATAGAATATTTATGACTTCCTCGTGTCAGATCATAGTTGGGGTTTACACAGCTAATTCCCCTTGAGTGACACATAATGGGTATTTTAAACATATATAGTGAATTCTTATTTACGACAGTAAAAATTAAATATGAAAATCCTTGAGATTTTGAATCTCAATTTCCGAAATCCCTCAATTATCCATTAAGTGGATTCTTCACGCACTTGAAAACAAACGCTTCGTAATGTTAATCCTATGGGCAGGTTATTTTCGAATTTCTCGTTTCAATTTGAATATTTTTAAAAGACTTTTTTTGTTGCATAGGATAGCTGCGATCAATCTTTAATATGACTTTTTTTTACTTTTTCGATTTTGGTTGCACATTTTTTTAAAGACACTTTCCCTTTCGAAACCGGTTTCGAAACTGCAATTACCCTTTTAACACGTTCGCTGCCAAAACTATAAAGAAAGAATTTTCAAATTTCTTCTTGAAATTCGTTTGCCACCACAAAGTCAGAAATAGCCCAGTAAATTTAGACCAAAAAGGGGGTCGCTAGCTAAGAAATTCATAATGAGCTAAAATTTTCAGGATTAGCTCCTGGATATGTATAGAATAGATTTTGAAAAGTCTCAAAAAATTCGATATCGGCTTCCATCCAAAATGGCGGATCAACTGTGGTCGCCAAATAATTGCGCCTTGTAGGATGTTTCTCAGCATATTTACGTCATAAGTGAATATTTTTCACTTCTAAGGAAACCAATGCAGTCAGCAAGTATGCTAATTTGAATACGAGCTTAGGTTTATAAAATAAAGAAATTATAAATGTACGGTAATACGATTTATTTAAACTGAAATTATTTAAAAAATAATAAGAATCGTTTTTTTTCCTTTGAAGTTTTCACCTACATTTTCACACACAAGCATTTTTTCAACAAAAAATGCAGATAAGAATAAGAATAAAAGGTAGTGAATCAAGGAATTTCCTACGCATGCGCTCCATACAGACATGGGAGGGGGTTGGAGAGGAATGTGAGTTCGCTGACGCCGGCTACTGCTAATAAGAATAAAAGGTAGTGAATAAAGAAATTTCCCCCATTGTGGAAAATGTGCCCATTTATATATTCAGCAAATGGAAGAATTGATGGAGAAAATGGAAAGCTATGAATTTAAAAAAATTGTTGATGGTTATTTTACTATTTGCAGAAAAGACAGGGCATGGAGTGGAGTTGCACCAGACATGATAATAAAGCAGAGTCTCATGAAATCCATAAAAGTAGCAGGATGCTTAACACATGGCCGAGGAATGGAAGATTATACTTTGTCCAGATGGATTGCTTCTTGCCCAATGAACATGAAAGTATCGGAAGTATTAGAAGATTTTTGTGAAAAAACTTATGTATGCTCAGAACAACACGTTGAATTTCGGCCTTCCAGACGATCAAGGGATGATTCTGATTTGAATAAGCTATCCGAATGGCTACTGCGTCACAATCCTTCCGATAATCAATGTCCTAAACATTTGTTGATGAATATAGCTAGTGGATTTGTTGCTGATGATAAAACAAACTGTGACAATGCAAAGAAAGTTGGTGAAAATTTATTGTCTTCAATCATAGGATGTTCATTTGGGGAAATTAAACTTCAACGGAAAAAGAGAGTTATACTAATATCGGCAACAAATAACACATTGATAATAAGGAATTCAACTGTGATATTGAATCCTCTACAGTTGTTTACCAGGATTGCTGCTGTACTCAAGTCAAATGAAAATCTACCTCAAATACGAATTGGCTCCTCAACCTCCCTCCCTCTTTGATGAAGTTTCAATGAGGAAGAATGTTAAATCAACTTTAGCTGCTATCATTGAAACAACTGAGCCCTGTGTTGAACCTCCACCAACTTGCTCGTTTATTGTAGATGGAGGATTTCTTTTGCATGCATTGGTTTGGAATGAGTCCGACACCTACAGAGATATATGCCTCAAATATGTTAGATTTGTCCAGAAACACTTCTCTTCATGTGAAGCAGTTGTTTTTGATAGATACACTTGTACCTTATCAACTAAAAATGTGGAGAGGCAAAGAAGGTTGATGTCGAAAATGTCTGCAACTATTGCTTTTAACGAAAAAATGGTGGCCACAGCCAAACAAGCTGTTTTTTTTTACGGAACTCCGAGAACAAGGCTAGGCTTATTCGAATGGTCATGGGCTACTTCCAGGCCGAAGGAATGACCTACAGGCGGATGATGATGCTGATGCTCTAATCTGTACAATAGCAATTAATTCAAGTGAGACCAATTCTAGATTAGTCACAGTAGTTTGAACTGACACAGATCTGCTGACCATTCTCATCGCACGAGGTAACCCAGGAAAACCACTCTTCTTTCTACGACCTCGCGAACAAAAATGCTATAACATATTTAAAATTCAAAAATCACTTGGCCCAATGAAGGATTCCATTCTCTTCCTACATGCAGCAACTGGATGTGATACCACATTAGCAATTTTTAGGAAGGGGATATCCCCAGGTGTTAAATTGATAAAGAAAAACCATGAGCTGCTTTTTTTGACTTCCTTATTCAACAGTCCTCATCTTAAACCCCAAAAGATAATTGAAATTGGAGAGATATTCATGAAAAACCTTTTTGGGGGAGAGAAAGTTGACTCCTTAGATGAGCTGCAATATATCTGTTACAATAAAGAGGTAACCAAAAATCTGTCATCAAAATTTAACCTGGCTTCAACACTTCCCGCAGCCCGAAGATCTTCTGCAGCTTATCTCTTGTGGTTGCAAAATAACTGCTGTGAGGGACTGTGATGAAAGATGTCAGTGCAAGAAGGCAGCTCTCCATTCTTCTAGGTTTTGTACCACTTGCTTAGGAGAAACATGCACAAATTCAGTTCGTCGTATTAACGTATTTGAAGACTACGATAACGGTTACGACGTTGAATGAGTGGCATTCTGGTAATTTTGTTTTAAGTTTATTTACCACAAGATTATTAGCTTATTTATTACAAGCATTACTATAATGTTTTATTGTACTTTTACTTTGGATTTAAATTTTTGTGCCTTGCAATAAATAATTTAAACTTGCTCTAACTTTCTTTCTTTTTTTTCCATCGCAGTCCTCTGACAAACATTTCTATATAGATAAATGGAATATCTGTTATTTTTTAAAACAAAATTTTAAAAATAATCCTCACAAACAGGATTACAAATATACAGATGACTTGTCAATAGTTTCTTAAGTACGAGGCAAAACAGGCTAAGCAAAATGAAATTCTATTAATTTGACGACAAATAAATGAATGTACAACTCATTCATAGCTTTTAATTTGATAAAAACTAGATACAGGGCTCAACTAATCGACTGAGGCCTGGGAAGGCATCTCTTTGCGGGACCCTTAAGGTTCTTTTACAAGACCATTAAAAAACCTCAACAGAGAGTTTTTTTAAACAATTTTATTGTTTTTTTTTATTTTTGAGGCATTTTCTGGCACAGGGGCTCGAGGCACATGCCCAGTGTGCCCCTACTTTAGTCAGGCCCTATGTATACATTAAAACAGGATATACGTAGAGGTCACATAATTTTTCAGAAGTAAAAAAATATTGATATATGACTTAGAAATGGAAAAAAAAACATTGGACGATGCAAAAAGTGCTTATCGGCCATCTTTGATCGGCCATTTTGAATAGAAGCACGCGTGAGAACTTCTGAGACTTTTAAGGTGTTTTTTTACTTGTCATAAAGAGCTAATTCTGAAATTTTCAGCTCATTATGAATTACTTAGGTATCAAACCCTAAGTTTACTGGGCTAAAAAGTAAATTTCGCTATACTAATACAGAGAAATTTCTTCCAATAAATAAGGCATTTTTTTAATTCTAAAATAATGTTGACAAAGTAATTAATAAATTAAAGCCACGAATATCAAAGCTACGAGTATACTCGTAGTTGGCAGACAACGTGATTAAAAAAAAAAATCTGCAACCCAAATCGAAAAAGTAAAAAAGACTACTAAAAATTTAGCTCAGTTATCCTATACAAAAAAAAATCTTTAAAAATATTCAACTGGAACCGAAAAATTTGAAAATAACCTGCCCATAGTGCGTGAAAAATCCCCTTAATTGTGTTGAATTGTGTTGAATGAGTCCCCTTAATTGAATGTTGTAGTTAGTTTATAGTTCCAACTTTTATAAACTTAAAGTATGTTAAAGGTGGGAATTTTATTATAAAGTCCCACCAGTAAAGTAATATAAAACACACAATATGAAAAATACAAAAAATGTAATGAATTTTAAAAGATTTTTTTATAATAATTTCTTATTTCAGAAAATAGCTATGCAGATTTGTAGTTAAAATTTGTAATTTGATAGGCAAATGCTGCAATATGCGTTTCTATATTATCAATTTTTGCCAGCAGTATTAACCAAAGCGATATAAGTAAGCGTCCTATCTTAAATGGGAGAAATAACCGCAAGATTAAAAGCGAGGTCACATCAATCAAGGTCATGCGCCACGTAGCGGATGGAGTGTGAACTACAGGTACTAGTGTGAACTACCTAACTATTTTCTTACTCACACCACTAAAATTGTAAAGTTTTTCTCAACTTGATTAATAACTGAAGTTCCTTTAATGTGGTGAAGAAAACTTCGTGGTGTCAAGTGCTTTTGGATGCCCCTCTCGCTACGCCATTATTTTGCAATAAATGTGGCAAACAAAATTCAATTCCATGAGTGACTAAAGATTTAGCAAATACGCGCTACACTAGGAGCCCGCGTATGTGAATTATCACTCCGTCCACAATGTGGCGCAACTGTGTTAATTTACGCCTATTTCCAGCATTAAGTTTGTTCGCTTACTTATAACGCTTTGGTATTAAAACCCTTAAATGCATTGGGTAGAATGCGTTCCAGAAATTTCATAATTCAGAGAATCGGAATTCATACCAGAAAATATAAATGGTAAATTTCGGTTTATTTAATAACGAAATGGCTGTTATTAAATGGAGTGAAATTTTCTTTTTTATTTTTCTGGTGGAAATACGGAATATGTGAATAAAAAATCCAATAAATAGGTAACAATTATTGTATCAAAAACGATACCTATGCATTTAAGGGTTAAAATAAATTGAAATGTATTATATATACATTTAAGTAAATATTTCTGTATCCTATCTGGGCTTTTCTTTATAGAATATAAGTAATTTTTTAACATTCTTCAATTTTAAAAATATTAAATTTAATGCAGATTTTTTTTTAACTATCAAATCAATACCAATCTACCACAAACTGATTTTTTGCGGATAGTGGGAGATAAAATATATCAAAAATTGTATAGGAGGAGACGTATACAGTAGAATCCACCAGTTGCGAGTAAAGTAACTAACAGGGTTCGCGCGAGTACCGTTATTTTCAAGGCCAAATATTAGTATTTTTTTTTTTTTATAGAAAAATAAATCTAGTTAAAAACGCGCGAAATTTTGCCTGTTTGAGGATATATTTTCTGTAAGAAAATACTGGTACCAAAGAATTTTTTAGTCTGAAAGTTCAATGACCCGTACGAACCATGACTGAGGTGTGAGTAACTGAAGAACCCGAGATGGCAACTGATTTTTTTTTTTTTTTTTTAATGTAGGATCAACGTATTCTGATGACCACCAAAGCAAACTTTCACCAGTAAATTTTCAATATAAAATTTCAGCTCTTCTTAGCGACTTATTCCTGCAAGGTTTCTCTCACAAATATTGTAAAAATTTCTATTCGTTTTTACTGGTGGGAGTCAGCCTGGGTATTTTATTCTTGTTCACCGACGAGGTTGTTTAGGATGTCACAATATAGCGAAACGCAGGGCCTGACTACAGCAAAAGTAAACTTCCACCAGAAAAAATAAATATCCGTTTTTGATTATAATTTGGGCTAAAATTCTGCATTAATAAGGAGTTTAAATAAGAAGGAAATTTGCATTCATATTTACTCGTGGAAGCTTGCTCCGGCAGTAATGAACATTGCAAAACCGGTTGCAGTTGAATCTTCAACATTTTGAGGATATATCATTTCCTCTTTATTAATAGATCTATGGTCTTGGCAGATAATCAAACATTCACTAAATAGTTGCAAGTTAAATTTTATGTTAATTGAAATCAATTAAAATAAATAACATGAACATATTTAATAGTATCAATTCCGAGAGACGGCTGTCTGAAAGAAATAAAAACACCAAATACATTTTTTATATTAGCTTACAAATATTTTTTTTAAGATTTCAAAAGTTACAATAGTTTACTTTAATCTCTTAATTCTCCCTCCCGTGATATTCACGGGCTGTGTCTTTTATTCAGATTGTTTGATTCCCAAGAGTTTTATAAAACAGTGTAATTGGCTTTATTATGGTATGCTTTTACCTGTCCTTTAATAAGGTGAATATTCCTTTTTCAAAAACGTGGTGCCAATAAGCAATTTCAATTTTTAAACCGTAATTTAATGCGTCAGTTAAGGGGTTAAAACGTACATGAGATACATACACTTCGTAGATTGAAACACAGTTGACATCTTTTAAAGATTAAACGACTGACCCAAATAAATGGCGTCTCAAATAAACGGAATCTACTGTATGCATTAACTCCAGATTAGATTTAGTCTACCTAAGCTTGTTACGGTGCAATAACATCACATTTTGCGTATAGTTTACATATTTTTATTTACTCCTACAAACTTATGTGGAAAAAAATTACAGGAAATTACTGGTGGAAAAGTGACTTTGATTTAACGAAGAAATAAAAATGAAGAATTCTTTTCGAAAATGTTGATGCTCAACTCCAGGGACCGCGCAAACAAAGAAAACAATGCTCTATTTTTTATTAACTTTTAGGTCTAGTATTAACAACGTAAACTGTCACACACTAAATGGTTTGCCAGATTGGAATCCATTTTTGTTTCAGAATTTCAAATTCACACCACAAATTTAGAAAGAAGAATATTTACTTTAAGAATTTACGAAAGGTCTCGCGTTAAATAAAGTAAAAAATAGTATTTTTAATTTCCGGTATGAATTCATATTCCCTATTCAACACTAGAATGCACGGATGGAGTCGATTCCAATCCGACCATATGATTAAAAGTCAATTACAACCAGAAATTCTTTCACAAAATAAGTTAAATTTTAAAAATGCAGATTAACGCCAAATAATTTTAAATAAAAATTCTTTTGTAAAATATTTTATATGGAACTTGAGAAAAATTTCCGTGCGTTCTAGTGTTAAAAATGGAGGCCAAACTGGCAAGCCTGTATGAAAAAGATACACGTTACAGACTACTTGATTTTACTAACACATGCTCTGTCACAAACAAATGAACAGAGCAATTTAACTGATCAGCATATCACAGTGGAAAGGTTCACTCTGGAACAATGGAACAATCAAGCAGGTGTGTGGATTCCCTAGTTGCATGGCAACTTTACATCCAGGCTAAGAGTATATTGTGTTACAATGCAATGGGAGCCTTGGAAAAAAGAGCGTTTAAACGCGGCTAGTAGCCACGAAAAAATGGAGAGTAAAAGCTAAAGAGATAGACAATTTTTAAGAAAAAATTGTTAGTAGAACTAGTAGGGAAAAAAAAAAAGTTCCATATGATCCACATAAATGTCCAGGACAGGCGATAAAGCTACCAAAGGAAGCCCCATAAAAAAAAGACTCAATTCAGAGACCATACATTTCATATAGCTTGTTAAGTAAAAAAGTTTAACACAGTGAATAAAAGAAACAAAACTAAATATTTACATATTTACAAGAGAATTTAAATTACTTTAAGTAAAAAAGAATAATAATGTAAGAAAAAGCTACAGTGAGGAGAGTTCAAACCAAAAAAACAGTTAAATGCAAAAACCGAGGGGATCAAACGACAGCAAGAGGACGGCGTCCACCCAGTCTAGTAATTTGAGGAGAAAAAAAAACATGAAAATGAAAAAAGTAAGAGTAATATCATGAGAAGAACATAAAATACAAGAAAAAAAGTTTTTTTTTTTTTTTTTTTTTTAAACAAACAACACAGACAAAAAGAAGGAAAAAAGTTTAGCAAATGAAGAGCTTAATCTTCGTTAATGTTGATCTGACTAGCAAGTTTATCAAATTCAGTTAGTATAACCATCAATTTTTGCATCGGATTATCGAGGTTCTTAGTCTGAGTTGAGATGTTCTTTATACATTTTGGGAATTTAGTGATTTGAAAGATTTGTTTGACTTCGTTGAAAGTATTAAGAATGTCTTTAATATCATTGGTGTAATTAGTAGGAGCATTAGAATTTTGAATAGTAGGGGAGGAATGGGTGTTTGCGGTAGTACTATCATTGTTATCAGAGTTTAATTCTACATTACTTGTAGAGGGTTCAAAGTCTTTAGTATTTTTGGTATAATTATAATTCTTAAATATATCCGCTAAGATTTGGGTTTCTTGGGATAGATTGCTGACGCTATTACTTGTTTTTCGGTTCTGTTTATTTTCGAGTCTATAAGGATTTTTTGGACAACCACGGAAATTCGCTGGGTGCCCCAGTCCACAATTGGCACAAGTGGGTTTAATACGCCCCTTGTGGTGACAATCTGTACTTAAATGTTGATCTCCGCATTTTACACATTTAGCATCGAAGCCACACACTTCTGATGCGTGACCATAACGCTGACATTTGTAACACTGTTTTACACGATTTTTGCTAGTAAAAGCTTCAATCTTAACAGAAATATAATGTATATTGTTAATTTGGTAAATTTCTTCAAAGTTCTTACGAGGGATAACATTTACCATGTATATTGGCATTGGTTGGCCAGTTTTACGATTTTTAAGCATGGCAGCCCTAGTGACTGCGAAACCATGCTCCCTGAGACTATCTTCAATAATTTTAGTATCGGTGTAACAGGGGAGGCCCCTAATGCATATTTTTTTGGGTCGAAGTTCTTTAGGATCAAGAGTTGTATATTTCTTTTTGTTTTGGTCTAGCCACTGATGTTCACTCTGATGTTGTATTTTTCATATCTTTTAAAAAGTACTATGTGAATTATCTGGTGTAATTGTTATAATATTTTCTTTTTTAACAGATTTTGGCTTTATGCTCTTTTCAAATCCAAACTGTCTATAATCTGACATTTTATAAAATTCATTTTTGTTCGCATATGTACCGAAATGCTAGATGGTTTTATTGATGAATAATTTAATCGGACTGTTTTTTTTTCCATTTTTATGATAAAAACATAAGATTTTCTGAAAATACTCCCAAATTTACAGTTTTAAACCGAATTTCCGGACGCATCAGAGCAGGAAAGAAAAACCGTTACAGCCTGAGAAAACAATCTGTTAAAACTTAAAATTTAATTCCTTTATCTTTTGAAAAAAGCTGTTGAGTTAAAAATAACTTATCTTCAATAGTCATTCCTCCAAGTACCCTGCTTTTATTGAAAAAAAAAAAAAAAATCAGAAAATGTGCCAAAAATTTTACGTTGTTCAGCGGGGGGAAATATTTTTTTGAGAATTGAGTTAAGACTACAATGCATGCTTTTTATTCTCTACACCTAAAAATATGTAACCTGAAAAATATTTATGAAATTCCCATGTTACCCTTTCCGGAAAAGAACAATTTTGTTGTTAAATGATGAAATGCTTGACTGACACCGGAATTTACAAACGACTGCATTAGAAATTAAAAGTGTGTTACTTTAAACATTCATTATAAAAGCAAAATTTTATTAAAATATTCTTGGTGTCGTTTGTAAGTTTGGAATTAAAATTAGGTGTCCCAGACTAGGACCACTGCGTCGGAAAGTGTTAAATGATGTCATCATATTTGAAAAATTTGTAACTTGCTGAAATTTTACATCGTAAAATATACAACATATAAGGAAAAACTCAAAATATTCATAATTCAAAAGTCTTGAGGTAAGTGGTGGGATACCGTCATGTTTCGAAACCGGTTTTCTAAGTTTGCTATATTTTATGACGTCTAATTTAATCATGATTTGTACCAAAATTTGAATATAGTGCCAGTAAATAAACTTCATGAATAATTACGTGTAAAAAGATATAACATTTTTGCGTAAAATTTAAACATCTCTCAAAATATAAAAACAATTAACTTTCGCTATCAGAAGTCAATGGTTACGTCTATTTCAGAATAAAATAATTTACTATTATTATAAAAAAAATAATAATTTTTAATACACAGAGCAAACTTAAACCTTTTGTTCGATTTATGCGTTGTAAGGGAAAATATAAATAAGTTAACGAATAATTTCGAAAGAAATATTAATGCAAACATTTCTGTATTTCTGGATCATTTCAAATAACTTCATTGTGATACAATTATATCGTTTTTATATCGTGTTTTCATTTGATTTAAGCGTACAACACTTCGACTGTTTTTTTTAATGTTTGTTTTAAGTTGTATGTTAAATTTTAAAATTGATTTTTCTGAACAAACATCCTTCAAATTCTGGACAAAGCCGGTCACTTTAGTTTGTAACAGATAAATGGCTTTTCTATCTGTATATCTAATGCTAATATTATAAAGCGTTATAATATTATAAAGTGTACAATATTATTAATGTTTGTACGTTTGTTAGGTGTTATCTCTGAAACTACATAGCCAACTTTAAAAAATGTTGGTGGCCATTTCTGCTGCGAAAAAAAGACTGTATTTTATGTCAGTGCAACAACGTACATCGCTGCAGGAGCAAAAAAGTTCTATAATTGCGATTTCTGTGATATTGATTGGGTTAGAAACTTTAAACTTGGTGTGGCGGTTACTTTTAAGATGTAAATACTTGCTATGAACTCTATCTAAAAGGTTCGAAAATTCAATTTGACAGATAAACATAAAAATTTCTAGAAAGGTTCTAAATTATGATTTATTTGGAATACTGAAATTTCTGGGATATTGTTGGGGTTAGAAACTAGAACTTTAGCATAGCTGTAATTTATAAGATGTAAATGCTCGTTGTAGAACGAATTCTAAAAAATCGAAAGACTAAACAAAGCTGGAAAAGATCTAAAGATGATCTAAGTATGGAACTGTTAGTAATATAAACATGAAAATTGACATGACTCTATTTATCATGACGTAAATTCTCGCAATAGAACAATTTCTAAAAATGTCGCCATATAAAATACTGCAGAAACAAAAAACTTTCGAAAATTTTCTATTTCTGTGTTACTGCTGAGCCCAAAATCTTGACATTTTGCTTCGGGTTAATTTTAAAATATAAAATTGTCTCTATGAATGGTTTATAAAATATTTAAAATTTAAAAAGATGAAATGAACGGAAAGCGATCTCAATTACCATTAATTTGGAATTATTAGGTAGAGTAACTATAAATATTTCATAAAGCTGCATTTCCTCCGCAAAACATGCAATTTAAATGCAACAAAACTGACAGATACCCACCTAGCATTAAATAAATTGTGTAAATATTGAATAAAAACCTGTATGAAACAGTGAGTAGGTTGCTCGAAAGTACATGTTAAAGTGTTCCTTCTCTAGGCTTTTCTCTCTCTCGCCAAGGTCACTAACAGAGTGAAGTGCCGTTTTAAATATGATATGAGTTTTTTTTTTTCTAATTCATTTTCTAGACATTTAATCATAAGGTCATATTCTCAATTGCATTAGTAGATTTTTTATATATTAACTTATTCTGGTGAAATTTCATAATCGGGTTCATATTGGCATATTTTAGCTTGCATGATTTGCTGAAAAAATATGTATGGGTTTGTAAATTACTCCAAAAGACACTTTGACAGCTCAAAGGTTATGCAGACGATATATTCAGATCTTGTGTCATACTTTATGTTGCAATCATTGCCGATTTTTTTATTTAATACATGCTAAATACAGCTCAACTTGTGCAGAATATGTTTGAAAACAAAACAATACAACGTATGTAGTGGCCAGCATACACTCATCATTTAAATCCGATCGAGCAAATCTAAAACACACTCTAACGGCGTATTGCATGCCACTGCTGATGTGTTCGGTACTTTGATACTATATCAGATTTTCAAGAGAGAATTCCTTATCTCTTATCGACAATCTCATTGCCTCCATGTAAAACAGATATTGTACAATATTAACTATTCCGGGGGTGCACACACCGTATAAAGTATAGTTCATTCTTTTTAAACATCATATATTTATCATTTAAAGTTACTGAAATTGGTGCGGAGCGTCTGATTATGCTCTTGATATACTTTTATACAGTTAAAATTACGAAATAAGATAAATAGTGTTTTATTTTCTATTTTACTTTTAATGTATTGCGTACTTTTAATATTATATCCATGCATGGCTATCTTGCATTGTTTAATTTCTCATTTTTTTAAACAGTGTATACGGATTTATATGTAAGATTTTGTAATTCTACAATTCGTTTATTTTCATCATTTCAATTTATCGCAGTATATGGACAATTAAAGATAATATCTCATTTTCTTTGCTTCCACATGTTATTATTAAATCTATGTTCTCAGCAATATCGATCAGACCCTCTGAGGGAAGTCCTAGTTTAATTAAGTGATAGTGAGTTTCTATATATCCAAATTTAACACTTTGGTTACGGAGCCTGCAGATAAAGATCTATTGTTGCCAGGTGTCCGCGTAATTTGAAGCTCCAAATGTTATGGACACCACTAATTTCGTACAGATTATTTCTCCATCTTTATCTGCAGATAATTCAGCCATTAGATATGGCCGTAGAAAATTACTTGAAGATGCTGGTGTACAGAGCATTTGGAGCCCATATTTACGTTGAACACCTGGTAACACTATTTACTTATCAGCGATTATTTATATTTCTATTCGTTCCATCTATTTGAAAATAATATGTGTCATACACTTATACCCTTATTATTATTATTATACAATTATTTCCTTGTGAAATCTACCGCAAAGTGATTTTTTTTTTCAGATTGTGGTACGATGGAATATAACAAAAATTTGTTTGTTCTGGCAATAGAATTATAAATAACGAGTAGGAAACATATACAGTAAAATCTACCAATTGAGAGTGAAGTAACAGATGAGGTTGTCACAAGATGGCGGCTGTTTTTTTTTTTTTGCGTAGGATCAACAGTTTCTGATGACCACCGAAGCCATCTTCCACCATTAAATTTTGAACAGAAAATTTCAGCTTATGCTTAATGGCTTTTTCCTGAAAAATTTCTCTCACAAATATGCTAAAAAAAATTTTTAGTTTTTACTGGCGGGAGTCAGCCCGGGTATTTTAATCTCTTTCACCGACGCTGGCAGGAGTTTGTTTAGGTTATCACAATATGGCAAAACTCAGGCCCTGACTGCAGCAGACGTAATCTTACATCACTAAAAATAAACATCTGGTTTTGGACATAATTATGACTGAAATTCTTAATTAATAAGGAGTTTAAATAAGAAGAAAATTTCTATTCATGAAATTGTGGAAGTTTGCCCTGGCTGTAAAGAGCCATTGCAAAACCGGTTACAGTTGAATTTTTACTATTTTGAGGATATATCATTTCCTCTTTATTCATTGTTCCATGCTCCTGGCCGGAAAACAAAGAATTCACTAAATAGTTGCAGGTTAAATTATACGTCAATTGAAATTAACTAAAATTATTGACATTATCATTTGAGTTTACATTACAATACACATAAATTACATACAGTCAGTCGGACCTCTATTTAACGAATCGCTAAATCCCTCCAAAAAACTTCCTTATATGGAAAATTCGTTAAATAGAGTCACCTTTTAGAACACTTTTAACTACATAAAACATGTCCATAAACACTAAATGTAATTGAAAAAAGTAATTAATCACACTTTTTTTTATAAATTATATCTATTTGTTTTATTTATTTTACCCATAAAAAAGAAATCTGCAACGGAAATAAGAATGAAAAAAACATTGTCTGAAAATACATTGTATTTTCACTTAAAAAAATGATCTTACATTAAAATCACGATTTTTTATTATGGTGGATAAGCTGTTTGGATGAATATAAAATTTTAAAGCAATGTTCTTTTTTTTCACGCCTTTATCCACCTCACCATGAGTTTTTTTTTTCTTTGATGCTCAAGCACTTTCGCTTTGACATTATCGACATACAAGAACCGAAATTACCAATACGGCTGATCATGATCAACAATCTAGATAACGGGAGACTCTAGACTCGGAACAGCTCCATTGGGGGTTAAAAGAGGATATTGAAAGTTTGTACTTCTTGGATGAAAAGCAAAGAATGACAGCGATTTTACTGTTCTCTGTGAGTTAAGTTCCTGATAAGACCTGATCTTGGTCACTGATCATCATAAAATGTGTTAAAAGAAAGAATAAGTTTGAAGTGTCCAGTAACATTTTGCGAAATAGGAAGAAAACAATTTACATCCCAAGAAAAAGTTCGTTAAATAGAGAATGCACTTCGCTATTTGGGTTATTGCACGAAGAAAATTGCAAAATGTTCTTCCTTCCAAGTAAAAGTTCTCAAAATAGAGAAATTCGCAAAATAGAGGTTCGTTAAATAGAGGTCCGACTGTATTTAATTTTCATAACAATATGAACATATTGAATAGTGCGAATTTCGAGAGACAAGCAGCCTGATCATAAAAAAAAACACATTTTTGGTTGCGTTTGAAAGTATATAAATACGTGGCACCTATAGTCGTCGTTCGGTCCGTCTGTCTGTCTGTCCGTTCGCATATAATAGTGCAAAATCTACCCAACCGAATAGTCGGAAATTTTGCATATGTAATTGTTGTAAATTTTGTGCGGTCATTTCAGATTTTATGAAAATCTGATGTATAGTTTAATGAAAGGGACTGACAAAATTTTTTCAGTTACATTACGGCCAATGGGAAAAATATTTTAAATGCAATTGAATGGTGTTACAACCTTTCGAACAGAATGAAATCGATATGCACGTATGACGCACACTAAAATATACATTCAGTACAAGATGCGGTGCAAAAGATATTTATAAAACTAGTTATAGTACAAACGTATCTCATTTCCAAGCTTAACAGGCAATATCCAACTTGTTAAATTAGTGTAGAGACATATTTTATAAGATTTCACAAACTGCTATTGCTATCTAGTGACGGCCAAGGGGAGAATTTACTGTTCTTTCCTTAAAGTACCATTGCAAATGCATTCAATAAGTGTGTTTTAATTGCGAAAGAAAACAGTGGTATTTTAAAGTACTGTCGGGCATAAAGTGTTAAAACGTACTTCAGATAAATACACTAGATTGTAACACAGTTGACATTTTGTCACGATTAAACGGCATATCAAATAACCGGAATCTACTGTATACATTAATTCCAGATTAGAACTTTTGTACCTACGCTTATTAGGGCCACATTTACCACGACATTTTGCGTATAGTTTGCCTATCTTTATTTATTCTTACAAACTTCCTATAAAACTTATCAGGAAAAATAATTTCTTTATGCAAAGAAAGAAAACAGTTGGTTTTTTGTGGTAACTTTTAGCTCTAGTATTAGCAGCGTAAAACAGGGCTCCCAAATGGTCCGCCAACTGAATACCAATAAATTTCAACAGAAAATTTTATGGTAGGTTTGCACTAGAATTAACTTTCAAAGGTGATTCCGGGACGGTTTGTAAGAAAAATCTAAAAAGAAAATTTTTCTAAAAAAATATTGGTATTCAGTTGACGGACCATTTGGGAGCCCTGTAAAACTACCGCACACTAAACGCATCCTAAACACACATTTCCCACCAAGGTTGCCAGTTTTCCTCAACTTTTATTTAAAAAAAATCGAATTCATACCAGAAAATGCAAAATATATTTTCAGATTTATTTAATGTCAGAGTTATTTTATTACTTAATCCCTTGAGGGGCACCGGTATATATTACATACCACCTAGCATTATGAAGTTTTACACGAGAAAAATTTTATTAAATTTTACTTTTCTAATTTTGGTGGGAAAAAGCCATAAAGCTGTCTTTACTTATTTTGAAATAGAATTTTTCAAAGATTCCGGTGGAAATTCAGCATTTCACAAACGTAATTCATTGCCCTTCCACCGCCCCCTGAATACTAGGCCTGAGCGCTGACACAAAAATGGCGTCTGCCGAAGGCGGATTTTTTTCAACGTGTGTACGGTCCCTTAAATATTCCTACCAATAATTTTTTTAAGTTTTTTCCCCCTTCATTTTTCTGGGAATAAACAAGGTAGAGAAATCTTTTATAAAATACTGGTGTCAAAATTTAAGGGACCGTATCTACACTAAAAAAAATCCGCCTTCGGCAGCCGCCATTTTTGTGTCATTTTTGTGTGAGCGCTCAGGCCTAGTATTCAGGGGGCGGTGGCCCTTCAAAGGTTTAAAGTAAAAACTCTTCTTCCAAAAGTACCGGTCAGAAGTCGAATTTACGTGGTAAAAATGGATGCCAAACCGGCAACACTTTTACCCACTACTTGATTTAACTTACGTAGGCTCAATCAGAAACAGATGAGCATTTACTTGATTGATTGCAAATGCAGAAAGACAACGCTCACATTTGGAATTTTTTATATCTTTAAAAAAGTACTATATGAATTTTCTGGGATCAGTTTTGTAATATTTTCTTGTTTAAAAAATGTCGGCTTTATGCTGTTCTCAAATCGAAATTGGTTATTTGCTGACATTTTTTTTTATTCATATTTGTTCTAAAATGCACCAAATTGGCAGATGCTTGCATCAAAGAACAATTTAATCGGACTGTTTTTTTTTTTTCATTTTTTGATAAAGCAGCATAAGATTTTTTAAAAAATAGTCAAAATTGGAGTTTTCAATCGAATTTTCAGACGCGTAAGGGCAGGAAAAGAAAAAATTCCAGCCTGAAACAACAATAACATATAACTTAAAATTTAATTCCTTTATCGGGGTGGAAACAGTTCGATTATAAGTCACTTCAATGAACATTCCTCCAAGTATCTTGCTTCTATTTAATAAAAAATTAGTCAGGAATTTGCAAAAAGTTTAACGTTGTCAAATGTAGATTCTTTTTTTTTTTTTTTTTTTTTTTTTTTCGGAATCGCGTTAACGCTACAATGCTTGATTTTTATTCCTCTATACCTAAAAAAATCTGCTATACTGCATATGTAAAATTCCCGTGTTAAATGTTGTCATCATTTTTGAAAACTTTACAGCATATAAACAAAAACGCTAAATATTCAAAAGTCTTCTGATAGCGGTCGGATCCCGTAATGTTTCGAAATTGGTTTCTTAAGTCTGATATACTTTGTGACCTGTTGTTTAATCATGACTTATATCTAAAGTTAAATATGGTGTCAGTAAATTAACTTCAAGGATATTTACATGTAAAAAGATAAAATATTTTGGCGTAAAATTAAAACATCACGCAAAATATAAAAACAATTAACTTCCGTCGTCAGTGTTCAATGTTGACTAAAAGAACACCACTGCAGCTGCAAGGCAATTTGCACAAGCCTTCTGCCAATGGATAAATAAATTAATATCATTTTTTGAAATATGACTGTGAGCAGCTGGCATGTGTTTGTAATGATGTAAATATAGACAATGGTGTTTCTGTATATTGCAATGAAAGAAATGTACTGATGAGATGAAATGTTATGCATGTGGAACACGGATAAAGGTTGCTATGTTTACCAGTTTTGGCTATTAGTGTGAAACATACTTGTCTCACATATCTGAAGCTTGGAATTTCAATTCATAGTAACGGCTTTTGAAAAGCATATCAGCGCATGTTTCAAATGCAAGAGCAGAGATTTCGTTGTGCGCCAAATGATGCAATTTTGTTATAACTTCCCTTGTAGTCAATTCATGTCCACCACATAGGTGAGTTTTGGAATCGTTTGACTATAAGTTTGTAGTCATGCAACGTTTCAACATGAAGAGACTGTATGTTATTCCTTGTACATCCAGGCAGAGGTGTAAAAATCTAGGCGCCAGCGGGCTAATGTCACCACAAAATTTTATTCGTTATTTTTCGTCTAATATTCCATCTAAATTTTTTGCAAGAATGCTAATAAAACTTAAGTGAAGAAATCTAATAAAATTTAGTGGTGAGAGACTTCCCACTGGCTCCTTGATTTTTAAAGCCCCGCATCCAGGTATAATCATGACTCCGATGTTTTCCCTCAATTTTTGCTGAATTTCGGGATCTACATTGCCTGCCCACTAGTCGACGACGAGGATGCTCTTCTCCTCAGGTGTAGACTATTTTAAAGTTTCGAAATACAATTCAGTCAGCTGTTTTGATGTATTCCCTGGAATGGAACTGTTTAGTAGGACTTTGGACAATGCTGCTGATGTAGACGTTTTTCCACTAAGGGCCCAAAATTGCATTGAAGTTCCTACGATATTACTTTCGGACATGTAATAGTTCCATTGGATTTTCTTTTTCTCGCTACAAGACGTTTCCATCTATACCACTCATATTAAAATCGACAACTAGCATCTCAGGTAGTTCCCTTGCAAGATTCACACTTAATCTAGTTTTATAGGTAAACAGGTATACGGTTCCAATGGATTCCTGGTTACAAAGCAACTACACGCCATGTAGATCAGTATTTGTAAAGCAGATCATGAAAGAAATGTGATAAAAATAGAATTATAGTGCATTATGCGATTGCTTAAAAAGGAATGTGTAGAATGTTGAATGCATAGCAATGATAGAATAGAATGCGTCATTCTACTATAGAGTAGAATGTTTCGACAACTCACATAATCGCTGACTGCCGAAAGAACGCCGGAAACAGACAATACCTGTCTTTAAATACACCCTCTATAACGAAGAACACTCAAACGGTATCGTAAGGAAGAGCTATTTTCAACTTGCGAAATGTCATCCATTTCATCTGCTAAGGCTTAATATATAATGTCTTTAGCTTTTACTTAATTTCAAATACATGTGTTTCAAAAATGAGTAAGAAATAAATTGCAAAAGAATTAACAGTATAAACAAATTGCCGGCTTCGAAATACACTATCGATCTTTGGTGAATTTGCGTCATTTCAAACCGTTCTAGCCCTCTTAAAAGCTATTACTACTTGGATATTTTAGTAATAACTAAAAGGAATCATAATTCGTGTTACAAGTGGTAGAAATTTATCCTCACTTACCAAGGTTCAATTAAAGGCTTATAGTCTAACGTTTCATTAAAAATACACTAAACACTTACCGAAAAACTTATTTTTAAAGAAATATTTATTTTGTTTCAAGAATATTTTGATTATTCGTACTACATGTCATTTAATGATTTCTTTTATTATCGATCAATATCTTTACTGCATAGAATTCCAGAATGGTATCATGGTACATAGGTATTTTCTTAATCAATTTTGTTTTCTCTTTCATGTCATGTACAAGATTTTATACGAAAAAAATATTTTTTCTTAATTACAGTATGTTACACTATAGGTTGCTCTTATTATTAATAATTTCTACATATTTGTTTTCATTAAAGAACACAGCACTTTAAACATTATGCCGATATTCCTAAGTTACTTTGATTACTAATGCATTTTTAATTATTGGATCTCTAAAAATATATTAAAAAATATATTTCTTTCGATTATTGCGCATAAATATATTTATCAAAAAAAGTTCTTTTTAAATGTTTTTCATAAAGCATTCAACAGGATACATTTGTTATGTTATTAAAAATGAAATACCTTCTATTTTATCTACGTGTTTTTTAGCTGCAATATTTATGAATGTTTCTCGAATGAGTTTGAATGGAAAAATTTTCTTCCTGCGTGTATATTTTTATTTATATGCTTGACTTTATATATGGATCATTTTTACAATATATTCATGTTACTATTCGGAAAATGTAATGCAACAAATTTAAAAGCACTCCTGCAACAGAATCTTTAAAAATAAATTATTACTATTTATTTTTTTTGTATATCTATAAATCCATGTACAGTAGTTTCCCACTTAACCGGCCTAAACGGGACCGAGGGTTAGCCGGTTAAGAGAAAAATCGGTTAAAGCGGAGAAGCAAAAATAAAATAAATAAGTATCTGCGTAATTTAATTAAAACCGTACGATGCATTTAGTTTTCAATTTGTGTACTTTTAAAAAATCACATGATTTCTATATTTTGTGAAATGAATACTAGTTATAATTAGCTGAATTGGAAGAAAAATTATCACTCACAACAAATAATAAAAAATATTTAACACAAATTAAATTGTTGGAAATCGTGTCACACACCTTTATAAGAAGTTGAAATTGTTCTACATTATGTATATTTAAGTTAATCAACCGTAAAGAAATCAGTGACCTTCTTCTGTTGAAGGCAAGATGCCCGACATTTTGCAGCATAATCCCTCCATCTCTTTAACATCATAAGTCCTAGGAAGCAGTTAGCTGCTGCTCAACATAGTGTAGCTCCAACTCTAAAGTTTTTACAGCTTCAGTATAAGGAATTTGAGCAGTGTCAACATCAACTGGATCATCATCAGGATCGTCTTCGTATTGAACAACATCAGTTATAGTCCTAATTATACACCCGTCAAATAATGTTTTGTGCTTGACCTCTTCATCAGACTCAAACAACTCAAACAACTCAAACAACTATACAACTTCTACGGTGATCTGTTCGCATCCCTCAAGCTTTTTAAATTTCTGTACAAAACAGTTTGCAGATACATCAGACATTATGGAGTTCCGGGTGGGGGGGGGGGTTGCACTTTTGAACATTAAAAACACAAAATCTTAAATCTTCCGGAGGGACATTTCATTGTTTCGGAGGGGGGGGGGGGGGGGTAAGCCCCCCGCCTCCGGACAACACCCTGATTTCAACACTGGTGAAGGTCTACGCGTATCCAAACCGATATTCTCCTTTCTGAATTTTGCCTTCTTCCCCTCGGGATTGCACTTCAACTCGAAAGCGTAAAGTGAATTCCCGAGGTCATGATCACTGAATTTTGCCTGATGTTGTGGAAAAAAGTCGCCCGGTTAAAGCGGAGTTCCGGTTAAGATGAGACCGGTTAAGAGGGATGCTACGGTATTTGAAAATAAATGCTGAATTCTTGATTAATTTATATTTTATTACATGCTTTTAACAGTATTTGATACACTGGCATCCAAAAGATAAGGTAAAACCAGTTTTTTTTCCTCAAGTGAATGGGGTTTGTTTTGTTTACGCGCCCGATGATATCATGAATGTGCCTCTAGTTTAAGAATTTGCTAATTTCTTTTTCTATTTAAATTTCTGGCTGAAGAGAGTATAAAAATGATTTTTAGCGTTTGAATGCGCTTCTGCTATTATTATCACTCAATATCAAGAGAGGAACAAGAGATAAATATTTGTACTGGGTCCTGAACTTAAAAGGGTCGTATCAGCGGCCAATTTCGTATTATGTATATGTTTATAGATGCGCAATTCCATACCTAAATCATGTCCATATTGGATATAATATCTAAAATATACACATAAATGCGAGCTGGCATTTGCCACAAAGAACAGCGGTTTTTTGACTCGGAATTCCGAGTTTCCTCCAGAGACCAGTGTTGACAGTGGGCTACTTTTTTAGAATTCAGATTTCTTGATTGGCACCACTTTTTGAAATGGTAATATTACCCTTGTTTTCGCCTTAATTAATTTGTCATTAAATAAGGTGTATCTTGCTATTCCAAAAAAGTAGTGCCAATCAAGAAATCTGAATTTTAAAAAAGTAGCACACTGGCAACACTGCCAGAGACTGTTGATTTTGTTTGATAAAAGAATAGACATTTCATAAATACGATTTAAGAAAATTACTCGAAATTTCCTGATACAAATGTGGAATTACCGAATTAAAAAAACGCCAGATTTGTCAACACTAATTACCACCTCTTATATTTTCATGCTCAATTAATTAAATCAATTAATTAATCAATAAATTGTATTTTAAACAATGAGGAAAAAATAAACTAAGGTTTTTCGTCTGGGGGTAGGGGGCACTGCTGTCGACTTCCCTGAAAAACAATATTCGGTTAATTTTATTTAACTATGTGTACAGAATTTATTTTAAACAGGGGATTTGGGGGGGGGGGGGGGGGGGAACAGTGACTCTTGACAAAAAAGATAATTAACTGTTTATTTCTTCTATTTAAAAAAGCACTTAAGAGCTTCATTTTGATTTGTAAATATTTCTTATAATTCGCCGTATTTTATTTCGAAAAAAGACATTGCAAATTCTATTATTAATCACTGGAATTTTTAATATGACAAAAAAAGAGGGGGAAGAGATTTCTTTAAAAAAATAACGGTGTCCACACCTTTCATTATGTCTGTAACTGTTGTTGCTCGTATATAGATTAATATATAGCGCTATAATTTTATTTTTTTTCAGAAATTTATTAAGAATTTTCTGTGTAACCAACAATATGAGTCACTATATCAACAAAGGTTGTTTAATTAACAGTATATTAATACCGTATTTACTACTTTAATATTTATTTCCATTTATATTAGTTTAAAAATTTTGTCATGGATTACTTTACTACTTACTTGTCTCAAATATTATCAATACGAATATTTATCTATCTGTCTCCATCTTCATTTATTGATCTTCTGCCTATCAGTCTTTTCTTTGATTATCCATCTGTCAATCTATCCATCAATATAACACTCCGACAATTTATTTCTCTGCTTATTTAGCGATATATTTATTTTTTATCTATAGTCCGTTAAGAAATTATAACACCAATAACGAATTGGTGCACTTCTGAAGAAGAAGACACAATATGAAAATTTTTAGCGTGTTTATTTAAAATTGATCGTAGAGCGTTTTCTTTTATAATTGCTACATTAAAATTTAAGTTACATTTTATTAAGATCTTCTAATTTATCTAATACGGTGACTGTTAAGAAATTATGAGACCATCAGAGGAAATTAGCATAGTACACGTCACATCGGAATCATAATAAAACGTGCGCGTTTGTAGAAAGTGGGAGTATACCCGAAAAGCAAAGGTGCAGCTTTAGATACAGTTATTTACGATATATTTGAAGATGCGTCGGGTTAAAGTGTTGTCTGCTAACGAAGTAGAAAAAATGTGATTTTATAAGTGTGCTGGTAAATCTGAACGAATAGTAGCTTGATTAATGAAGCGTTCTAAAACTGCCATTCACAATGAAATAATTACAAAAAGGGATGCAAATAAAACCAAACGATCTGGAAGAAAAAGAATTTTGACAGCTTGGGGTGATCAACAAATATTTCGATTATCAACTGAAATAGGCCTTTCATCTCGGGAATTATTATAGCATTAGAGCAAAAGAACCTCACACGTAACAATTTAGATGAGTTTGAAATCAAATTGTAATGCAAAATGCATGAAACCGTTGAAAAAACTGAGGTTAATGAAACCTATTAAAAAATTAAAAAATGGAATGGGCTAAAAATGTCATGTCATGGGACAAGAAATGGAAACAAGTGATATTTTGAGATAAAAAAAATTTAATCTTTCCGGTCCGAAAGGTTATAAACACTATTGGCATGATTTGTGGAATGAACCGAAACAATGCTTCTGTTGACAAATGGAAGGACATCAGTAATGATTTGGGGAGCTTTTAGTCATAATGGATTATGGGATTTAACCCGAATTTCGGGACGTGTGAACTCAGGGTACCGCTCAATATCAGACTATGTTATACGACCATTTGATACCGTTTGGACCTTTTTTAGGCGGTACTAACTGGATATTTCAGCAGGACAATGCTTCTTGCCATGTGTCTAAATCCACCCAGCAATGAAAAAAATCATGTTTTGTCATGGCGAAGTCAATATCCAGACTTGAACCCTATGGAAAATATTTGGGGAGTATTAAATCTCAATGTTTATGCTAATAATAAACAGTTTTTAACTGTCATTGAGCTAGAAGTAGCCATTGAAAAATAATGGCACAACATTTCTGAATCTGTACGTAATCACCTGGTCACTTCTATGATAAATAGAGTTTTTGAGCTTATAAGGAAAAATGGAGGACCAATATCGTATTAATTTACATATTATTTTTGTTTTTAGACAAGTGATCTTATAATTTGTGCACAGTGTATTTTTCAATCATTGTTTATATTTTTGTTAACATACTTATTTATTGCATTATTCAAAATTGTTGTAAACTAATTTTAATAAATATGTTACATTTTGATATCTCATGTGTTTTAACTATATTTAGAACCTTTATTTACTTCATAATTTTCAAATTCAAAGTGGACTTATAATTTCTTAACGCACTATATTTATCTATCAAAATATATGTCCATTCATACATTCATTCACGCATTCATCCATCTATCTGCCTCATAACTACCAACATCTTACGATTTATTTACGACTAAAAATTTCTATAATACATTTTACCTTTTTAAATCGTAGTAATCTGCCGATTAAATAAGGCAAAAATTTCTATGAAATTTTTGCGGTACTAAAAAGTTGGAGAGTTGGTAGCTATCTACTTTACATATGATCTACTTTACATATATATGAATCATTCTCTGAAAAAGTAGCAATTTTATGCCCCAGGGGTCTTGAAGGCATTTTTTTTAAATTACAAAAAGAAAAAGTGATTTAAACTATCAATATTAATCAGTTATGCATATAAACTGTAATAATTTGCTAATTGAAATTGAAACATGATAAATTAAATAAATTTTTTTAATGCAAATATCATTCCCTCACTATGTCACCAGTCACACATGCAGGAAAGAAAATGCTATCTCTGCCATTGCAGCAAGTATATTTATATATATTTTTTTCTCAATCCATTAAACATACTTAAATAAACATTTAGCGATTTAATTATATTTATATTCTATGTAATGAAATAATTAGGGCATTTTTTAATGATGTCCCTAGTATTCGTCATCGTTCCGACTCATAACTATAAATTTTCCCTTATTTACTTAGTAGAAAGCAGCACTCGCTCTCTCTATATATAGGACAGTTTGTACAGGATCTAAAGCGAAGCAGCAATTTTGTTGTTTGCTCAAAAACATTCCTGAATAGCTAGCACATGGCTTTCAAGTACTAGATAAAAGTAAGTATTTTTATTATCCGTCATTCCCTCATCTATTATAAATTTAATAAAAACTAATGAAATAGCTTTTTTATCTTGTTATATTATTAGAAATTTGTTTCAAAAGATATTTAGTAACTGAAAATACTCATTAGACCAATCATTTTTGCATAAAATGGTTTTCAGAAGTATTTCATCATTCCCTCATAATTTTAATATATGAGGGAATGATCTAAAGCCATTTATATATGTACTAAACGGTAAAATAAGAAAATCTAATGCAATAAAATACACAAATAATAATAAAAAATGTTATTTATGACAGTATGACTTCTAGTTACAATTTCTTTTGTTTTTTAACACTTTCAAGGGTGGTGGTATGTTTATGAAACCATTTAATTATAATTCCCAAGCGCCACAATGGCACCAGACTTTTTAGAAATTTTTTTCTATTTAACATGAATATGAGATATAGCAATTTTCTTATTTATAAATAAATTTGTTCTTAAATTCCGGTGCCAAACATTTATTTGAACATTTTAGCAATGAAAGTGCTTTGAAAGTAACATCGCAGAAGATCTATCATGTACAGTTTGGTTCATATTATTTTTTGAAAAATATAGCAATAAGGCACTTGTAGGCTAAATTTTGAGATTTTTAAAGCAATTTTATTTGGCGACATTTTTTTTAAACAGTCACTTTTCATAGAATGACCCATATCTGCATTTTATCTCACCTTCTTATGTAATTCACTCTTTGCGCTTTGTATGTTTAACATAACTTCTCATCATAATTTCTTTTTTAAATTTCAGTTAAAATATTTTTAAAAATATATTCAAACATTAAATGTATTATACCTTTTGTTTTAAATTGGAAATGTAAAGAATTTTCACGAAACCTGAAAAAAAAATATTAAAAAAATGTCTTTCGAACTGAAGAGAAAAAATTTGGAGAAGAAACAATGAAGATCGAGGATGAGCCTGAAGGAATTTTCAAATATTTAACTAGTTTTAAATCTCAAAAGTTAAATAGAAAAAGAAAATACTTCCAGATTCCGCACGTCAGTTAGTTAAAGTATAATTAGTATGTAAACACACACTTTGTTTTAAAATACATGAATTTGCTTAGAACAAAGCATTGTTAGTTACTTCCTGTGACTGGAAAATTCTGGAAATTCCCAATAGCATGCACTAAAACCTGTAAATGTATTATACACACATTGCTGCCATTAGCACCACTTTCTCAAAACTAAAACTTTTAAAAACACCTTGACAAAATATACAAGAGAAATAGATTACAAAATATACATTTAAAAAATACTGGGGCAAAGAGAGTATAAAAATAGTCGCAGTTGCAGCCCAGTATAATGTAAAGGAAAAGGTCTAAATTGCCTTTCTGTGTAACATGATTAGATCATTGTAACTTGATTTAGAATAGATCATAATTCAGGGGTCTGGGTGTCCTTTTTTAAAAAATTATCTAGCACCACTGTTTAAAAATAATAATAACAATGTATTGTTTGCTTGCCATTCTACGTAATTAAAAAAAATATATCACGAATAAAATAAAATAAAATGATTTGAAAAGACCGATAACGTGTCAATAAAAAAACCATATACAGGGAGCTGTGAGCTCTGATTATTTATCTACATGTAATGCACTTATGTATTACATTTCAGTTACAGCTACCGGCTGTTTTGACTAGTAGCAAAGTGATATAGTAACAATATTATTTATAATGCCCGGATGTTTTTCAATATTCACAAAATTGGCATGAAATAATTTTGTGTATTCACATTTTGCCAGAACTACAAACACAAATATAATTCTCCCAATTCATTGCATATATTCCCAATGTAAATTTTAAAAAAAAATTTCCTCTTTGAAACGAAACTTTCGTATTTTTTATTATTATGAAAAATATTTATAAACATTATTTCAAAAGGGATTGTATTTTATTTTTAAGGGATTAATAAACATTTTAATAGCAGCAAAATAATTACCCAGTATTCAGTTATTCATAAAAAGAGGAAAGAATAAAAACTTGCGAGTGGTACACCAAATTACTGAACGTAAGTGCACGAGAATATTTTTGTTTAACTTCTAAAATTAAAATGCCTCTAAAATGTCTGAATCTTATAACCCTAATAATATATAAAAACTTTTAGAATAAAAGAAATCTTACAAGTATAATACTGCAGTAAATTATTGCACGTTACATTTTATGAAGCTTTACAGCTTTTAGATATATTTAAAGTTAAGTAACATGAAATGCCTGAACAAAAAACAAGAAAACACGAAAAATATAAGGAATTGTAAATTTTGGTTTTTCAAAACTTTCTTAACACATTCGAGATCGCTGAAGTAAATTCATCTGTTTTGAATATTTGTAACCCCGCCTACGACCGTTCTTTTGGTATTATATTTTTCTCAGAAATATGTACACTATTTGCATTTTACCATCAACATGCTACACATATAAATACATCGATGAGAAATAGTATAATTATGACATAATTTCCAATTGTAATAGACACATGAATACATAGAAATGTTTTGTTAATTAACCCCTTAATTCTCGCTCCCGTGATATGCATGGGCTGTGTCTTTTATTCAGATTGTTTGATTACCACCAGTTTTTTAAAATAGTGCAATTGGCTTTATTGTGGTATCATTTAACCTCTCATTATATAAGATGAGTAATTCTTTTTCAAAAAAATTGTGGAAATAAGCAATTTGAATTTTAAAACCGTAATTTAATGCGACCGTTAAGGAGTTAATACTTTGATAGTCACGCAATTGCATTTCTGTAATGTCGAATTCACACCGGAATCTGCAAAAAAAAAAAAAAAAAAAAAAAAGAAAAAAAAAGAAAAAATAAGAAAAGCAATTTTGCGTCAATCTCCAACCAAAGTTTGAAAAGTAAAACTTAAAAAAAAAATTCTGGTGCAAATCTTTATTAATCGTAGGTGAGATAAAATGTATCCCGACGCCTCTCAAGAGGTTAAAGCAATAGGTAAGGGTAACACCCATAGGCTGGTCTTACTGTTAAAAAGACAAAAACTTGAATGTGTTAATTCTGAAAATTTATGCATAGTTGAAAGAAACATTTGTAATTGCATACGCTCATACTAGACCATATTTTCGTTTAATTATGTTTTTCAGTAATATTAAAATAAATTAGAATGAAGTAGAACATTTGTAAGTAAATATTGCGTCATTCATATTTGTTTTCTCTTTTTTAAGGATAAAAATAACTAATGGAACGACTCGGCACTGTCCCTGTTAATAATGAGGGCCTTCTAAATAAAATAAATAAAAATTCAGTAATACGGCCATCACATCAACGTGAATTCGCATCCATAAATCGTTAGAACTCTATCAGGTATAAAATTGCATTGCTTTGATGCAATCAAAGTAAAATTTCTCACCTTTATAAATGAAAAAACAGGTTTACGTTGGATCATACAATTTTCCTGACAAAACGAAAACAAATGCAAAAATTACAATCGATTGCCATAATAGTTGGTGAAACTCTCTTTCTTACTTTATATATGTTACTGTGAAAGACCGAAATTTGGAGAATGTCGACTTTCACTGGTGAATCTCAACATTCACATAATCGCTTGGTGTATGTCCGAAATATTTGCTAAATATACTTATTTCTGACTTACACCGGCAAATGTCGACAATCAACATGCACTAACCACATAACTGTTTTGCCCAAACGCCGTTCGGGAAAAAGGAGTTTGCTATCTTCGATACAAAAAGCTTTTGGAAACCACTTAATTTTAACTGTAATCTTTGGTTTGTTAAATGGCATAACTTTTTCGATTGTACAAAGCCAAATATTTTAGTAAACAAAAAGTGGTGGCGAGTCCTTATTTTTAATTTAGTGTGTCAAAAAAAATATAACAAGTTAAAGTGCTAATGGTGAATGTTGAATATGTCGGAAATTAGCATTTACTTCTCCGAGTTTCACACGCAATCATTAATTTTTAACTCATAACAATGTTTTAATCCCCTTTAATCCAAAGGTGTGCTGCACGCATACTTACAATTTCTACTCGGTCCAAATTCGACACAAGTATCACCGTATATTTTTCTGGCGTGAAATTTTGCATATTCTGAAACACATATACAGGTGATTGCTACACAATAGGGATGGGCATTATTTAACTTATTAGGATAAATAACAATGTTATTCTTTTACAGTTTATTATTCAGTAACATATTATCAGAAAGTCCCTGTTAAATTTGGAACGCATTATCAGCAAAGTAATTTAAAAAAAAAAAAAAAAAAAAAGGATTTAAAAAAAAATTTTTTTAGAAGTACATATTTAAATGATAATAAAAATAAAATGTCCGAAATTTGTTTTCTATATTAATAATAATAAAAAAGCCTAAAAACTGTGCGCCTCTGAAAACTCAAAGCTAAAATGATTAATCATAAATAATCGAAGCCAGACAAAAATATATCTTTCCAAGTGTTATTTAAATTGCTCTAAGTACTTTCATTGTCTTGAGAATGAAGGCTAGAGAAACCACAGAAATTGCCGGCTAAAAAGCATATCTTACAAGCAACCAATCACCGCAGACTTCTCATTTTCTTCTGAGTCTTATTTCCTTTTATACACGCAAAGGGTAATTGGAGTTCTTCTCATATAAACATATCAAATGATTATTTTTAAGCTTAGAATAATTATAGATAATAGAAGTTCTTTGTAATTTTTTATCTGCTCGACTTTTCTGCGGTTAATTTAACATTTGTTTCTTTTGCAACATTTTAATACAACAGCGTTTTAAATTAAAAATAGTGACACTGATGATTATATAAAACTGAAAGGATAATATTGTCTCAGTGAACGACATTCGATTAAAAATTATTTTCGTGTTCTGTGGGAGGAATGAAAGATCTATGTTTTGTAGAACATAATAATGCATTGGATTATTATTATGGGGATGAAATGATTTCATCTAGTGTTGGAAGGATTGAATTAAAGAGATTTACGGAGTTGGTTGCTGTAGGTGTTTGTTTTATCGCGCTGGAGACAATCTTTGGCCAGCATAGGAATGGGTTGGCAGGAGGCGGTTTCTTTGAATTTGAGTATTTAAAAGGGATATTATCTCTATGTACTCCTGAAGTTTGTGGAGGTGAAGGGGGGGGGGTGATTCTGGCGCTAGACTTTAAGTTGTTGGGCAATTGTTTATTATTATTATTTTGTCATTGTTGCGTTTTTAGAAGATGAGAGCTGGAAAACATTTTTTTATTTTACTGAAAAATAAAGAAAGGAAATAGCATTGTATAATTTGTGAGGGCACTTAATTTCAATACAATTGTAATTAATTTTAGAAACGCATTTGTACGTACGAAATTTGTATGGATGAATTGCATTTGATTAAAAGTGTATAAATAATATTTTCGTGTTCTTGTGGGATTAGCATTGAATATGCTTTAATAGATATGGTTGCAAGTCAATATTCAAGTCAAGGCTGCAATGAAGTGAAGATCAAATTTATCTCTTTTACAATACGTGTTGTTAAAATTGTGTTTGTTTTTATGCAGGGTATTTCTTTTTATCGTTTACAAAAGGTTCATTTCTAAACCGTTAGTTTTAGGGGCATAGCTCCAACTGTAAAATGTTTCAAATTTTGTTCTAGATCATATAAAAATCAATTTACGTTAAAATACTTACTTTTTGAATAGTTAAGAAATTGCAAATTTTATACAATGCCTGGATCCTATAAGTTTTATTTAGAAAAAAAAATCCCCTCGTATTATAACAAGTAAAACAGCAAAAATTTATTCTTCTATAAGCAAACCGTACCGGGTTATGATACTTAGAATTTTATGAATTTTCAACGTTTAAGTCACCATAAATGGAAAGAGTATTATTAGTGCCCAAAAACTCTGATAATGCACGAAATTCAAAGTATTATACCTAGGTAAGCTTTTGTCTTGCAAAATTTAAGTTTTTAATCACAGATTTTGATTCATCTCAATAGAAAACAGCATTTATAATTGCGTCAAAAAATTATTTGAAACATTTTTCTTGAAGGGCCTTCTAATTAAACCATCCGTCGACCGCATACACGGCGATTAGTTATATGTTATAAAAATAACAGATTGTTGGAACCTGTTACCTGTACAAATGTGGAACGATGTAACCTATTAACAAAAAGTAACTATATTTCCCATCTCTACTACACAAGCTTTGAATTATTATTTAACCACTTGAGTATGGAGCAACGCTATAGCGCTATTCTTGTTACGTGTCAAAATTGCGGGAAGCGACCATTTCGTTTTATGCTAAAATTGCGGAGAGGGTGATAGTGCTCCTATTTGTTGTCTCAGCGTGGTGTGCATTTTTGACAGTTGCACTAGTGAAGCGTACAATTTCTGTATATATCGTCGGCTTACAAGTAATTTTTTATTATATATAAACCCAAAAACATTCGCATTTTCGACATATATCCACAAGATTTGTTCCGCACTTAAACAGTTAATGCATTCGGAGCCTAACGTCCTATTAAGAGGTCTCAAGACTCTTTAAAATCTTCGAAATGTTATTTTTTTCCTATTTTAAGCTCGCATCTATTCTGAACATTTTGATATTATTGTTTCCTTAAAATTCTCTTTAGAACAGAATTTATGGATTTTAGAATTATACCCCCTTAATATCTGAAGCGGCGTTTCTGAAACTTTGATGTCATTTTTTTCCAAATGACGTTTTTAGGCATAATGCGCACGATATCTCAAAAACTCCTGATTTTTTTTATGAAATATTTAAAAAATATGTTTCATATTAGTCTGTATAAACTGAACCTAAAATTTCGTTTTTTGTTTTTTTGTTTTTTTGTTTAAAAAAATATTTTTTTAGGTGTATACTGTTGAAATTTTCTAAATTTTGCATTAGCTAAATACAACTTTGTATTAAAAATATAAAAATGATTTAAATACAAATTTATTTAGGTTCAGGGTAATTATTATAATCTAAAGTTTAAGTAGGCGCCAAAATTTTCGTTCTACTTGCAAAATTTATTTTGCAATCGGGCGCGTAATCTATTACGGCAATTTTTTGCTCGTAAATGTCTGACAATAAATGTCCCTGTAAATGCTGTCTGCATCTTACATTTTTTTAAATACATGAAATGAAAGGACACACTTATATCTTTCATCTCAGTAAAAAATGTATGTTAAAATCAAATACATTTTAAGATATAAAATGTTGAAAATTGCCCTTTTTTGCATTTTTTCCAATTTTAAGAGTCCTCAGACCCCTTTAATAGATCATCTCTTTCAACTGAGTATTACTTTGTTCTTACCAAGTAGTTTTGTTATTATCTCCATGTAATAATGATAGAAAATATTAGTAATGTATCCATTATTCATTCAATTCTTTCTTCTTCTTCTTCTTCTGTTTTTTTTTTTTTTTTTTTACAATGTAAAAATTTTTACTTAAGTTTATAAATTTTACATAAAGGAGTGATTGTGTTTCTGTTTTTTTTTTTTTTTATAACCACTGCTTCTTCCTAATAGTATATTTGCCATAAGAATTCAGATAATAAATAAGGCGAAGAATACTATTTGTTAATAAATATTACAAAAATCTAGAAAAGTAATTACTCGAAAAAACTTTCAGGTATATTGGTTATATTGGTCAATATTTTTAGTCATCGCTAACAGAGTTGGCAATTTAGCGGAAATACTAGATTCAAAATATCTACCGCATTTTTTTTTAAATGGCAATTTCCATTGTATTTATTCGATGAAAGTCAGCCATTAAACAAAACGAAAATTATTATTAAAAAATTCAGGTATTTTTTAATATAAAAGTACGTTTTAATCGATAAAATTTGAACTTAAATACCAATATTGACAAAATATTAGGTTTACTTTGGAAATATTAGTAGTGAAACATGAATGCTGCATAACGATTGCTGTACATTATAATAATCTCTAACTAAATGTCAATATTGTAAAAATACTTACTCTATGTTGTAAATATTAATAGTGACATCGCAAAATATTTTTTGAAAGCACTGCATAAATATGAACAAGTTGTAAGTTGAAACATTTGACTGAAAATAGGTTTGATTTTTATAAGTTTTATTTTATATCCTAGAAACAAATAAAATATGTAAATTTTATGAACTTAAGCAAAAATTTTGCCCATTGGGAAAAAGATGGATGTTATAGATAAGGAATCCAAAGGCATTTAATCATTTGTTTAATGTTGGCTTCAGCCAAACCTTTCCACACTTTCACATATATAATATTACTAGAATTAGAATACTATCATTACTACATGGTGATAATAATAAAACTAATGGTTAAGGCAAAATAATACTAAATGAAAAGACGTGTTCTCTTAACCGCTCTAGGCGCGGTGGAATATATTATATCCCACCTAATTTTTAAGATTTGCACATGTAATTAACATGTAATTACATGTAACTGTAATTACAGTTTAACATGATTAACATGTAATTACAGTTTATTTTATAACTTTGGTGGAAAGAAGTTGCGAAATAGCTTTTCCTTATTTTGAAATTATTTTGTATATTCCGGTGTAAAATCAACATTACGGAAGCACAATTATTTGCCTCTGAAAGGGTTAATGGGACAGTTCATCCCGAACCAGTCAAACAACAATTTCATGATTTCATGATTAGCGATATCGGCTTCATATCATAACTACTTCAGAATATTCAATATTTAACCCTCTCGCTGCGCAACCTGAGAGATTCTCGGATATGCATTTTTCCGTCTAATTAATACTATTTGATTATTCCCATCAGTTATTTTTTAGCGAAAACTTTGTCTGATTTAATCTTCCCTTATTATGATAGTCAAAATTTTCTGCTTTGAAGAACCGGTGACAAAAGATTAAAAATTCTGTAAAAGACGCTCATCGCGAAGAATTACTTACGCAGCGAGAGGATTAATACCAGTAAAATAAACTGAAAAATTCCTGTATCCAATCCGAACCGAGGAAGTATTGTGTACATGCGTGCTGCACTTAGTTTTAGCAGAAAACACTTCAGAAAGTATTTTAGAGAACTGTTCTTGAAAAAATAAAAACCATTGTTTTCTCGTTTACTCTAAATTAATATATTTAATTTTTCAAAAAAAAAAAAAAGATCACGACTCTCTACATTCCTTTAATATAAATTAGGATATTGAATAAAAATATAAAATTTAAGAAAACATTGCGCGCACCATCAAACCTTGCATAAAACTGACAAAACTGACTGACTCGCAGTAGAACAAAGAATTTGGCGACAGACAGTAGCCCCTGTGTTAAACACCGCTTTTCTTTTCGACCTACACCAGAGCATATTTGTGCTTGTCGACATTAAACAGTGATGGTCCGAATGTACAAAATTATAATCAAATATTCGGCCTTTCACCGATGTTTTTGGTATGTGTTGACATTCACCGGTGAAAGTTTACATTCTCCAATTTCTGTCTTTCACGGTAACATATATACAGTTAAACATGATAACGCATAATAACTTTCCAGTCGCATATAGTGTAAGGGGATTATTGTAATCATTAAAAATAAATATGGAAATTATTGGACATTTAGAAAAAGCTGGTATTCAAAATTAAGGGGCCAAAGAAATGCTGAAAAATATCCACGTACCAAAACTGCCTTTTTCGAGTCAGCACGAAGAACTTGTATTCAGAGGGATATGATATAACACTCCCGCACGCGAATACGTATGCTAAAACAAAACACGGGTCGTACTTGTCCAGAAATTTAAAGACCAGGAAATTCTTCGGTACTAGTTATTTTTATAGAAAATCTGTTCTTAAATAAGGCAACATTTCGCTCGCATTACCTCCATTTATTTTTCTATAAAAAATACTGATATTTGTCCTGAAAAGTTTCTTGAAGTGTACGACCCCTGCAAACATTATCGGCTTACAAGGAAGGTCTCCATAAGGGCATACTGCGAAAAATCTGAAGAAATTATAGAATGTTCTTCTCATGAGGACAGATGTGTTTATAAAAAAAAAAAAAAAAAAAAAAAAAAAAAAAAAAAAAATAGGCAGAAACTCGATAGAGTGTCCGTAAAAAAATAATGAACATTTCGTCGTTTGTCGATTTATCACTGATTGGCGATGGAATGAATTTTAAAAAAAATACTTTTTTATGTCAAATATTCTTTAAAGTAAAAAATGTTTCATGTTGAACTTTTTAAAAATAAATTTAATTTAAATAACTTTAGTTTTGTCAGTTTTAGTTATTTTTAACTATAGTTTTGTCATATTATATATATATTTCATCAATTATATATATTTATATTAAAAGATAACTATGGAATTTTATGAATTAAAACAAAATCTAAATTAATTAAAATTCTTTCAATCTAAAAATTAAGTTCAATTGAGCACTTTGAGCACTGTCGATTCAATTTTGGTGCTATGGAAACAAAAACTTCTCCGATATTGAAATGTCTAAATACAGCATTCTTCATCTGGCCTTTATTTTGGAATTCGCTTAAACATATGAAAATATTTTTTATATATGAAATAGTTTTTACAGTGATAAAATTAAATAACTGCAGAAACAAACAACATAAGTATGTAATAAAAAAAAACGCTCTCATTGTATAAGATTAAATTCATTAAATCATAGCTGCGAACCTTCCACTAATTTTCTGTAATGTCTGGATTAATTTAACCCAGTTTAACCACATTTCGAACCAGAAAATTTATTTCATGAATGCTTATTTACTTAATTGGAGGTTTCTAGGTGGAGCATATTTATTTTCATTTCTTAAAAAAAAATTCTGGTTGAAACGCATTAAACCAGGGTCAAAATAATACAAGTATTACAGAAGATTAGTTTGAGGTTGGCAGCAATGTTAAATACTATTTACACGCATTCTAAAAATCAATTAACAAGCGATTTTCAGATGCATTAAAATCGTTTCCTTTTGGCGAGGAAAAATGCTGCTGACAGGAAAAGCTGCGAGGAAAAGATCGCGTGACACTTTCGTCTTTTCGCGCCAAATGCTCGAAAGTATTTTATTGCTTTACAGACTTTCCACTGTAATCCCGCCGCTAAACTTGACTGATCCTTTATTACGTACATACATGCGTAGTTTAATAAGTATATTTTTCAAAATATTTTGAGTATGCCCAATAACGAGACCGTCCTTGTTAGTGATTTTTTTAGTATATGCTCAAATCTTAATGAATGAGCATTTACTTGAACAAAGCATCAGGTGCGAATACTACCCCTTAATGCTTAATTTTTTTATAATATTCAAAACAAACTGTATGAATTTTCTGGTATCAATGTCGTGCTATTTTCTTTTTAAAAGCGTATTTACTTAAAGATAGAATGGGTGATATTTTTCCCTTAACCTGCCTCTTCAAAAGCCAATTCCAATAACTGCATATCTATCTTAAAATTTCCTATATTAACAACTAGCTGTTACCCGTGACTGCGTTCACGTAACATTTAAACAAGAAGAAATTCACCAATTAAGCAAAAAAGTTCGATAATTAAAAGCATATATAATTAGCCTTTTATCACATTTTATAGTAGAAAGATTTCTGATGATCCCGATTTGCTTATTTTTATTTATATATATAGGATCATTTAAATTTCTTTCGTGAGCATGAAATTTCATACACCTTTTCTATGATTAAATGAAGAATAAATTTATACCTCTGTTCTATTTTATTATTTATATTTATTCTGTTTTATATTTATTCCGCTCAAGGACATTGATTTAATTTATGTTTTCGAGACAACGAATATTATTTAAAGAAATATGTTAGTAAATATTTTTAAAGGAAAGGGGTTATAAACAGGTCACTTCAGATGTGACATTGATAAGGTTAGAATAATCGAAAAATCAACATGCAACATTATGTTTATATTCCAAAAAATCACATCTTGGAAGAAAAAAAAACATAAATGGTATTAAAAAGTAATAATCAAACGTGGTGAACCATCAAATTTCAAAAATTAATAATAAGAGTACGAGAAATATCTTTAACTTTCAAATATTTATTACACTTTAATTTCACGGTACCACACTTTTATTAACTGTAGATCGACCAATAATATCAAAATATTTATCATGCTCTGAAGACTCTTGAGCCTAAATACTTATTATTTAAGCAATAGAGTTGCTTATTGCTTTCGCGGAATAAATCTATTTATGGAAAAGCACCCCAATTATAAATTAACATTTTCATATCTAACGTTGTGCTGTAATTTTTTCTTTTGAAAGCTTTGAAATTTGCAGGAATATGCTCGAATGGGGGACAGAGATTGTGTTTCAGAGAGATTTTTAACTATAGATTTTGATATTTTAAAATCGAAAGAAAATTTCCCTACTTCCTTTGCCCTTTTCGATAATCACGATGCCTTTAAAAATTAGAGGGATCTGAGGCAAAAGACAAATTTATTGCTTTATTAATGGTTTTGGTTCTTTTTTACACGTAAATGATGTCACATGTAAAGCCTAATCTCAAATTAAAATTACTTGCTAAACTTTTTAAATTCGACTTTGATGTTTCATTTATTAAATTTTATTGAAACCAATGTTCCTGGAGATTGTACGGTAAAAGGGTGTTAAACTTATGTATTTGCTATTGTTACGTTCTTAGCAAATTGCACCATTTTGTATAGCTGCTATAAAATGCTAACATTATCTGAAAGAAAAGCAGCTAATGATGTAAATATAACGACGCTTTCACTATTTCACTATGTTAGTTTATCTTACGGAATGATACTTGTCGAAATAAAAAAATATATATCTTCTTTCATTTCATGATTCATTTAAAACTATGCATTTATCAATTTGCTTAAAACATAGAATCGATTAATGAAATCCAATATTATTGTACATTTAGAAAAACATTGAAGCATTATTTTTATTAAATATACTTAATTTCAAGTAATAAAATATATTTAAAATGTAATCTAAAATTTCATTTTGAAATAATGCGACTTTTGGTGTAAAATTTTATTTCTAAAAGGTATATTATTATTTTAAGATTTCGTTTTAACTTTCGAAGTTGGTGTAACGAAAACGACATCGCTTTGACGAAATTGAAATAAATATATGTTAATGTTGTTGTTATATGTTAAAATTAATGCTTTCCATGAAAAAATATTACATCATTTTTATCCGATAAAGCTTTCACTAAAATCGCCTTTGTGACATGTTTTAAATGCCATCTTTAAAAATAATTAATTAAAATAGCATATGATTTTTTAAAACTTAATTCTTATGAATAGTGGGCAATAACTATTCACTTAAATATACAGAAGATATATTTACATCCGCAGACGATTTTAGCTTCTGTGGAATAAATTCATTCATGAAGCTTCGATGTGTGTAAATATGTTTTCAGTTTTGGGAAATTTACTTTAACCCCTTAATTCTCGCTCCCGAGATATTCTCGGGCTGTGTCTTTTACTCAAATTGTTTGATTCCCACCAGTTTTATAAAATAGTGAAATTGGCTATATTTTAGTATCGTTTTACCTGTCATTATATAAGGTGAATATTTCTTTTTCATAAAAGTGGTGCCAATAAGCAATTTGAATTATTCAACCGTAATTTAATTCGAGCGTTAAGGGGTTAATCATGTTTTTGTACCAATACTAATTGAAATTCAATTCTTTTTAATTTTAATGAGGAAATAGCGTCAAAAAATATATTAATCCGTTTTAATTCCCCTTTCTTCCACCAAAAATATCTTCTCCTTATAATCATAGCGTTGTGTCGTTGTGGGTTAGGATTAACTCGTTCGACACTTAAACAATCACATTTTAATAACAATCACACACAAAATATATACAGATTCGCGAAAAGTGCAAAATAACTTTGGAACATACATATTTCCATAAAAACATCTCTAGGGGAGATACATTTCGAACACACGCCGAAACTTTACTTAAACCCGAACGAACATAATTACATACCTTCATTTCACTTCATGTTTGGCAAAATATCTCAGGATATTTTGCCGACAGTGGCAACAGCGCCATCTATATGCTATAAAAATAAGGGAAGGCAGTCATTTTGTTACAACCTCCCCCTCTGGTTCCGCGGACATCCCGGTAAGGAACCAGTAACTTTTTTAGGTGGTCTGCCGCGTTTCCTAATAGATGCAACAGGCACAATGTCAGAGTCATTACACAGTTTCAAAGCTGAAGTATGACATGTAGCAAGAGGTTCATTTGGATTGTCCATGCTTGCTATAACAAATGTGGTGGGTGATTTTTGAGTTAAAATAATGTATGGTCCGTCACGTTTAGGCATAAACTTTGCAGTCTTATTGCTAGAGGCTTTACATACTGGATGTAAGTCAACCCAAACCTCGTCTCCTGGAGCAAAACAATGTCCTGATTTTCTTTTACGGTCAGCGTATTTCTTTCTTTGATCTTGCTTAGCTTCAACTTTGTCTTTAATTTCTTTGGTGAAGTTTGCAAATTTCTTGAGGTATGGTGTAATTTCAGGTACAAAGTTGTCATTGTGAATTACAGCACGAATGTCGTGTTGAACATCGTCTGTAGTTCTTAATTCTCTCCCAAATTGTAAAAATGCTGCTGTTTCTCCAGTGGTGTTACACTGGAGAAGGAATACGTTTAGCAGTATTCATTGCAAAACGTATTGTTGGAAGTTTCTCTTCCCATGAACAGTGGTCATTCTCTACTAATATAGCCAATCTCGGCTTGAGATCTCTATTTTTTCTCTCCACAGGGTTTGCCTGAGGATGATATATGGGAGTTGGGTTTTGTTTGATACCTAAAAGAAAACAAAGTTTTTGCATTACACTACTAACAAATTGTGGTCCGTTATCACATATTATACGTCTGGGTAGACCATATCTAAGGATAACTTCTTCGAGCAACCTAGTTGCACACTGTGCTGCAGTAGCTTCTGTAAGGGCAAATAGTTCAACCCATCTTGTTGCACAGTCTTCTACTATGAATATCCATCTTTTACCATTCTTACTTTTTGGTAAAGGGCCAAAAAGATCAATAGATAGAACTTCAAATCGTTGTGAATACACTGGTGTTTGTAACAAACCGGATGGTTTTTGATTAGAAGGTTTATACCTATTACATTAGCACAATGTTTGACGTAATCTGCAATGTATGAACGCATTCCAGTCCAATTATATCTTTTGGATATTCTATTAAATGTACCTTCAGCACCGTAGTGACCAGCCGTAGGTGAGTCATGGTGTTCTTTTAAAATTTTCTCCCTTTCATGTGAGGGGACTACTAGTTGTGCTTCTTCAGATTCCGAAGTTGGGGAATACCTGTATAAAACTCATTGGTTCATAATATAACTACGTTCAGTCCAGTTTGTGTAGTCTAGTGTTTTTTCTTCAACTTCGAAACTTTTAATAATTTTCTTTAATTCTTCATCTTTCATTTGTTCAGCCCGTAGATCACTAGGCATTTTAGCAGGGATATCAATCATTATGGTGCAAATATCACAGTTTTCTTTACTGATATGATCACACGCAGGACGAGAAAGCATGTCAGCTATGACGTTCGCTTTACCTGGAATGTATTCTATTTTCAGATTAAATTCTTGCAACTGTAAAGCCCATCTGGCAAGTCTTCCGGAAGGTGACTTTAAGCTCATGAGCCATCGGAGAGGCTGGTGGTCGGATGCCACAGTAACTTCTGTTCCGTCAATGTATCCTCTGAATTTATTAAGAGCCCAGACAACAGCAAGAGCTTCCCGTTCCGTGGTGTGATAGTTGCGTTCTGCAGGAGTCAGTAATCTACTGGCGTACTCAATCGGATGCTCTTCCGCACCTTTACCCTGGAGAAGTACTGCTCCAAGAGCATAATTGCTTGCATCGGTTCGAATGGTGAAGGGTTTTGTTTCATCAGCCTGTTTCAATATTGGTGATGAAACCAGGCATTGCTTCAAGGTTTGAAATGCATTTTCTTCAACGGCACTCCAATGCCATTCAACATTCTTCTTAGTGAGGTTACTAAGTGGTCTGGATATTTCTGCAAATTCTTGTATAAAACGGCGATACCATGAACATGTCTGCAGAAACGATTGCAGTTGTTTTATATTCTTGGGAGGTGGGATCCTCACAACAGCATTAATTTTCCCAGGATCAACTTCTAGGCCATTTGGAGTGATCCAGTGTCCTAAGTACTTTACTCTGGTACATGCAAAGTTGCATTTTTCTCGATTATGCAGAAAGTTTCCATTTGTCTAATCTTTGAAAAACAGCTTCAAGATCAGATAGATGTTGTTCAAAACTTGATGATAAAATAATGAGGTCATCAAGGTAAGAGAGAATATTTACATCTGGGAATCCGTTGCGAAAGTTATCCATCGTCCTCTGAAACGTTGCAGGAGCGTTACGGAGTCCAAAAGGCATTATTCGAAAGCGGTATGTTCCGAGAGGACATACAAAAGCAGTTTTATCACGATCAGGCCCATAGACACTCACCTGATGGTAGCCAGCATTCAGATCCAGAGTGGTCATGAATTGGGCAGTCTTTGCCTGATGTAGAAGATCGTCCATACAAGGAAGTGGATAGGTATCCGGTATAGTCACCACATTGAGCTTCCTGTAGTCTACACATAGACGTACACTACCATTTGGCTTAGGAATGAGCACGATTGGTGCAGAATATGGAGATTCGCATTGCTCAATAATTCCTTTGGCAAAAAGATCATCAATTTCTGTTTTCAAGAACTCTTTCTTAGCTGGTGATAACCTGTACGGTGGTAATGAAATAGGACGATGTTCTCTGGTGTTTATGTGATGTTCGACGACGGGTGTTGCTTCTCCCCCTGGTTGAAAGGTATTGGAAAATTTTTCAAGCAAGTCATTAAGTCTCTTTCGTTGTATTGCAGATAGGTTTTGACCTTCATTTTCTCTTAACATAACTGTGTTAACTTTGACATTTGGTATTGAGATTTCAGGTGTCGTTTTGAAAGGATCATCAACAAAAGGAAATTTATATCTTGGATTGTTCTGGAAATACCAACTTTGGCTTCGCATATCCAACACAATCCCCATTTTATTAAAAAAATCTATGCCTAACAATGTTCTATTTCCGGTGGCTCCGGGTAACGCAAAAATCGTTGTATTAGTTCTACGACCTTCTATTTCAACAGTGATTGTAACTTGAAGAACGTTAGTTTCTTTTCGTATGCCATCAGCGAGCGTTATGTTTACACTGGTCTCTTCGAACGAAGTTCCTTGGTCACGGAGAAGCTTGAACAACATTTCCCCAGCAATGGAATGTGTAGCTCCGGTATCTGCGCAAGCTACCCCTGTAATACCATTTACCTTTATATACAACATAGGTGTGCCTGTGTATTAATATAACAAGATTGGAGATGTAGGGAACTAAAATTTGCTGATTTTACTTGCGTAGATGGGGAAAAATTAGGACATTTTGCTTTGACAAAACCTTGTTTCCCACAGCCATAGCAGCTTATAACTGGACGCTTATCATCGTTTACAAAGCGTGAATTCGTATATTTTGAGGTAGGAGAAGTATTTTTGTAATTTCCAAAATGTTCGCTAGCTTCATTTTTGGTTACCTGATTTTTCCAGAATTCCTGACCATTTGAATTTTTTGATAAAATATGTTTCTGTGTTTCACGCGATTTTGAATTACTTGCTGATTTTTGAAAAGGGGGTCTAATATTTTCGTATATGTCTAGCTTTTCGGCCAACACGACAGGGTCATTTAGTTTGTCCCAACCATCTAAATAATGATTTTTATATTCCGGTGGGCACTTTTTAAAAATCTGATCAGCGATTATTAGTTCTGAGAGCTTTTCAAATGAATTAACTTCTAATTCGGATAACCAACCTTCAAAATAATTTCTAATTTCAAAGTAAAAATCTTTCCAAGTAGAAGTCTCTCTTTTTTGATGTCGGCTAAATAATACCCTAAACTTCTCCGCTGTTAATTTAAATCTTTTTAACAATATCTCGCGAATATGTGCATAGTTTTTGAACATTTCTTCAGGCTCTCTTGCTATAAGTTTAGCAATGTCGTTCGGAAGAACGGCGATTAATTGTGAGACCCAAAAATCTTTGGAGACATTTAACATTTTCATTTGACGTTCAAACATTGTCAAGAACAACGACATATTATCTTTTTCCGGATTAAATGGTGGTAGGATGTTTTTCATATCTATACGCATCTGGTCCATTTGATTTTGTGGACAGTTGTCGCGGTATGGTTTTGAGCTTGCAGCTTAAGTTTTTCTAGCTCATACGCTCTTTCATCAGCGATACGTTTATCTTTAACTTTTTGTTCTTCTATGCTCTCTTGTTTTTTCCCATTTTGTTCTTCTATGCTCTCTTGTTTTTTCCTATTTTCCACGATAGTAATTAATGCCTCTTTTACAAATTGCTCTTCGTTTTTGAAAAGTACGCACTTCATATTTTTTTCACGCAAGGCTACTAATTTATCATCTGCATCTACCTGAAGTTCTAATTCGGTAGCCAAATTATATAAATCGATTTTTTTCCCTTTAGAAAGAAACGCCATTTTTCCTCAAATCAGTTAAATTTATGATTAAATTACAAAATTATATGCAATACTTTACCCATTAAATAATTAAGTAACAAAACAATTACCTCCCCCTTACAGTTAAATATAAACAGATAAATATGCATAAACTTTATAAACAATTGATAATACATACGAGAAATAATTTAATATCATACTAAAATCTATCTCTAATTAAACATGAGCTCATGTAAATATTAATGCAAAAAATATTATAATCAGTTAATATGCAACTTTTTTTTTTTTACCAATATAACTTACCGTATAAAACTGTCATAAATGTTTAAATAATAAAATTTAAAGTATATCAAATACCATGGATAATTTGATGTGAAAACGATATTTTCATTCACAAATAAAAAGCAACAAAATGAAAGCAAGAAAATATCAAAATAAAGTACTTACTTCTTTAAAATAAACAACATTCTAAATAATTATTGACGATTACTGAAATCACTTTTCCTTTCTAATATACTGCGCTGTGCACAGTTAAAAGAAATAATCATAAAATTCATTTACTCAAATAATATTGCATTGAGAAAAAAAAATTACCAAAAGAAATTATATAACTCTTTCCCTTTCAGAAAATTAATCTTTCATAATACTCTTAAAGAAGAACAAAACAAAAAAAAAAAAACACATACATAAAACAGCATTTAAAAATAAATAAAACACCAGCTGGCCAGCAATAAACAGAAAAAAAAATTTCAACTTTTTACCGGTAAGAAAACAAAATTTATCTTTAGATAATCATTCTTCGGTGGTCACGTGACAGTTTCAGATTTCAGACATTTTCAGAACACACAGAATATCGGCGATAGCTGAACACTGAAAGTTATTCCGAAAATATTTTAGAATTGCGTAACGAATATTCGATGATCACAAACAGCAATTATGAAAATCGCCGATTGTACATGGAAAAATCGCGAGTTTTGTCGATCAGACGCGGAAGAATTGCAAAATCCGTTGATCGGACACAGAAAAATCGTCAATTTTGTTGATGATGCGCGAAAATTGAAAATTTTGTTCATTGGCTGCGAAACAATCGTGAGTTTTTTCAGTCGCGAGAAAAAATCGCGAATTTCGTCAATTTGCCAAGGGAGAAAATTGCATATTTCGTCAGTCAGTTAATAATCGCGATTTTCGTCTATCAGGTACGGAAAAATCGCGAATTTTGTCGAAGAGGAACAAAATAAATCTCAAGTTTCGTTGATCGGCTTCGGAAAAATCGCATATTTTGTCTGTTTATAGAGAGAAAAAAATCGTGAATTTCGTTGATTGGGAGCGGAAAAATCACAAATTTCGTCGATCAGGCACGTAATAATCGCAAATTTCGTTGATCGTGATCCGAAAAATCGCGAATTTCGTCAGTCGGGTACGATAAAACGGCGAATTTTGTCGATCAGGTACGGAAAAATCGCAAATTTCGTTGATTGGGCACGGATAAAATCGCGAATTTTACCGATGATGCACGGAAAAATCGAAGTTTATCGCGACAAAAAATGCGAATTTCGTCAATTTGCCACGGGAAAAAAATACAAATTTCGGCAGAGTCAGTTAAGAATCGCGAATTTCGTTGATCGGGCACGAAAAATCGCGAATTTTGTCGATCACCAGCAGGAAAATCGCGAATTTTGTCGATGAGCGCCGGAAAAAAGCAAATTCCGTCGATCGATCACGGAAAAAACGGAATTCCTTCGTTCATAAAGTTCACATTTTTTTTTTGGCACTAGCTACTTTCATGCCTATATTTGTTTTTTAACACTTTAAATAAAGCAAATTTTACTCCCCCGAATAAAGTCAAGGAATATTAACACTCCTTGAAAATAATCCTTGCTATATCTCTGTTATGTATACAAATGGACTGAATTGTATATGTTGACTGGGTAGATGAATCTAGAGGAGTAAAAATCCCTCTCCTCTCTGAAACTATATTTTTTATCTGATTATATGCCACAGATCCCCTCCCCGAAACAGAAATTTATATGGATAGCTGTTGCGAGGGAATGATATAACTAATTTAATAACAAATTATTCTGCAGGAAACAGTCCCCAAAGTCTAATGAATATAGGCCAAACCGAAAAACAAAAACCTTGCCATATTGTCACACCCGCAACTAGCATCTTTAGAAATTGCCTTTTGAAGGTGAGATGAATTTCTTAACCCTCTCGCTGCGAAACCGAGATTTCATCGCGATGCATTTTTTCCGTCTATTTAACCATCCTTGATCATTCCCACCAGTAACTTTTTATTGTAAATTTTGCCTTATCTAATTGAAGCATTACACTATTTCCCGATTAAATTTTAGGAAAATTTTTGTTTTAAAAAACCGGTGACAAAGAATAAAAATTCTTAAAATACGCTCGTCGCTTACTAATTAAGTCCGAAATTTTTGAAGCTATTTTGATAAAACAATTACGCAGCGAGAGGGTTAAGGGGGGGGGGGGGGAGAGAATATTGAATGACTATTTTTTGTTACTTCAAAGTAAAAATAAAATCACTAGAAAAAATTTTGAGCTGTGTATGATAGTGAGGGGTTGTAAATTTAAATACTTAAATTTATTAATTAAGCAAATTAACAAATACAAAAAAAATCACCTCACATATTAAAAAAAATTAATATTTAACGTTTGGGAGGGGATGAAACGAAAACAACCGGGGGGGGGGAGAGACTTAGAATAACTGGTCATTTATTTATAGTTACCTCAAAGTATAGATAGGGCAGACAATTTTAAAAAATGTAAAGTAATTAAAGAAAAAATGAAAGTGGGTGCACAAAAGGTTAATTCTGATTTTTTATATTTCATTCTATTTCTTTCCTTTCCTTTTTCTATGGTATATAATTTATTTATTATTTAAAAATCCAAAGATAGAGCAAAACAGTAAACTTTATGCACTGTTATCAGGGCTGCCACAAACGACTACTTTTATATTATGTTCGTACCAATATTTTTCTAATATACATTTTGAAGTATATTTTTCTTGCAAATGCTGTCAAAGGGTGTGTTAGGTATTTCTGTTCTGAGAAAGTAGTGCCAATTTGAATTAAAAAATAGTCGCCCATTGCAGCCTTGTGTTATGAACAAGCGAAGGGATAGTGAACATTCCAGACATAATTTTAACTAATCTTTTCTGCAAGCCAACAAACAATTTTAAATGGTCAAAAAATAGAATATTGGAGTGTGTTTGGGGGGGGGGGGGCGGAGAGAGAGAGAAAGAAAATTCGGGGATTTGTCTCAGTCGATTAAACATTTTTTTTTTATTAACATTTCTACTTAATAAATAGGATTTTTTTTTCAAATGAGAGTTGCACTTTTGGATTGTGTGCAGAATGACGAAAAATGGAACGTGTGTGTGGGCGTTAGGGGGGCGGGGGAGGATTTCATTGGAGAGAAGAATTTAGATGATTTATTAAAATATAATGAAATACTATCTCAAAATAACAAATAAAACAATCACGACGAAATAACATTAAAAAATAGAGCTTAAAAACTTAAATAAAAGACTGGAGAATTTTCAAAATTTGAAATTTTGTGCACTAGGGGGAGTCCAATGTTTTTTTCATAAAAACACAAATAATATTAAAGATTTAACAGCATTAAAATGTAATTGTAATTGATTTAATTTCCTGCTTCAACCTGCAATTAATTTAACTGATTGATTTAATTGCAGGATACAGCTGAGTAATTTATGATTTATCGTTCAATCTAATTATACTCGAATTAATTTTAGTTTCAACTTGCTAGTAACTTTTAATCTCAATTTAAAAAAAAAAACAATTAATTTTTAATGAATTATTTCAGTGAAAATATGTTTGCTGTTAAAAAAAATCTAAATTAATTTAGCAGAAATCCTAATAAAACTATACTGAATTCAATTGTGTCAGTGCACAGTTGAGTGTAATAGTAGTACATGTAGTGCAAATGAAATTTAAATACATTTAGTTGAATTGGATGTACCCTGTCTTGTGTAAGCATGAAATTTTCCTAAAATATTTTGTCAAAACCCGTAAATTTTTAAAATGTTACCAAGATATTGTTAGGATTTTCTGTTTTTTCACTATTCTGTATTGTAATTGAAGTAAAAATAATGTGTATTTATTCCGTACTAGCTGAAATACCTGGCGTTGCCCGGGGTTTTAAAGATGTTTAATTAGAAAAATCAATTTTAAAATTGATTTGAACGGACTATGAATCTCGCGCAAATATGCTCTTTTTTAAAAAAAATATTGAAAGCGTTGAGAAATTCTGCTTTTATACCAGTATTTAAAAAAAATATGTTTCCTAAGACTAAATAAATATAGTCTTTATTCTTGAAAAAAAAATTGAAAAAGAAATGTAATTCTTGAAAAGCCATTCGTGATATCACTTTCTGTTGTAAAAACTATGCATTAACCGTATATTCGCTTTAAATATCAGGCCATACGTGAATTAACCTATAATATTCACAAATCAAAAGAAATGGCGAATTTAGTATTTGTCGGAAATTAATCCCTTAACGGTCGCTTTAAATTGCGGTTTAAAAATTCAAATTGCTTATTAGCACCACCTTTTTGAAAAAGAAATATTCACCTTATTTAATGATAGGTAAAAGGATGCCATAATAAAGCACACTATTTTATAAAACTGGTGGGAATCAAACAATCTGAATAGAAGACTCAGTCTGTGAATATCACGGGAGCGAGAATTAAAGGGTTAAATAAATATCATTCACTCGTGACATCATAATTCACTTTTGTATTTTAACAGAATAATAAGGCGAATAATATTTTGCGACTCGTGCTATAAGGCAGTCTACACGTCAGAACACATAGTCCAGGGGAAATGTACATTTTACCTTCCAAAAGGTCGGGTAGAAGTTTTTTTTCTGAATTGTTTATAATGATACCAACATGGAAAATTTAAGTTTTCTAACAAAATTTCTTAAGGCTAAATTTTCTGTGGCCAAAAAACAAGAAACTTTTTGGACCTTTTTTGATTTTTTAAAAATATCACGAGACCCGTTGCCGTAGCATATTATTTGTGAGTTACAATATTAAAGAGGATAAAATTCTCTACAACTTTCATATATTCTACTTTTTTATACACTCAATAGAAAGCGCAGTACGCCAATTCAAAAATAAGACATTTTTTTCAATTTTCTTAAAAACCGTGACAAACGTAAGTTTTGCCTCGATTACTCAAATGTTCCCTGCGGATTTAATCGTGTATGTCGACTTCTAAAAATTGGTAGCAGTAAATTATCTGTTATTTGCACACTCAAGTCTTTATTTTCATCTCAACAGACATTTTATATTCAATAAAGCTATATAATTTTAAAAGTAGGGCAGAGTGTAGATGAATGAGCCAATTTTCATATTTAGACAGTAACTTTAAGTGTATACAATGTTAACTTCAAAATATTGTTTGGAAGAATAATTCAATATTTAGTAACTTATTGACACTATAGATTCAATTAATCAAGAATTCTTGTTTAATTTTAATATTTTTATAATTTTTATAATGCATACATATTTTCCCAGGTATCAATGGGACAGGTGTGAAATTTTTCGAAAAGCATATTTTATTCCACACTACAATGGTATATTTTTGTTACCAATTATTGATAACATGTGTTTTAATGTTTTACACTTTTAACGATAGCAAACATTGGTTTCAGTTCCATATAAAAGGGGGGAGGACTCAAAAAATAAATATCTATTATGTAAGAAATACTTTTACCTTATACAATAGCTACAATAAAAATGACAACAGGTTATTTCGCTAACTAATGTTATACATTTATCTCTTGTAAAATTTAAAAATTCTGCCAATAAAATATTTGCGTCACTAGTTTCATAAAAATATTTAAAAGGTTAGTTTAAAAAAAACATTGTCAATATTTTTTTCCCACTTCAATAAATATAACAAGAGATTATATCATTTTAGCATGCAAAAATATATAAAACTTTAAGATTATCTATTAATTGCTTTAAAGCTCAAACAGAAAAACTTACTTTCGATGGTTAAAAATATACTTTGTAAAATACTCTAATCTTCTGTAATACGTACTGTTTTGAAAAATATCTGTTTGATGATCTCAGTGATACCATTTATCAAATGAAATACCACCGTAGACCATACAAACATTTTTCAGAATGCATGCTTGAATTTCGATATTTAATTTTTTTTTCATATGATATCTGAGGTAGATATTTAACGTTGTGCGTTTTTAATTTTTCGAATTTGATTGCATTTTTTTAATGACGATACTTCAAATTTCGGAACGGATTCAAAACAGTTTTCAAAAAATGAAACTGTCCAAATATTAAAAAAAACAAATACAACCAAACCCGAAAAACAATAAAAGCACAACATTAGATATTGATCTCAGGTATCCCATGAAAAAAAAAATTATTTAAAAGTAATAAAATGCAAGCGAGATATTAGTCATGAACGCTCCCATAGGTTTAATATTACCTTGCGAATTTCTTCGTGTGACTAATTTAGTTTCATAATTCATATAACTGTAACTTTAAACGCCTCAATACTACAACTACCGTAAAATCTTTAAGAATGAAGTCTGTATATGCGGAATTTGATGTTTAAAGAAAAAAATACATAATTTTCAAGAGAAAGATTGTGAACAATGATACTTGCTAAGATGGAAAACTGTTTAAAGCGGAATATATTTCGATTTTCAAGGTTTTAGTGAATCAATATTTGACAAAGCTGATTACGCAGTTCAACATCACGTATTTAATGATTACACACTTAAAAATTTCAAAATCAGGCTATTAGAGATTTATTAAAATTCTCGAGGTAAATAATCTTTTTATTGGGAGGGGGGCGCCAAAATCCATGTTTGCCACGGGTGCAAAAAAGGCTAGTTTTGACCCTGAAACACATAATTTACTGTTACCAATATATAAAAGTAGACATACACGATTAAATCCGTGGGAAACATTCGAATAATCGGCGCAAAACTACGTTTTTCACGGTTTTTAAGAAAATTGAAAAAATCGTCCTATTTGTGAAATGGCGTATTACGCTTGCTATTTAGTGTATAAAAAAGTCATAAACATGTAAGTTGTAGAGAATTTTATCCTCTTTAACATTGTAATTAACAAATAATATGCTACGGCAAAGGGGTCTCGAGATATTTCAAAAAAATAAAAAAAAGTCCAAAATTTTGTTGTGTTTTGGCCACAGAAAATTTAGCCTTAAGAATTTTTTTTAGAAAACTTGGTTTTTCCATGTTGGCATCATTATAAACAAGTCAGGAAAAAAATCTTCTACCCCACATTTTTCAAGGTAGCCCGCTTTATTTGGTATATTTCCCCTGGACTAACATTGCAGTTAGAATTATTTTTTTACGCGTGAAGGTTTCGTTATCGTACCAGTGTTGCTAATGCGCTACTTTATTTAAATTCAGATTTCTTGATTGGCACAACTTTTTTGAAACAGTAAAATTCGTCTTATTTAATGACATATTAATTAAGGCGAAAAGAAGTGGAGTTTTACCATTTTAGAAAAGTGGTGCTAATCAAGAAATCTCAATATTAAAAAAAGCAGCCCAATGGCAATACTGTATGGTACTCCATTGTGAAATTTGGTAGTTTTAGAAATTCAATATATGAAAAATAGCAAAATCATTAGATTTGAAATTTATATCAAGAAAAGTACAATCTTTTACATTTCTAACGTAGTTTGTCTAACAGTTTTCTGACAAATACTTTTCGAGCTATTAATTTTTGCAGTAACTTCAAATGTTTAATTTTGCGAGATTAATCTGTGGCAACGATTACAGAAAATGCCAGTCGTCAGCAACACGTAGCTTTTTATTAAAGAAGATTATAGTTTTTTTTTTTTTTTTTTTTTTTTTTTTTAAGCACTCAGAACGTAGGCAGATACCTTAATCCTTAACATACTGTGGGACTAAAAAATATTTTTTTTAAAGTTTTTTTTTATATCGTTTGAACTTTTAAGAATATCGAGCAGTTTGTCAATTAGAAAAATTTCTTAAACTGCAGTCTATTCAGTCGTTAACATTGAACTACGCAAAACGAAATTACACGTGAAGGCAAAACTCAGTTTTATCGAAACAATGTTTCCAGCGGTTTTATCACGATAGTGTTTGAATACGATAACGGATTTAGACGATTCTTTATTTTTTTTAACAAAGGAGATTAAATTCTAAGCAAGTTATACGTAAAAAACAAACAAATATAATTTTTTTTTACCCAAGTTAGAATGAAAAATATGATCAATTTTTTGGGGTTTTAATTTTTATATTATAATTTTTTTCTACATAATTTTAATACTTTTATTGTTTAAGACATAATTGAAACACAACGTATTGAGCAGTATAAAAAAATCTACTAACTCAAAAAGCATAGAACCTGGTTTTCAAAATCTTAGCAAAAGAACTACCTAGTTTTTCAAGATTAATCATGTCGTACAATATTAAATCTAGAACGACCGCAAATACTTCAATTTCATAGTAGCAATATGCACTGAGAAATACCAGTGTCTCGTTTGAACCCAGTATTGTACTATGAATATGCTAACAACACGTGACCATGATGCAACTGATTTATTGATATTATTAATGCACGCTGATATCTAATCAGACCAGCATTTACTTGAATAGAGGAATCCACAACAGCAGGCTAATTTAAATCGTAAAAAATAATTATATGTTTAAAAATCTACAATATGAATTTTCCGGTATTAGTGACATAATATTTCCCTTTAAAAAGTGTTTTCTTAACATTACAAACAATACATGATTTTAATCCCCTAGTTCTCCCCCCCCCCACCAGACACTCCCCAAAAATGTCCAATGACTTCATATTTATCAGCAAAATTTCAAATTCTAACTATTGTCCTTTATTTAAGCAAAATTCAAATGTGTCGAATAATTAGATTTTAAACTAAACAACATATAAACAGAAACTTTATTCACTCAAAATGTCGGGGGCTGCCGAGAGAACCTGTAAGATCATGTAGTAATACCAATGCAATGTCTTAACTCGTTGTAGAGAGCGGGATTTTTTTTTAATTTCTCTTAACTTCAATTACGATATCTACCAGAACTTTTTAACTAATTTGAGTTAAATAACTTTGGCGAATAAATCTGTAAAATTTCATTTTCTTGCTTTCAAATATTGTTTTTCGAAACAATATTTGAAACTTTTTTCAACATTACAGAAACGCAAATACTTGTGTACTCAAATGTAACGTTAGATATTTATCCAATAGTTAAATATAATGTTACACTATAAATTTCCCGAATAATTACAATTAAAGAGTAAAATATTTTTCGTAAAATTTGAACATCAGTTTTTTAACAAAATAAATTAAAAAATTAACTTCCACCATCAAAATCCCAATTACTATGCATATCAGAATTAAAAATTGTGAACGTATGACTTCAGCATAAAAGACATCATAATCTCATTATTTGTATGAAAACCAAATTTTAATTTAGAGAGTGAACTGAAATCTTTTATTCAGTTTATCGTTGTGGAAGAAAAAATATAAATAAACGTGTAATTTCCGGTTCAGTATCAATATAAATTATTTAGCACTTCTGTACTATTTCGAGTAACTTCTTTGTGATACCACTGAAAAATTTTAATTATGATATTGTAAGTGAAGATTCTTATGAATTTAAAAATAAGTAGAAGTTATAAACGTGATTTTTTAGCAGAAATTTAAACAATTAAACACCCCTTGAAACTCGTGAAATATTAACCCTTTGCACTCCTATGTCTAGTCTGATTAGCCATCATTATTCTTTCCAAAATTTGTTTTTGGCACCAGTGATAAAGGAATACAATTTGCGTTAATTAATCCCTTCGCGACGAGATCCCTTAGCTTAATTTTTAATCTTTTACCACCGGTTTTTCAAAACAGAAAGTTTTCTGTAATTGAATCGCGAACATGTTCTGATTACATAAGCTAAATTTTACAATAAAAATTGGTTGGAATAATGTAAGATTCTGAGCACCTTAACCCCTTCGGGACGGGAGCCTTTTACGAAAACTTTTATCGTTTGTCACCATTTTTTAAAAACAGAAATTTGTGTCTTCTTGAATCGAGAAAATGCGCCGATTAAACAACGCAAATTTTACAGTAAAATTTTACTGGTAAGGAAAAACAAGTATTTTTAGCGCTTCATGCGGCACGTATACTTGCCGCTCGTCCCCAAGGGGTTAAACCCTTAGTCGGCGGTTTCCACAAAAAAGGACACTTAATTTAAATTCCAAAACTGACAATCGGCACCAAGAATATTTAGTTAAACTTCTTCCTCTATAAAGTACGGGAAAGTAAGTTTCTAATAAATTCTGGTGTCAGTCCATCATTTCATCATTTTATAAACGGGCTTACTCCGCGCTGGAAAGGGTTAAGTAGCAGGTATACCCATCGCTCGTCCGCGAGTGGTTATCTAGAGCATTTTTGAAACTGTGTACTTGAAGGAAACTTCTTTTTAAAAAGCGTTGTTAACCGAATAAATTTGTGTAAGAGACGCCCAAGTCGAAAGGGTTAATAGAAAAGCAACTTTAGAAATTCTGTAATTTGTATGGATTATTTATTGGTAATCTTGTAATTTGCACGAATATAATGATCATATGTCTCTGTTTATCATTACCCAACTTCCAATTACTCGAATTATCTTCCTGAATTAAAATGGCTCTTTTGGTGAAAATTTTAGGAAAAAAGCTTTTTTTTTCTTTGTTTTATTTTTAAGAGTAATTTTTTACGATTCCAAATCTGTTTCAATTCCTACGATTCCTAAAAGAGGATTTACGGTCAATTTTTTGTACAGGAAGTAATGAGTCAAATAACGGAAGTGAGCAGAATGGACAGGAGAAATATAAAAGTGTTTCTAATCGTGATTGTCTTACTTTTATTACATGAAAAAACAATAAACCTTAATTGATACGTCTAGATTAATTTCATAGGTAAGAAATAATATAGTTAAGAAATCTTTAAAAGCATATTCTGGAAAATACGTTTTCCCGCTATTTTCATGTACGATAAACACCATTTGATAAAATGTTATGACATATTTTAGTGAAATTTTTTCACAATGCATTCCATATTACTCACTATGCTTTGAACTAGAATCTCAGCTCTATGTTATAATTTAATTATATTAAAGGTACTCGAATATAATAAAATTACAGTTTTGCGTAAAAAAATGTGTATTTTTTTGACATATTTTAAAATATTTCATATAACTTTGAAGATATTGTAAAACTCCCATTCAGTTCACAGTTGAGTGTAATAGTAGTATGTAGTGCAAATGAAATTGAAATGCATTTAGTTGAATTGAGTATGCGACGTCTAGCGTAAGCATGAAATTTTTCTAAAAATAATTGCCCAAACCTCCTTTTTTTTAATATTACGCAGATATTGCTAACCAACCTCCGGCTTTTTTAAAATAAAACAATTATACTTCGAACCAGAAATTTATTTAAGTAAATTTCAAATAATTAACACATAAATTGTCAGACACTTCACTTAACCCTTACCGGCGCGGGGTAGTTCTGTTTATAAACTGATGAAATAATGGACTGACACCGCAATTTATGAACGAATTTATTAGAAAATACGAACTTGCCCAATTTCTTGTACATTATATTAGGAAAATTTTAGTTAAATATTCTTGGTGCCGTTTGTCAGTTTTGGAATTAAAATTAGATATCCTTTTTTAAGGACACCACGCCGGTAAGGGTTAAACATTTTTTCTGGTTCAAAGTGTGCTTTCTTAATTAAAAAAAAAAGCCGGAGGTTGGCAACTATGTGCTAGGATTTTATGTTTTTTCATTATTCTATGTAACAACCTTGGAACTATTAATAAAGAGGAACTGAAATATCCTTGATATAGTGAAGCTTCAACAGTAACCGCGTTTGTAGAGTTTGATTACCGCCGGGACAAACTTCCACCAGTAAATTTAAGTAGGCATTATCTCTTTATTTAAACGCCTTAATAATGCGAAATACCAGTCATATATAATGACAAAAACAGATTTTCATTTTTATTGGTGGGAATTTATTTCAGTGGCAGCCAGGCCTTGTATTTCCGCCATTTTGAGACAACATAGGGAACCTCTTGTTAGTGTCAGTGAAACAAATTATATTATCTGGCAAAACTTCTACTACTAAAAACAAACAGAAATTTTAACAATATTTGTGACAGAAATTTTCCATGAAAAATGGTCGCTAAAATAAGACAAAATTTTCTATTTAAAATTTACTGGTCGAAGTTTGCGCCTGTTGTAATCAGAAACTGCTGATCACATATAAAAAATCAGCCGCCATCTTGTGACTACCTTCTCAGTTACTTCACTCGCAACTGATACACAATACATTATATGCCACCTCCTCGTTATTCATTACTCCGTTGTTACACCTGCTGGGATCTCAAATGATCCGCAAATGAACACAAAAATGTTCTTAGAAAAAATTTATTTTAGACTTTTCTTGCAAATTGAGCAGAAATCAATTTTGGGGGTTATTTCTGGCACAAATGTAGTAGAAACATACCATAAAATTTTCCATTAAAAATTTTGTGTATACAGTTAGCGGACTATATAGAAGTCGAGCAATTGAACAAAAAATATGTGTATTTATTCAATATTGTACATTAAAAAAACTCTTCAAACGTAGGCAGATACCTTAATCCTTAACATTGTGGGACTAAAAAGGTTTGGAAAAAATAGATTTTTCTTATACCATTTAAACTTTTAAAAATATCGTGCTGTTTCTTAAGGGGACAGTGGAGCTTAAAATCTTTAAAATTATTTTTTTTTTATTTTAGTAAATCTCAACTTAAATATTATTCAAGGGTACATTATATACATTATGGCATGCATTTATCACAAAAAAATTTAAAAAAAATATTTTTGAGAAAAAAAGGGAATTTTACGTGTTGTGTTAGAAATCTTCGAAATGCCCCATGCGTCTTCCATATCAATGAAAATCCCCAATATTTTTTATAGAAGTTTGGTTTATATATATAAATAAAATAGAGCATCGAATTTAATATATTTGAATTTAAAGGTAAAAAAAAAAATCAAAATTTCAAAATTTTTCAAAAAAAAAAAAAAAAATTCTTTTAACCTTTAAATTCAAATATATAAAATTCGATGCTCTATTTTATTTATATATATAAACCAAACTTTTATAAAAAATATTGGGGATTTTCATTGATATGGAACGCGCAGGGCGCACTTCGAAGATTTCTAAGACGACGTGTAAAATTCCATTTTTTTCTCAAAAATAAAATTTTTTTTAATTTTTTTTTGTGATAAATGCATGCTATAATGCATATAATGTACCCTTGAATAATATTTAAGATAAAATTTACAAAAAATAAAAAAAAAAAATTGAAAAAATTTGAAATTTTGAAAAGTTTTCGAAAAATTTTCAAAATTTTGCAATTTTTTTTTTACTTTTAAATTCAAATGTTTAAAATTCGATGCTCTATTTTATTTATATATATAAACCAAACTTTTATAAAAAATATTGGGGATTTTCATTGATATGGAAGACGCATGGGGCATTTCGAAGATTTCTAACACGATGTGTAAAATTCCATTTTTTTCTCAAAAATAGAATTTTTTTTAGATTTTTTTGTGATAAATGTATGTTATAATGTATATAATGTACCCTTGAATAATATTTAAGTGGAAATTTACAAAAAAAAAATATTTTTAAGGATTTTAAACTCTACCGACCGCTTAAGTAGAAAAATTTCTAAAACTGCGGTCCAATCAATCGTTAACGCAAACCGAAATTACACGTGAAGGCAAAACTTAAAACTCAGTTTTATCGAAACTCTATTTTTCAGCGGTTTTATCAGGATAATGTTTGAACACGCTAACGGATTTACACGATTCTTTATTTTTTTTTTTATCAAATGGAATTAAATCCTATGCAAATTATGCCTGAAAATCAAACAAATATAATTTTTTCCCAAGTTAGAACAAAACATACGATTAATTTTTATGGGTTATAATTTTTATATTATAGTTTTTTTTTTTTTTTTTTTTTTTTTACAATTTACATAATTTTATTTTTAAGGCATAATTAAGACACAACATAATTCCAATATTAAAAAAAAACTAATAACACAAAAAGCACAGAACCTGATCTTCAAAATCGTGGCAAAACGACATAGAATTTTAACAGTAGAACTACCGAAAATTTGTAAATTAACAAGTTTAAAAAAAATATTTCATACCAGAATTTTTAATTTAAAACGGTTTAACTTTATTATTTAACGGGTTTTTTTTTCGTTTTTTTTTTTTTTTTTTTGAATCTTTTAAACTTATTTCATAATCAAATTTCTCGTTTGTACCGAAACATATTTATATGGAAGCCGTAAAAATGACAGATCACGGTAGTTCTAGTGTTAAGATTAATTATGTCGTAAATTATTAAACCTAGAACGACCGCAAATGTTACACAAAGTCTACGAAATAGTGTTGCACCAGAATTTTTATTTGAAACTATTTAACTTATTTATTTACCTTATTTCTCCTTGATGCATATTTAACTTATTTTGGAAAAAGATTTCTGGTTCGAGATCGAAATATTTTTATTTGGTAACGGTCAAAATGAAAGCTATGATCATTCAAGTGTTAAAATTATGGTTTGTTTTTGTTTATTCTAGAAAACATAAATAAAAATATGGAAAAGCCAATTGTAGTATTTAATAGAGTCAAAATACTATATTAAACACTAGTGCCGTGAAGGAAATATTCACCTTGTTATTAATAAACTTTATAATATAGTTATAACTACTTAAAAGGTGACACAAACATATAAAAATATTATTTTATGCAACCCTGAGATCTTTCAAACACACACGCGTTCATTTTCAAAGGGAAAAAGATGACTGATTGAATAGAAATACATTTTTAAAACAAAAACAAAATAGTACGCATGCACAAGCGGAGTTCAGTCCATTTCTCTTCAGAGGGGTGAAAAGAGCAGTTCATATTATCAGGAGGTTTTGAAGTATTTAGGGTATTATACCAAATTGCGGGAATATTATAAGAAAGGACATCGTTACAAATATTATCACTTCTGAGTAAAATTTCAATGGATTCACGGATTATTGAAGATTAATGGTTAGACGTTGAAATGATCATTTTAGCTTTTTCGAAGTTTATCTTAATATTTTCTTTTTGATGCAATCTGGATAAAGCTGTACTTGGTTTGTTAAACGTGATATCAGAAAAGTGCTCTTTTAATCTTTCTTCAAATTTTCGAGGTGTCATGCCAATATAAAATAAAATCATATGTTGTTCTGTGCTGAATGGGATTATGTAAAACCAGGAGACTGGTTTTCAGTGCTTTACGATTCTATTCTATACTGCCCCCCGCTCATATGAATGCTAAACTCACAAGATACAACTAATTACTTTAACTAATGCGCGCTCAAATCTCAATGACCGAGCATTCACTTGAAAAACATCAGAGAAATTGTAATATCTGACGTGAAAGCCTTATTTTTTAGTCCTGGTACAGTATGCTATTTCTTTCCCCAGCTTATTTTGTATCCAAAAAATAACGTTAGCTTACGGACGCTACTAATAAACAAAGTAGATGTATCACTGTACAATTAAATGCTCTATAGCATTTTTTTTAATTTCTAAACATCGCACATTTTCAGTTTTTATACCATCGTATTGGGGAAAAAAAGTACTTTTTAATGCAATTTGTTTGAAAACTGCGTCTTTATTTGTTTTTGAAATATTAATTTTTTTGTAGTTTTTAGCGACATTTGTTTCATTTTGGCAACTCAAGTACGCCATTTCTGCGGAAAGTAAAGAAAAAATTGCTGAAAAATAGCAATTATATCTTTTTGTTGTCATTTTCTTATAAAATGGGAAAAAAATTAATTAAAAAAATTAAATTGAAAAAAAAATTAATTAAAAAAAATTAAATTGAAAAAAAAATAATTAAAATACGTGCTACTTTGAGAAAATATAAATGAAGGATTTATGATAAAACAGGGAGCTATTATAAACTATATTTAATTTTAAGTTTCTATATTAATGCAAATGACGTCATTTTACATAAAATAAAAGCGTGTTCTTTAAGTCTTAAAAAACTGAAATATGTTTTGCAGTAGAGTCCCGATTATAAGAGTTATTTTCTTCTGATGGACTGGTGGCTTCTATTATTATGAAACAGCCGTTATAAATGAAGCGTTAGGTGAAGACGAAAGAGCTGCCGTAAAAAGTTAGAACTCTGATTTTCTGGTCAGAATGGAAAAAAATGGCCATAATTTTTTTTAACGCTTCGTTTATAATGGCTGTTTCATAATAATAGAAGTCACCAGTCCACCAAAAGAAAATGAAGAAATGGAAATGCCGGGGCGACACTAAATTCTGAAAATGCAGAATCCCTGTTCTCTAGTTTATATACTTAAGAGAAAACTATATTAATTTTCTGGTATGAATATCCTGATATTTTATTTTTGTTTAATTCACGCAACACTGCATGATTTTTATACTTTAACTCTTTGAAGACTTGTGTAATATTTTCCAACCAAGCAAATTGTAATCATGATTTGTATACAAGAATTTTATCTATGAAACATAGTCCAAATAAGCTATAAAATTGCGTCTTATTATTTTTAAATTTAATTTATGGATAATTCTGGTTTGAATTTAATGCTAGATAAATGCAATTACTTTCAGGTCAAAGTGTCACAAATAGTGTTAGAAGATTAATCCATATAATTGCATATAAAAAAGTAAAACATTTTTTCTTAACCCCTTGGGGGCGAGCGGCACGTATACGTGCCGCATGAAGCGCTCAGAATTCTTGTTTTTCCTCACCAGTAAACTTTTACAGTAAAATTTGCCTTATTTAATCAGCGCATTTTCTCGATTCAAGAAGACACAAATTTCTGTTTTTAAAAAACGGTGACGAAAGAATAAAAATTCCGTAAAAAGGCTCCCGTCCCGAAGGGGTTAAAGATTAAACATTACTTTGTTAACAAATAAATAAATAAATAAATAAATAAATAAAAACAGCTTCCTATTATCTATACTAATATTATAAAGAAGTAAAAATTGATTGTTTGTGTGTTTGTTCGAGGTAATCTCACGAGCTACCGAAACGATATCAAAAGTATTGGTATCAAAATGATTGTGTTAGTCCAGCTTTAGGACATAGGCTAAATCTTATGCCCGTCCCACTAACCCAAAGGGGTTGCAGGAGCAAAAAACGTTCTAAAAATGCAATTTTTGTGTTATTGAAGGGCCTAGAAGCATTAAATTTGGAATGGTAGTTACTTATAAGATATAAATGATCTCTAAGATCATTTCTTAAAACATTCGACATTTAAAAAGGTTGAAAATGTGCAAAAAAAGTTCTAAAAAACGTTCTAAATGGTGATTTCTACGCAATCACAGGAAGTAACGAATCGATTAAAAAAATAATAGTGTCAAAATGATGGTGATTTTTTTTTCTTAAAACATTCGACATTTAACCCTTTCAGGAACAAGGTACTTGTATTCGTAAAATGTTCAAATAAAGACACCAGTATTAACAAGAGATTTTATTTGTAAACAAGTAAAAGTATATTTTCGTCTACCTAATAAAGATGACATTTTCATCATAAAATTCTGGTGCCAATGTGGCAATTTGGGATTAAAATTATGTGATGCCGTGACGGCATCACCGCCCTTACAGGGGTTAAAGAGGGTGAAAATGCGCAAAAAGCGTTCTAAAAAAAGTTCTTCTCAAACGTTCTCAAACTTTTTTTTAGAACGTGAACCCTTTCTCCAACATAGGCTACATTTTATGTCGGTGCCACTACCCCAAAGAGGGTGCAGGAGCAAAAAACGTTCTAAAAGTGCGATTTTTGTGTTTCTGAAAGACCTAGAAACATGAAATTTGGAATGGTTGTTACTTATAAGATATAAATGATCTCTAAGAATATTTCTTAACCCTTTCAAGGGCGGTGGCTAGCGGGTCTAGCCACCTAATTTTAATTCCAAAACTGGCATATGGTCCCAAGAACATTTTAATAAAATTTTGCTTTTGTAGCGAAAATGCAAAATAGCGGGTTTTTATTTTCTTAAAAATTCGTTTGAATATTCTGGTGACAGTCAATTATTTCATCCTTTTACGAACAGAATTCTTCTGCCCCTGAAAGGGTTAAAATTTTCGAAATTTAAAGGGGGTGAAAATGCGCGAAAAACGTTCTAAAAAACGTTCTTAATTGCGATTTCTACGCATTCTCAGGAAGTAACAAACCGATTTACAAAATAATGGTGTCAAAATTATGGTGACAGCCCTTGCTCCAACATAGGCTACATTATTTATCGATGCCACTACCGCAAATGGGGTACAGGAGCAAAAAACGTCCTAAAAGGCAATTTTTGTGTTACTGAAGGGCCTAGAAACATGAAGTTTGGGATGGTAGTTACTTATAAGATATAAATGATCTCTAAAAATATTTATTTAAAGTGGGGGGGGGGGGATTCGCAAAAAGCTTTCTAAAAAACGTTGTAAATGGCGATTTCTACGCAATCTCAGGAAGTAATGAACCATTGTAAAAAATAATGGTGTCAAAATGATGGTGACAGCCATTGCTGCAATATAGGCTTATTTTAAGCCGGTGCCATTACACCAAAGGCGGTGCAGGAGCGAAAAACGTTAAAAAAATGCGATTTTTGTGCTACTGAAGGGCCTAGAAACATGAAATTTGGAATGGTAGTTATAAGACACAAATGGTCTGTAAGAACATTTCTTTAAAAATTCGAAATTTGCGAAGGGTGGAATGCGCGAAAAGCATTCTAAAAACGTTCTAAATGGCGATTTCTACGCAATCTCAGAAAGTAGCAAACCGATTTCAAAAGTAGCGGTTGGAAATTGATGATGACAGCCTTTGCTTCAACATTGGCTCTATTGCATGTTGGTGTCACTACCACCTGGAATTTACAGGAGCAAAAAACGTTCTAAATTGCGATTTTTGTGATACTGGAGAGGCTAGAAACTTTAAATATGACATGGTTGTTACTTTTAACGTATAAATGACCTCTAAGAACTTTTGAAAATAAATTCGAAATTTAAAAGAGGTGAAGCGAATGAAGGGGCATAAAGCGTACTAAAAAAAACTTAAATTACGTTTCTGTGCAATCTTAGAAAATAGTAAACCGATTACAACAGTAATGGTTGTGAATCAATGGTATCTGATTCCACAGAGGTTATATTTTATGGCAGTGCCACTACCACATCGGGTGGGCCGGAGGAACAACAAATGTTCTAAAAAAAGCCTTTAAAAACTTTCTGAATTACCATTTCTAAGAAATATTAGTAAATACCAAGCCGATTTCAAAATTAATGGTGATAGTTTGTGTTTCAACGTAGGCATTTTACGTTAGTACCACTGAGACCAGAGAGGTAGTAGACAAGAAGCTTGGAATTTGAGATGATGATTATTTTTTAGGTGTAAATGCGTACTAAGAACGGTTTATTCAAAACTTCAAATGAACACTGAAATGAGCGTATAAAATAGGCATAAAATCTTCAAAATATTTTCTCAATTCACATTTATTTAGTTTTAGTTCTTTTTATTAATTATCTGCCTAATTCAGTGTAATAATGAGGTTTAGTTAAACTGTGTTTTAAATAGTAATATTTGAATTATTCTTAAAAAAAATATATATATATATTTATAAAAGTTAGACATACGAATATCGCTTGGAATATTTCCGCTGTTACGCGAGCAAAGCCGCGGGTTTGCTAGTTGTATATATTTAAGCATAACAGAAATAATTAATCTCTTTATTTTTTATTTAAAATATTTTTAATACAAGGAACGAACAAAAAATTTATGTTAGATATAATCTTTATAGGAAAAAATTAATTAATTATCGAATGCATTACGCATTAACCTTTCGACTCTGGCGTCTCTTACACAAATTTTATGTGGTTTACACCACTTTTTAAAAGAAATTTCCTGCAAGTACACACTTTCAATTTACTTAATACGTTCACGTTTAATTAAATAAGGCAAATTTGATTTTATTATTCAAGAGACTCGACAAAAAGAAAAACAAAATCGGCTGTCTATTGATTCATATGTCTTCATTTGTTTGTAATATAGATAATTAAACAAATTGCATTAAAAAGTACATTTTTTCCCAATACGACGGTATAAAAATTGGAAATTATCGGATGCTTAGAAGTTTAAAAAATTACATTAGAGTATTTAACAGTACAATGATACATCTGTTTTGTTTTACAGCTGGCTTATACAACGGAACGTTATCTTTTGGAGACGACACTTTATTTGCTGGGAGAAAGAACAGCATATCGGAGACTAAAAACTTTTCTGAATATCGTGATACAATATACCGCGGGAAATGATATGTGTAAAATGACAACTTCAAAACCTTTATTCTCTAAGTAGATGAAAGTGAAACTTTTCCGCTAAAGTTGTATTCAGAGTCTTTGCCAGCGGAATACATGTAAAGAATTTTTAAATTGGTGTGATGTTTTTTTCTTTGCACAAAAAGAGAGCATTTTAAACATAATTGTGTAAAGCAAAAGTTGAAGAAAAACTGCAATTATCAACAAACCTGGAGGCTGCTGCACAGACTTCATCGAGAATTCCCTCTGTATAAATTGCAAAAATCTGAAATTACGCCATGCATCTCACAGATACAAAGAAATCAATAATGTAAGTCTTTTTAAGCCTAGAGCGTTAAACTGTGGGAAAAAAAAATCTTTGAATTACCAATAAAAAGTAATTGACATATCCTCAAAATGGAGAAGTTTGAACTGTAGCCTGTTCTTCAGTGGCTCATTACCGCTGGGGGAAATTTTTACCAGTAAATCTTAATTGAAATTTTCTCCTTATTTAAACGTCTTATAAATGAAGAAAGATTTACAGTCATAATTTTGGACAAAAACAAATATTTATTTTTACTGGTAAATGTTTTCTTCTGCGGTAGTCAGGACCTGCGTTTCCACCGTATTGTGACGACATAAACAACTTCCTGTCAGTACGCATGAGACTTTTCCGCGTTTTTGCACACCAGTATAATCTTAGAGAAATTGTTATTTTATTTAATCGGAAAATTCTGCGATTTAAGAGAACAACATTTTCTCTGATATTATACTGGTTTGCAAAAACGCGAAAAAGCCTCATGCCTGTGTCAGTGAATGAGATTATAATACAAGGCCGAATTGTACCAGTAAAAACGAATAATAATTTTTACCACTTTTGTGAGAGAAATTTTGCATGAATCGCCAAAATAAGGCAACATTTTTTTATTTGAAATTTGTTGATGGAAGTTATCAAAGCGATATAAGTAAGCGTCCTATCTTAAATGGGAGAAATAACCGCAAGATTAAAAGCGAGGTCACATCAATCAAGGTCATGCGCCACCTAGCGGATGGAGTGTGAACTACAGGAACTACCTAACTATTTTCTTACTCACACCACTAAAATTGTAAAGTTTTTGTCATCTTGATTAATAACTGAAGTATTTTTAATAAGGCGAAGAAAACTTCGTGATGTCAAGTGCATCTGGAGTGCGCTACGCCAGATGCACTACGCTATTATTTTGCAATAAATGTGGCAAACACAATTCATTTCCATGAATGGCTAAAGATTTAGAAAATACGTGCCACACTAAAAGCCCGCGTATGTGAATTATCACTCCGTCCACAAGGTGGCGCAACTGTGTTAATTTACGCCTGATTCCAGCATTAAGTTTGTTCGCTTACTTATAACGCTTTGGGAAGTTATCTTCGGTGGTAATCAGAATCTGTTGATCAGAGGGAAAAAAAATATCTGTTGTTTTCTGACAACATCCTCAGTTACGTCACTCTCAGCTGGTACACCACCCCCTGCATACTAGGCCTGAGCGTTGACACAAAAATGGCGGCTGCCTAAGGCAGATATTTTTCAGCGTGCTTACGATCCCTTAAATTTTGCTACCTATAAATTTTAAAAGTTTTTCCGCTTGGATTTTCGGAGACTAAACAACTCAAAAATATTTTTAATAAAATACTGGTGTCAAAATTTAGGGGACCGTACATAAATTTAAAAGAATCCAGCGCTCAGGCCTACTATTCAGGGGGCGGTGGCTGGTAGACTATACACTATATGTCGCCTACGCTTTATTCATAACTCCATTAAAAAATGCTAGCAGAAAAAAAAACCCGGAGAGGAATACAAAGTTAACAAACTCCGGAGCATCAGAATGTTTCTTTCTATTCCTTACAAATAAAGTGGATTTAAAATGTTTAGAGTAATGTATAAAGTAAAAACCTTTGAGAAAGATAGAGGAATTATATATTTAATCCTTTAGATATTAAAACAGGTTTAACGGAATCGGGAAAGCTCTATCTCGGCCATGTTAAAATACACCAACTTTATGTACATTTTTCTTAGAAATGGTCAAAGATGGAGGTCTAGATTTTTTAGAGTAGTTTGAGTAACATGCTTTACGTATTTTAACAGACCATTTTCTGTCTAAGTGAAACTGAAAATTAATTATTAATTATTTATTGAAAGACATTTTTAAATTAGCATTTCTGGTATTTTACTGCCTAAAATAAATAATTCTCATCAAATCATTAAATCCCTGTGTTAAAGTATGCACTATACCATAATATAAGTATTTAGAAAAATCTGACTTCCTAAGTTTAATAGATATTGAAAAAAAAGGAACACAAACTGGAAAATCAAAGTTTTGAGAAAATGTCAATTAAAGCCGTGAAGCAGTGTTGCCAATGAACTACTTTTTAAAATTATGATTTCTTGATTGGCACCGCTTTTTTGAAACAGTAAAATTCGCCTTATTTAGAAAGATATTAATTAAGGCGAAAACAATTGAAATTTTACCACTTCAGAAAAGTGGTGCCAATCAAAAAATCTGAATTTAACAAAGGTAGCCCACTGCTGTGAAGTGCTCTTAGAAAGAATGAAAAAATCCAACACTTTTTTAAAAAATATATATAAACATGTGTAATACATCGTTGAAAAGATCAAAGTTTAAACTATCTAATGATATAAAAAAGTAAAAATCGACTTTTTGGTTAAATTTCGCTTACCCGGTCCCCTTAAATTGTTTAGAATTTATAATGGCAATTAATTATCGTATGTAGCGTTTTTTGTATGTAAAGCATGTAACACTTTTTAGCTACACTAAAAGTAAACTAATATGAAATGCTTAAAAGATACATCAAGAAATAGCATAAAATATAATGAATTATAAAAGATTTTTTTCAAATCATTTTTAACTTTAGAAAATAATTATGCAAACTTCAACCAGTAAATTTCGAATAGAAAATTTCAGCTTATGCTTAACGACTTATTCCTGAAAATTTTCTCTTACAAATATGGTAAAACTTTCCATTCGTTTTTACTGGTGAGAGTCAACCCGTGTGTATTTTAATCTCTTTCACCGACGCTGATAGGAGGTTGTTTAGGTTGTCACAATATGGAGGAAACACCGGGCCTGACTATAGCAAAAGTAAATATACAAAAGTAAAAATAAGTATCCGTTTTTAGCGATAATTATGACAAAAATTCTGCATCAAAAAGGAGTTTAAGTAAGAAGAAAATTTCTATTCATATTTACTGGTGGAAGCTTGCCCCGGCTGTCATGAGCCTATGTGAAAACGGTTACAGTTGAAGCTTCACTATTTTGAAGATGTATCATTTCCTCTTTATTCATAGTTCCATGGCCTTGGCCGGTAAGGGTTCACTAAATAGTTGCAATTTAAATTTTACGTTAATTGAAATGAATTAAAATGAACAATATGAACATATTTTATAATGTAAATTCTGAGAGACGGTTAGCTGAAAGAAATAAAAACACCAAATACACTTTTAAATTAGCTTACAAATATATTTTTTTAAGATTTCAGAAGTTATAATAGTTTACTTCAACCTTTTCAGGGACAAGCAATTGCGTTTCTGTAATGTTGAATCCACACCGGAATTTACAAAAAATTTTGTCTCAAAATTAGGAAAAGCAATTATTCAACCTTTTTTTTTCCACCAAAGTTATAAAAGTAAAAATTAATCAAAATTTTCTGGTGCAAAACTTTATTAAAATTAGGTGGGATATAATACAAGGTAGCCCTAATTAAACTGACAGTACTTAGAGTGTTCTGTAACGCCATCCAATTTAGAGAATCACGCCAAATTTTGTAAGAAGATTAAAACAGACGGGGGTCGAAGGCTTCCGTGAAAAAAAAAAATAGTTTCAAAAGTCACCGCTATGGGAATAGGTGGCACTCTGTAACAGAAAATAGAGTTTTAAAAAAGCAGAATCAAAACTAAAATCGTTAAATGTGCTAAATAAAAGGTAATTTTATTTCAGTATTGATTCTGCATTTTTTAAAACTCTCTCTTCTGTAACACATCTCCCCTAGCGTTGATTTTTGGAACTAATTTTTTTCTCGGAATTTTTCGTTCCCCATCTTGTTTAATCTTATTGAAGAATTTGGTGTCAATCTCTCAATTGATCGCGCTACAGAACACTCTGAGTACCGTCAGCTTAATAATGGCCACATTGTATATCCCGCCGCCCCTCAAGGGGCTAAAACGTACTTGAGATACATACACATCGTATATTGAAACACAGTTGACATTTTGTCACGATTAATCGGCTGATCCAACTCCGTCTCAAATAACCGGAATCTATGGTATACTTTAACTCCAGATTAGATTTTCTTACCTACGCTTGTCAGGGTGCTGTACCACCATATTTTGCGTATAGTTTGCATAGTTTTATTTGTTCCTGCAAACTTTCTACAAAACGTATGAGGAAAAAATTACAAGAAATTACTGGTGGAAAAGTGACTTTGATTTAGGAAAGAAATAAAGAGGAAGAATTCTTTTCGAAAATTTTGCTGCTCAAGTTTAAGGGACCGCGTAAACAAAGAAAACAATCCGCTTTTTCTGTTAAATTTTAAGACTAGTATTAACAACGTAAACTGCCACAAACTAAACGTACAGGTTTGCCAGTTTGGAAATCCATTTTTTTTTCAGAACTTCAAATTCACACCACAAATTTAGAATGAAGAATATTTACTTTATGAATTTACGAAAGGTCTCTGGTTAAATAAAGCAAAACATACTATTTTAATTTCTTGTATGAATTCAGATTTCCTATTTAAAAATGGAGGCCAAACTGGAAGGACTGTAAATATATGGGAACGTCCATTCGTTACTCTTGTGATAATTAGAGCAAATTTTCATACATAATTCCAATTATTTTATTACAAAATATAAATAAGATAAAAATTAATGTAACCAGCTAAATACCACTGTGTTCCACACACAAACATATATCTAATATATAACTAAAAAAAAATTACTTATGTATATATTAAATGACTCTTGTGACACTCTGGTCACAAGAATAACAAAATTTTGATTGATTATATAGACAAGGGATATGCTTTTTGTTACAAGTTAGATATATATTAAATGAGTGGAGCACAATAGTATTTTACTGGTTATATCACTTTTTATCTTAATTATATTTTATAGTAAAATAATTGCAAGTATTTGTAATAAACTGCACGTATGGTCAAAATAGTAACAGCGGACGTTCCCATATGCCCCCATAAGAGACACGTTACCAAAGCGATATAAGTAAGCGTGCAAACTTAATGCTGGAATCCGGCGTAAATTAACACAGTTGCGCCATCTTGTGGACGGAGTGATAATCCACGTAAGCGGGCTTTCAGTGTGGCGCATATTTTCTAAATCTGTAGTCACTCGTGTAAATGAACTTTGTTTGCAACATTTATTGTAGAATTACGGCGTACCGAGAGGGGCATCCAGATGCACCTGACACCGGGAAGTTTTCTTCGCCATCTCAGACGTATTTCAGTTATTAATCAAGGTGAAAAAAACTTTACAATTTTAGTGGTGTGAGTAAGAAAATAGTTAGGTATCTACCTGTAGTTCACACTCCATTCGCTACGTGGCGCGTGACGTTGATTGATGTGACCTCGCTTTTAATCTTGCGGTTACTTCTCCCATTTAAGATAGGACGCTTACTTATATCGCTTTGCACGTTACTGCCTACTTGATTTTACTAACACAAGCTCTATCACATACGGGTGAAGAGGCATTTACTCGACCAACGGACAAGAATAAGAAAATGCTTGAAAGTTTTATTTTTTACATCTTTAAAAAAGTGCTACATATATTTTCTGGTGTCAGTGATAATATTTTCTTGTTTAACAGATGTCGGCTCTGTGCTCTTTTCAAATCCAAACTGACTATTTTCTGATAATTTTTTAATCAGTTTTTGTTCGCAAATATACTGAATTGGCAGATGCTTATACTGATGAACAATTTAATTGGACTGTTTTTTCCCTTTTTTGTTTTTATAAAAGCATATGATTTTCAGAAAATTCTGTCAAAATTAGAGTTTTGAACCGAATTTCCAGACGCATCAGAGCAAGAAAGGAAAAAATTCCACCCTGAGAAAACAATGTTATAACTTAAAATTTAATTCCTTTATCTTTTGAAAAAACTGTTGAGTTACAAATCACTTCAATAGTCGTTCCTCCAAGTATCTTGCTTTTATTTAAAAAAAAAAATAGTCAGAAAATGTGTTAAATATTTCACGTTGTTGAGCGGGGGGAAATGTTTTTTAAGAATCGCGTTAACACTGCATGATTTTTATTCTCTACACCTAAATAATGTGTAATTACCGGATATGTAATCGGGAAAATATTTATGAAATTCCCATGTTAAATGATGTCATCATTTTTGAAAAATTTGCAACTAGGTAAAATTTTTCATCGTAAATATACAACATGTAAACAAAAAATCTAAATATTCAAAAGTCTTGGGATAAGTAGTGGGATCCCGTAATGTTTCGAAAGCGGTTTCTTAAGTTTGATATATTTTATGAAATCTAATGACTTGCACAAAAGTTAATCCATTTATAGCTGAATTTTGGTTTTCTCAAATTTGATGGTAAAATCAGATTAAAATGTTGCAAAATGAACTAAAAAAATACTAAAAAGAATTACGTTAAAATATTTTTGTATTTGATTTAATGTAAACATTCTAAATATGGGAATATGTTTTATATTTATAATAGTAGTAATACGTATAAGTATATATTTTGTCAAAATTTATATAATATATGCTTTTAAATTGCATATTATATACTATAATTAGTACTTTTATGAATTGTTAAAAAAATATACGTTGTTGTCACTACCAGCTGGGGGTTACAGGAGCAAAAAATGTTCTAATTTTTTTTTTTTTTTTTTTTTTTTTTTTTTTTTTTTTTTTTGCGTTAAAGAGGGGGTCTAACATTTTAAATTTGGAATGGTGATTATTTCAATGATGCAAATACTTTCTAAGAATTGTCGAAAGAAATTTCCAAATTTAAAAGGATGAAGTGAGCGAAAAGCGTTTTATAAGCGTTCTAAATTACGATTTTTATGCAATCGTACGAAATACGAAACCGATTTTAAACATAATGGTTGCAGATTGATGGTGATAGAACCTGCTTAAACATAAGCTATATTTTATGTCGGTGCCACAATCCCTATAGGGTTGCAGGAGCAAAAAAATTTCTAAATTGCTATTTCTGCGGTACTGAAGTGGCTAGAAACTCTAAATATAGCACGGTAGTTATTTATAAAATATAATCGTCCTCTACGAACAGTCGAAAATAAATTCGAAATTAAAAAGCGGTGAAGCGAAGGGAAGGAGCGACAAACATTCTAAAAGAGTCCTAAATTACGATTTCAATGGAATCTCAGGAAATTATAAACCGATTACAGAAGGTAATGGTTGCGAATCAAGAGTGATAGTCCCTGATCCTATACGGGCTATATTTTATGCCAGTGTCACTACCACCTGGTCGGCAGGAACAACAAGAAAGCCTTTCAAAACATCTAAATTCTGTTTTCTATAGAATATTAGGAAATACCAACCGATATCAAGGTTAATCTTGGAAAATTAATGGTGACAGTCTGTGTTTCAACATTTTTCGAGACATTCTATTCAACTCTGTTTCGGCATTTTATGTTGGTACCACTGACACCAGAGAGGTGGTAGACTGTTAGACAAGAAGTTTGGAATTTAACATGATGTTTAATTTTAAGATGTAAATGTGTTAAGATGGTTTCTAAAAAATTCAAAACTTCAAAGGAATACTGAAATGAGCGTATGAAATAAGCATAAAAGTCTCAGAATTCTTTCTAAATTATCATTTATTTGGAACTAGCAAACCCCGCGGCATTGCTCGCGTAATATTTGAAATATGCCAAGTGATATTTATATGTCTAGTTTTTATTAAAAGGTACTAACTAATTTTTTTTTTAATTAAAAGGTAATATTTTATTTTATTAAAGGTTTTTTTTTATTAAAAGGTACTTATTCCTTTTAGGAATAATTCAAAAATTACTATTTAAAACTCAGTTTGATTAAACATCATTATTACACTGCATTAGGTAGAAATGAGACTTAAATTAATAAAATGAAATAAAACAAAATAAATGATAATTTAGAAAATATTTTGAAACTTTTATGCTCAATTAATACGCTCATTTCAGTATTCATTTGAAGTTTTGAATTTTTTAGAAACTATCTTCTTACATCTTAAAATTAACCATCACGTCAAATTCCAAGTCCTACCACCTCTCTCAACATATAGGGCTATGATGAAACAGGAACTGTCACCATTAATTTGCCAACATTAATTTTGAAATCGGTTTGTTATTTCCTAATATTCCACAGAAATGTAATTTAAAAAGCTTTTAAAGTCCCTTTTTAGAACGTTTGTTGTTCCTGTGAACCCCAGGTTGTAGAATCACCGGCATGAAATATAGCCTGTGTAGGATTAGAGACTGTTACCATTGATTCGCAATTATTACTTTTATAATCGGTTTATATTCCCTAAAATTGCATAGAATCGTAATTTAGAACATTTTTAGAATGCTTTTAGCACCTCCCCTTCGCTTCACCCTTTTTTAATTCGAATTTATTTTCGACGTTCCTTCGAGGGCATTAATATTTTATAACTACCATGTCATATGTAAAGTTTCTAGCCTTTTCAGTATCACAGAAATCACAATTTAGAAAGTTTCTGGCTCCTGCAACCCTCTGGTGGTAGTGGAACAGACATAAAATATAGCTTATGTTTGAGCAGGTTCTATCACCAAATTTTGTCATCATTATTTTCTTAATCGGTTTGGTAATTTATAAGTTTGCTTAAAAATTGTAATTTATAACGCTTTTCACTCACTTCATATTTTTAAATTTGGAATTTTCTTTCGATTGCTCTTAGAAAGCAGCTGCATCTTGTAAGTAAATACCATGCCATACTTCAAAGTGTTAGACCCCTCAGTTATGCAAAAAACGCAAATTAGAACATGTTTTGCTTTTGCAACCCTCAGATGGTAGTGACAGCAACATAAAATATAACCTATGATATAGCAGGGACTGTCACCATTGATTTGCAACCGTAACTTTTGAAATAGCTTTGGTATTTCCTTAGATTGAGTAGAAATCGCAATTTAGAACATTTTTAGGACGCTTTTCGCGCATTTTCACCCCTTTTTAAATTTCCAATTTTTTCGAAACTGTTCTTAAAGATCATTTATATATAATAAATATGTACCTTGCCTAATTTTAAGTTGCTAGCCCCTACCGATCATAAATCGAAATTTAGAACGTTTTTTGCTCCTGCAACATCTTGGTGATAGTGATACCGACATAAAATAGCGTCTATGTTAGAGCAGGGGCTGTCAGCATCAATTTCCTACCATTACGCTTGAAATCAGATTCATTCTTCCTGAGATATTGCCGACAAATCGGCATTTAGAACGTTTTTAGAACGCTTTTCGCGCATTTTGCTCCTGCATCTCCTCTGGGGTAGTGGAAACAGATATAAAATATAGCCTACCTTGGAGCAAGATCTGTCACCATCATTTTTACTCCATTATACTTGAAATCGGTGCAGTACTTCCTGAGATTACATAGAAATCGCAAATTAGAAAGTTTTTTACAACGCTTTTTGCGCATTTTGACCCCCTTTTAAATTTCGATTTTTTTTTAGGAAAATGCCCTTAGAGATCATTGATATCTTATAACTAACTACCATTCCAAATTTCACGATTCTAGGCCCTTCCGTAACGCAAAAGCCGCAATTTAGAACGTTTTTCTCCTGCACCCACTTTGGGGTAGTGGCACCGACATAAAACATCACTTATGTTGGAGCAAGTGTTGTCATCATCATTTTGACGCCATTATTTTTTAGATCGGTTTGGTATTTCCTGAGATTGTGTAGAAACCACTATTAGAACGTTTTTTAGAACGCTTTTCGCGCATTTTCACCCCTTTTAAATTTCGAACTGTTTAAGAACTGTTTTTAGAAATCCTTTATATCTAATAAGTAGCTAATATTTCAAATTTCATATTTCTAGCCCCTTCGGTAACGCAAAAATCGCATTTTTAGAACGTTTTTTGCTCTTGCACCCCCTTTCGGGTAGTGCCATACCGACATAAAACATAGCCTATGTTGGAGCAAGGGTTGTTACCGTCTTTTTGACACCATTATTTTTTTAATCGGTTTGGTATTTCCTGAGATTGTGTAGAAACCACCATTTAGAAAGTTTTTTAGAACGATTTTCGCGCATTTTCACCCCTTTCAAATTTCGAATTGTTTAAGAACTGTTCTTAGAAATCCTTTATATCTTATAAGTAACTAATATTCAAAATTTCATATTTCTAGTTCCTTCAGTAACGCTAAAATCGCATTTTTAGAACTTTTTTGCTCCTACACCTCCTTTGGGGTAGTGGCACCGACATAAAATATAGCCTATCTTGGAGCAAGCGTTGTCACCATCATTTTGACACCAAAATTTTTTAAATTTTTGGTATTTCCTGAGATTGTGTAGAAACTACCATTTAGAACGTTTTTTAGAACGCTTTTTGCGCATTTTGACCCCCTTTTAAATTTCGATTTTTTTAGGAAAATGCCCTTACATATCATTGATATCTTATAACTAACTACCATTCCAAATTTCACGATTCTAGGCCCTTCCATAAAGCAAAAGCCGCAATTTAGAACGTTTTTCTCCTGCGCCCTTTTTGGGGTAGTGGCACCGATATAAAACATCACCTATGATGGAGCTGGGTTTCTCACCATCATTTTGACGCCATTATTTTTTAGATCGGTTTGGTATTTCCTGAGATTGTGTAGAAACCACCATTAGAACGTTTTTTAGAACGCTTTTCGCGCATTTTCTCCCCTTTTAAATTTCGAACTGTTTAAGAACTGTTCTTAGAAAACCTTTATATCTAATAAGTAGCTAATATTTCAAATTTCATATTTCTAGGCCCTTCGGTAACGCAAAAATCACATTTTTAGAACGTCTTTTGCTCTTGCACTCGCTTTCGGGTAGTGGCACCAACATAAAACATAGCCTATGTTGGATCAAGAGTTGTCACCGTCATTTTGATACCCTTATTTTTTTAATCGGATTCGTATTTCCTGAGATTGTGTAGAAACCACCATTTAGAATGTTTTTTAGAACGATTTTCGCGCATTTTCACCCCTTTCAAATTTCGAATTGTTTAAGAACTGTTCTTAGAAATCCTTTATATCTAATAAGTAGCTAATATTTCAAATTTCATATTTCTAGGCCCTTCAGTAACACATAAATCGCATTTTTAGAACGTTTTTTGCTCCTGCACCCCCTTTGGGGTAGTGACACCGACATAAAACATAGCCTATCTTGGAGCAAGCGTTGTCATTATCATTTTGACACCAATATTTTTTAAATCGGTTTGGTATTTCCTGAGATTGTGTAGAAACTATCATTTAGAACGTTTTTTAGAACGCTTTTTGTGCATTTTCGCCCCTTTCAAATTTCGAATTGTTTAAGAACTGTTCTTAGAAATCCTTTATATCTTATATGTAACTAATATTCAAAATTTCATATTTCTAGTTCTTTCAGTAAGGCTAAAATCGCATTTTTAGAACTTTTTTGCTCCTACACCCCCTTTGGGGTAGTGGCACCGACATAAAATATAGCCTATCTTGGAGCAAGCGTTGTCACCATCATTTTGACACCAATATTTTTTAAATCGGTTTGGTATTTCCTGAGATTGTGTAGAAACTACCATTTAGAACTTTTTTTTAGAATGCTTTTTGCGCATTTTGACCCCCTTTTAAATTTCGATTTTTTTAGGAAAATGCCCTTAGAGATCATTGATATCTTATAACTAACTACCATTCCAAATTTCACGATTCTAGGCCCTTCCATAACGCAAAAGCCGCAATTTAGAACGTTTTTCTCCTGCACCCTTTTTGGGGTAGTGGCACCGACATAAAACATCACCTATGTTGGAGCAAGGTTCCTCACCATCATTTTGACGCCATTATTTTTTAGATCGGTTTGGTATTTCCTGAGATTGTGTAGAAACCACCATTAGAACGTTTTTTAGAACGCTTTTCGCGCATTTTCACCACTTTTAAATTTCGAACTGTTTAAGAACTGTTCTTAGAAAACCTTTATATCTAATACGTAGCTAATATTTCAAATTTCATATTTCTAGGCCCTTCGGTAACGCAAAAATCACATTTTTAGAACGTCTTTTGCTCTTGCACTCCCTTTCGGGTAGTGGCACCAACATAAAACATAGCCTATGTTGGAGCAAGAGTTGTCACCGTCATTTTGATACCCTTATTTTTTAAATCGGTTTGGTATTTCCTGAGATTGTGTAGAAACCACCCTTTAGAATGTTTTTTAGAACGATTTTCGCGCATTTTCACCCCTTTCAAATTTCGAATTGTTTAACCACTTCACCGTTTGCCCCGAGATAACTCGGGGGAAAAATCACTTTTTTCCCATACCTGTCGCCGGTGAAGTGGTTAAGAACTCTTCTTAGAAATCCTTTATATCTAATAAGTAGCTAATATTTCAAATTTCATATTTCTAGGCCCTTCAGTAACACATAAATCGCATTTTTAGAACGTTTTTTGCTCCTGCACCCTCTTTGGGGTAGTGACACCGACATAAAACATAACCTATCTTGGAGCAAGCGTTGTCATTATCATTTTGACACCAATACTTTTTAAATCGGTTTGGTATTTCCTGAGATTGTGTAGAAACTACCATTTAGAACTTTTTTTAGAATGCTTTTTGCGCATTTTGACCCCCTTTTAAATTTCGATTTTTTTAGGAAAATGCCCTTAGAGATCATTGATATCTTATAACTAACTACCATTCCAAATTTCACGATTCTAGGCCCTTCCATAACGCAAAAGCCGCAATTTAGAACGTTTTTCTCCTGCACCCTTTTTGGGATAGTGGCACCGACATAAAACATCACCTATGTTGGAGCAAGGTTTCTCACCATCATTTTGACGCCATTATTTTTTAGATCGGTTTGGTATTTCCTGAGATTGTGTAGAAACCACCATTAGAACGTTTTTTAGAACGCTTTTCGCGCATTTTCACCACTTTTAAATTTCGAACTGTTTAAGAACTGTTCTTAGAAAACCTTTATATCTAATACGTAGCTAATATTTCAAATTTCATATTTCTAGGCCCTTCGGTAACGCAAAAATCACATTTTTAGAACGTATTTTGCTCTTGCACTCCCTTTCGGGTAGTGGCACCAACATAAAACATAGCCTATGTTGGAGCAAGAGTTGTCACCGTCATTTTGATACCCTTATTTTTTAAATCGGTTTGGTATTTCCTGAGATTGTGTAGAAACTACCATTTAGAACGTTTTTTAGAACGTTTTTTGTGCATTTTCACCCCTTTTAAATTTCGAATTGTTTAAGAACTTTTCTTAGAAATCCTTTATATCTAATAAGTAGCTAATATAGCAAATTTCATATGTCTAGCCTCTTCAGTAACACATAAATCGCATTTTTAGAACGTTTTTTGTTCCTGCATCCCCTTTAGGGTAGTGACACTGACATAAAACATAGCCTATCTTCGAGCAAGTGTTGTCACCATCATTTGGACACCAATATTTTTTAAATCGGTTTGGTATTTCCTGAGATTGTGTAGAAACTACCATTTAGAACGTTTTTTAGAACGCTTTTTGCGCATTTTGACCCCCTTTTAAATTTCGATCTTTTTAGGAAAATGCTCTTAGAGATCATTGATAACTTATAACTAACTACCATTCCAAATTTCACGATTCTAGGCCCTTCCATAACGCAAAAGCCGCAATTTAGAACGTTTTTCTCCTGCACCCTTTTTGGGGTAGTGGCATCGACATAAAACATCACCTATGTTGGGGCAAGGTTTCTCACCATCATTTTGACGCCATTATTTTTTAGATCGGTTTGGTATTTCCTGAGATTGTGTAGAAACCACCATTAGAACGTTTTTTAGAACGCTTTTCGCGCATTTTCACCACTTTTAATTTTCGAACTGTTTAAGAACTGTTCTTAGAAAACCTTTATATCTAATACGTAGCTAATATTTCAAATTTCATATTTCTAGGCCCTTCGGTAACGCAAAAATCACATTTTTAGAACGTCTTTTGCTCTTGCACTCCCTTTCGGGTAGTGGCACCAACATAAAACATAGCCTATGTTGGAGCAAGAGTTGTCACCGTCATTTTGATACCCTTATTTTTTTAATCGGTTTGGTATTTCCTGAGATTGTGTAGAAACCACCATTTAGAATGTTTTTTAGAACGATTTTCGCGCATTTTCACCCCTTTCAAATTTCGAATTGTTTAACCACTTCACCGTTTGCCCCGAGATAACTCGGGGGAAAAATCACTTTTTTCCCATACCTGTCGCCGGTGAAGTGGTTAAGAACTGTTCTTAGAAATCCTTTATATCTAATAAGTAGCTAATATTTCAAATTTCATATTTCTAGGCCCTTCAGTAACACATAAATCGCATTTTTAGAACGTTTTTTGCTCCTGCACCCTCTTTGGGGTAGTGACACCGACATAAAACATAGCCTATCTTGGAGCAAGCGTTGTCATTATCATTTTGACACCAATATTTTTTAAATCGGTTTGGTATTTCCTGAGATTGTGTAGAAACTACCATTTAGAACTTTTTTTAGAATGCTTTTTGCGCATTTTGACCCCCTTTTAAATTTCGATTTTTTTAGGAAAATGCCCTTAGAGATCATTGATATCTTATAACTAACTACCATTCCAAATTTCACGATTCTAGGCCCTTCCATAACGCAAAAGCCGCAATTTAGAACGTTTTTCTCCTGCACCCTTTTTGGGATAGTGGCACCGACATAAAACATCACCTATGTTGGAGCAAGGTTTCTCACCATCATTTTGACGCCATTATTTTTTAGATCGGTTTGGTATTTCTTGAGATTGTGTAGAAACCACCATTAGAACGTTTTTTAGAACGCTTTTCGCGCATTTTCTTCCCTTTTAAATTTCGAACTGTTTAAGAACTGTTCTTAGAAAACCTTTATATCTAATAAGTAGCTAATATTTCAAATTTCATATTTCTAGGCCCTTCGGTAACGCAAAAATCACATTTTGAGAACGTCTTTTGCTCTTGCACTCCCTTTCGGGTAGTGGCACGAACATAAAACATAGCCTATGTTGGAGCAAGAGTTGTCATCGTCATTTTGATACCCTTATTTTTTAAATCGGTTTGGTATTTCCTGAGATTGTGTAGAAACCACCATTTAGAATGTTTTTTAGAACGATTTTCGCGCATTTTCACCCCTTTCAAATTTCGAATTGTTTAAGAACTGTTCTTAGAAATCCTTTATATCTAATAAGTAGCTAATATTTCAAATTTCATATTTCTAGCCCCTTCAGTAACACATAAATCGCATTTTTAGAATGTTTTTTGCTCCTGCACCCACTTTGGGGTAGTGACACCGACATAAAACATAGCCTATCTTGGAGCAAGCGTTGTCATTATCATTTTGACACCAATATTTTTTAAATCGGTTTGGTATTTCCTGAGATTGTGTAGAAACTACCATTTAGAACGTTTTTTAGAACTTTTTTGTGCATTTTCACCCCTTTTAAATTTCGAATTGTTTAAGAACTGTTCTTAGAAATCCTTTATATCTAATAAGTAGCTAATATAGCAAATTTCATATGTCTAGCCCCTTCAGTAACACATATATCGCATTTTTAGAACGTTTTTTGTTCCTGCATCCCCTTTAGGGTAGTGACACTGACATAAAACATAGCCTATCTTCGAGAAAGTGTTGTCACCATCATTTGGACACCAATATTTTTTAAATCGGTTTGGTATTTCCTGAGATTGTGTAGAAACTACCATTTAGAACGTTTTTTAGAACGCTTTTTGCGCATTTTGACCCCCTTTTAAATTTCGATTTTTTTAGGAAAATGCCCTTAGAGATCATTGATAACTTATAACTAACTACCATTCCAAATTTCACGATTCTAGGCCCTTCCATAACGCAAAAGCCGCAATTTAGAACGTTCATCCACTGACATAAAACATGACCACTGACATGAACGTTCCACTGACATAAAACATCACCTATGTTGGAGCAAGGTTTCTCACCATCATTTTGACGCCATTATTTTTTAGATCGGTTTGGTATTTCCTGAGATTGTGTAGAAACCACCATTAGAACGTTTTTTAGAACGCTTTTCGCGCATTTTCACCACTTTTAAATTTCGAACTGTTTAAGAAGTGTTCTTAGAAAACCTTTATATCTAATACGTAGCTAATATTTCAAATTTCATATTTCTAGGCCCTTCGGTAACGCAAAAATCACATTTTTAGAACGTCTTTTGCTCTTGCACTCCCTTTCGGGTAGTGGCACCAACATAAAACATAGCCTATGTTGGAGCAAGAGTTGTCACCGTCATTTTGATACCCTTATTTTTTTAATCGGTTTGGTATTTCCTGAGATTGTGTAGAAACCACCATTTAGAATGTTTTTTAGAACGATTTTCGCGCATTTTCACCCCTTTCAAATTTCGAATTGTTTAACCACTTCACCGTTTGCCCCGAGATAACTCGGGGGAAAAATCACTTTTTTCCCATACCTGTCGCCGGTGAAGTGGTTAAGAACTGTTCTTAGAAATCCTTTATATCTAATAAGTAGCTAATATTTCAAATTTCATATTTCTAGGCCCTTCAGTAACAGATAAATCGCATTTTTAGAACGTTTTTTGCTCCTGCACCCTCTTTGGGGTAGTGACACCGACATAAAACATAGCCTATCTTGGAGCAAGCGTTGTCATTATCATTTTGACACCAATATTTTTTAAATCGGTTTGGTATTTCCTGAGATTGTGTAGAAACTACCATTTAGAACTTTTTTTAGAATGCTTTTTGCGCATTTTGACCCCCTTTTAAATTTCGATTTTTTTAGGAAAATGCCCTTAGAGATCATTGATATCTTATAACTAACTACCATTCCAAATTTCACGATTCTAGGCCCTTCCATAACGCAAAAGCCGCAATTTAGAACGTTTTTCTCCTGCACCCTTTTTGGGATAGTGGCACCGACATAAAACATCACCTATGTTGGAGCAAGGTTTCTCACCATCATTTTGACGCCATTATTTTTTAGATCGGTTTGGTATTTCTTGAGATTGTGTAGAAACCACCATTAGAACGTTTTTTAGAACGCTTTTCGCGCATTTTGACCCCCTTTTAAATTTCGATTTTTTTAGGAAAATGCCCTTAGAGATCATTGATAACTTATAACTAACTACCATTCCAAATTTCACGATTCTAGGCCCTTCCATAACGCAAAAGCCGCAATTTAGAACGTTTTTCTCCTGCACCCTTTTTGGGGTAGTGGCACCGACATAAAACATCACCTATGTTGGAGCAAGGTTTCTCACCATCATTTTGACGCCATTATTTTTTAGATCGGTTTGGTATTTCCTGAGATTGTGTAGAAACCACCATTAGAACGTTTTTTAGAACGCTTTTCGCGCATTTTCACCACTTTTAAATTTCGAACTGTTTAAGAACTGTTCTTAGAAAACCTTTATATCTAATACGTAGCTAATATTTCAAATTTCATATTTCTAGGCCCTTCGGTAACGCAAAAATCACATTTTTAGAACGTATTTTGCTCTTGCACTCCCTTTCGGGTAGTGGCACCAACATAAAACATAGCCTATGTTGGAGCAAGAGTTGTCACCGTCATTTTGATACCCTTATTTTTTAAATCGGTTTGGTATTTCCTGAGATTGTGTAGAAACTACCATTTAGAACGTTTTTTAGAACGTTTTTTGTGCATTTTCACCCCTTTTAAATTTCGAATTGTTTAAGAACTGTTCTTAGAAATCCTTTATATCTAATAAGTAGCTAATATAGCAAATTTCATATGTCTAGCCTCTTCAGTAACACATAAATCGCATTTTTAGAACGTTTTTTGTTCCTGCATCCCCTTTAGGGTAGTGACACTGACATAAAACATAGCCTATCTTCGAGCAAGTGTTGTCACCATCATTTGGACACCAATATTTTTTAAATCGGTTTGGTATTTCCTGAGATTGTGTAGAAACTACCATTTAGAACGTTTTTTAGAACGCTTTCTGCGCATTTTGACCCCCTTTTAAATTTCGATCTTTTTAGGAAAATGCTCTTAGAGATCATTGATAACTTATAACTAACTACCATTCCAAATTTCACGATTCTAGGCCCTTCCATAACGCAAAAGCCGCAATTTAGAACGTTTTTCTCCTGCACCCTTTTTGGGGTAGTGGCACCGACATAAAACATCACCTATGTTGGGGCAAGGTTTCTCACCATCATTTTGACGCCATTATTTTTTAGATCGGTTTGGTATTTCCTGAGATTGTGTAGAAACCACCATTAGAACGTTTTTTAGAACGCTTTTCGCGCATTTTCACCACTTTTAATTTTCGAACTGTTTAAGAACTGTTCTTAGAAAACCTTTATATCTAATACGTAGCTAATATTTCAAATTTCATATTTCTAGGCCCTTCGGTAACGCAAAAATCACATTTTTAGAACGTCTTTTGCTCTTGCACTCCCTTCCGGGTAGTGGCACCAACATAAAACATAGCCTATGTTGGAGCAAGAGTTGTCACCGTCATTTTGATACCCTTATTTTTTTAATCGGTTTGGTATTTCCTGAGATTGTGTAGAAACCACCATTTAGAATGTTTTTTAGAACGATTTTCGCGCATTTTCACCCCTTTCAAATTTCGAATTGTTTAACCACTTCACCGTTTGCCCCGAGATAACTCGGGGGAAAAATCACTTTTTTCCCATACCTGTCGCCGGTGAAGTGGTTAAGAACTGTTCTTAGAAATCCTTTATATCTAATAAGTAGCTAATATTTCAAATTTCCTATTTCTAGGCCCTTCAGTAACACATAAATCGCATTTTTAGAACGTTTTTTGCACCTGCACCCTCTTTGGGGTAGTGACACCGACATAAAACATAGCCTATCTTGGAGCAAGCGTTGTCATTATCATTTTGACACCAATATTTTTTAAATCGGTTTGGTATTTCCTGAGATTGTGTAGAAACTACCATTTAGAACTTTTTTTAGAATGCTTTTTGCGCATTTTGACCCCCTTTTAAATTTCGATTTTTTTAGGAAAATGCCCTTAGAGATCATTGATATCTTATAACTAACTACCATTCCAAATTTCACGATTCTAGGCCCTTTCATAACGCAAAAGCCGCAATTTAGAACGTTTTTCTCCTGCACCCTTTTTGGGATAGTGGCACCGACATAAAACATCACCTATGTTGGAGCAAGGTTTCTCACCATCATTTTGACGCCATTATTTTTTAGATCGGTTTGGTATTTCCTGAGATTGTGTAGAAACCACCATTAGAACGTTTTTTAGAACACTTTTCGCGCATTTTCTTCCCTTTTAAATTTCGAACTGTTTAAGAACTGTTCTTAGAAAGCCTTTATATCTAATAAGTAGCTAATATTTCAAATTTCATATTTTTAGGCCCTTCGGTAACGCAAAAATCACATTTTGAGAACGTCTTTTGCTCTTGCACTCCCTTTCGGGTAGTGGCACGAACATAAAACATAGCCTATGTTGGAGCAAGAGTTGTCACCGTCATTTTGATACCCTTATTTTTTTAATCGGTTTGGTATTTCCTGAGATTGTGTAGAAACCACCATTTAGAATGTTTTTTAGAACGATTTTCGGGCATTTTCACCCCTTTCAAATTTCGAATTGTTTAAGAACTGTTCTTAGAAATCCTTTATATCTAATAAGTAGCTAATATTTCAAATTTCATATTTCTAGGCCCTTCAGTAACACATAAATCACATTTTTAGAACGTTTTTTGTTCCTGCACCCTCTTTGGGGTAGTGACACCGACATAAAACATAGCCTATCTTGGAGCAAGCGTTGTCATTATCATTTTGACACCAATATTTTTTAAATCGGTTTGGTATTTCCTGAGATTGTGTAGAAACCACCATTAGAACGTTTTTTAGAACTTTTTTGTGCATTTTCACCCCTTTTAAATTTCGAATTGTTTAAGAACTGTTCTTAGAAATCCTTTATATCTAATAAGTAGCTAATATTTCAAATTTCATATTTCTAGGCCCTTCAGTAACAGATAAATAGCATTTTTAGAACGTTTTTTGCTCCTGCACCCTCTTTGGGGTAGTGACACCGACATAAAACATAGCCTATCTTGGAGCAAGCGTTGTCATTATCATTTTGACACCAATATTTTTTAAATCGGTTTGGTATTTCCTGAGATTGTGTAGAAACTACCATTTAGAACTTTTTTTAGAATGCTTTTTGCGCATTTTGACCCCCTTTTAAATTTCGATTTTTTTAGGAAAATGCCCTTAGAGATCATTGATATCTTATAACTAACTACCATTCCAAATTTCACGATTCTAGGCCCTTCCATAACGCAAAAGCCGCAATTTAGAACGTTTTTCTCCTGCACCCTTTTTGGGATAGTGGCACCGACATAAAACATCACCTATGTTGGAGCAAGGTTTCTCACCATCATTTTGACGCCATTATTTTTTAGATCGGTTTGGTATTTCTTGAGATTGTGTAGAAACCACCATTAGAACGTTTTTTAGAACGCTTTTCGCGCATTTTCTTCCCTTTTAAATTTCGAACTGTTTAAGAACTGTTCTTAGAAAACCTTTATATCTAATAAGTAGCTAATATTTCAAATTTCATATTTCTAGGCCCTTCGGTAACGCAAAAATCACATTTTGAGAACGTCTTTTGCTCTTGCACTCCCTTTCGGGTAGTGACACCGACATAAAACATAGCCTATCTTGGAGCAAGCGTTGTCATTATCATTTTGACACCAATATTTTTTAAATCGGTTTGGTATTTCCTGAGATTGTGTAGAAACCACCATTTAGAATGTTTTTTAGAACGATTTTCGCGCATTTTCACCCCTTTCAAATTTCGAATTGTTTAAGAACTGTTCTTAGAAATCCTTTATATCTAATAAGTAGCTAATATAGCAAATTTCATATGTCTAGCCCCTTCAGTAACACATATATCGCATTTTTAGAACGTTTTTTGTTCCTGCATCCCCTTTAGGGTAGTGACACTGACATAAAACATAGCCTATCTTCGAGAAAGTGTTGTCACCATCATTTGGACACCAATATTTTTTAAATCGGTTTGGTATTTCCTGAGATTGTGTAGAAACTACCATTTAGAACGTTTTTTAGAACGCTTTTTGCGCATTTTGACCCCCTTTTAAATTTCGATTTTTTTAGGAAAATGCCCTTAGAGATCATTGATAACTTATAACTAACTACCATTCCAAATTTCACGATTCTAGGCCCTTCCATAACGCAAAAGCCGCAATTTAGAACGTTTTTCTCCTGCACCCTTTTTGGGGTAGTGGCACCGACATAAAACATCACCTATGTTGGAGCAAGGTTTCTCACCATCATTTTGACGCCATTATTTTTTAGATCGGTTTTGTATTTCCTGAGATTGTGTAGAAACCACAATTAGAACGTTTTTTAGAACGCTTTTCGCGCATTTTCACCACTTTTAAATTTCGAACTGTTTAAGAACTGTTCTTAGAAAACCTTTATATCTAATACGTAGCTAATATTTCAAATTTCATATTTCTAGGCCCTTCGGTAACGCAAAAATCACATTTTTAGAACGTCTTTTGCTCTTGCACTCCCTTTCGGGTAGTGACACCAACATAAAACATAGCCTATGTTGGAGCAAGAGTTGTCACCGTCATTTTGATACCCTTATTTTTTTAATCGGTTTGGTATTTCCTGAGATTGTGTAGAAACCACCATTTAGAATGTTTTTTAGAACGATTTTCGCGCATTTTCAACCCTTTCAAATTTCGAATTGTTTAACCACTTCACCGTTTGCCCCGAGATAACTCGGGGGAAAAATCACTTTTTTCCCATACCTGTCGCCGGTGAAGTGGTTAAGAACTGTTCTTAGAAATCCTTTATATCTAATAAGTAGCTAATATTTCAAATTTCATATTTCTAGGCCCTTCAGTAACACATAAATCGCATTTTTAGAACGTTTTTTGCTCCTGCACCCTCTTTGGGGTAGTGACACCGACATAAAACATAGCCTATCTTGGAGCAAGCGTTGTCATTATCATTTTGACACCAATATTTTTTAAATCGGTTTGGTATTTCCTGAGATTGTGTAGAAACTACCATTTAGAACTTTTTTTAGAATGCTTTTTGCGCATTTTGACCCCCTTTTAAATTTCGATTTTTTTAGGAAAATGCCCTTAGAGATCATTGATATCTTATAACTAACTACCATTCCAAATTTCACGATTCTAGGCCCTTCCATAACGCAAAAGCCGCAATTTAGAACGTTTTTCTCCTGCACCCTTTTTGGGATAGTGGCACCGACATAAAACATCACCTATGTTGGAGCAAGGTTTCTCACCATCATTTTGACGCCATTATTTTTTAGATCGGTTTGGTATTTCTTGAGATTGTGTAGAAACCACCATTAGAACGTTTTTTAGAACGCTTTTCGCGCATTTTCTTCCCTTTTAAATTTCGAACTGTTTAAGAACTGTTCTTAGAAAACCTTTATATCTAATAAGTAGCTAATATTTCAAGTTTCATATTTCTAGGCCCTTCGGTAACGCAAAAATCACATTTTGAGAACGTCTTTTGCTCTTGCACTCCCTTTCGGGTACTGGCACGAACATAAAACATAGCCTATGTTGGAGCAAGAGTTGTCACCGTCATTTTGATACCCTTATTTTTTTAATCGGTTTGGTATTTCCTGAGATTGTGTAGAAACCACCATTTAGAATGTTTTTTAGAACGATTTTCGCGCATTTTCACCCCTTTCAAATTTCGAACTGTTTAAGAACTGTTCTTAGAAAACCTTTATATCTAATACGTAGCTAATATTTCAAATTTCATATTTCTAGGCCCTTCGGTAACGCAAAAATCACATTTTTAGAACGTCTTTTGCTCTTGCACTCCCTTTCGGGTAGTGACACGAACATAAAACACAGCCTATGTTGGAGCAAGAGTTGTCACCGTCATTTTGATACCCTTATTTTTTAAATCGGTTTGGTATTTCCTGAGATTGTGTAGAAACTACCATTTAGAACGTTTTTTAGAACGTTTTTTGTGCATTTTCACCCCTTTTAAATTTCGAATTGTTTAAGAACTGTTCTTAGATATCCTTTATATCTAATAAGTAGCTAATATAGCAAATTTCATATGTCTAGCCCCTTCAGTAACACATATATCGCATTTTTAGAACGTTTTTTGTTCCTGCATCCCCTTTAGGGTAGTGACACTGACATAAAACAAAGCCTATCTTCGAGAAAGTGTTGTCACCATCATTTGGACACCAATATTTTTTAAATCGGTTTGGTATTTCCTGAGATTGTGTAGAAACTACCATTTAGAACGTTTTTTAGAACGCTTTTTGCGCATTTTGACCCCCTTTTAAATTTCGATTTTTTTAGGAAAATGCCCTTAGAGATCATTGATAACTTATAACTAACTACCATTCCAAATTTCACGATTCTAGGCCCTTCCATAACGCAAAAGCCGCAATTTAGAACGTTTTTCTCCTGCACCCTTTTTGGGGTAGTGGCACCGACATAAAACATCACCTATGTTGGAGCAAGGTTTCTCACCATCATTTTGACGCCATTATTTTTTAGATCGGTTTTGTATTTCCTGAGATTGTGTAGAAACCACAATTAGAACGTTTTTTAGAACGCTTTTCGCGCATTTTCACCACTTTTAAATTTCGAATTGTTTAACCACTTCACCGTTTGCCCCGAGATAACTCGGGGGAAAAATCACTTTTTTCCCATACCTGTCGCCGGTGAAGTGGTTAAGAACTGTTCTTAGAAATCCTTTATATCTAATAAGTAGCTAATATTTCAAATTTCATATTTCTAGGCCCTTCAGTAACAGATAAATCGCATTTTTAGAACGTTTTTTGCTCCTGCACCCTCTTTGGGGTAGTGACACCGACATAAAACATAGCCTATCTTGGAGCAAGCGTTGTCATTATCATTTTGACACCAATATTTTTTAAATCGGTTTGGTATTTCCTGAGATTGTGTAGAAACTACCATTTAGAACTTTTTTTAGAATGCTTTTTGCGCATTTTGACCCCCTTTTAAATTTCGATTTTTTTAGGAAAATGCCCTTAGAGATCATTGATATCTTATAACTAACTACCATTCCAAATTTCACGATTCTAGGCCCTTCCATAACGCAAAAGCCGCAATTTAGAACGTTTTTCTCCTGCACCCTTTTTGGGATAGTGGCACCGACATAAAACATCACCTATGTTGGAGCAAGGTTTCTCACCATCATTTTGACGCCATTATTTTTTAGATCGGTTTGGTATTTCTTGAGATTGTGTAGAAACCACCATTAGAACGTTTTTTAGAACGCTTTTCGCGCATTTTGACCCCCTTTTAAATTTCGATTTTTTTAGGAAAATGCCCTTAGAGATCATTGATAACTTATAACTAACTACCATTCCAAATTTCACGATTCTAGGCCCTTCCATAACGCAAAAGCCGCAATTTAGAACGTTTTTCTCCTGCACCCTTTTTGGGGTAGTGGCACCGACATAAAACATCACCTATGTTGGAGCAAGGTTTCTCACCATCATTTTGACGCCATTATTTTTTAGATCGGTTTGGTATTTCCTGAGATTGTGTAGAAACCACCATTAGAACGTTTTTTAGAACGCTTTTCGCGCATTTTCACCACTTTTAAATTTCGAACTGTTTAAGAACTGTTCTTAGAAAACCTTTATATCTAATACGTAGCTAATATTTCAAATTTCATATTTCTAGGCCCTTCGGTAACGCAAAAATCACATTTTTAGAACGTATTTTGCTCTTGCACTCCCTTTCGGGTAGTGGCACCAACATAAAACATAGCCTATGTTGGAGCAAGAGTTGTCACCGTCATTTTGATACCCTTATTTTTTAAATCGGTTTGGTATTTCCTGAGATTGTGTAGAAACTACCATTTAGAACGTTTTTTAGAACGTTTTTTGTGCATTTTCACCCCTTTTAAATTTCGAATTGTTTAAGAACTGTTCTTAGAAATCCTTTATATCTAATAAGTAGCTAATATAGCAAATTTCATATGTCTAGCCTCTTCAGTAACACATAAATCGCATTTTTAGAACGTTTTTTGTTCCTGCATCCCCTTTAGGGTAGTGACACTGACATAAAACATAGCCTATCTTCGAGCAAGTGTTGTCACCATCATTTGGACACCAATATTTTTTAAATCGGTTTGGTATTTCCTGAGATTGTGTAGAAACTACCATTTAGAACGTTTTTTAGAACGCTTTCTGCGCATTTTGACCCCCTTTTAAATTTCGATCTTTTTAGGAAAATGCTCTTAGAGATCATTGATAACTTATAACTAACTACCATTCCAAATTTCACGATTCTAGGCCCTTCCATAACGCAAAAGCCGCAATTTAGAACGTTTTTCTCCTGCACCCTTTTTGGGGTAGTGGCACCGACATAAAACATCACCTATGTTGGGGCAAGGTTTCTCACCATCATTTTGACGCCATTATTTTTTAGATCGGTTTGGTATTTCCTGAGATTGTGTAGAAACCACCATTAGAACGTTTTTTAGAACGCTTTTCGCGCATTTTCACCACTTTTAATTTTCGAACTGTTTAAGAACTGTTCTTAGAAAACCTTTATATCTAATACGTAGCTAATATTTCAAATTTCATATTTCTAGGCCCTTCGGTAACGCAAAAATCACATTTTTAGAACGTCTTTTGCTCTTGCACTCCCTTCCGGGTAGTGGCACCAACATAAAACATAGCCTATGTTGGAGCAAGAGTTGTCACCGTCATTTTGATACCCTTATTTTTTTAATCGGTTTGGTATTTCCTGAGATTGTGTAGAAACCA